>CM076570.1:806906756-807506756 GCA_034641835.2 Pinus albicaulis
TGCAGTAGAGGTTGCATCTCAGTCGAACCATTTAGCAATTTGGGGATGGCATTCTCGGTCAAAATCGGCTCCATCACGGTAGAAAAGTGCAAATTTTTAATTTGCAATGGTAATACCTGCAATTTATTTTAATGCATTGGAAGAGATATTAATGCATTAAATAAATTGTAAGCAAAGCATAAATTAGCATTTTTGTAATCGTTATCTAATAGATTTGTTCATAATGAACACTTAGATTTCTAATTAAATGCAATAATAAAGAGGGCACAATAAATCCATGTCTCCTTAGAAATCCATGTTCTGCACGTGGGAAACGTGGTACTAAAACAGATGACTCCCTTAGACATGATCACTAATTTTGCGATTTTCTGGAGGATTTGTTCAGGCAAGCAGAGTTAGAAATATTTCTTGGAATAAAATACAGAGGAATGTGCAATTAATTTAGGCTATAAGACATGCCTACAAACATTACAAAGGCTTGATAGATTCATTATGTGTCCCTTAAGTCCTGCAACCCACAGTTGTCTATTATAAATGTGAAACCGTCCAAACCCCTAAACATAACTGGAGTTTGAGGACTATTTTCAATCCCTTACCCCTAAACAGAACTGGAGGTTAAGGACTATTTTCAATCCCCGAGCCTGCAATTTCTCGACAGATCCCTTAATATCCAGAAATGATTCAGAGAAAGGTCTGAACTGGAGAAGCCCTCGGACACCGAGATGAAATCGGGAGGTCAAACAAAGACAACAGAGAAACTTGAGAGAGGAGTTCAATGCTCTTTTCCCTCTCCCATCTGAGCTAGAAACTGCTCAATAGAGTACCATAAATAGAAAAATAAGCATCCAATGAAACAAAATTTCTCCAAAAAGTGGCCACTTCTAGCTAATAAAATAATCGTTCCAATGAAAAGCAACAAAAACAGCAACATAATTACTTGAAGAACAATTATTTGCTACTGCCCTCTCTAATTGAGAGAGAAGCCGAGGGGAGGCCTCAAATTTCTCGCCATTTGCAACTCTATGACGACAAATTTTTTTTAAATTTGGAGATCCCTGAAAACTTTTCAGCCAGTGGATATATGTGAAGATATCCTAGAAGTTTTATGTGAAATTATTGGTGGAGGTGATAACTTTAAGGGGTTTTATATTGTGCAAAGTGGTTGTCTATAGCGACTATGGATATATATGAAAATTCAAAAAGGGTTGAAAAATTAATGGGTATCAATATGGACGCTGATAGAGCTATTTCATGAAGTGAACTTCTTTCACATGCAAGGAGGGACAAAATGGTATTGCAGAAAGAGGTGAACTTCTTTTGCATACAAGGAACAAAATTGGGTGTTAATATATCAAAATAGGTGAGCCACATTTATCAAAATAGGGTGATAATATATTGAACCTATACAAACTACATTTTTCACAGTACGAGGAACATCCCATTTACATTAGCTTCTCCTAATTGCATGTTAAATTCCTAGTCGAATAGGCCCAGTTTCTGAACCGACCAATGCCTCTTCCAAACACACAGTACGAGGAACATCCCATTTACATTAGCTTCTCCTAATTACATGTTAAATTCCTAGTCGAATAGGCCCAGTTTCTGAACCGACCAATGCCTCTTCCAAACATACAATCCATGGTCGTTTGGACTTAACCACGGGATAAGTCTTATGTCGCACGTTTAGCATCGTTCAGGAGACTTCAAAAGAAAAAAGCAGCAACCAAACAGAATTGAACTACTTCAAATAAATGGAAGAAAAAGAGTGGTGAAACAACGTAAAAGCTGCTCAAACATCCAAAAAATTCATGATTAATTATGATATCCATGAGCCCTTAAGGGGATGATATGAGTTGCTGAGGTAGTAACCTGGATGATTTCTTTGTTGCTTAGGTAGTAACCCCTGTCATGATTACCATGGGATAAAACATCATCTAGAAATATGAATGTGATAAGCTCATATTTTGAAACAAATCTTGCGAAGAAAGTACACTAAAGTGAAACTGACAGGTAAAAGTGTTGAATTCCAACATTCTGCAATTCAAATAAAACCCTCAATGGCCTGTAAAATAAGGGCCACTATTAAATATTAAGCTTTTATCCTCCTTCATTCAAACAAGGAAGAAATATAGATGTCTCCATAAAGGATGAAGCTTAAGGATCTTTTCATGAGCAATAGCTTTTCTTCTAGCCAAAGCCCTAGAACCATGTGATCTAGCCACTACCCCATAAACTTGTTAATCAAAAACTTTTGAACAATGAGAAGGGGCTTACTTGTGGGAAATGGAATAGTTAGTTTCTTTGACACTTGTAATAATTTCATCATAAAACATACTCTCTCTGGTTGATGAGCTCCATGTTTTGATGTTTTGGCTACAGGGGCTTAGAACACCATGGTTTTTTTCTCAAGGCTAGATTTAAGGTCAAAATGGACCATATGGTAAAAGCTGCTTACAGTGAGTTGGCAGCAGGGGTCAAAATTGTAGCCGTAGGGGATAAATATAGCTCTCTTCATAACCAAAAAAGATGCAGCAAATATACTTTCATTCAACAGACTGCTGGATCGAATGAAAGAAAATAAAATGAACACAGAAATAGAGAATCAAATAGTTCAGATAGTAATAGACAAATTTCAGGTAGAGAAAACCCTCTTGTGGTATAAGAATTCCAGAACCAAATATATTCACGCCTTGCAGGTTTTTTTTTATTCACACTCAAAATATAATTCATCCATAGAATCCCCACTTTGGACATAACTGTATCTATCAGAAATGGAAATATCTATAGTTATTCCCCTTCATCTTGATCTGTCCTTCTATCTCCAAAACCCCTGTTGTTCACAATTTATGCCTTTCTCACAAAAGAAAATGATAATTCCTATTAGTTTTTCCCTAATCATGGCCTTAAAATTGATAGTTAATGCGATAGAGACAACAACAAGGAACATAACACTACTCTGCCACATAAACGCAACAACTCAAAATAGAAGCTTGTCTCAATAAGTTCATTTGAATGGAATCATTTACAGGTCAATTATAGCTACTAAACAACCAACAAAAGCCTATAGAATTAACTACATTTCTGAGTCTGATGGCCCAATTTCCAAACTAAGCACTGACTTATCAGATCTGTGTCCATATTCGGTTAAACGATATTTTTTCTTTAATGTTCTATATGTATGAATACGCAGAGGCTACATGGGGCGAAGGAAATGTATATAGCGAAGCGAACCTCAGACAAAGGTTTTAGTTTTCCTATTTGGGCGCTGGTCAAAGGAAAACCTTAGCGATAATAAAGGCAAACTGAAATTGGGAGACTGTGATGAAAGTTTCGTGTGAGGGAATTGGAACATTAGCAGAAGAAGAAAGAAATGGCAGAAGAAAGAAAGTGCAAAACGGAAAGGGCATTACCTGTTCTTTGATGAGCCAACTTGAATAACACTGCTGTGCGTTGCTGGCGAGTAAGCTCTGCGTTGCTGTGGAGCTGCAGGTGCGAGAATAATTTGATGCCGGAAATGGAAAAGAAATTGGAAGGCGCCATCATTTCTGAATCTGTTTGTAGTGGAAGTTGGAAAAATAGCACAGAATTAATTAACCCTCATCGTCTCTGAACTGCCATCGCCGATTGCAAGGGAGTCTGCGGGATAAGAATTAATTTACCCATTCCGTTCATGCCGGGATAACTGCCATGGCCGGTCGCAAGGATTGGGGAACAAGTGTCAGGCAACAGTGTCAGCCAGAAGTTAAAACTGCCAGGGAACAAGTGTCAGCCGGACATCAAAAATGTTGACGATGAAAAACTGCATCTCTTTCAAAAGAGAAGGCCTATCGGCCTAAAAATACTTTCTATTAAAAGAAGAAAAAAAACTACATTTATTTTATTGAATTATAAAAACATTTTCTATTAGAAGAAAAAACACAAAACAATTTTTATTAATGTAAACTCAATCTACATCAATGGTTAAGAAAACCTAACATAGTGTGCATATATTAATATATTTATGAATATGTTATTTTGTTGGTCATGTATAATCTATAAATTATTTGAAAATTTAAATGTGGTTTAATTTATGTTTAAATTAATTTTTTGAGTCAATATATGACAACATATTTAAAAAAAAATAAAAATAGTTAGGTTTTAATCAATCACCCTAGATCTATCTTCACTCTAGATGTACGAAGCTACTACCCACTAAAACTTATGCAAGTTCTAAGGAGACAATTAATTTCTCCACATCATATATCAATTTTTTTGAAACCATAATTACCAACTTAAATTACACACACTAAACCACCCTACAAGACTTGCTATTTTATATTTTGAACCTAAGTGGCTAAGAATTACAACCATTTAAACTCCAATAAACATATATGTATATATATGTGTGTGTGTATTAATTGAAGTTAAAATGGTTTTAATTCTTTTTTTGAACCTCAGTGGCTAAGAATTATATATATATATATATATATATATATGAGAGTTAAAATGGTTGTAATTCTTAGCCACTCAGGTTCAAAATATAAAATGATTTCATGACTCATTCACACATAAGTGTATCAAAGTTCACCCTCATGTCCTCCTTTTACAAGTCGAAGTATCTTAGCTCTAACGGTTTGGTACACAATTCATTTTCATAGTTGCTTGGGTTCAAGTCTTAGGAAATATGTTGTAACTAGCCCACCTATGACAATTATGAAATAGTTGTAAATAATGGGAGTTGATATTTTGAAGTTATTGATTCTCGAAATATAAATAACTTTTTTGTATAACTCGAATTGAAAATATATTTTTATTTCATAAAATCTATGTTGGGGGGCACATTTGTACAACCTTTACAAGTAGTAAGCAACATTCTAGTCTAAATTGATCAACAATGTAGTGAGCAACAAAATTTTGAATTGTGATTCAAAGTTATGCCTTAAAATAGGCACAGGGGGCATTAAGATGTTCTAAAAATGCTAACTATTAGATCCTCCAAAAAATACCAAGTAAACACTAACACTTACAAATCATGGCTTGCAAACATGCTTAAGGAATTTGGTTTAAGATTAAAACCCCATTCAGTTTAAGGTTTCTTTTTGCTAGACATACCCCCTCATTTGTGAGGAGGTTTGTCTTCTTGTTGTCGTGCCTATAGACATGAATAAATGAATTGGAGTGAAAGCTTCCTAGCATATCATAAATCAATTCTATAATAGCCTTGTGTTTGATGTTAGACGGATGAAATCCATTGATGAGGTGGTGCAAAAAAATGGCAAAGTCACTAATGAGAATGAGATCTCGAATGTTTCTCTCCATAGCTAAAGAGAGACGTTACAGAAGTACATAGGATTTTACTTGGTTGTTTGTGGCAATTATTAGACCCCAGGAGAAGGGTTATTCATATTGATCCTCGAGGTTATTGATCACCTCTTGACTCCTACCACTCCTATAAGTCAATTATAATCAATGGAAAAAAGAAAAAAAATTTTAATTGTTTTCTCCCTAAGGTTAATAATCTTGTGATTTTTTTTTTACAACATTATATACACTAATGTGTGTATGTATATACATCACTTCTTTATATATATATATATATGTGTGTGTGTGTGTGTGTGTGTGTGTGTGTGAGTGCAATGCTCCTTCTTGGAAAAACCATGAAAGTTTTGAGTTTGTCAAATTGATGTGAATGGAAAGTGGCCTACACCCATGGTATGTATTCACCCATGGTATTTACCCATCCATGGAATTTACCTGTGTTATTGTAACTAAAAAAGACTATAAGTAACAAGTCACATTTTGTAAACGGAAAAATTATCCACCACAATGTAGCTTTTACAGTTATTCTATGTTTTAATAAAAAAAATCTTTTTCGTTTTATTTACGATGTATTCTCATATTTTTCTCGCATTTCAGTTTAGATCCAGATCGGTTGTATCATATTTATGTTACGACTCCATGGGAATGAGGGTTCAAAGCATATTTCAGTCTCAAATTTTTGCAGCAAACTTCAACGAAATTCATGCAAGTGCCACAACCTCCATGGAGCACTTTCTTGGGCAAAGCGAGAATAATTTTTATTTTTATTTTTATTTTCATTTTTTGTAGGTGTTTTTATTGGGCGACGATTTTGCAAATTATATCTGAAACTTTTACTGCAAAATTTACAAATAAAAATAACAGATCTTGATTTCTTGCGGAAAAATACCCAAATAAAAAATAAAAATAAAATAAAACATAGGCCCAATCAGAGTTCGAATGAGGGAGATATCGTTGATTGAAAATTAACTGTGTTGCAGAAATTTTTCTGATGGTAATTCGTGGATGACAATTCTCCTATAATTTTTGTTTATTGTTTTTGTGCAGCATTTCAGAAAACAGATTGCAGATCTAAGCTGCTCTTGAAAAATCACCCAATTTCAAAAAAAAAAAAAAAAAAAATGGTCGAAGATAGGGATTTTCAATCACATAAGAAGATGCAGAATGATCATTCTATTTCCAAAATCATATTATAATGAATATTCTGAGTTATATTGACTAATTTATGCTCATTTTAAATTAGATTTTATATATGGAGCAGTATTTGGAGTGGGTTCCCTTTGAAGACGTTCCCTCCCACCCCGCTTTAGTAGGCACGTGTTTCATATTAATCAGTTTAAGCATAGCAGCATCTGTCTTGGGTTCTTTGGAGATGTGCCCTCCCACCCCAATCTATGTGGGCACCTCTTACTTTATCAATAGTAAGCATCACGATTATGGGACAACCGCACAAAATCCTTGTCTTCAAAGTCCATTTGCTAGGCCGCACACTGTTAGCATCACAGTTGGTCACAAGCATTACAGGGTATATCTTTCCTCGGATCTTCATTTTCATGGTTATGAGTCATCCACAAACCCACACTTCATCGAAGTCCATTTTCTAGGCCCCACACTATCAGTATCACAGTTTGTTACAAGCATTACAGGGTATCTCTATCCCCGGATCTTCATTCATCGCGGTTATGGGTTAACCACACAAAACTCTTCTTGTCAGTGGATCTTCATATTCAATAAAGGCTTCTCAGGAGGGAACTTCATGCAATGGGGACCATTACTTCTTGAGGAGGGAGCAATGATCCGAATGGAAAGTGGCCTACACCCATGGTATTCCTCCACCTATCCGCCCATTGTATTGTAGGTGACATCTATCCATTGTATTCATTCACCCATGGTATTCACCACACATGGTATTTATTCACCCATAGTATTGTAAGTGACATCTACCCATGGTATTCATTCACCCATGGTATTTCTCCATCCATGGAATTTACCAGTGGTATTGTAACTAAAAAATACTATAAGTAACAAGTCACATTTTGTAAAAGGACACATTGTCCACCATAATGTAGCTTTTACAATTATTCTATGTTTTAATAAAAAGTTTCATTGCGATTTTGTTTACAGTGTATTATCATATTTTTCTCGCATTTCAATTTTTCAGATCTTGGGGGCCTCCCCCCAAGATCCATTTCAATTTTTTAGATCTTAGGGGCCTCCCCCAAGATCTAGATCACAAATATGGTTCATTAAAGAATTTTAACGAATAATTTGTATATGAAGTGTTATAGGTGACTATTTTGATGTCTCTTATAAATTAATCATGCATAGTAATTGATTTACACCAGAATGAAGCATTAAAATACCATAGATTGATTTCTATTATGCCCATAGATGTATATATAGTTGATACAAGGTCAATATCATGATGAATTCAAGCATGAGAAACCATTTTAGATTTAATAAAAACACACAGTGAATGATAGGAAGTGAAGAACGTAGTTACAATGATCTTCAACAATCTTCAATAAATATTTGAGACAAAATGTGATTTTATTACTGTTAGTATCCTATACCAATAGGTGTCATTTTTCATGATTGTCTTGATTGAACTATGGAATATGTTCAAACCTTTTTTTTGAGCAAAGGTGTTCCATATTCTTGAAAAACCAAAAAATCAAAAAATTTAAAAAATGTAAAGAGGGTATACCCTAAAAGAAAAATCAAAGGGTAAGAAAAATAAATTGGTCAAAAAAGTGAAAGAAATGAACCCCAAGCAAAAAATAGATCAAGGAAAGTGTGCAAATCCAAATGCCACTACTATTTCATTTTTGTAAATAAGTAATTGTGTGCAGCTTGTCAAACTTTTGCCACAATTAGTGAAGAGTCAAACTGTTTAAACTTGACTCATTCATGTTTCAATTTCATGTTGTAGAATAGGGAATAAATATCTGACCAAACAGTTTAATCTTGGCAGATAAGTAGATAGGTAGAGTTAATAAAAGGTGCTCAACAGTTTAATCTGAGCCCTTGGATGTAATAAGGGTAGAATTAGATAAATTTTCCTTGTAAAAGAAAAAAGATTGATAAGGGTTTGCAAGTCCAAATGCACCCTAATAAAGAAGAGAAAATGGTAGTGTCAAGTAGATAGGGTAGGTAGATGGTGTTGCAAAGTCTTATATGATGAATGATGGTGCTAAATATGTTACTCTTTTACCTTCATCACAAGTACTGAAAGCAAGAAAAGCACTGGAAAAATCACAGAAAGCAAAGTTAAAATAATTAATTTCCCACATCACTCCTTCCCTAAAAAGTTTTACTAATTTCCCCAAAAAAGTGCTAAGGTATTTGGAGGTCAAAGGGGCTCAAGGCATTTCCTTGACTTTTGGAGGGACCGGACCCTCGGCCTAATGATCAAAAAAGACCTAAGTACTTGAAATCATTTGTCATTATAATCATTCACCTTTTGCCTTTTCCTAAGAAAAATCCTATTTTACTTAGGGAAATCATGCACAATTCCATCATAAACCCTCAAGATTACTTATTATTCTAAGTCTAAGTGTTGAAATTGAGATATGGTAATTTACTTCAGAGATCTTCACTTTGTTAGATATGCTAAGTATTTTGAGTTCCCTTGTCTCTTTGTCATATTAACATTTAACTGTATTTACTAAATCCCTAGTGAAAATGCCTTATCCTAAGTATATAATTCCTTTTAAAATTAATATCCCAAAAACCCCTCTATTATGTTTTAACCAAAGTATTTACTTCCCAAATATTCATTAAAAACCCGCTTCATACGCCCTTTGGTTAAATATATCCTTATATCATAGTCCCGCCCCTATGGTAATTAAATAATGTTTATCTATTACCATATAAATAGAAATATCGAAATAACGTTTAAACATATAATTCTATATGTTTAACACAAAAAGAATAAACCCGAAGTTTTATTTTTAAAACCAAAACTTCGGAAAAGCCCCTATGCCACCGTGGCCCATCCATCTGGCATCCCACCCGACGCTTCAACCACAATCGAAACCCCGCCGCGACCCCTCTTTCCATTATACCATGGGATTAATTAATTATCAGAATTAATTAATAACCAACTACCTCCACCAATCAACTCCCGCCCGGGGTGATTAATTAACGATAAATATATCGGGCCCGCACCATTTAACTTCCCACCATCTCCCCGTCATTTCAACCGTCGGATCGCCCCTCCAAAGATCAACGCTCCACGGCAATTCCGCTACCCATCCTTTGTTAGAGCTTTAACGCGCGGGGACTTGGTGGTTTTGAAATAGTCCACCTGCCACGCGTCCATCGCACAATGGAATCGTTGCCCTCTCGTTTAAAACCACTCTTGTCCACAAGCGGTGCGGGGATTACCGCTTACTGCCCGGCCCCCCCACCACACGTCAGCCTGTACTCAAGTGACGTCACTCCTCGAAAAACTACAAACCCCTTTTTTGACTTTGGAAATAAAACAAATTTTCGTGTTTTTATGTCATTTTCATCATTTGAACGCGACTGCGCCTTCCGCTACGAATTTCAAATTTCCACTGAAATCTACTGTTCTATTCGATTTTGCTCCAGAATTCCGCCGGACCTGTGTTCGAGTATCCTCCTGCCACCGCCTGATACCTGTGAAAACCCAGTTTGCCTCCAAGAACAGGTATTTATCCTATAGCGCTTCGAACTTCAAAAGAAAGTCTGTTTTCCTTGTTTTCCACTGGATTAGTGATTAAATCTTATCGCTAAGATCATTCTCTGAGGTTAAAAACTGTGAATTGTTCCCCTGAACCTGCAATTGTGCTAATTTCCTTCATTTAAACTGAAATCACGCTCCGGCTTGTGAAGAAAACCCAGAAACTTCCATTTTGAATCCACAAGAACCAAAATGGAAGCTCCGGCAGCCCTGAATGTAACTCCATTGAATGCCCCCCACAGAGAATTAGAATATTTGCCTTTAGTGGATAAAGACTTCCAAATTAAAGATTTAGTGTTTGATGAAAGCCCCCTTTTGAGTTATTGTCGCTGCAGAGACGATTATTCAAAGGGATTGGATGTCATTGGGTTGTGGGAATCCAATTTCCCAAGATACCTCATCCCCTCAGTCATTATTTTTCCAGAGATTATCCACTATTGCCATTCTAACTATGATTCGACTCGGAGAGCTGTAATATCCCCTGACCAGAGTGTTCTTTTCCCCATTACACCCCAGTTTATCAATGAAATGCTACACTTTGAACCTGATCAAGAGCTAGCACCTTTGTCCATGGAAGAACTGATTGAAAAGTCTAATCAATTGACCCCAGAAAAATTGAAGTCCATTTGCCAGAATTTCATGTTGCCTGAACACCAACCTAAGGGCCCTCCTCCCTATGGTTTTTATTATTTCAATAAGTTGGGAAGGCTCATCCTAAATATGATATCTTTTGTCTTGGGTTTCAATACAAGTGAATATGTTGATGAAATAACCTTGGTTTTGCTATCTATTTTTACTCCTGGGCAACCTCCTGAAATTAAATATGACTTTGCCTCTTTCATAGCTAACAAAATCCATGACCAGTTTATGAGGCTAGATGATGAGAAAGTATTTAAATATTCCTCAGTTATTTATCATCTCATTATCTACTATCAATCAGAAAAGTTCCCTTTCCCTGTTAAAAAGCTTGATGCCAAGGGAAACCCTAGGTCAGTTATATTTTGGTCTCCCATAATTCACTCTTCCTATGCTTCTCCCTATTCCTATGCTGAGTTTATAGATCTTTTTGTATATCCTGCAACTACATTGTTGACAGGGATTCCTCCTCCAAGACTCAGTAATGAAATCAAGAAGACCTTGCAGCTTTCAAGGACATATAAAGTTGGAGACTGGTATCTATATCAAAACCATTCAGTCATCAGAATCTATGGATGTGAATTGCATCCATTCAAATTGCCAAAGTATGTGCCCATGAGACTGTTTGCCTTGGAATATTTCAGGCAAATGAATAATTCAGATGTGATTCATTTTTGTAGTGTGAAAAAGAAAGCCCAACTCAGGATTAAAAGTCAACTAGGTCCCTTCATATGTAACTCTAGGGATGCTCAGCGAGAAGCAGAGGATATATTACAAAACCATTGCAAGTTCCAAAGAAGTTTTCGTTGGGTTCCTTATGATCCATTTGGTTTTATCTGTGAAAAAAGAATAAAGAACAAATCTTCCCCTTATATCCACCATAAGATTCCTGATATAGAGCAATATGCTAACCAAGATGAATGGGTGGAAGAAACACTAGTTGAAGAAGAAAGTGAAGAGGAAAAAATGAATAAAATTATGAAAGATCTTAAGAAGAAATATGACCTAGAATCTTATGGTCAAGTGCAGGTATCTCACATTGGCACTTCTTCAGCAGCAAATCTACAACAGAGATTACAGGAAGGCAGTTCATCAATTGCAGCAGAGACAAAAGGCAAAGGAAAGGAACCTGAAATACAGGTCATTGAAACTTTAATCATGGCAGAGAAACCTCAAACCTCCAGAGCACCAGATCAATCACAAGTTTCTCCCACTCAGGTAAATCATCCACAAGTTCCAGAATTACAAACTCCATCCAATGTGGAAATAGGAAAGAAAAGGCAGGTTCCAGATACTACACCTCCCAAAGAAACCTCAAAGCCACATCAAGCTAAAAAGCAGAAACCTGATCCACTTCCAGATGTGGAAATCATAGATGAAGTGTTTGATGATGGAAGAGAAGATAGTCAACTAACTGGCTCTGTTAGTATGACACACACAGGTCAGAAAGGAAAAACTTTGCAAAAGCAGTTGAGCACTGAAGTATCTTCTGTTAGGCCACCAAAAACAGATACAGGGGATATAAAAAGAACTTTCATTAATATAAAGGCAAAAAATGATCCATTGAGAATGAAAGTATATGATCAATATCTGAAAATGGCTCCACATAATCAGGAAAGGTTAATGTCAGCATTTGACATTTCACAAGGCAAAATGATGATGAGCCACTTCAAGTCCAAAGTGCCTAAGCCCATGACAGCAGCCGATTATATTAGAACAAATTTTGAGGTCCTGGCAAAGGACATTCATCCTTTGGACCAGATAGAGCTGCATAAACAGACTGGGGAAATGGTGTATTCCACTCTTACTAATAAGGCCATGGCAGCCTTAACGCTGCAAGATTCTTTAAATAACACAAGCGCCCAATTGCAAATTGAGAAGGCCTCTTCTCAGGCCAAAGATAACAGAATAAAGTCTTTGGAAGACATAATCATCAGCTTGGGGCACAACCCCAAAGATATTAAAAGCATTGAGGAACTAATAAAGAAGAAAGATGATGACATAGCTGCACTGAGAAAGCAGCTGAAATTTCCAGCATCAAGGCATCCCCAGACCCAAGAAGTTTTAAAGGGAAATTCACAGGAAGAGGTAATGGAGTTGCTCTTAAAAGTGACTGAGCAACTAAGTGAAACTGAGAAAGAATTGGAACAAGCTTTACAGGAAAAGGAAGCTATCAAGCAGGCATCCATCACATAAGCTACTACAACTACAGGTACTACAACAGCAGATAAACAAACACAGCCAGCGCAGGTAAACACTTCTGGTTTAAGTTCTGATGAATTGATAAAACAAATGGAAAGTTTACAACTAAGGGTCACAGAACTTCAAACCACAAAATTGCAATTAGTAAATTTGGAGCAGAAATATGATACATCTAAGAAGACAGTTGCTGATAACACCAGGGAAATAAAAAGGTTAGAAAAATTGGTTAAGGCTTTAGAAAAAGACCTTTCATTAGAAAAGCCTTTGAGGGAAATAAATGAAATTCTTTGGGGTAATATAATTGAGTTAATAAAAGGTATTTGGCCCTCTGTTCAAGCAATTTTTGAACAAAATGATTTGATTAAAGTAGCTCAGGAAGAAATAAACAGAACAAGAAATGAATTAAGAGGCAGACCTGAGCAGGCCAATCAAATTATTCAATTTTTGAACACCCGGACTAAGCAACAGCTTGCAGTATTAGGAATTGAGGACAGGACCGGCACTGTTTTGGAAATAAAAAGAGTTTTCATCAAAAGAACTTTTATGCAGAATTTGGAAAGGAAGTGCTCAGATATTTTGGTTGATATTAATACTTTCAAAGAAAAATTTCAGGCTTTATTAGACAGTGGGTTACCCAGTCCTATGCTCTCAGAGGACCAGATAATGGACTTGGAAACCTATGTAAAGAAAATAAATATCCATGCTCAAAATACAACTGCTTGTTCTACCAGTTTGCCAGAAGCAACGTTGCCAACAGGGAGAAATCTTTATGACAGATTGAAGAATTTATTTCATCTTGAACATGAAATAAAGTATTTATTCCCTGATCAGCCTACTTTTTACAAACTCACAAAAGCCGATGAGACATTGAGAAAACTCAAAAGGACCGTAATAGCAGAAGATCAATGGTGGAAAGACTTATTGGAAATTTTATGAAATTTATCTTCAGGATGAGAATTTTATCTTTTTACTATTGCGTAAAGGATAAAAATGAGCACAGATGAAAGAGTATCAGTACACAGGTTAAAGAGTATCCGTAAAAGACAAAGAGTATCAAACAAGCAAAGAAATTACTCCAAGGGACAGCATCGAGCCCTATTTTAGCACTTACCTCCAGCACATCAACAAAATCAGGAAACAACACACCAGCAGTTACTTATTATTCTATCTACGAGACCATTTGTCTCCTGTTTATTTGTAAATTACTCCTTAGTCACCCTAGATTATTGGCTAGGTTAGTGAGAGATTTTTTCAATTATTTTTTTGTATAAATAAACCCTCAAAGAGAGTATTGAGGGTGGATTCTATTACTTTGCTGTAACATTGAGATTTTCAGAATAAAAGCATTTTGGAGAAATTTATTCGTGGCTTACTGGATGACGATTTGAAGCTCAGGATTTTTTGCAGGATTCATGTGTTGGACTGCAGTTCAATAAGTCTTTCTACCCTTTGTCTTAAGTTTTATATCAGTTTATAATATCATTATGTCCATCTCTGAATAATTTACATAAAGGATTGAATCAGAATTTACTTAATTGTACTCTGATTTCAGATGTGATTGTTCTTAATGTTTTCCTCTAAATTGGTTATAAGCATGAATTCTTAAATGCCCTTGCTTTGCTAATTTAAACATTGTTGATTACTATAATAAAAAATTCTTCATTGCTCTTTGTTTGTAGTCATCTCATTTCTTTCTTTTGAACATGGTGAAAGATTCTTAGCTGCCTTTCATCCCTTCAAGATCATCCCATCCACTTTAAATTTTAAGGATTGTTCTCTGTCTAGCTATCTTGCCCTGTAAAGCCATCTTGTGTGTAGAATAGAAATCTAGTAAAGCCATCCTTTGACTCCATAGCCCAATGGACTGAAAACTTTCAACCTTGCCCTTAGTTTGTGGATTCCACCAATTTTCAAACAAACTCTTGGATCTATAACTAGCCTAAAACCTTCTAAGAACAAAGATAAATTATAAAGAGAGAGCCCTCTATGGATGCAGATTGGCTAGATTCTGCATCTGAAGGTTGGTTTGTGGTTACCTCAGGTATACTTTCATTTTCTTACAACTTCAAGGAAAACCTGAGTGATAACAATTACCAGTGCAATAATGAAGAGTACATCAATATTTTTCTTAGCTAGTTACAATTCATTTGCTCCACTCAAAATAAATTCGGGCTCATGGATAAATCTTATACAGATCTTATTTTAATCTTCAGGTAATCTACTCCAAATTGGATGTCTTTGGTCCAATGCTTGGAGATGGAAATAATAGGAAAATATCATAGCCCACGCAAGGTCCAACCTTCTAAAATTATCTTTGAATTCAACCTTCTTGTTTGCAATGAGAGATAATGTGCCAAATCCTTTGAAAATACAAATCTCGTCCTCCTCTTACGGTTGAAGTTACCTCTGTTCCAAAGTGTTGGTAATTTACTAATTCGATCCCTTCAAATATCAATGAATAAACTTCAATAAATGATGAATCTCGTAAAGAATTCAGCCTTGATCTTTGACACAAGAATACTCGACTGTGTAGAATTTAGTGGTATGAGCGAATGGTTTAGAGGAAAAACCTCGACTCCGTCTCTTCCCAATTTTCACAGATCATTAATATAACTCAACCTCAGTCCCTTGTGAGAATTCGACCCTTTGAACACTGGTGTCTTAATGAATCATGACCTCTGCAATTATAGTTAGCTCGAAATTTGTTATAAATTTGGAAATATCCCACTTGGCACCCAAATACAATCTCTTTGATCTAAGGAAGAATAATCTCCAACAAGCTAAAATTTGGCCTTCCTTTTTGTGATGAAAATTCCGGCACTTTGACTCAAGAATTTGACCTCCTCTCGGCAGAACAATTTCTAAAAATGCTCATATAAACTTTACCTCTAATCTAAGTGAAATTGAACCAAGAGAATTAAATTAAACCTTGGAAATTGGCTCGTTGAAGTCTTGTTGAAATTATATAAAGGAATTCAATATCTTGGCACTGCTATATCATTCTAACTTCGACCTCCTACAAAAAACCAATTCATTCCAAACTTGAAATAAGCATTAACAATAAAAATTTCCAACTAGGGTGGCAAGAATGTCAACCAAAATTTAAAGACTAAACAAGGTGGCAATGAATGTTAATTTTTGTATCTTGGGAGGCACTCCAAGTCTTGAGGATGAAGGGTTTGGAGGCAAGAGTTCCACAAGTGGCCTTGTGGGCTTGAAACCCAATTCAGGGTTTTTGCACCCATCGATGTTTGGGTCAAAAATGTGACGAGCTTTTGACATGTGATGGATGAGGATGATAGTGCTTGTCAAGACGAATCTGATGCATCTAAAATCATCTGATTTTGAGTTGTCGGTGAAGAATTATGAATTTTTGAAGTTTGTGTGTGGGCTTATGGCACAAGGTTAAGGGCGACTTAGTGGTTGAGTGACCTTATGACAACACACATAGGAAATTCGTTGGAGGCACTTGAAGCCTATAAATATAGGACAAGTGTGACTCATTTAAAGAGATCCAAGGGCATCTACATCAAAGGAGGAGCTCTGAAATAACAACAAATTTAGGGAAGCAAGGATGCAAGTTTTGGAAGGTAAAATCTGAAATTTAGTGTAGGTTACCTTGTGGCCCGGATGCCGCATGCCTGAGGAAGATTGGGAGACCTATTTGGTTTGTCGTGTCACCAGTTTTGGATGCTTTCTTGCTACATATTGGAGTCGTTGTCACAGAGGTGAGTTTGGGATCTGTTTTGCACTATTTTAGGGTTTGTTTGGGGAGTGGTTTTCCTGAGCCACAGGGCCGCAGGTCTGAGACATTCAACAAGGGAAGTTATGGATGTGTCTTAGCTTGTTTGAAGCATACCTAAAGTACAAATCATAGCCACAGTTTAGAGGTATGGTTAGAGTGTTTTCTGTGCACAATTTGTGTGGTGGATCTATGTCATAAACACTACAAGAAGAGGCTGCTACAACAACGAGTTAAGGTGGCTCTTTGGAGGACATGAGGGCTTGGAGAAGACCCTATCTTGAGGCCACATATTCCTAGGTCTGAATGTAGTTAGGACAAAGGTTATTCCATGTGTTTGGGGTTGTTATAAGTTACTAGTTGGTACAGGTTGGTTGTAGGATATGTTTAGGAGGAGCCTCATACCCTACAACATATTTGGATGCCTATCATTGGACAATAAATGAACCAAAATTTTGGAATAAGATCACACAAGTTTGTAGCAAAGGTTTAGGGTTGTTGAAGTGCCCTAACCAGTCTTCTAGAAGGACATAAATCGAGGTCAAGGAGGTAGCAACAATATGTTGTAGATGTCACCTTGTTGATGGATGGATGTTAGGTGGATGAGTGTCCAAGAAGAGAACTAGTTGATGAGGTTTGTTAGCATCCAAGAGGAGGATTTCCTAGGTGTGAGGATGCCCTAACCAGAGGTAGATGCTATAGCGAGACTTGGTCACTCATGGACTGTTGGAAAGCAGCGTGAGAGTGGACCAAGTGTGGACGTGATTGGGAATTTATGGTATGTTTGAGGATGAGGTCACACTGCCCAACTTGGAGCCCAGTGTGCAACACTTTGATGGAAAAAAGTGTTTTCTAAAGAGGCAGTTATTGGAGCTCAAGGTTTTGATCAGCCAAGAGCAGATTGTGGAGCTCAAGACTTGTGTGTGGAGAAGGAATTCTAGAGTAGATGATGGGCAATCCTGCTAGTCAATGTTCATTGTGGGAGATGGGAATCTTGTAGTGACAGGGGGCAGCCCTATGTTGGTCTTCATCAAAGCAGCACAGGAAAACCACAGTGGGTTGAAGTCCCTAAGTAGATGAGGAGCAATAATGATCATATTGAGAGTTATTCACAAGTGGAGCCATGAACAACTCGACAAGATTCTTGATGTGTTGATGCATTGGTGGACGAACGGTCATCTAGTGAGAAGATTGGATAGCCGAGGTTCAGTGGTTAGATGGACTTGGAGCATTGATAGAGGGAGGAGCTACATATGGGGAGCCCGGCGACCGGCCAGGTACAAAGTACGACCGAGAGGAGCTGAGAGAGTTGAGTACATCAACCGAATGGTGATAGTATCTTGTTGAGGGAAGATTGGTCATCGATGTACTAACACCAAGACCCACTTTTTATCTTGTAATAGTGGATGATTGAGGGCCATTATCCCTAGTATGAGAACCCTAAACTGTTGTATTATATGTTGTTTAATATAATGAATTTGGGTTGAAAAATGTAAAGAGTTGTCTATAACTTATGCATATGTGATTTACTGCTTTATATTTTCTATTGTGCAAATTAGTTTTGGTCGAGATTCTTGGTTTGATAGCATCAGTGATTTTAAGATCCTAACCTAGACCCAAGATCGTGGAAATTCAACATGGTATCAGAGAGTATCTAAGATATTTTGGGGGACAATGAATTAGAGTGTGCACAACGAAGAAACTCAGAGAGAGTTGTGGGTGTCTAGATCATGGAGCAAAGGGATCAACTGAAGACATGGAGATGTGGTCTTGACTGGCTTGGCAACGAGATTGGCTGGGAGTTCTGGAGGATTTTTGGTGAACTTGGTGAGCAATAGTTTCTTGTAGGGCAGATTTCTGAACACGTACTTCCATTGATTTTCCGTGGATGGTTAGGGCAACTCGAGGGTTACTTTGGCATGGAAGAGATAAGGTTAATTGAGATGGCTTCATGTGATGGAATACAGGTTAGCAAGCTAGAATCTTCATCAGATCGTGATATTGCATATCTGAGATTGGTGGAATTACACAAGTGGTATTTGATACAGGAGGATGGTTGCTTGCAGGACTGAGATAGTGGAGATCGTGTAGGCTCAGAGGGAGTCTAACCTCAAAGGGAGCATCTCTATGAACGATTTGGATCTTTAGGTTCATATGTGATGAGGTAGAGACACTACCAATATTGCAGGGTTCATTCTACAGGGTATGCTGCAGATATGGACTCTAGATGGGCTAGTGTAGTTGGATGATGATGGTTACTTCCTAGTCTTGGAAGTACCTCCCTCGCTAAAAGGGAGTGTTATTTTTTGTAGCTTGGGATGTACTCCAAGCCTCGAGGTTCGATGGTTTGGAGGCAGGAGCTCCACAAGTGGCCTTGTTGGATTGAAACCCAATCCTAGGGTTTTGCACCCATCGATGTTTGGGCTAAAACTGTGATGAGTTTTCGACATGTTATGGATGAGGATGATAGTGCTCATTGAGACGAATCTAATGCATTGAAAATCATCTGATTCTAAGTTATTGTTGAAGAGTTATTAATTTTTTAATTTTGTGTGTGGGATTATGGCATAAGGTTAAGGTTAGCTTAATGGTTAAGTGGCCTTATGGCAACCCAGATAGGAAATTTTTTGGATCCACTTAAAGCCTATAAATATAGGTCAAGTGTGAGTCATTTATAGAGATCCAAGGACATCTACATTTTAGGAGGAGCTCTAAAATAACAACAAAGTTAGGGTAGCAAGGACGCAAGGGAGAGGGTGCAAGTTTTGGAAGGTAAACTATAAAATTTTGTGCGGGTTACCTTGTGGAGGATGCCAAAGGCCCAAGGAAGCTTGGGAGACCTGTTTGGTGTGCCTCGTCACCAATTTTGGATGTGTTCTTGCTGCAGATTGGAGTCGTTGCCACATAGGTGAGTTTGGGGTTTGTTTTGGACTATTTAGGGGTTTGTTTAGGGTGTGGTTTTCCTGAGCCACATGGCTGCAGGTTTGAGGCATTAAACAGGGGGAGTTGAGGACGTGTCTTAACTTGTTTTAAGCAGAACTAAAGTGTAGATTCTATCCACAGTTTAGAGGTATGGTTAGAGTGTTTTCTATGCACAATTTGTGTGGTGTATCTATGTCATAAGGACCGCAGGAAGAGGCTTCTACAACAACGAGTTAGGTTGGTTGTTTGGAGGACGTGAGGGCTTGGAGAAGGCCCTCTCTCAAGGTTTCATATGCCCAACTCCGAGTGCAGCTGGGAAAAAGTTATTTCATGTGTTTGGGGCTGCTACAAGTTGTTGGTAGGTACGGGTTGGTTGTAGGATACGTTGAGGAGGAGCCTCATACCCTACAACAGATTTGGATGCCTATCATTAGACAAAAAATGTACCAGTCTTTTGGAATAAGATCACACAAGTTTGGAGTAGAGGTTTAGGGTTGTTGGAGTGCCATAACCAGTCTTCTAGAAGCACATAAATCGAGGTCAAGGAGGCAACAACAATATGTTGTAGATGTCACCTTGTTGGTGGATGGATGTTAGGTGGATGAGTGTCCTAGAAGAGGACTAGTTGATTAAGTCTGTTAGTAGCTAAGAGGAGGGTTTCCTATGTGTGAGGATGCCCTTGCTAGAGGTAGATGCCAAAATGAAACTTGGTCACTCGTGGACTGTTGGAGGGCAACGTGAGAGTGGACCAAGTGTGGACATGATTGGGAATTTATGGTCTGTTGGAATACAACGTGATAGTGCCCAAGTTGGAGCCCGATGTGTAACACTTCGATGGAAAAATATGGTTACTAGAGAGGAATTTGTTGGAGATCAAGGGTTGGATCAGCCGAGAGTAGTTTGTGGAGCCTAAGACTTTTGTGTGGAGAATGACTTCTACAATAGATGATGGGCAGTCCTCCTAGTTTGTGTTCATTGTGGGAGATGGACATCTTGCAGTGATAGGTGGCAGCCCTGCATGCCCTATGTTGGTCTTCATTGGAGCAGCGCAGGAAGACCATAGTGGGTTGAAGTCCCTAAGTAGCTGAGGAGTAGTAGTGGGCAGATTGAGAATTGTTCATGAGTGGATTTGTGAACAACTCGACAAGAGTCTCAATGAGTTGATGCGTTGGTGGACGAATGATAAACTAGTGAGCAGATTGGATAGTCGAGGATCAGTGGTCAAATGGACTTGGAGGATTGATAGAGGCAGGAGTAGCAGATCGAGAGTCGAAGTACTGGGCAGGTATAGGGTACCACTGAGAGGAGCCGAGAGAGTTGATAGCATCACCCAAATGATCAGAGTATCTTATTGAGGGCAGATTGGTCATCGATGTACTAACACCAAGCACCAATTTGTATCTTGTACTAGTGGATGATTGAGAGCCATTATCCCTTGTACGAGAGCCCTAGACTGTTGTATTATATGTTGTTTAATATAACAAAGTTGGGATGAAAAATGTAAAAAGTTGTCTATAACTTGTGCATATGTGATTTACTGCTTTATATTTTCCATTGTGCAAGTAGTTCTAGTTGAGATTTTTGGCTTGGTAGTGACAATGATTTTAAGACTCTAACCTAGACCCAAGATCTGAAACTTGTGTGAGTTTCTTTACAATAACAATAAGAGGTGATCATCTAGAATGAATAGAAAAATGATCCCCAACCTCCCTTTTATAAGATGCCAATAAGTTCTCCCCCAAGCTTATAGACTCCTATTTTTAATATTATTTTATTAGTGGGGGCCACTTTCCACTAAGTGGATTTTGACGCCTTTTTCTAATAAAATAGAATTTGCTGCCATTTTCTGATAAAATAATATTTGCCTCCCTTTTTCTAATAAAATAATATTTGTCACCAAAATGATATTTTCCTCCCTCTTTCTAATAAAATAATATTTACCCCATTTTTATTAATATCATCAAAATTGGGCAAAACTCAACATTTTTCAGACTCACAAAACTACGCACATTACAGTCCTCCACTCCAAAAAATTGTTTGTCCTCAAGATATTTCACCATCTGCTACTACTCCACAAGTCGACCTAGCTAATTCCAGAATCCCAAATGTGCCACTGAACCACTCCACGTCGTTGTGCCGCCATCACATGAATGAATCCCATGATATTGGTATCCCAGGCCATTTTGATCAATGTGAAACATCCCTCACTCAAGTAACTACCCAATAAGGCATAGACGTTAGTGACCCTCTGCCTACTCTCCATAAATAGAGCATACTAATAATGAAAAATCCCATTCAACTTCTCAGAGAGATGCTCCACCTACAAATCAACTCCATGTACCTCCATGGTGAACTCATGAAGGTACAATCCTCCTCGTCCATATGAACTAAGCACAACCTCCTCATATTGATCATACTACCATACCATCGAGGCGCTCCATAATATCAACAAGTCACCTAGAAATGAAATTCTCTCTACAAAAATGAGGTCCAATGGAAGATCGGAGTGATCTCCCCCTGTAAAAACCAACTCACCCTTATTGGTAGCTAAGCTGGCAAGTGCTGTAATTTCGGGGTTCCATGATAATTTGAAAAGGAAACCACCATTTTGACGCTACGCCACTCATATTATAACTAACTATCCATTACACTCATACAAAATCCTCCTCTCCTGGAACATGACGGAAAAATATTTGTAAGGGCCAAACATATCTTGCAAAGGCATCTTCATGATGTCAAATCCTACCCATCCATGGCTAGTTCTGATCCTGATAAGAAATCAGGAGAACATGCCTTACCATATGGTGAAGACCTCAGTGATCCCCCACACACCAACCTAAGAATGAGCCAAACCACCCGCTATCGTAACCCTACTCACCAAGAAGTGGAGTGGCCTACCAATTAACTAGTTCCATGGATCTCTTAGCCAAATCAAGAGTTCACGTCTCCCAATCCCTATTGGTTTTTGTTGTATAGTACTCAGAGATGATGGAACCCAACCATGCCTCATCTCTGGCCCCTGTATTCAACCAATAGACAGATATATGATACCTGCATTCGACTCAGTGCATGCATATTCATCTTGCTCTTGCCAACCATCACCACTAAGTCTGTTATCCCCTCTCTCAATAATGTATCAATACAATGTCTAGAGTTTGAATACCCACTAAAAAGTTGCCTTAGTCGTACACAGGAGGAGTGGAAGGAGTGGCATGTGTCTCCCCCATGATAATCTCCTTAAGTGTAAACTCATGGATGAAGTGTATACCACCTTTATTAAAGATCACCCCATCCCCCAACCTGTGGCTGCCAACTCACTCACCAACCTTGCTCCTCCATTAGATAATCTCTATCTTGTCCCTAATGCACTGAATCTCATATATTTGTCTCAGATAAGTCTCCCAAGTCTCGCTACACATAACGAGGGCATCAATAAGGCACAACAAGGCTCCCCTCGAATGCATGTGATATCAACGAATGAAATATGTGTAGGCTCTGATGGGTATGATCAAGAACCCGCACGGACGCTAACAACCAGTCCTGTGACCTCCCCGCTCTCCCAACCTCACTATTCCCACCCCAATGGCATGCTTGGTATCCTCATCAAGAAATATCCTTGCTAAAAACACTTCCCTAGTTTGTTGTGCAAACTCGTTCAATATTGCATACAACCATGTATCTTAGTACCCCTTGGCATACAACTATACCCAATTGCACACCTTTGTGCCCCACCATACACCACTACATGCCACCATATCACCTTGGATCAGCTGGTATCCCTCCTGTGTTGATGTACCCACCACTCCATGAGGAAATCCACTTTGATGTGAATCACTACTCTTACTCCACAGTGCAACCCTACACACCACTATCCAACTCCATTCTCCTTTGTGTGCCACTTCTCATCGATGCATATCCATATACACCACTATATGTCATGGTCTAAGACTTAGTCAATATGCATAAACTCACATCCTCTTTGTATCACCATCTCCACTATCTCACTACCACAACCCCATGCACAACCAACTTGCCAAGACAACTAACGGAGTCTGCCTTCCCCCTATTAATCCAACCGATCATTAGTGTTGTCTAGAACTCTGATGGAGATTTGAAAGTCTGTGTGTGCCCAGTCACTAGATCCATCACACTGCTAATACCATCACTAGCCAAATCCATGATGTTATGGGGAATCCCACCTAGATCCCAACAACATCCTAGCCCTTGTGCTCCTCTAGTAACCCATGACCCCTGTTGAACTATGCCCCTGGTCATGGATATATCAAGACACCTAGCCTGCTCCACCAGGTACCAACTTAATACCTCTTGCCACCCAACCCCGTGAGAGGGATCGAATGCAAGAATGTTTGTACACATAAAAATTCCACCATGTGAATGTTGCGCTTTGTGCAATTCATGTCACCTCGTTTCATTGGCTTGGTTAACACATAAGGTATGTCTAGGTAACTCTGCCTCTCCCTCTCCACTTTGCAGAGGTAACCTAACAGTGCTGCAAGCCCCATATATGTATGCCTGAAGAGGGTTTCTATGACACTCTGACATATATTCCTCTCACTGCATCATTAGGGATTTCAATGGTTCCCCAATGTGAGTCAGCTTGGCCACTGACTTGGAAAAAACCACTCTCATGTTCTCCAGTTCATCATTTTGTTGTAATAAGGTTTCGCTTAAGTTCTCAAATCTCCTTTGGTGGCTCTCATTTGGGTGCCTTGGACCCACGGAAATGTTTTAGTACTGACTTGCACTTATCGATGACTGGTCCCAAGCACAAATGCTCACTCGTCTTAACTATCTCTATCTCTTGATCCTTGAGAGGGATCTCCAAAGGTGGAAGCTTATAGTCCTCATGGTGTAGATCCAAACCATGATACTTCTCATGGTCATGTGAGTCAATGGGCATCTCACGTGTCTCCTTTCGAACCATGGCCCCTTCTACCTCCTTCCCACTCTGCTCATAGGAGTTCCTTATCATTTCTTGCATTTCTTCAAATTTTGTAACCTCATGTGATGGCTCTAATAGTGTTCCAAGGGTTGTCCTAGGGCTTGTTTCATCCTTTGAATCCTGGCCTTTAACTGCCTTTTCATCTTCTTCTTCAAGGTTTGGAGTCTTAGGTTTGCAATTTTTCTTTTCTTTCTTAGATATTAGCCACGCTTACATTTTCTTTGTTATCTTTATAAAAAAATTGCCAAGATATTCAAATTTTTGGACCAATTCTGTGAATTGTTTTCCTTGCTGCAACTATCTTGGAAGCATTTTCCCCTGTTACCATTAGCCTTTTGATTATGGTATGTCATATTACCGCTACTCAAATGGACCGATGTTTATATTATCTTCTCATTATTCCTAGGGATCTCATCCATGATCCCTTGCGGTAACTCCTCTTTCATTGAGTCCTAGAATGCTTATTCTTCCACCAATGACTGTGCATGCATGATCTTTTTGGCTCCCCCACAGATGGCGAAGATCATGCTCTGATACCATTGTAATATTCCTTCTCGTAAAACCCACGAAAGTTCTGAGTTTGTCAAATCTGGTTTATTGAATAATTTAAAAAAATAGTTTGTCTATGAAGTATTTTAGGTGACTATTTTGATGTTTGTTATGAATTAATCATGCACAACAATAAATTTACACCATAATGAAGCATTCAAATACCATACGCTGATTTTTATTATTCCCATAGATGTTTATATAGATGATACAAGGTCAATATCATGAGGAATTCAAGCACGAAGAGTCATTTCAGATTTAATAAAAATACACAATGAATGGTAGGAAGAGAAGAATTTGGTTATAATGATATTCAACAAGGATCTGAGACAAATTGTGATTTTATTATCAATACAATAATGGAGAGTAAATCAATAATGGATAAATCTGCTACAAGTTTGTTTTATTTTAATCTTTGGGAAATCTGCTCCAAATTTGTTGTCTTTGGTCCGATGCTTGGAGATGGAAATAATAGGAACATATCATAGCCCAAGCAAGGTCCAACCTTCAAAAAATTTATCCGAATTCGACCTTCTTGTTTGCAATGAGAGATAATGTGCCAAAGCCTCTAAAAATGTTAATATTTTCCTCCTCTTATAGCTGAAGTTACCTTTGTTCCCACGTGCTGGTAACTTACTAATTTGATCCCTTCAAATAACAATGAATAAAACTCAATAAATGATGAACGTCGTGATAAATTCGACCCTCATCTTTGACACAAGAATGTTGGATTGTATGTAATTTTGTGGGTTTAGCGAATTGTTTAGAGGCAAAACCTCAACTCGGCCTCTTCTCAATTTGCAGAAACCATTAATATAACTCAACCTTAGTCCCTTATGAGCATTCGACCCTCCGAAAATTGGTGTCCCAATGAATCTCGACTTCCTTAATTCTGGCCAGCTCGACCTCTGTTATAAATTTGGAAACTCGCCCTCTTGGTACCCAAATAAAATGGCTTCTATCTGAGGAAGAATAATCTCCAACAAGATAAAATTCGACCTTCCTTTTTGTGATGACATTTCCAACAATTTGACTCAAGAATTCGGCCTCCTCTTGGCACAATAATTTTTGAAGATGCTCATACAAACTCGACTTCTAATTTGAGTGAAATCGAACTAAGAGTGCCAAAATGAACCCTGGAAATTGGCTTGTTGAAGTCTTGTTGCGATTCTATTATTGTTGAGTTCGATCTCTTGGCACCGCTAGATCACTATGACTTCGACCTCTTGCAGAAAACCAATTATTTCCAAACTTGAAACAAAGATTAGCAGTAAAAACCCAATAAAATTTTCCAACTAGGGTGTCAAGAGAGTCCACCGAAATTGGAAGACTAACTAGGGTAGCAATGAAATCCAGCGAAACTAAGATGAGGAATTCCCTTGAAACCCTTGATCTGAAACTAGCTTGAGAGATTCTTTTCAATAACAACGGGAGATGATCAACTAGAATGAATAGCAAAATTATCCCCAACCTCCCTTTTATAAGATGTCAATGGGTTCTCCCCCAAGCTTCTAAACTCATCTTTTTTAATATTATTTTATTGGTGGTGGCCACTTTCCACACCGTGGCTTTTGTCACTTTTTTCTAATAAAGTTAAGTTGAATTTGCTGCCATTTTCTAATAAAATAATGTTTGTTTCATTTTTTCTAATAAAATAATATTTATCGCCAAAATTATATTTTCCTCCCTTTTTTAATAAAATATTATTTGTGGCCAAAAAAATATTTGCTTCTCTATTTTTAATAAAATAATATTTACCCCATTTTTATTAATATCATCAAAATTGGGCAAAATTCCTTAGCAATTTCCACACTCACAAAATCAAAGACATAACAATGAGATAGTATGAATAGATCCAATTATTACAATGATGTCAATGCCTAATTTAGAATTGATAACTATATATATGAATTATTTTTCACAAGATTTAAATCTATTTTTTCTTCATAGGATTTGAATTTCCTTTTGCTTTAATTATAAGTAAATAATTATTTTTTGACAAAGTGTACATAGTATATGAAGTTTGACTATTTATTATTATTATTATTATTAATTTCTAAAACTTCCACACAACACTTGTTTTGTATTGATATTAACATCCTATATTGATTTTAAGTAATCTTTGTTTTTATTTTTCACTATTGTATTTGTTCATCTTATGTCGAGTGAACTGCATATGTTGTGTTACCTATCTTCCTTGTATTGGTTTGTAGAAAGCACTTCCAATTCCACCAAGAGATAAATTTAAATTTCCCATTATCATAATGTCGGTCTCAGTTCAGATATACAACCTCCCACTTCATTTATGGAATGAAGTTGTTCTTGCAGGCATAGGCAACATCATTGGGAGATACATAAAAACTGACACCCAGCGCTTGGAGGAGAGGATCTACACCTTTGCACGCATCTCCATGGAAGTGGACCTCAGTAAAGGGATTCCAGAGTGCATCCAACTAAATAAAAAACAACAAAAATGGACTCAACATCTTGACTACGAAAACACTGTATTCAAATGTTGAATATGCAGGAACACCGGGCATTTGCAAAACACATGCCCAGAAGCAAAAAGAGAAAACGTAAAAAAGAAAAAGACAGGGAAAGCTACCAAGGGTTGGTAATTCCCTTCAGAAGAACCAGAGCAGGAGATGAAAGAACAAGAGGACGCACCCATCCCAAATGAAAACAACCAGATAGCAATCGAACCGGAGACACAAGAACAAGAGATGCAAGATCTTTCTAAACTTACCACTACGGCCCTTCCAACAATGGACCATGGGGCATGAGACAGTGGAGGAAACAAAAGACAACACAACTCAGATACTTCAGATTCAGATAAGGACAATGAAGCAACCACAATAGAAAATCAGCCCGCCCTAATTTCCGCCACGCTAACACAAGGTCCTTGGCGCAAGGTCGAAAAGACGAAAGGGAGAAAAGTTTAATTTTCTCCCCATGTATTAATGGTTCTATGATGCAACTTACTAGCCTGTCCTTTGACAATTACCTGCAAGTGCAACATGTAATTTTGTTTTCATTAATAAAATTACGATTTTTTTTCATGCGAAAAAAAATAAAAATAAAAAATAAATAAATTAAATTAAATTAAATTTAATGTAGTAGTTATTTATGATTATTGTAGTTTAAATCAAGGTTATTATTGTAATGACACTTTATCTCAACCATTAAACCATATCTTATTGTTCTGAGGCAAATGACAACCTTAATAATGTTTCAAAATGAATTATGTTTTTGTGTCTTATGAATAATATTACCCTTTTCATCACACAATCCACATTGAATTTGATTGTTTGTGAATTTTGAATTGCTTAATTTTCAATATACCCATAGTTGAGTGGGCATCCTTAGAGATATTGTAAATATGGGTTTTTAATGACACATGAAAATGTGTTGTGCTCTCTTCACCTTATATCACCATCTCATGCATGTTCTTTGTAATGATTTAGGTCTCAAATTTTCAATTCTCAATATTTGATATAAGCCTATTACTTTCCCTTTATTTGAGTTGCACTTGATCGCTCCTTTCAATCTTAATTACTTTAGCTTGCCAAAAGTTTGTTGCTCTCACCTTTTGATTTGTTTTACCTTCCATATTCTCACTGGTAATTGTAACTTTGAATTTTGCAACAAAGAGCTAGTGTTGATGGTAAAGGTTAAAGATTTACAGTGGCTTCACTAAGAATTTGAGTAACTTCATAGGTATCAAGACCACTCAACCAAGGAATATTTTAGAGTCTTGTTGCCTACTTCATTGCTTAGACAAAGTCATTCCCAAATATATGAATGTCAATTGTTAGGTCCCTATATTACTAGTATAGTCCCTTATTGTTGTTAGTGTAACCCCCTTGTTGTTATTATTGTACCCTTGTAACCCCCATATTGTTATTATTGTGCCCTTAAATTATTATTGTTAGTTCGGCTAGGATTACATTGTGGCCCCATGGACTCCTATATATAGAAATGAGGTTTTGTAATTTGCATCATCCAATAATTGTTCATTCATGTAATGTATTGGAGGTTTCCCCCTCGAAGTGGCTTATTTCTAAGGCGTTGATATCTCTTTTATTCTATTTTTGGAGCTGGTTTCACAACATTTGGTATCCGAGCTTTGGATTCTCGGGTATTCGTTGCTCCAAATCGGTCATCGTGGAATTTTCGCTATAATTTTTTTTCTACGAATTTTCAGAAGCAGAAATTTTTAGAGTGCGAAGCCGAAATCTAGAGGAACATCGGCACAAAATTTCAGAGCTTGGTTCGCAATATTTCGGAGATATGATCTATGGAAGTTAGGGCTTTTTGTAGGCTCCTGAAATTAACCTAAATAGGTCATCGCGGAATTTGCGCTATAAATTTTTTTATACAAAGTCCCAGAAGCTAAAATTTATAGAGAGCGAAGCCAAAATCCTAAGGAACATCGTCGCAAAATTTGAGAGCTTGGTTCGCAATATTTTTGGAGATATTATCTGTGGAAGTTAGGTCTTTTTCAGGATCCCGAATCTCATCTCAAAGAGGTTGTCTTGGGAAAATCTTCATAACTCTCTCTCTGAGCATCAGATTGGAATGCTGTAAAAAGTGGCCGCAAGTACACAAAATGTAGTTTCTTTTCTATCAATTTCAGAGCCAAAGGAGGAAATAGTGATATGTGGAAAGTCGTACACGTTTTCTCTACTGAACTAGTCCATAATTGGGTCATTGTGGGAGATTGGACATAACTTTAACTTGAAGAATCCAAATCAGGTCAAACCTGTGACATTTGAAAGAAGCTTCAGAGGGCTAATACAAGGCCTATTTTTAGATATTTAGGATCTGTAATTACAAAGATAATTCAATTTTAATATAGATATCCTCAAAAGCAAGTAAAAGGTGTGTATTTGTTTCCCAAATTGCAAAAGTCTTGTTTGAAGAATCAAGTTGAATTGATTCCAAGAGCATATTGTAGAATATATATCAGTATTAGATTCTAAAATGGCCCCTAAAAAGAATTCAACACCCATTAAGCCTTTAGAAGTCTCTACTGTGACTCATGAAGACAAAGAATGGCAACATGAAATATCAAATTTACAAGAGCAAGTGCAACAAATTTCGCTCTCGCAAAGAGCAACAAAAAATGACATGGAAGTTTTGAAGAAAGGCGTGGAAACTAAGATGGATGGTTTGAAGAAATGTGTGGAATCTAAGATGGATGGTTTGAAGAATGGCATGGAAGCTGGCATGGAATCTAAGTTGGATGACATGGAAGCTAAGATCGATGAAAAAATAGAAAACATGAAGAATGATCTAAAAGCAGACATGGAAGGTTTGACAAAGTTGATACAACAAATGTTTCCTAATGGTGAAAAGATAGTAGAGGAAACACATGATGAGAACAAAATAAATGTTAATAGTGATTTCATAAACTCTAATGTTGGCGGGAAGAACCACCGTATTCCAAAAATGGATATGAGGAAGTTTGATGGAAAGGATCCTGTAACATGGATACTATAGATGGAGCAATATTTTGATCTCAATAATGTGCAAAACACACAAAAGGTACGCATTGCAACTTTACATTTAGAACAAAATACATTTTTATGGTATCAATGGCTTTGTTCCCATAAAAAAATTGTCACTTGGTAAATTTTTACAGAGGAAATGATAACATGTTATGAGGATACAAAGAGAAACACCTTCTTTAGCCAATTGATAAATCTCAAACAAAAGGGTTCAGTGGTGGAGCACATTGAGGACTTCCAAAAATTGAATATAAGGGTAACTAATATTCTAGAGGAACATAGGATTGATGTCTTCATAGGGACTTTAAAGGATAACATCCAACATGAAGTTCGCGTTTGGGAACCTGATTCATTGGAAAAGGCATTCAGGTTGGCAAGAAAAATTGAATGTAAAATTATGGCGACAAGGAAGCCTACCACTCACTTCTATAAAGAGGGAAGTGTTGTACTCCTAGATTTCCACAACCTACAAGGTTGACACCACAACAATTGGAATAAAAAAGAGCAAAAGGGCTTTGCTATAGTTGTGATAGCAAATACACTAAAGGTCATAAGTGTGCTGAGAATAATTATTTTACATAGATTGTGAAGAGGAAGAAGAAAATGAATAAGAAGAGGATATACACCAGGAACCAACCCTAGAAGAGGAAGAAATGAGTCGGACCATATCGTGTAATGCATTGGCAGGAATTACCACTCCTCAAACTCTCAAGATATAAGGACATATCAAGAAGAAAAAGGTGATAGTGTTGATTGATTCAGGTAATACCCATAATTTTATTCATTATAAGGTAGCCAAGGAATTGAATTGTTTCCTATACCCAGCACCAGAATGTCAAGTGATAGTTGCAAATGGAGGAACTATAAATTGCTTTGGAAAATGCTATAATATCAAGCTAACTATGGCGAAATATATATTGAATAGTCCATTGCTTTCCATTCCTATGGGAGGTGTTGATGTTGCATTAGGAGTACAATGGTTACAATCTTTGGGGACAGTAGCTTTTAATTTTCAAGAAATTTTCTTGAAATTTTTTTTCAGAAGGAAAGGAAGTCGAATTATGGGGTATATGGAAGGCGTGAAAGATAATAAGCTCTAATGTCATGAAAAAACTTCTAAAGAAAGAACAACGAGGCATAATTGCACAATTATGCTCACTAGAAGTTCCAACATCAAAATCATCTATTTCTGCAAATATTCAAAAAGACTTGGACAATCGTTCTAAGGTTTTTGAAACTCCCAAAGGACTCCCACCTACTCGTGATCATGATCATGCTATTCATTTGATTCCAGGAAGTGTTCCTCCAAACATTCGGCCTTATAGATATCCTTATGTCCAAAAGAGCGAAATTGAACATATGATTGTAGAAATGTTAGAGGCGGGTATAATTCAACCTAGTCAAAGTTCTTTCTCTGCTCCTATAGTATTGGTACATAAGAAGGATGGATCATGGCGCATGTGTCCGGATTATAGGGAGCTCAATAAGCTCACCATTAAAGATAAATTTCCCATTCCTGTGATTGATGAATTATTGGATGAATTACATGGAGCAATTTATTTTACCAAGTTGGATCTTCGTTCAGGATATCGTCAAATTAGAATGAAGACTCAAGATATTCCAAAAATAGTATTTCGAACTCATGAGGGTCATTATGAATTTTTGGTCATGCCTTTTGGCCTTACCAATGAACCTTCTACATTTCAAGGGTTGATGAATTCAATTTTCAAACCCTTCCTTAGAAAATTTGTGCTAGTATTTTTTGATGATATACTAATCTACAGCAGGTCTTGGAAGGATCATGTTGAACATGTTGACAGGGTGCTCAAACTATTGCAAGAGAAATAATTATATGCAAAAACATCCAAATGTTTCTTTGGAGTACAAGAGGTGGAATATCTGGGTCATATTGTATCTCACGAGGGTGTTAAGGTAGATCCTAACAAAATTAAAGCCATTAAGGAATGGAAAGTCCCCACAACCATAAAGCAGTTGCGAGGATTTCTCGGGTTAACAGGGTATTATCGCAAGTTTGTTAAGAGTTATGGGAGAATAGCAGCACCTCTAACAACATTATTGAAGAAAGATGCATTTTCATGGACTCCTGAAGCAACTAAGGCCTTTGAACGTCTTAAAGAGGCAATGTGCCTAGCACCGGTCTTAGCTATGCTAGACTTCACAAAAACCTTTATTGTGGAATGTGATGCCTCAGGAAATGGAATTGGTGTTGTTTTAATGCAAGAGGGAAGACCCATTGCTTTTGAAAGTCGTCCAATCAAAGGAAAGTATTTACAGAAACCTATTTATGAGAAGGAAATGTTCGCAATAATGCATGCACTAAAGAAATGGAGAACTTACCTAATGGGAAGGCACTTCAAGGTAAAAATTGATCATGATAGTCTTAAACACTTTTTGGAACAAAGACTATCTTTAGAAGAGCAGCAAAAATGGGTCACAAGGATGTTGGGTTATGACTTTGAAATAATCTACAAAAAAGGAAAGCTTAATGTTGTTGCAGATGCACTCTCAAGAAAGAATGAAGAGGTGGAAGCATTGCTTTGTGCCATTTCTATTATCCAACCAGATTGATAACCGAAGCAAGAGATGAATGGAAGAAGGACAAAGATGTATGGACACTCATTCAAAATTTGCAGCAAGATCCTAGTACATCTGATACATTTAGTTGGAAAAATGATTCCTTATGGTACAAAGATCGCTTATATCCTTGTAAGAATTCCCAACTAAAACAAAAGATTCTTTTGGAATTGCACACTTCTCCTTTAGGAGGACACTCAGGATTTTTAAAAACTTACCACAGGGTGAAGAAAGAATTTTTTTGGGATGGCCTTAAATCCGATATTCAAAAGTTTGTGGCAGAATGTTTGGTTTGCCAGCAGAATAAAGTGGAAACAATTAAGACCCCGGGACTTCTACAACCTTTATCCATTCCAAGTCAATGTTGGGAGGAGATTTCAATGGATTTTATCACAGGTTTACCTAAGTCCGAAGGAAAGAGTGTCATCATGGTGGTAGTTGATAGACTTACTAAGTATGCACACTTTTGTGCTTTATCTCATCCATTTAAAGCAAGTACAGTTGCTACTACATTTATGGACAGAATTCAAAAGCTACATGGAAGCCCAAGGGTTATTGTGAGCGACAGAGATCCCATTTTTACTGGAAATTTTTGGACGGAGTTATTTTCTTGTTTGGGTACTCAATTAGCTCATACCTCATCTTATCATCCTCAATCTGATGGTCAAACTGAGATAGTAAATAAATGTTTGGAAGGATATCTTCGTTGTTTTGTATCTGATAAACAAACACAATGGGTCAAGTGGTTACCTCTCGCCGAATGGTGGTATAACACTTCCTTCCATACTGCAGCAAAAATGACCCCATTTATGGCACTTTATGGATATCACCCACTGTCAATCACATCATATTTAAGAGAAAATTCGATGTTTCAAGCAGTGGAAGATCACATCGAGCATCAACAAGAAGTTCTCCAACTCTTAAAGGATAACCCGAATTTGGCACAAAATCGAATGAAACAACAAGCAGATCAACATTGCAGCGAGAGAAGTTTTGATGTAGGAGACTGGGTATTTTTACGGCTACAACCATACAAACAAATGTCCCTCAAGCAAGCTAAGAAGGATAATAAATTATCGCCAAATTACTATGGTCCTTACAAGGTTTTGCAAAATATTGGTACTCTGGCATACAAATTGGAGCTTCCTGTTTCTTCACGAGTGCATCCAATTTTCCATGTTTCATGCTTAAAGAAGGTTATAGGTGAAAATCTTATAGTTCAAACAATATTGCCAGAACTTGATGAGGAAGGAAAAATCATATTGGAACCTGAAGCGGTCACGAAAACAAGAACTCGACAACTACGGACTCGATCAATTTCAGAGTATCTCATCAAGTGGAGGAACTTACCCACTGAAGATTTTACATGGGAGTATGAGAATTTTATACAGAAGCACCCAGAGCTACTCAAGCGTTGAGGACAACACTTTTTTGAAGGAGAGGGGCATGTTAGGTCCCTATATTACTAGTATAGTCCCTTATTGTTGTTAGTGTAACCCCCTTATTGTTATTATTGTACCCTTGTGACCCCCATATTGTTATTATTGGGCCCTTAAATTATTATTGTTAGTCAGCTAGGATTACATTGTGGCCCCACTAGGATTACATTGTGTCCCCATGGACTCCTATATATAGAAATGAGGTTTTGTAATTTGCATCATCCAATAATTGTTCATTCATGTAATGTATTGGAGGTTGCCCCCTCGAAGTCGCTTATTTCTAAGGTGTTGTTATCTCTTTTCTTCTATTTTTGGAGCTGGTTTCACAACACCAATGGTTTTCTTAATCATTTATGTTGGATTTATAAATGTTTGTAGTTATCCTATGAAAAGTGTTGCCTATAGAATTGGTCTTCTATCTTATAGCAAAGAATTAGAGAAATTGTCATGTTAGCATCTTGACCAAATATATATTTTCAATTGGTCACAAATCTAAATTTTCATAGAAGCATTAAATGAATTCCATTTCCATATTAACAAAATTAAAATACCCCACATTAACATCAAATAGAGTTTTGAACCTTTCACCTCTCACGCAAAAGCAAAATCCTTACGAATTAATTACGAAGTAATCACCAACTAAATAACAAAGTGTTAGACATTATATAATATAGTATGGTTTTTATTTGGAAGCTCCCAACAAGAATATAATGTTAAGGAATTGCCTATTTTTGCGAAAAAGAACTACGTGTCCATAACTCTCTATGTAATTTGAATACGAGTTTGCATTGTTTATGATATTATTACATTGAAGTTGTATTTAAAATTTTCCATGTTTATAACTTAGAATTTAAATTAAATATGTCAAAAAAAAACAAAAAACTTCTTGAAGAAAAGTGAATTCTACCCACACTCCATACATTGTACGCACAAATAGGGCCATGATACAAAAATGTCACCTAACATAACATCAGCATGCCACAGGTAGCATAGTGATACTCATCTACCAACATTATTCCCCTATCACATGGTTGTTGTACACATGATGTCGTTGATAGGTTAGTGTTAATGTTTAAACGATGCATATATTGGCATTTATCTATTAGAAGTATATTTTCTTTGTGATATAATTATAGTGAGTTTTGGTGAGTATTAATTTTTCGTAGTTAACCAGAGAAACTATCTTTGGTGTTAAGGCTATACATTAAATTTTTTTTGTTGGTAAAAGTTAAATTAAAAAAGAAAGAAAGAGGATTCCACTAGAGTGAGTGAGTCGGACTAGAGTGTATTTGCCTCCGATGTGAGGATTCCACTTCTCCAGTCTCTCTGTTTGAATTAGAGGACGTCGAAGGAGGCGGGTGGGGGGGGGTGGGAAGGAAGATATTCCAATCAGTCTGGATAGATTTCTTATTGTCTTGCATGTGTGAACCAGGAAGGTATTGAGTTCAGTAATTTTGCTTTTGACTCTTTCCTTGGCTTGTTCTTGCTCCCAGAGTTGTCTTCCAAGGAAATTCCAGATAGCCTAATGACCATTGCATGTGTTCCTTCTCTCTTGAACCTCCATGGTAGAAACAAGATGGAAAATATGCATTGGCATGTCCTCATCGAATTTTTTTTCGCCCTGACCATGCTAGGGAGGGAGAGGTTGGTGTGCACGACCTCTGACACCTCGTCTAGCTTGACCCCTTTCCCTTGATATTATTAAAATACGTGTGTAATCACTTCCTTTGACCTGAAACCACCCGAGACTCGCTACCTCTCCCGACCCATAGCGACCATCCACTCGCAGAGAAAAGAACGAAGTTCAGCCGAGGGAATGAATGTTAGAATCCACAGTGATGACAAAATTCATATCCCGCTCTAAGCTTAATTGTTTTGTCCTCACCTGAACCTCCATCACCTAGATGCAATGAATGTGTCATCCGTTGAATGTAGGGAATGTTCGCCACTCAACCATTCCCATTAATTTCTCATACTGAGCTTCCATGCAACAACTGCCCCTCCTCGTTTGTCGCGTGACCACCTGAATCCAATTTTTTTTGGTATTAATAGTAATTAGTATATAGTCATCTTAATCAACTTTGAATATGCTATGTTTTAAGACAAATCATGACATTATAAGATCCAAACATATTGACATTTGATAGATTTAAGGTTGAGATGAATTTATATTTATGTATATATGGAAAAAAAAAATTTATTTTTTATTTATTTTTTATTTTTTATTTTTTTTAATAAATTAATTATAAATATTAATAAGATAATCTCTCACACAAGGTCTATGGAGGCGGCGTAGTGGTAAGGTCGCTCTCGTAAAGACGGACAGGTCCTGTGCTCAATCCTGAGCGAGGGCGTGGCTCGCCGCGAGATATTAACCGTTCCGGGCCAAGCCCACGACCTTTTGAAAGAAACAACAACTTTATTCTCACTCTGCGCGTTGAGTTGTGCTAGGGTTTCTTAGCTGCGTGGCTGCCCCAGCGGCGGCCTTCCTAAGGCCTGATCCTATGGAGATGCAGGCCTCTCCCAAGGATCCGCCTTCTTCTCCTGCCATTGACGCCTTCAACCAGCTTCTTGCCGAATTTCCCTAGAAGAAATGAAGTGAAGCTTCCAAATTCGTTAAGAAGCTCGATGATATTCCAGAGATATCTCTGCCTCGGGAGACCCCCATCCAAGTAGCTTTGTCTCTGGCTGATCGTGGTCTCATCGGTCAATTCATGGGACTGTGACCTTCTCCGAAAACTACTGAGCAATGGGTCAACAGGAACTGGGCTCCTCTGATCAAGCAAAGTGTTACTTCTTACTTTCTTGGGCGAGGGTATTTCCTCTTCGAATTCTCCTCCAAAGAAGACAAAGATCTGATATTCCAAAATGGGCCGTATTTCATGGGTCCTCAGGGCCTCTATCTGAACAAATGGACTCTGGACTTTGATCTGGTTGTCGATGTTCCCAAGGCTGTCCCGGTGTGGGTTCGGCTCCCAAATCTCCCAGTTCACTGCTGGAACTGGGATTCCTTGAAACACATTGGAAACTCTCTTGGGAAATTCATAGATCGGGCAAACAACAAGGACCAGTACGACTGAGCTAGAATCTGCGTAGAAGTAGATCTAGAGGTGGGTCTCCCAGAGGCAATCAAAATCAAAGTCGGCAGCTGGTCTCATGTGCAGATCTTGGATTATGAGCAGTTGCCATTCAAATGCAGGAAATGCCATGTTCATGGACATTTTGCTAGAAACTGCCCAGCCAATGCTGAGCCAGAGAAGGGGACCGAAGAGGGTTGGAATCAAGTCAAGTGCGCCAAAACCAATCACAAAGGACAAAAACCGGGAGGACCCATTAGAAAAGGCCCTCTTCCGGCTAATGCTCAGCGCCCCCCTCCCAAAAAGGCACCAGAAAACAAATTTGATTCATTAAGTCAGCAGACAGAAGCTATCCAGGAGAACGAGACCCAAAAATCAGATTCTCCAAGCAAGAGTACTCCCTCAACCTCACTTAAAGGAACAAGTTTTGAAGATCCCAAAGGTATGACCTCAGAAGATGAGGAAGAAGAGCAGGAAACGGATGAGTCAGAGGAGGAAGGGGAAATAGGGGAGTCTCAAACCTCGGTAAGGAGATCCATAAGAGGCCGCAAAACTGCCAGGGAAAAAAGAGAGCAGGAGACTTACAAAGACAAGCTACAGGGCAGTCAGCCAACTCTGGAAAAACTGCTAGCCTCAAAGTCTAGGATGTCGAAAAACCAGTCTCAAGGCTCCAAGGGAGCCCATCAGAAACATAAATAATGAAGGTCATCTCCTGGAATTGTAGAGGTATGGGGAGCAAAGTTAAGGAAGAAGCCATGAGAAGCTTAATAAGAACGGAATCTCCCGACATTCTTCTCATCCAGGAGACTAAACTGGAAGATGTAATCTTCCTGCATGCAAGCAAGAAATTTTGATTCAAAAGTGAAGCAAGAGCAATCTCTGCTCGGGGTGCCTCGGGAGGGATTGGCACTCTATGGAACGCAAGCAAATTTGCAGTCATCTTTGAGGCGAGAAATACTCACTGGATGCTGCTGAAAATGCAGAATCTGGACACGAAAGAAATATTTTGCCTTTTCAATGTATACTATCCAGTCAATGTGGGGGAAAAAAGGGATTTTTGGGACTCTATAAGGCACCAAGCAAACTTGATATACCTGGAGAATATAATTATTGCTGGAGACCTCAATCTCACTCTTCACTCATCTGAAAAAAGAGGAGGCAGCGCAGTTCGAGATCCGGCAAGGGAATGGGCGGAAGATCTTATGCAGGACTGGGACCTGTTGGATATCAAACCTTCCTCCGGTAAGTACTCTTGGACTAACAAAAGAGTGGGCCCAGGTCATATTGCTGCCAGATTAGATAGATTCTTCATACAAAGCTCCTTTCTGTTACTAGGATTAGAACCTAGAATGCACATCCTCACAAACAACATCTCGGACCATAAGCCCATAAAGCTAGAACTCCTGGCCCATCCAGATCTGGGTCCTATTCCTTTTAGATTTAGTCCTCTCTGGGTCAAGGAACCAGATTTCATGCAAATAGTCAAGGATTGTTGGAGTCAGCCAGTCAAAGGTTCTCCTTTTTTTATCTGGGAGGAAAAGCTTAGAAGGGTAAAAGGAGCTCTAAAAGGATGGGCCAAAACCTTGTCCAACCCTGCTACAGAAAGAAAAACCATCAAAGCCTCTCTTGCCTCTCATCAATTCCAAATGGAGAACGCTGTAGTCACAGAAGAGCTGCTAGATCAAGAGGCTCACTTGCAACAGAGTCTTCATAAGGCCTGTTTAGATGAAGAAGAATACTGGAGGTTAAAATCTCGAAATCTCTGGCTCAAAGCAGGGGACAGGAATTCTGCATTTTTCCACAAACAAGCCCAGGCCAGGAAATGCTTTAATACTATTTCTGAGATCAAGGAGAATAATGACACCCACAAGGAATTTGAAGACATCAAGAAAGCAGCCTTTTCTCACTTCCAAAAATTGTATAGTGAGGACATGGATCCGGACCATTACTTAGAACTGTTAGAAATTGTTCCTTCCTCAATCTCTCCTCGTATGAACGAGATCCTTGAGGCCAAAGTCACTAAAGATGAAGTTAAAAAGGCCCTTTTTGACATGGATCCGGACAAGGCCCCTGGTCCGGATGGCTTTTCTGCCAGGCTCCTCCAAGTTTGTTGGCAGATTGTTGAAAAGGATTTATTCAAAATGGTTCAAAAATCTCAAAATGCTCAGAAAATAGGAGGTAGCACAAACACGGCTTTCTTAGCCCTCATCCCTAAGGAAAATGGTGCCAACAATTTCAGCAGATTCCGTCCGATTTCCTTATGCAACATAGGGTACAAGATAATCACCAAAGTAATTGCAAATAGACTGAAGCTCATACTTCCCAAAATAATTCCTGAGAATCAAGGAGGCTTCATCCAAGGAAGGCAGATAGTGGACAACTTCACCCTTGTCCAAGAGGCAATCCACTCAAGTCTTCATCGAAAAGAACAAGGTATGGTGATTAAACTCGATCTAGAAAATTCCTTTGATCGAGTAAATCATAGCTTTCTTTTAAAAGTCATGAGCAAGTTTGGTTTTGGAGCAAATTTCATCAAATGGACCCGGGCTTGCATCTTGGAGCCATGGATTGCTCCTCTTATAAATGGTAGAGCCACTGAATTTTTTAAAGCTTCAAGAGGGCTTATGCAGGGGTGTCCTCTTTCCCCTCTGCTTTTTGTCATTCAAGCCTCTGTCCTCAGCTTCCTATTAGACAAAAAGATGCAAGATCAAGATATTAATGGATTATGTATTGCAAGAGGGGTCAAAAACATAAATCACGCCTTATTTGCGACGACACTCTGTTATTGGGAGTTGCCTCTCTTTCCTCTGCCTCTAAATTCAAAGTAGTATTGGATGAATTCTGTGAGGCTTCAGGCAGCGTCTTAAATAAGAATAAATGCCATATTTTCAGTTGGAACACTTCGCCCAGATTGCTCTCTGCCATTTCTAGATTTTTGGGTTTTGCAGCCTCCTCTTCTTGGACCTCTTTCAAATACTTGGGTCTTCCTGTTTATCATAAAAGACCTACAAGCAAAGACTGGCTCCCACAACTCGAAAAATTCAAGTCCAGGATCCAAGCCTGGGGTTTCTCCTGGCTCAACACTGCTGGTCAATCTGTTCTAATAAAATCTGTGCTTACCAGCCTCCCTCTATTTAATTTTGCTGTGCTCCTCGCTCCGGCAAGCATATTAAAAAAAATGGAAGAGTTCATGCGGAGGTTCTTTTGGAAGGGAGGCAAACAGAATGAACACAAGATTCCCCTTATCAGTTGGAAAACCATCTCCAAGCCATTGTGGGAGGGTGGTTTGAATTTCAAAAATCTCTGTCAGCAAAATGTAGCTATGGCAGCGAAGATTATTTGGAGGATCATTGCACCCAAGCCTGGCTGGGCCCAATTGGTTCTCTGGAAAAAGTATTTCAGAGGTCCTCGTTCTAGCTGTCTAGAAAAAGTGATCAGTTTGCCTAACTCGTCCTTCCTTAAACTGTATGTTAAAGCTGCTCCTTTAATCAAAGCGAACTCCTACTGGATTCCAGGAGGTACCGGATCATCTGATTAACGAATGGTCCACGCTGCTTGACCTCCTTCATGGCTTGGCGCCCACGCACATGAGGAAAAGAGACTTGAAAGGATGGGGGACGAATGCCAGAGGCTATGCTGTCTCCATGGGGTATGCCAAGCTAAAAGAGAGGCCATACGTCCCACCCGACCCAGCACCTTGGCAAGGTGTCTGGCGTTTCCCATCGTGGCCAAAAGTCAACTTCTTTGCTTGGCTCCTTTGCCACAGCAAAATTCTAACGTATGACATTCTGCAGAGAAAAGGGTTCCATGGTCCCTCCATCTGTTTGCTGTGCAACAAAAACGCAGAGACATCAATCCATTTAATCCTTGAATGCAATTTTTCTAAGCAGATTTGGTTCTCCTTCATCCACAATCTCGATCCTAACTTTATGCTTCCTGGTTCCATTGCTGATCTGTTCTCTAATTGGGCAAACAGATTTCCTGGCCCTCCTCCTAAAAACCAGGTAGACAAAACTGCTTGGGCTGTTCTTCCAAAGGTTATATGTTGGCAGATATGGCTTGAACGAAACAGAAGAATTTTCAGAAATACTAAACAGATTCACAAGGCCTTAGAAATCAAGATTAAATGTCATTTAAAGGAGTGTTTGACTGATGTAAAAGATGATTCTAATCTTAGCCAACAGGACATTGCTTGGGGTTCATTCCTGGGCCTACAATTTCAAACAGCAGTAAGAAATGTCCCTCCTCTCAAAGACTGGCAAATAAGGAAATCTGAAACTAACTTTCAAGACTGGCTCTCATCGCACTCAAGGCACTCTCTCTTTTTTGATGGGGCAGCAAAAGGCAATCCGGGCAAAGCTGGTGCAGGAGGCATTGTTGTAAGCCCAACTGGGGAAAAAATCTACTCCTTTGCTTAGGGGCTTGGACATTCATCCAGCGTCTAGGTTGAGGCTTTGGCTCTCTTTCAAGGTCTCAAGACCCTCAAAGAGTTAAATATAAGTGAAGCTAATGTTATAGGAGATTCCCAGATCATTATAAACGCAATGGTTGCCAACTCCCCAGCTCAGGATCTTAAATTAGCAAGGCTGATTTCCAGAATCAAGGGTCTGGAAAACGCTTTTCAGAAGTTGAATTACTTCCATGTGCTGAGAATTCACAACAAAGAGGCGGACATTGAAGCCAACAAAGCTGCCCTCCTCTCTGCTGGGGTCAAGATGAAAGGCGAAGAAAAATCATGGGAACCCATTTCATAATCCGATTGTTGTCATGTTCTACTGTTTGCTCTTAAATAAATTTGTTTGTATCTTCAAGTTGGGAAAAATCTCTGAAATCGAATCTATAGATTCCCCATCAAGGAATAAATCTCCAAGCTGTAGCTGCTCTCTCATTCCTAGCAGGGAGATGCACCAGGATTTAGAAATTCTCAATGTAATCAGATTTTCGGCTTTCAGGCCATGATGAATATAAATACTCCATAACCGTTTCTGTAAAAAAAAAGAAGATAATCTCTCACACATATATGGAAATAAACATATACAAAACAATAAAAATCTCCTTTCACCTAACTTATATAATATCTTGCTTTTTACATATCATCTCACCTTATTTGTATAATGTTTGGCTTTTTACACTATAATAAATAAAATTAATTACTAATAAATCAATAAAAATTTAATTTTAACATACACAAACCATTAAAACACATAACCCTAAAATGACAAGCTAAACATCATTATCTTAAATGACACGAACAAATTAGACATCACCATAATGATAATGATAAATACAATATAGCATCCCATTTTAAAAGTGTATCTAGTGTATCATGAATCCCCCTTAGTTAATATGCCTTATTTATTTTTCCCAAAGCAAAACATTTTTTTAAATAACAATTTTATTTATTTTTTAATTTTTTTATATAATTTGATTATCAATTAAAAATAAAAATATTTACTATTAATTATTTAATTTTATTATTAAAATTTTGAGAGAAATGGTTCTTTCAGATCAATCAGATCAATATTTTGAGGTCGACGTTCTGAACCATCCATTATAATTCATCATCGGGACATACACAAGGGATCTAATCTAAGAAGAAAAAAATTAATGTAGAGATGTTCGAGAAAATTCCAATGGAAAAAATCACTAGGACATAGATGGAGGATCTGATCTAAGAAGAAAAATAAATAATATGGAGATGCTCCATAAAATTCCAACGGAAAATAAGAAGAAAAATAAACAATGTGGAGATGCTCCATAAAATTCCAACGGAAAATAAGAAGAAAAATAAACAATGTGGAGATGCTCTAGAAAATTCCAACAGTTTTTTTTTTTTTTCCCATTGGAATTTTATGGAGCATCTCCACATTATTATTTGTTTCTTCTTAGATCAAATCCTCTATCTATGTCTTGACGATGAACTACAGTGGATTGTTCGAAACATCGACCCAAAAAATACTGATGTGATTGATTCTAAAGATCCATTTCTCTAAACATTATGAAATGCAAAATCTTGAATTTTGTGATTAAAAAAAAATATATATATATTTAATATACATTAAATAACATATCATCAAGGGAAATTTAATAGGTGATGGTCATAAAAATGAAGTGTTATGTGCAAGGAGGTTCAAAGTTCAAATCTTCTAATTTCATTGGAAGATTATAGTAGTAGTGGTTGGAATCAATCCCATATCATGCGAGTATGAGACCAACCCAATTACCAATTTCTCTAGACAAAATTAAAACAAACAAACAAATCAACAGTTACAACTACTTCTAAAACATCATTGATTTTTATTTTTATTTTATGGAGAAATTTGGACGAAACAAAGTGATGGAATGTTAAATGGAAAATATAGGCATGAGGATGATTCAAGAGTTTCAAATATCATAATTGCCTCACCTTTTATGTATGCGTTAATTTTATATATTCAATTAATTACGTCGAAAAACATTTGTCTCTACGGGCTTTTGGTGTCCAAACGTTGTTCACTCCAGTGAATCAAAGAAATTAATTTTCATCCTCCTCGCACCTATCCAAGTTTGACACGAAGCTGGTTTTCATTTCTCGTTCAAATTTCTTTCCATAAACTATCATTTCTCACAAGCAAGGAAAATGCTTGAGCATCAATGAGTTATCTGGTATCACCATGGATTTATCAAAATACTCATTGAGTCCCATCTTGAAAGTCTGGGGGGTAATTGGGATAACTTCCTAGTTAGGAACCATTTCAAGGAAGGAGACCAAGAATAGCCCAGCAACAGCAAAACAAAGAGTGGGAGAAAGAGAAAAATTGAAAACCATATTGAAAATGTACAATAAAAACAAGAGCAGTCAGAGGATGAGACTCCTATTGCAGAAATATTAGGAAGTATTAAGAATCAAGGTGTTAGAAGAAAGAAAGACGACATAAGAGAACGAAGTACATTCAAGAAAACAGAGGATCCCAAAATAGAGAAGAAAAGGGCAAGAATTCTAAACCCTCCTCCATCAAGTGTAAGAAGAAGTGTCAGGCTCAACCAAGAAATTAAAGAACCATCCCCAAAGAGCACAAAATATGTTGATCTAGAAGAAGAGGTTCCATCACCAATTGTTATCTACCCTATTCATATTCCAAGCCGAAAAACACCATAAATTGATCCTGTGCAACAACAAATTTATGATTACATTGAATCCATGGAAAAGAGAGATACAAGGAAAAAATCATTCTTGAATCAAAGGGAAGAAGCTCAATCTAGTAGTCCACAAGAACCTCAAGTTGTAAACACTTTAAACTAAGAAATATTGGAGTTGGAGACACTAAATAGACACATACAACAAGAGCATGAGGCCTCAAGGTTGCAGAACAAAATTAAGAAAACCAATAATGACAATATGTTTTTGAATTTGGGCCTGTGGTACAAGAAAATCAAGGAGTTAAAGAAAAAGAATAAAAGCCTTAAAACACAGGTCATCATTCTGAAGTACAAAGTCTTGATGAGAAATTCAAGGATGGCATTGGCTAGAAAGAAGGAAAAGAAGATAAATCTAGATGTTTTGGTAGAAGTCTTAGGGCAAATGCAGTAGCTAACAAGGGTCCAATTTTTCATTTTTGCAAGAGGAGATGCAATGAAATACGTGTGGGGGAATGTAAAGCCTCATGATTGCTTCATTTTGAATCTGCCTCTTACCTATTTTTCCTCTTTTTGGTCATCATAATCAACTCAAAATAACATCAAACTACAAGTTTTTGATATGGTAAGTTATTTAAATTACCTATCTTTCATATTTAATAATGTTCCTTATTATTAAGTTAAAGTTTGTATTATCTACAAAATTGACATGATTTTGCAGCCGATTCACGTTTCTGTAGAAATCTCCATGGTTTGTCGGGTTCTGAGGTGCCATCTGAACAAAGGAGTACATAGATAGGTGGATATTGATCCTTTTAAGGATTTCCTCCTATCTATTTGAGCTAAATCACGAAGAAAACTTGTGGATTTCATGGTCAAAGGAGCAGGTCAACAACACGGTGCTAAACAGGCAAGCGAGAGTCCAAGTCAATCACGCTTCACGATTTGCTTTGCCAAATATAAAATTGTGAATAAACACTATTATGTTATTTTTTATAATTTCAAGTTAGGATTTTTTTAGTCTACGTAGGTGTAAAAGCCTCAAACAATTATACACAAGCTTTTATAAATGCAGGGCAATCAAAGACGTGAATAGTGTGAATTTGTTATGGGATTGTGAAGTTTTAAACTTCATTTTTGTTCATTTTAATAAAGAAATATCCTGGAGATTTGATGCGCAACTAATTGTTGGAGTAGATCGTTGAAACCACCTATTTATGGAGGGCTCGTGTAAACAGAGAAGGTTCTGCATTTCATGTTTTTAATGTAGATGTTTTCATACTTTTATTTTATCATTTGATGTAGTTTAAATTCATGTTTTCATTATGTCAATTGTTATAGTTGTATCTAGAATTCTACATTGTCATTTGAAGTAGATGCTCACATAGTTTGCCTTTGTCATTTGATGTAGATTCATTTCCCTTTCAAGTTGTTAAAGTGCAAAGTGATTTATAGTTTTTTTCCTTTTCTTTCAAGCGGCAATAGTTTATTGCAGGGTAGTTTTACAAATTCGTGTGTGGTTTATTTAGAAAATATTGAGTGATTTCTTTTCCAATTTTCGAGTGGGTTCTTTTCAAAAGCACGAGAGATTTATTTTCAAGCAGTAGTTCTCGAGTGACTTACTTTCAGTGTACGAGTGAGTACTTTTTCGGTTCAAGAGTGATTTTTGTTCAGAGCAATAATGATTTGTTTATTTCTTTATAAGTTTCATTGACATGGAATTTCATTTCAAAAACATAAAAATATACAAATTCGCTTTCCTAGAATTTGATTTTATCTTCATACACTAGATTGTTAGAATTTTCAGAGACTAACAAATAAATTAGTTAAGATTTCTTCATAATATAGAAAAGGTTTCCTCGAGTTTTTTCTAAGTAGAAAGCATGTTGATTTTGTTTTAGAATCTAGTTGTAATTTAATCAATATCATAAAGAATAAAAACTCCCTTAGAAGCAATCTCTACAAATTTAATCATCACACCAATAAACTAAGTTAAAAGAGGCTTCTAGCATATATAGTGCACTTGCACTTCACAAGTTTATCAACTCTAGTTGATAATTTATGTGAGCAATTTAAGAACATTAAATTGAATAAACACTTCCCTCACAAGATATATATTTGGCTATGTGATAGGCCACTTAATCCCAAGGGTAAGATAGGTTCTCCCTCCTCACTCCATTTTTATATTCTACATGGTTTTCTCTCAGAATTAAGAAGATCTTCCTAGCTCTGACACTCACTGCTTTATCTTCCTTGCTCCATCGAATTCCTAAGGGAAATATAGTCACTCAGCTTATAAGTTTAGCATTTAGAGAGATGGAAAGGCCTTTAAAAACAATAGTGGCATATTTTCTCCTTGAGGATTTAGTGCCATGGAAACTTCCTGGGTTATATCATCATCATACCCCTTTAATTGTTCAAACAAGACCATCCACTGATGTCTTAAAAAAATATTTACCACTGGAGGGTGTTGATGAATTATTTTTTTGTTTGTGGGTTCCCTTCTGTTGAAACCGCCTCCCATCTCTCCTACTTCTCCTTCTCAAAGTTACTTGGGTGTATTTTTAATTTTGGCCTCAGAGAAGTCTCAAGTGCAGAGACAATGCCAATTTTTCTCTTTGAGAGGGGGAGAAGGATGCTAATTATTAAAAAAAAAAAAAAAAAAAAAAAAATTCCTTTGTTTGTACCTTACCTGTAACAATTTCTAAAGGGGACTACAACATAATTTTCTACTACATGGTACTTAGTTCATGCAAAATTCTCCATGTAGATGTATGGAAAATAAAGAGGGACAGAGCCACTTACTCCTTTCAATATAAATTTATCTTGTGCATGAGGGTTTGAGGGCAAATTTGGGTAGTTTTAGGTCCCTTTATCCCTTCAATTATATCATGTAGCTTTATTTCAAGCCTCCTATAACAGTTCAGAGCCTCGTGTAGCTCCTCCTGTAGCACCTGTAAATATTGTTTGAAGAAGCTCAGTGGCACCCTAAGCAGTCTCTGATAGCAATAACTCATCCTTCTCTAACTGTTTCCTAGAAATGAGCGATTATAAAGAGGGATTTGAGCCTTGTACTTAATATTCCTTTTTTTGGTTAAGGATCAGAGCGCTTTGGTGACATGGATCTTGCATGAAATTTTCTTCTTTAACCATTTTCCCCACTCCTTACAATCATGACCCTGATCCTCATGATCATCACTTCACTCCTCATAATCACCACCTCACTTGAGTTAACTTTTCCACGTTGCATGTGTGACTGAATGAACTTTACTCTACTAATCGAAGGTGGCCAAGTTTACTAGCCACCTCAAGCCCATAAAAATATTCCTTTCTCGACCATTACACATTTTATCATCATATGCATAGGGGAGAGGTGATGTTTTTCATACCTGAGCCTATCTGTGATGTTGAATTGTTGGAGAAGCTTGCTTGCTAGAGCTGGAATTCATAATATGATGATCTTGAAGGTGTTGATTTCCTTTGGTTTCTTCTGCACGGGTCCTCATAGCTTAATGCTTTTTGACTGATAAAATTGTTGTATGTGCAGGTTTCTTCTCAGTGTCTAATTTGTTGTTGCTCAAATGGATGGATTATCTGATGGTGTGCCCCTTCTCACTTCAGAAATGGCTTCATGATGCTAAATATGGTTGCATATTCTTCTTTGTGGGTGAAAAAAATGGACATTGAGTTTTGCTCTAACTTTGCAGGTTGCTACATGAGGAATCTCCTTCCTCTAGCAATCATTTAATTATTCTTTGAAGCCTTATATTGCATGTGGAATTGAGGGAAAGTCATAGGAGGTATAAGGATAGAATTAAAATTATCAAGAGGTGGTTTAGGTGGTGGGAAATTTGATGACACATCCTTTTCTAGTTTTCCTCTTGGATATCACAAGCACTAATGCAGTTATAATAACGCACCAAAAGAGGGTTAAATTTAAAAAAAAAAAACCTCCCAACTGTAAATTTCATTTTTACAATCTATAATGTTGTAGAGCTTTGAAGCAATGGTGCCAGTATTGCCTCGTGAAATTTCCCTAACATCGATTCTTATCTTGCTCACCATCCTTCCATATTGTGCTCAGTGCATGGCTCTCCAATTTTCTCAAATGATTGTGAAATTTGTTTCTCTAAATTTTGTGTCAACAATGCCTCACTGACGAGAAAATGTCCAATTAATCTCTATGTTTCTCTCTAAATTAAATTTTTAACAGATTAGAATTGCAAAATATCTCAAAAAATCCATTATTTTTTAAAAACAAAAAAAAAAATTGCGTGGTTCCCTCGACAACTTCGACTCGCACGGATAGCGGTACACATGTAAATTTATAGGGTGCACCGTCATTCGATGCATGGATCTAACTAACCATTATTTTTACGTTGCATTTCGTAAATGAAAATGCATCAGGAAAATCTATAAATTGTACGTCAAAGCATACATTTTTAGGTTATGCCCAGTGCATTTGTATTTACCAAATATACCACAAATACAATATTAAAAAATATAGCTTAGTGCATTTGATAATCAGAACATTCCGTACCAGTGTGAAAAGGTTATATGTGTGCACCGGTGCATAATTTTGAGACGCACGACAATGAAAATGTATTGATGTGAACAAAAAGTGTAGCATCATACGTGTGTACGCATTGTCTTTGGTGCGGTTATGTTTCATAACGCACCAGTGACGGTGCATTACTATTTTGTGGGAGCACCGGGGAATTTTTAAATTTTTAATGAAAGTTATGTTTCCATATTTTTAAATACATTTTTCATTTAATAAAAAAAACTATGTTTTATGTATGAGGTTGATGTATTTTATATGCAAATCATGTAGAGAGATGTGAACAGAGGCAGTAGCAACGGGAGTAGGAGAAAAAACCAATAAAGTATGGTTCAACCATGGGAGGCCCGAGAGACTGAGAGGGATCTATACCTTCACCCTATTAGCGCAGCAACCCAAGTTTTCAAGAGGAATATATGCCTCTTCAAGTACTGCGAGGAGGCTACATCCCTGAAGGAACATTTTATTTTTTTGGCACATATTATCCTCCAGTGGAGTTTCCAGGAGTAGGGTTTCCATGTCAATATCGGGGCATGGTATAGGCCATCTAAGGAGGACATATATATTATCACTTGCCTATCTAGGAGAGGGGAGGATTTTCCCCAGTTCCCTTATGGCCCCCATAAGGTTGTAGCAGAGCTTCATTTTGCCTACTCTCAGAGATATGTTGGGCCTCACTTAGTCTGTTTAGCATAATTTTATGTGGGCAGTGGACAACTATAGATTTATTCTTTTGTTGCACATGAGGTTGTGTGCCTCTCATTATTAGTGACCACCATTACACACTTTGGTAATGATGGGAAGCACACTATTTTCCATCTTTTGTATTATGTTGATTCTTTGATTCGGGAGCCAAGATGTATTAGATGGTCTGCCATTTTTTTAGGAATTTTTTTATGGCTTTAGATAGATGTTGTGTGATGATACATGGGAGGAAGAGCTTCCATTTCGCTTCAAATAATTTTTTGTTTATTTTTTGAGAGGTTTCTAGAGACATGGCCTACATTTGACCATCCCCCTCCTAGGTCTATGACTGAGGTGTGGATGCACATGTGGGACCAAATGATGCCCAAGAGGGACCTGCAGAGTATATGACCAAGATTTACACCTAGGAATTGGCCTTACTAGCCAGTGAGGATGATCATGCATTTATCTTGTTGTTGTTTCCGTACGCGAGTATTGATTGGAGACAGTGTCCCAACATCATCTTCACACCAGATGAGCCTGAAGATGATAGAGGTAATATTAGTGTTTTATTTACATTAATATAGTTTCATTATGTTGTCTTAATTAATTAGAATAAAATTTATTTTGACGCGTTATTTAACTTGTTTTCTTAAATTGTAGAATGAAATTGTCTAATTATTCTTGTGTACTATATAATTTGTAAACATCAACACATTCCTTGAGGACATGCCTCCTCCTCCACCAGAGGGATCATATGAGGATACGGGTGAGGCCTAAGAGGGTGAGGCACATCCTCAAGGGAGCATGGGAATCTAGGCCTTTAGGGTTGGTATGGTATTTTAGATGGACTATTGCGACAGATTGTCTAGAGTTATGTTAACGGTGCTGGACCCGCCAAAATTCAAGGGGTCTCCCTGATATATGGTCCCAATTAAACCTCACACCATTTGGGATGGGATCCCCATTTGGAATATGTCTTGGTTGTCGATTTCCTAAATATTTTTCGCGGCTCTAACTGTCAGCAAGAGAGAGAAATGCATATGTGCCTTCGAAAAGCAAGTGAGTGTGCCTGGTGAGTCTACGATTGTTTGTGTGTGAAGGTTCTTCTACCGCAAAGAGGGAAAGAAAAATGAGCCTCTAAAAGAGATGTAATAGTACTACCGTAGTAGAGACACACATAAACAAATAGGATTTGTCAAACATCCATCAGAATAGTCCACAAATATGCGTCGGTCATTACAACTAATACAACAAGAAATATATGTCTAACATCCAACGAAATAGTCCACAAGGATGCCATAACTATAACAACCATTAAAGGACATTCTCATTATGAAAAGTAATAAAATAAGTGAAATATTTCAACTACTTTATAACAGATGAAAGAAAACATGAATTACCAACATCCATATAATAGTCTTACAAATATTCATAATCCATGCATGAAGAACGTTTTGGCCATGAGGCTTATGATATTAAGTAAAATTCCCAAGACACATGTATACAACGAACACCACTATCTCAAATAGTGGAGCGTTGAGGCCATTCCTTGTTTCCCAAAAGAACTATATTGTCTCCCTAATGCCTTGTAGGAGTAGCCAAGGTGAAAAGTCCCTTGCTCATACAATGAGGGCGTATATATAACCAATGGGGAGGTGATGCTTCACCTTCCATGTGACTCTTTGACTACCCTCTTGATTATTTTACTTCCCATGAATTTTCGATTTTCATGACTCTTCATATTTTGTACATGTCCTTTAAACTTCCACTTTACAGTACATTTTCGAATAAGGGATTACATAATCCACAGTAATGATGTGGCATATGACGACTCATGACATTATGTGACATGACACCCGTGACATGGACTACTTGATGACATGGCAATGTCAAGCTAATTTTTCCACTCCTTGCTATATTTCTTCTTGAGAATTATTTTATATCTACCTCCATATGGCTTAGAGGTAAGTAGTCTCCAATAACATCAATTCTTGAGTTGTGGTCACAAACTAGTGCCCCTTTTCTTTCTCTTAATTGACCAGCTTGCATAATCAACTAAAAATATGTCTTCCGGCATGTTTCCCTTCTTAATATCCTTCTTCATCATCCTATCACGATATGATAGGGTACCTGCATTTATAGGCCACTCATGACGAGATGACATCGGGTCGATAAACCCCTAGTCTGAGATAGTGCATGTTGATCTAGTAACTGAGTTGGAACCTAGTGGCAAGTTGAGGGATAGGCTCAGTGACTATGCAATTGCATAGCTTAGGCAATCAGGGGTAAAGCTTGAGCCTCAAGACTATGCAATGTGTAGTTTAGGCTTGACTCGGTAGGAAAATTGCACAGTTTTGAAGCTCATTGAGTCAGGATGAAGGGTTGAGCATTGTGTCTACCCGTTGTACAGTTATGTAAGGCAGAGCAAACCTGGTGATTATGAAATTTCATAGTTCGAGAGCTCAAAGGTTGACATTGAGCTTAGATATTACACAATGTAGAGTTGGGGCTAGGATGGAGAATTGAATTGTGCAATTTTAGAGGCCAAGGTTTAGGCTTGATGACTGAAACTGTATAGTGCATAGTCCTGGGATGTAGGGACTACGTATTGTGCAGTGTCAAGAGGTAGGGTTGCAGCTCGAGGGTTGGAACTGTGCAATGCACAGTTCAATAAGGCTGGATGAGGCTAAGTTTCTCGATCGAAAAGTTTCGGGATGTGACTAAGTGTGGTATCAATGAAGGTGATGTGAACAGTGATAAGACTCGATTGTGATCACACATTTAGAATACTTGAAGACACAACAACATAACTCATCTAGGATACATGAACAACATACTTGCGTCAATACGACCACTTTGTGATAAGTGCGACACTAAAGATACACTTTGTAATGATCGTGACAACACTTGTGCAAGAGTGCTTAAAACTTTAGGAATGAGCGTGATAGATGTTTACATGGTAATATCGGCTCATTTTCACAAAGATAACCCCTTGAAACCAATAAAACAAGATCATATAAATCGTGTGACATTTAAAATGCAAAAATACGACATTTATACTTTCTCGCAAAAGCGACCAAAAAACTTAGAGAAAACACATGGAATGGATTTCAATGCTTGCGACGACAATATACAAGACCAAGGTAGGCTCTGAAATTTGGTGCAAGCCAAAATTTTGGAGGGTTTTGTAGCAACGACAACACTTGGTGACACTTTAGTAGAATTCTAGATTCTCTATATTGGTTGACTCTTATGTGCAAGTTCTTAGTTCTTCAAGGAGTATTGATTCATCGTGCAGATCAATTTGGCCTCCACACTTACCCCGTGAATAAACATGGTCCCATTTTTCCTTATCGATTGAACACAAACATCAAATTCAATAATATCGCAATGTTTCAAATTGGAAAGGATAGTGAATTTCGCGAGCTTTATATTTTCAAAGTACAATTTTTCATCTCTAGTGTTGCTCTGCTTCCAACAGGCCTATATAGTAGCCTTACAGGAACACAAACATTGCTCTGATTCCAACGAGCCTGGATAATACCCCGATAGAGTTTCTCGCTTTACCTTTTTATGCAGGAAGCCTTTCTTTTCTTTCACCTTTATTTATATATTTAAAGATGATTTTGCATTGACACTTATTCATTTTATGGGCGGAAGAGGTATCCCAACCTATTGATAACATGAGAGGTTGTTCCTTCATAGAATAATATAGAGACCTTTGATTTAGGTTTTCTTGTAAATATTTCCCCCCTCTTCGTCTTTTAGTGATCGGATAAGCGTGAAAAAATCGAAACATAAAGAATCAAGTGTGGGCATAAGGTTTCCTGAATAGGCACAAGTATCATGGTTTGACCAAAACTCTCCTTACGGATGGACTGTATTTTCCGTCAGAACTTCATCGAAAAAATGATGTCACCAATAGAAAGGAGGAGGATCATAGTATATGTTTATATGTCAGGCATACACCCCTTCGGAATAATCAAATGCAACATCTCGAAAACCCTCCTAAACTTGCCTTGCCTGCTAAACTAGCCGATAATTTCATTGAAAGTAAACACATCAAGAACCCAGCCATTCTCTAAAACTTCATCAAACAGTTCACGAGGTTCTCTTAGCTTCCCTTCCTTTAAAAAATCCTATATCATATAGCCGAAAGTTTGGACATCCGCTAAAAACCCGAATTCCATAATCTCTCCATACACCAAACAAAATAAATTGGTCTGATTCACCTTAACTAAACATTGCAACAACTCATTGCAAGTTTCAACCTTGGGAAAGAACCCTAGACCTCTCATTTCATTAAAATTATCAAGTGCTTCATAAACCATTTTAATTCTACAATAGGACTTGGTGAGTAACTCAAAAATTACAAAGCTTGAACAACACTTCGTCTGTTTTGACAGAGCCATGGTGGCTTTCCAACCTTTGGCTCAAAATATCATATTGATAATCTCAGCATATGTGGACTCTTCATGACAGAAGCTGTGATGTTTTTTGGCCCAGAGGAGGAATAGGAGGGCCAAGATTTTATTTTATGCTGTTTGATTACTTTCCTTATGCTTTGTTTCATGAATGAATTGGGGTAGATTTCATATTCGAGGGTTTCTTCCCATCTCGGGTTACTACAAATAAATCGGTTAATGGTTTTTGTTGCTTGTGCGTGTCTTTCGTCATCATCGTGGACCATATTCGAGCCCTGCGGAGTTGTTGTCGAGGTGTAATGATTTATGGTGTTCATGTTGACCGATCGGGTGATGTCAGCTCTGAAAATTTTTGTTTATCCATCACGAGAAGATTTCAAGTAAGGATTGGGTGTTTTGAAGATGGAGATAATCGTTGGAGGATATTGAATGCACATGCACATATGTAGCTGAATGTTGACGCCACTTGACACCATCGCATAAATAACAGTGCCACATGTGAATTTTTAATTAGCCGAAGGAGGACGAAATTGAAGGTCGTTGATTCGCCGAAGTGGACAGTGTTTGCACTCGCAAGCTCATATAGAGAACGCCTCCGACGTATAAATAATATATCTAAAGAAGAATATATGTGTGTGTGTGTGTAAACATTAAAACTAACAATTGTTGGCATGTTTATACAGAAAATCTAAGGTGAAAAAAATAAATAGATAAATAAATAAATAAATAATAAAAAATAAAAATAAATAAATAAATAAATAATAAATTAAAAAAATAAAAAAATCTCAACACCTTAAATTTTCTTCATACTTGTTCTAAAATCCCATTTTCTTTGCATCCCTTTATTTTCTTTCTAGAATAAATACGGCTATATAATTACTGAGATTCTGCAACTCTGATATATTTTTGTAGCTAATATCTGACATGAACCTTTTACTGAAGCAATTGAAGAATTAAGGAAATCTGTCACTGAAAGCACTTGAAGACAATGAAAAAAGGAACAACCAAGGGTTAGCAACATCAATTCAAAGGTATGCAAAAAATTAATTTGATAATAAGGGTAAAAGCACTAGTGTATGAATTATATGGCCATTATACCACGAAATCAAATCAAATCCAATTCTGCCATTCACTCTCCATCATTACATAAATGCTACAACACCAAATCCCGATTTCATTGTTGAGATTTCCTAACTCACACTCTAACGGTCAGTTACCATTGTTCGAAACCCTCACTCATACCCTGTCAAGAAGAAATCTCGAGGTGAAACTTCTTAGCCATGGGAGTCATAGCGAAAACAGAACCAGAGGGGAGAAAGTTCATGGAAGGATACCCACAAGTGAAGGAGATACTGCAGAAAGCACAATGGTTACAATTTGTGGAGAAATTCGAAGGTTTTAACAGGGAAGTAACCAAGTCATTTTCCAGGGCCTTCGATGGGAGGGAGGTTGAAACTGGAGACATTAAATTTGTAGTAATGGAGTCTTTTATTGTTGAAGCTACCAGATTGCCGAGAAATGGAGAAAGGTGGTTCAAGAACAAAGGCATTGAAGGCGAAGAATGGAAGGTCTTCCTGAAGAATAAAGGTATGGACACCACCATTTTTAAGAAATGAATTCCAAGCACAAAACTTAAAGGTAAGTGGAGAAATTTGTTGTTAGTAATTCAAAAATTTGTCACTTGTGAAGGGAGATTTGGATGCATGTTCTTATATCATGATCGTTTGTTAATGCATTTTCTTGAAGGAAATGAATTAAACCTCCCATATTTCTTGCTAAATAGTTTAAGAAATATGTCAGGGAATGTTCAGAGGAGGATCCAATTCATAGAAAACACCATGTATCACCGTTTATTTATCAAAATACTCATTGAGTCTCATCTTGAACTTTTGGGGGATAATTGGGATAAATTCCTAGTTAGGAACCATTTCAAGGAAGGAGACCAAGAGCAGCCTAGCAGTAGCAAAACAAAGAGAGGGAGAAAGAGAAAATTTGAAAACCCTATTGAAAATGTACAACAACAACAAGAGCAGTCAGAGGATGAGACTCCTATTGTAGAAATCTTAGGAAGTATTAAGAAGCAAGGTGTTAAAAGAAATAAAGATAACAGAAGAGAAGGAAGAACATCCAAGAAAATAGAGGGGCCCAAAATAGAGAAGAAAAGAGCAAGAATTATAAACCCTCCTCCATCAAGTGTGAGAAGAAGTGTTAGGATCAACCAATAAATGAAAGAACCATCCCCAAAGAGAACAAAATATGTTGATCTAGAAGAAGAACAGAGGGTTCCATCACCAATTGTTATCTCACCTATTCATAGTCCAGGTCGAAAAACACCAGAAAACGATTTTGTGCAATAAAAAATTTATAATTACATTGAATCCCTAGAAATGAGAGATACAGGGAAAATATCATTCTTGAATCAAAGGGAAGAAGCTCAGACTAATAGTCCACAAGAACCTCAAGTTGTAAACACTTTAAACCAAGAGATATTTGAGCTGGAGACACTAAATAAACACATACAACAAGAGCACAAGGCCTTAAGGTTGTGGAACGAAATTGAGAAAACCAAGAGTGACAATACGTTTTTGAATTTGGGCCTGTGGTACAAGAAAAACAAGGAGTTAAAGAAAATAATAAAAGCCTTAAAGTATAGGTCATAAATCTGAAGTACAAAGTCTTGATGAGAAATCCAAGGATGGCAATGGCTAGAAATAAGGAAAATAAGATAAATCTAGATGTTCTCGTAGAAGTCTCAGGGCAAATGCAGTAACTAACAAGGGTTCAATTTTTCATTTTTACATGCGGACATGCAATGACCTCCTTGCGGGGGAATGTAAAGCCTCGTGATTGCTTCATTTTGACACTTCCTCTAACCTATATTTCCTCTTTTTGGTCATCGTCATCAACTCAAAATAGCATAAAAATACATTTTTTTGATATGGTAAGGTATTTAAATGACCTATATTTAATATTGAATAGTGTTCCTTGTTATTAAGTTAAATTTTGTATTAGCTATGGAATTGACATGATTCTGCATCTGATTCATGTTTATATAGCCATCCCCATGGTTTGTCGGGTTTTGAGGTGCCATCTGAGTAGAGGAGTATATAGACAGGTGGAGATTGATCCCTTCAAGGATTTCCTCCTATCTATTCGAGCTAAATCACGAAGAGAGTTGGTTGATTGCGTGGTCAAAGGAGTGGGTCAAAAACACAGTGTTGAACAAGCGAGCGAGAGTCCAATTCAATCACGCTTCTAAGTAGAAAGCATGTTGATTTTTTTTAGAATATAGTTGTAATTTAATCAATTTAATAGAGAATAAAAACCACCTTAGAAGCAATCTCTACAAATTTAATCATCACACCAATAAAATAAGTTGAAAGAGGCTTCTAGCATATATATTGCACTTGCACTTCACAATTTTATCAACTCCGGTCGATAGTTATGTGAGAAATTTAAGAACATTAAATTGACTAAACACTTCCCTCAATTCGGTCTTCATGTTGACTATGTAATTATGTATTTATGTAAAGAAGAAGTCAAAGATAATAAAATGTATTTTGTTGTACTTGCTTCATGGGTTTCATGAGAAGGATTTTATTATATAGGTTAATAGACTTCTTCTTGATGTCTATTAGGTTTGTGTCTTCTAGGTATAAAATGTGATTAAGTATCATGTTCATGAAGGATCTACTCTAGCAAATATATGCTCTAAAACCTTGTGGAAGAAGGTCACATAATGCTGGAAGACTAGCTCTCAAAAATCCCTCAATCAACGATGAAAGACAAGTGGAGAATGCCACATTAAATGATGAAGAATATATGTTACAAATTTGGCCTTCTAAGATATGACAAGTCAGTCTATATACTATAGTGGTGGTCAGCCTAAAAGACATCAAGATGGTCTCTATGTAAACACTCGGTATGTGACTCATTCGATATAATTTTTCCGTTGGTCTGAGCAATCAGAAATGCAGACTTTCTCAAAAATACAATGCGGTATATACCAATAAGAAAAGTGGAATTTCTCAAAAATACAGTGCGGTATATACCAATAAGAAATGCAGACTTTATCATAAATACAGTGCGGTATATACCAATAAATAAATGTGGACTATAGCTATGAAGAAGCACCTATAACAGTTTGCGGATCTCTTTGTAGTGACACAGTAAGGAATTGTGAATTTCTCTGGAGTAGCACAGTAAGAAAATATGAATACATCAGTGAATGAAATGTGGGCCAAGTCTGGTTAAATACATATATAAGACAGAGTTTAAGTGCAGACAATATTGATCTATGGTTGAAGCTGACTTAAGACAGAGATCTAGTACATAAATATTTGAGTTGTAACAACATGATATAACCTGAGCGAAGTGCGAAGCTAAGGAAGTAAATCACTGTGTATATTTGCGGTCAATTTGAAGTAAGATGATACACTTTTTAAGTACACATATAAAAGGAAGGTAAATCTATGATTTACCTTCCTATCCTCGGTTAATATTTTCCAAGTGAAAATGAAACAAGAAGAATTTTTTTAGTGAACAAAGATGAAATCAAGTTAGATTGAATTAGAGATCGAGTTCTCTAAGGTTGTTACAGATCAGTGTAAATTGGTGCATAAATGAAGGATCGGAGGCAAACAAAGGAATAGTGACAAGGTTTGTGGATGCATATATATAGGTCAAGGGTCTGAGTCTTTGTCATGGTCATTCGAAGATCTATAAGAAGAATTATTGTGGGTTTTCCTCTCCAAGAGGGAGAGGTTTTTCCCTGGCTCTAAGAGCCTAATTTCGTGTCTCATGCATTTTGATAATTGACTTGATGAAAGACTAACTAAGCTAAAGAAAAGAAGATATAAGTAACTCATGTAAGCTCACAAGTAATTATCAAGAAGAGAATTTGTATTAATCACCAACCCTCAAAATTCTCAACATGGTATCAGAGCTAAGGTCTTGAATGCAAGGGCTGGTTGACAAAGGAGACACTACAGGAAGCAAAGATCAAAGTTTGGATTGAAGGATCAAATCATTTTGCAATGAATACTTCAAGTATTCAAGAACATCTACATTTGAATTTCAATGTCTGAAGATATGTTCTATCATCAAGGATTCAAGAACATCTACATTAAAGATTTCTATCCTAGAAGAAACTCTTGACTTCATCTTCAAACATCATCAAGGAAGTTGTTGACGGAGAAAGTCACTCTCTCAATTAAGTATCTATGACTTTATCTAAATCTATCAAAAATGTCTTCTTTGAAAAGAAAGCAACAAACTGGTTAGGGTTTCAAACTTTCCTGCATGAAAGACAAGTACAATGAAGTCATGCGAAATACATGAAGGGAGATATAAGAGCCCAAAGGATTCTTACAGAATCCATAAAAGACTCTCTCATCTCTGAGGTATCAAATCTAAAATCATCAAAAAGAAATATTTGAGAAATTGGTGGAGCTATTATCTATGAGTATTGTAGAAGAAGCAATCTCTCTGAGATCATCTGTAGGAAGTGTGAGAAGTAATGTATGACATTGAGATTACTAAGCTGGTGTTGGAAGCTCTACTATATGAATGGGGAAAGTTCACTTCAGGTTTATACGAGAAGAAATAAGCCACACCATTTCACAATTTAAGGTCTCTGTGTAAAATAGAGGAAACAAGATTGAAAGCCAAAGGTGTTACAAGATCAAGGGAATCAAGCCTTTGCAGCCACGTTAAGGAAGAAAGGAAGATTCGGTAAGTTTGGTCCTCAGAATAGTATGAAGAAAGCATGATGCTTTGGATGTAATGAACTAGGGCATTATAATAGAAATTGTCCTCAATCTGAAAAAGGACAAGAGAAATAGGGAAGAAGCCCATTTCTCTGAAAATGAGGAAAGAACCTGATGTAAAGAAATATAAGAAAGAAGAAGCAACGGATCTCCACTTCGATTTAGATCATCTTCTCCTTTAGGTGATTTTTGTTGATTGTAAGATAGCAAGTAGTGTAGCATCCTGATCGAAGCATGGTAGGAGCTCCTGGTGAATCAACTCTGGGAAAACCTCTTTGATGACATTACTAATGGAAAGCAGTCATAAAAAACAAGGGTCATCGTGGAAACAAATTTCTGGGATGTGATGACATATTGATGGAGCAGACCAAGGGAATGAATCTCTTCATTCTTGAGAAATTTCTACAGGATGACTCAAGGGAAAAAGGTATGAGGTATATATTTGTATGCCAACATTGGATGTTGTGAAGTCATGTCATATGGTTGTAGGTAATGGAATTTTGTATTTAGAAGTATGATCTATGGAGAGGTATCTCTTGATGCACAGACAAATGAAATTAACATAATATTTCCTCATGGAATATGAGGTGGTTTTATATGAACTAGAAACTAGATAAGTTGTAAGTTCATGGGAATGGAGATTGTGCAGAAAGGAAGAGATATTGAAATGCAACCATGTCAAGAGGTAGATATCATCTGAAAGCCAAGAATATGTGACTAGGATATCTCCTGGGAGGATATGTAGACATTGACATAAGTCCGGTAAATAAGAAGATCCTTGACAAAACATATCATTAGGATATGTGTCAATCTGAATAGAGGATATTGAGCCTACATGAAGATGTGATGGTGAAAGATCATCACTGAGGTAACTTTTGTTTTAAAAGGTTCATATGTATATGTTTATCTGGATGAATTTGTGCAGGGCTGCTAATCATGAGAAAGGATCTATGATCCTTGGAGATGATTCGAATAAAAGCAACATGGTGTAACGGTGAACCAGATGAGAAGGACTGATGAATCACTTTCCGATAGTGGACATGAATCGTGACTGAAAGTGATGGATGATCTGTGCCCTATGAAGCCAAAAGTTGAAGATTACTCAAACTTCGAAATCCATGACATCGAGGGGAGAAATTCTTCATGAGTAGCTAGATTGCTGCTGTAGGACTCTGGTTGAGAGGGAGCCTAGCGGTAAGTTTCTCGCTTGGAAGAAACTTGTATTATGTCCTTCCTATGTTAAGGGGGAGTGACGTATGTGATTTTGTATTACATGTGTCATGCACTAAAAAAAATACTAACAACCGTAAATCTTAGTGAAGGCCATGTGAAGAGAATGGATAGACACATCATTCTGGTCTTCACCTAGAAGACATAATGAAGGATTGGGTAATAATCTATCATTCAATACTCTTTGAGAATGAGATAGGGAATTCAAGGTAAGAGTAGTCGTGGATCAATATTCTTTGAGGGCTGGCTACCCAAGAGAAGAATAGTCCAATAAGGTCATACTTTTGGAACACCTAGGTGGGGTATGTACCTTGGAGAGACAATGACTATGGTGTCTATTAGTCATGTGTCTCACCAACATTATAGCCCATTGTATTGTTGAGATATGGGGTTGTTAGTCAAGGCCTTGCACTAGGACAATGCTAGTTGATATGATGCTATACAGATGCGACTACCAATTCGATTCTTCTTATGAGATTCTTCAGTTTGAAAGTGACCATGTACCTGTATGAATACCTCCCTAGTTAAGAGGGAGTGTTGAAAAGTGTAACTAGGTCAGTCTTCATGTTGACTATGTAATTATGTATTTATGTAAAGAAGAATTCAAAGATAATAAAATGTATTTTGTTGCACTTGCTTCATGGGTTTCATGAGCAAGATTTTATTATATAGGTTAATAGACTTCTTCTTGATGTCTATTAGGTTTGTGTCTTCTAGGTATAAAATGTAATTAAGTGTCATGTTCATGAAGGATCTAGTCTAGCAAATATATGCTCCAAAACCTTGTGGAATAAGGTCACCTAATGCTGGAAGACTAGCTCTCAAAAAGCCCTCAATCAACGATGAAAGACAAGTGGAGAATGCCACATTGATGAAAGACAAGTGGAGAATGCCACATTAAATGTTGAAGAATATATGTTACAAAGTTGGCCTTCTAACATATGACAAGTCGGTCTTTTAACAAATGACAAGTCAGCCTATATGCTATAGTGGTCGTTGGCCTAAAAGACAAAAATATGGTTTCTATGTATACACTCGGTCTGCGGCTCATTCAGAAAAATTTGTTCGATGGTCTGAGCAATCAGAAATGCGGACTTTCTCAAAAATATAGTGTGGTATATACCAACAAGAAATGCAGACTTTCTCATAAATACAGTGCAGTTTATACCAATAAGAAATGCAGACTTTCTCATAAATACAATGCGGTATATACCAATAAATAAATGCAGACTATACCTATGAAGAGGAACCTATAACACATTGCGGATCTCTTTGTAGTGACATTGTAAGGAATTGAAAATTTCTCTGAAGTAGCACAATAAGAAAATGCGAATACATCAGTGAATGAAATGCAGGCCAAGTCTGGTTAATTACAGATACAAGATAGAGTTTAAGTGCATACAATATTGATCTATGGTTGAAGCTGAATTAAGACAAAGATCCGGTACATAAATATTTAAGTTGTAACAACATGATATAACCTGACTGAAGTGTGAAGCTAAGGCAGTAAATCACTGTGTATATGTGTGGTAAATTTGAAGTAAAATGTGATTCAAGTAAGATGATACACTTGTTAAGTAAACGTAGAAAAGGAAGGTAAATCTATGATTTACCTTTCTATCCTCAATTAATATTTGCCAAGTGAAAATTAAGCAAGAAGAAATGATTTGTTGAACAAAGATGAAATCAAGTTAGATTGAATTAGCGACCGAGTTCTCTAAGGTTGTTACAGATCAGTGTAAATTGGTGCAGAAATGAAGGATCAAAGGAAGACAAAGGAATAGTGACAAGGTTTTTGGATGCATATATATAGGTCAAGGGTTTGAGTCTTGGTCATGGTCATTCGAAGATCTATAAGAAGAATTCTTTACAGGTTTTCCTCTCCAAGAGGGAGAGGTTTTACCCTGGCTCTAGGAGCCTAATTTTGTGTCTCGTGCATTTTGATAATTGACTTGATGAAAGACTAACTAAGCTTAAGAAAATAAGATATAAGTAACTCAATTAAGCTCACAAGTAATTATTAAGAAGATAAATTGTATTAGTCGCCAGCCCTCCAAATTCTCAACATAGAAATCATTTAATTATTCTTTGAGGCCTTATATTGCATGTGGAATTGAGGGAAAGTCATAGGAGGCATAAGGATAGGATTTAAATCATCAAGAGGTGGTGTAGGTGGTGGGAAATTTGATGACACGTCCTTTTCTGGTTTTCCTCTTGGATATCACAGGCACCAATGTGGTTATAATAACGCACTGGAAGAGGGTTAAAAATAAATAAATAAATAAAAACCTCCCAACGTAAAATTTCTTTTTTACAATCTATAGTGATGTAGAGCTTTGAAGCATCGGTGCCACTCTTGCCTCATGAAATTTCCCTCACATCGATTTTTATCTTTCTCACCATCCTTCCACATTGTGCTCAATGCATGGCTTTCCAATTTTCTCAAATGGTGGTGAAATTTGTTTCTCTCAATTTTGTGTCAACAACGCCTGACTAACGAGAAAATTTCCAATTAATTTCTATGTTTCTCTCTAAATTAATTTTTTAACAGATTAGAATTGCAAAATATCTCATAAAATCCATTATATATATATATATATATATATATATATATATATATATATATATATATATATATATATATATATATATATATATATATATATAATTTGATTCCTCGACAGCTTCGATTCGCACTGATAGCGGTACACATGTAAATTTACAGGGTGCACCGTCATTCGATGCATGAACCTAACTAACCATTATTTTTATATTGTGTTTCGTAAATGAAAATGCATCAGGAAAAGCTATAAATTGTACATCAATGCATACATTTTTAGGTTATGCCTGGTGCATTTATATTTACCAAACATACCACAAATACAATTTAAAAAAATATAGCTCGGTGTATTCAATAACCTGAACGTTCTGTACCAATGCGAAAAGGGTATATGTGCGCATCAGTGCATAATTTTGAGATGCATGACGATGAAAATGTATAGATGTGAACAAAAAGTGGTCCATCATACATGTGTACGCATTGTATTTGGTGCGGTTGTGTTTCATAATGCACCGGTGACGGTGCATTACTATTTTTTGGGTGCACCGGGGAATTATTTTATTTTCATTGAAAGTTATTTTTCTATATTTTAAAATACATTTTTCTTTTAATTAAAAAAAATAAAAATAAAAAATAAATAAATAAAAATAAAATAAAATGTTTTATGTTTGAGGTTGATGTATTTTATATGTCAATCATGTAGTAGGGATGTGAACAGAGGCAGTAGCAATAGGAGCAGGATAAAAAACCAATAAAGTATGGTTCGACCATGGGAGGCTCGTGAGACAGAGAGGGATCTATACCTTCGCCTTATTAGCACAACAACTCGAGCGCTCATCAGGAATATAGGCCTCCTCAAGTGCTATGAGGAGGCTACATCCCTGAAGGAACATTATGTTTTTTTTGGCACATATTATCCTCCGGTGGAGTTTCCAGGAGCAAGGTTTCCATGTCAGTCTCAGGACGTGGTATAGGCCTTCTTAGGAGGACATATATATTATCACTTGTCTACCCAACAGAGGGGAGGATTTTCCCAACTCCTCGATGCCCCCCATAAGGTTGTAGCAGAGAGTCATCCTGCTTACTCTCAGAGATATTTTGGGCCTCACTCAATCCGTCTAGCATATTTTCGTGTGGCTAGTGGACAACTATAGTTTATTCTTTTGTTGCACATGGGGTTGGGTGCCTCTAATTATTAGTGACCACCATTACACACTTTAGTAATGATGGGAACCACACTATTTTCCATCTTTTGTATTATGTTGATTCTTTGATTCAGGATTCGTGATGTATCAGATGGTCTACCATTTTTTGGAGGCAGTTTTTTATGGATATAGATAGATGTTGTGCGATGATACATGGGAGGACGAGCTTCCATTTTGCTTCAAAGAATTTTTTTGTTTATTTTTTGAGAGGTTCCTAGAGACGTGACCTACATTTTACCATCGCCCTCCTAGGATGATGACTCAGGTTTGGATGCACATGTGGGACCAAATGATGCCCAAGAGGGGCCTGCGGAGTATTTGACCAAGATTTACACCTAGGAATTGGCGTTACTAGACAGTGAGGATGAACATGTGTTTATCTTCTTGTTGTTTCTATACGCGGGTATTGATTGGAGACAATGTCCCAACATCCTCTTCACACCGAATGAGCCTGAAGATGATAGAGGTAATATTAGTGTTTTCTTTAAATTAGTCTAATTTCATAATATTGTCTTAATTAATTAGAATAAAATTTATTCTGACACGTTCTTTAACTTGTTTTCTTAAAGTGCTTAATGAAATTGTCTAATTATTCTTGTGTACTATATATTTTGTAGACATAAACACATTCCTCGGGTACATACCTCCTCTTCCACCAGAGGGATCATGTGAGGATATGGGTGAGGCCTAAGAGGGTGAGGCACATCCTTAGGGGGTGTGGGAATCCGGGCGCATAGGGCTGGTCTGGTATTTTAGATGGACTATTGCGACAGATTGTCTAGAGTTATGTTAACTGTGTTGGACCCGCCAACATTCAAGGGGTCTCCTTGATATGTGGTACCAATTAAACCTCACAACATTTGGGATGGGATCCCCATCTAGAATATGTCCTGGTTGTCGATTTCCTAAAGATTTGTGGTGGCTCTAACTGTGAGCAAGAGAGAGAAATGCATATGTGCCTTTGAAAATCAACTGAGTGTGCCTGGTGAGTGTACGGTTATATGTGTGTAAAGGTTCTTCTACTGTGGAGAGGGAAAGAAAAATGAGCCTCTTAGAGAGAGGTAATAGTACCACCGTAGTAGAGACACACACGAACAAATAGGATCTGTCAAACATCCATTGAAATAGTCCACAAATATGCATCGGTCATTACAACCACTACAACAAGAAATATTTGGCTAACATCCAGCGAAATAGTCCACAAGGATGCCATAATTATAGTAACCATTAAAGGACATTCTCATTATGAAAAGTACTAAAATAATTGAAATATTTCAACTACTTTATAACAGATGAAAGCAAACATGAATTACGAACATCCACATAATAGTCTTACAAATATTCATATTCCATGCATGAAGAACGTGTTGGCCATGAGACTTATGATATTAAGTAAAAGTCCCAAGACACATGTATAGAACAAACACCACTAGCTCCAATAGTGGAGCGTTGAAGCCACTCCTTGCTCCCCAAAAGAACTAGCTTGTATCCCTAATGCCTTGTAGGAGGAGCCAAGGTCAAAATTCCCTTGCTCATACAATGAGGGCGTATATATAACCAATGTAGAGGTGATGCTTCACGTTCCTTGTGACTCTTTGACTACCCTCTTGATTGTTTTACTTCCCATGAATTTTTGACTTTACATGACTCTTCATATTTTGTACATGTCCTTTGGACTTCCACTTTACAATACATTTTCAAATAAGGGATTACATAATCCACAATAATGATGTGGCATATGATGACTCATGACATTCCGTGACATGACACTGGTGACGTGGACTACTTGATGACATGGCAATGTCAAGACACTTTTGCTACTCCTTGCTATATGTCTTCTTGAGAATGATAAGGAGTCTCTAATGATATCAATTCTTGAGTTGTGGTCGTAAACTAGTGCCCCTTTGCTTTCTCTTAATTGACTAGCTTACATAATCAACTACAAATATGTCTTCCAATATGTTTCCCTTATTCATCTCCTTTTTCAACATCCTATCATGATATGATAGGGTACCTGCATCTATAAGGCACTCATGACAAGATGACATCGAGTTGAGAAACCCCTAGCTTAGGACAGTGCATGTTGATCTACTAACTGAGTCAGAACCTAGTGGCAAGTTTTTTTTTCTAAGTTAAGTTAATCTATTAACAGAGGAAATAATTTACATCATGGCCGAAGCCAAGTCTTTGCCCAATCCTTTGGCAATCTTGACAAAAAATTCAGAGAAAAAGACTGCCCTCATAGAGGGAAACCAGCCTTGAACAATATTCAAACTGTTGCACTGCCCTCGTAGGGGTACCATCTGATGATGCTTCTGAAGGTTACTACGATTACAGCAATAAAAAACAGAACTATAATCCGATACAACAAAATAATAAAAAACAAGCCCGATAGTATGGGCCAATAGTAAGCACGAAAACCAAACAAAGAAAGAACATCTACTCATTAGGCGGTTCTTCCACAACTCTGCACCAGAGTGCAGCCATGTCTCCATCTTTCTTGAACAGGTCCGTGATGGAAGTAACAACCGGCCTGGAAGGAGCTGGATCTCCTTGCGCCATTTCCACGTCACGAATCCCGCTCGCTTGCCCTGGATCTCCTTGCGCCTCCTTGCCCTGCATGTGCATCGACCCCGCCTGATGGCCTGAAGTCTGGGAAATTGCTTTACTCAGACCCGTCGGACCAGTGCTCTGTTCATCCGCCAGGGGCTCTTCATGGAAGACCATAGTAATTGAGGCAGTGACTCGAGGGCGGTTTAGAGAGCAATTGAATGATAAATGCGCCGTATGAGGCGTGGGAAAAGGCGGAGCTGTGGGAATTGGAGGCTCCGAGGAGCCCAAGCGGTGGCCAGTTCCATGAACACAACCCCTACTACTTCTGGTGTTGGGATAACTGCCCGAAAAATGGTCACTGGAATGAGAAGATGAATCAGAGGTGGAGCTGGAGGGAGTGCACAGGGGTTGGCTTCTGGTGCTACCCCTGCGGCACCGCATCCGTTGGCGAAGGCGAGGCATTGGCACAGTCTCTGCAGAGGGCACGAGAAGAGGCGGAAGAGCAGGAGTGACGGAAGCTCGAGGAATGCGAAAATTCAAAAAGAACAAAGCAGATAGACAAAGGCCAGAATGCGAGAAGTGGAGATTATCACCAAGGTCCAAGCAGCAGCTCAGCGGGCTTCTTCTTCCAGTCACAGTGCACACACTGGGGAGCCTAGCAGCCGGAGAGCACCTGCAATTCATCGGCTGAGGAGCGTCTGAGAAACCAGAGCAATTCGCCATGTTATCAATCTGAATGAGATTGCATCGAAGAATGTCCGACATTAAATGCTCATTGATGAGCACCGAAGGCCGAAGCATTGAGTCGCATGCGAAATCGCACAGGGGAATGGAGGTAGGATCACGAACAGCGCCAGAAGTAAATGCCGTCGATACGTTGGCAGTAGTTCTTAAATGCCACTCTTCAATCGTGACTTGGGTGGGCAGGTGTCTCCACACTGTGCCACACCCAAGTCCCATCGCATTAAACGCTGCCCTCTTCACCCGCATCAGGGAAACCTAGTGGCAAGTTGAGGGAGAGGCCCAGTGACTATGCAATTGCACATTTTAAGCAATCAGGGGTAAAGCATGAGCCTTGAGACTATGCAGTGCGTAGTTTGGGCTAGACTCTGCAGTCAGATTGCATAGTTTCGAAGCTCATTGTGTCGGGATGAAGGGTTGAGCACTTTGTCTACTCATTATTCAATTATGGAAGGGAGAGAAGACCTGGTGATTATGAAATTTCACAGTTTAGGAGCTCAAAGGCTGGTCTTGAGCTCAGAGACTGCGCAATGCAGAGTTGGGTTCAGGATGGAAATCTGAATTGTGCAATTTTTGAGGCCAAGGTTTGGGCTTGAGGACTGAAACTGTGTAGTGTGTAGTCATAGGATGTAGGAACTACGTATTGCGCAATGTCAATAGGTAGGGTTGCAGCTTGAGGGTTGGAACTATGCAATGCGTAGTTCAAGAAGGCCAAACGAGGCTAAGTTGCATGGTCGAAAAGTTTCAGGATTTGACTAAGTGTGGTATCAATGAAGCTGATGTGAACAGTGATAAGACTCAACTGTGATCACATATTTAGAATAATTGACGACACAACAACATAACTTATCTAGGACACATGAACAATATACTTGCCTCAATACAACCACTTTGCGATAAGTGCGACACTAAAGATATACTTTGTAACGATCGTGACAACACTTGTGCAAGAGTGCTTAAAACTTTGGGAATGAGTGTGATAGATGTTTACATGGTAAGATCAACTCATTTTAATAAAGATAACCCCTTCAAACCTCTAAAACAAGCTTAAATACAACGAGCAACACTTAAAATGCGAAAATATGACATTTAGATTCTCTCGCAAAAGGGACCAAAAAACTTAGAGAAAGCACATGGAATGGATTTCAATGCTTGCGACGACAATATACAAGACCAAGGTAGGCTTTGAAATTTGGTCCAGGCCAAAATTTTGGAGGGTTTTGTAGCGACGACAACACTTGGTGACAGTCTAGTAGAATTCTAGCTTCTCTATCTTGGTTGACTCTTATGTGTAGGGTCTTAGTTATTCAAGGAGTATCGATTCATCGTGCAGATCACTTTAGCCTCCCCACTTACCCCTTGAATAAACATGGTCCCATTTGTACCTTCTCGGTTGACACAAACATGAAATTAAACAATATCACAATGTTTTGAATTGGAAAGGATAACGAATCTGGCGAGCTTTATATTTTCAGAGTATAATTTTTCATCTCTAGTGTTGCTCTGATTCCAACAAGCTTGGACAGTACCCTGACGAAGTCACTACATGAACACAAACATTGCTTTGATTCCAACGAGCCTGGATAATACCCCGACAGAGTTTCTTGCTTCACCTCTCTACGCAGGAAGCCTTTCTTTTCTTTCTCTTTTATTTGTATATTTAAATAGGATTGTGCATTGGCACTTATTCATTTTATGGGCAGAAGAGCTATCCCAACGTATTGATAATAGGAGAGGTTGTTCCTTCAGAGAAGAATATAGAGACCTTTGATTTAGGATTGTTCGTAAATATTTTCCCTCTTTTCCTCTTTTACTGATCAGATAAGCGTGAAAGCATCGAAACATAAAGAATCGAGTGTGGGCATAAGGTTTCCTGAATAGACACAAGTATCATGGTTTGACCAGAACTCTCCTTACGGATGGATCGTATTTTCTGTCGTAACTTCATCGACAAAAATATGTAACCCATACAAAGGAGGAGGATCAAAGTTTAGCCAAATGTTATAGTGTCACGAGACTTTTTTCAATTCAGCCACACAAAAATAAGTTATAAAACACGTTCACACACGACATTTATTTACAAAATGATCAAAACACAAAACCAAACAAATAAGAAAGAAAATAAACTATGTACATAAGGTAGGGCACAACCCCAAATCATCATTGAAAATAATGTTTCAAGTCTTGGAAATTAACATGAAGGGAGTCAACCTTCCCGTCTAGTAATTGAATATGATATGTGTGTTGGCCAAGATTTTCATGTATGGTGAACGGTCCAATCCACAAGGATTGGAACTCAATGTGTTTCCTTTGTCCTTGTGGTATTTGTCCCGTTTTAAGACCACGTCACCCACACCAAATTCATTTTTCCATGTAGAATTCTTATCGAACCACCTCTTGATATGATTTTAGTGAAGATACAACTTTTATTTTTCTTATTTTTCTTTCTTCCTACACCTTGCGAAGGATGTCTATCCTACGCTGAACTAATAAGCATAGCTTGCCCTGTGATTCTTGTGAAATATGGAGAGAAGGCAAGTAGAGTTCATGGGTAGGATGGATTCTTTTCCATACACCACGAAGTAAGGAGACGTATTCAGAGAAGGTTTTGGTATGACTTGGGCATCCCATAGGGGATTCACTAAAGCGGGGTGTCAGTTCCTTTGTTCAGATAAAATGGTATTCTTGATAATACAAATGAGGTTCTTGTTTGTAGACACAACAAGACCATTTCCCTGCGGATATTAATTAGTTGAATGTTTCAATACAATTCCATTTTCCAATGAAAAAACATATAATTTTAACAATGAAAAATATATTGCATTGTCAAAAGCAAATGAAGTCGAAATGTTGAACTTGGAAATGATGTTTTGCTTAAGGAAACTTATGAATTATAAATCATTCACCTCTTTGAATGGAACTACTTCTTCCCACCACGTGAAGTAGTATATAGCAGTGACAATTTAACGGTGTTGCTTTGATGAGTGCGTAAAAATCTCACTAATCACACCTAAGCCCTGTTGTTGAAATGGTTCTTCCACTATAATAGGTTGCAACGAGGCGGCTGACTTATTTCCTTTATTAGCACACTTTTGAAAAACCAAACACTTATGGGCATAAGCGTGAGCATATTTGAATAATGTGGGCCGATGGAAATCGGCTCGCATAAATTGTAATGTCACTCGTAAAGTGTCCCCCAGTTGGTCCTTCGTGGAGATCACGTAATACTTTCTCTAAATCATGCACTTCCAAGCACCTGAGTAGTACTCCATTGTGACGCTTTCTGAAAAGCACCCCATGGACCAACTGATAAGATAATGTTGTTAGTATGAGTGCCCTCTTCTATCGTGTGGATATGTGGGAGGGAAAGGTATTTTTCTCAAGGTACTCACGCACAACATCATACCAATAATTTGCAATAATAGTGGGGGAAGCTTGCTCAACATTGTACATATTGATTTCCTACTCCCATCTAGATGGATCTTCTTCTTTCACATCCAACACTTTTTTTTGCTAGCCAACAAAGAAAGTGGCCCTTGATCGTGTCAACTAGTTTGAACTCTAAGTCTTACTCTTACAGACCAGTCATCCAATTTCTCTTCTCTCACACAGCTCTTGTTGGTCAAATAGTGTTCTAAGTCTTGGATGGGGAACAAAAATGATGCAATGATTGTTTAAAGAGATATGGTCGAAAGTGCTTCATCGCCTTATAGATTGCATAAGATATTTTTTCATTGGTGGGGTAGTTGAGTTCAGGTCCCTATAGGCTGGCACTTATAAATTATATGGTTCGCTCGTTGTTTTGATCATCCTTTTTTGTAAGCACAATGAAAACAGAAGTATCAGAAGTGAAAGTATAGAGCAAAAAATATTTCCTGAAAAATTGGGTTGTACAAGGTTGGTGCTTCTACGATAACTTACAATACGAGAAAACGCGTTCATTTCCCTTTTGACCCACTTGTATAATGCATCATTCTTTACCATTTCCTGCATAGGTTTCATGATATGAGCGTAATCAGAGATGAGCTTGCGAAGAAATTTAATCTTCCCCAGGAAGGACTGCATAACTTTCTTATTCACTCGGAAGGGAATCTACGTGATAGCTTTGACCCTCTCATGTTCTACTTTAATCCCACTTTTTGCGATAATTTGGCCCAAGATATTTCCCCCGAACACTGTAAAAATACTTTTCTTGGGATTAAGGGATATCCCATACTTTCGACATCACTCGCAAATTTTCTTCAAATGGCATAGGTCGTCATAACTATTTTTAGAAAGTATTGTGACATCATCAAGATACACCACTATACTTTGACCAATCATTCTGTGAAATGTGATGTCCATTGCACGTTGAATTGTTGCACCCGCGTTGACTAGCCCAAATAGGATTCTTCTGAATGTGAACATTGATGAGACCTAGTATTTCACCAAGGATGTTGCAACTCCCAAGGGCTTCTCATCTTAAATTATCAACTCGAAGTTCGTACAAACTTATAACGCTAGTATTGCACCAAGGATGCTGCAACTCCCAAGGGCTTCTCAGCTTAAATTATCAACTCGAAGTTTGTACAAACTTAGAGGTGACAATGTTGTATGCACATCAGGTTAGGTTCTACTCATGTCACCCTCATTCAAGAAATCAGATTAAGGTGTTCATTGACCACTCCTCCAACTAATTATAGTGAAAAATTCTTATGAAAGCATAAATGAACATTATTCTAACTACAAAGGTGAAAATTTCATTCATCAAATGTAAATGCTAATTGAAATTGCATGAAATAAAAAAAAGGTTAATCTATTTGCAGAAGTAAATCATTCTACTCTACTTGCACACTTGATTTAAATCAATAACCTAATTGCATGCATAATGTATCTAATCGCACTTGCTTGAAAATGAGGAATCCAATATTTAACATACTTATGAAGAAAAATATTAATTCTAACTTTGTTTTGATATTTTATGGTTGCAGTGATGAAAGGATGAGGTTGGAGTGGTCCTAGAATCATCCCTAATCATCAAATCACGGTGTGGGGGAAATTGATCAACTTCATTATGCTAGAGTCAAAGTATGGAGCAAAATTGGTTGAAGAAAGCAACGTTACAGGTCTGCTACACAAGGTGCTATAGGAGGTCATGTATTGCTAAAGGAGGCCATGTTTTTGGGGACATAAATGGGGTCTTGAAGGCAGAAGAAGATGGATGAAGGTATAAGGAGGTGAATTAAGGGTGTGGGATCCCCTTAGTCAAGCCTAGTACCCCTCAAAGACCTATATTGCACCAAATTTGATGCCCACGGTGTCCTTCATTTACCCTGACATAGTGAATTCAAAGACAGAATTTGGAAGCAAGGTGAGGTGCCTAGGAGGAAGATGAAAAGGTTCAAGTTGATGTGGAAAGGTGTGCCCACCCTTGCAAATCAACACAGTTCCTACAACTAGCCAAGTACAAGCATCAAATGATCAATATTGCATCAACGTAAATAATCATGGAAAATATGAGTTGAATTTTATTGAATTCTACTCTAACCTACTACACAACTCAAAAGGCCAATCCAATGCTACCAAATCCTAAGTTGAAGAGTTTAAAAATGCAGAGATATTTCAATCTAATACTTAACACTTTTCAAGAAATCATAAACAAATATTTTGAATTGTTATTTGGATATTTCCAATCACTCTTCCCACAAAAGAGGTGATAGGACAAGCTGCAATTACAAGTTTTTATGATATAACATCTACTGAAATAAGGAAATAATTGCAATACTATGAAATAAGAACAAGAAAGAAATACAAGAGAGGGAATAAGGCCTATGGGTTGGGCCCAAACCTAAGGGTTTCAACCCTAAAAAACTAACTCATATGCATACCAATGATAAACTTCTCTTTAACAGAAAATGATAGTCACATACATCATATGAAAAATAAGAATAACAATGTAAATCACTAGGCTCTCAGTAGTTACTCCTAGTTGCAACAAAAATTTGAATCCTAATGAGCCTCTTAGTTGGTTTATTTATAAAAAAAAAAGGCATTTGATTTTAGCTCACTTGAAAAGAGGATTGATTCCCTCCAATATCTCGATATTTGTGGATATGGTCCTTCTTGATCTTCACATGTACTTGGAGTCCCTTGGTTGCTAGTGAATTCGAGCTATGAGTGGGGATTCTGTGATCACAAGTCGAGTGATATAGTTAATGAGGTGGACAAGACTCCTATATTTCTCTTGGTTATCTCCATCAAGCCCTTGCATGGTAAATACCTTCAAAAATGCGTATTTTCTTGCATATTAACCAGATTAGGCCATACAATATGGTAAATTCCCTTTAGTCTTCATACTAAGCATATTATGGATTTAAATGTGAATTAATGTGAGAAAATGATATTTTTAAGGGATGGAGGATAGCACAATGAACCTCAAAATATACCTATTAATGGGCCCCATCATCACTCCCCTGCTGAAGGTGTTGCTCATCCTTTGAGAAACTTAGTCTCTGATATGAAGCTCATTCGTAGCCCTAGTGGCCTCTTTGACATCCCAAGGCACCTCATATGGTGTGTCCTCTTGTGGATAGAAACCTGCATTTGCATCTATTTATCTCCATTATTTTTGTTCCTCTCCATGGTTTCTTCTTTCTTGTAGGCCCAATAGTAAAGGGGGATTGAGTTTCAGTCCTATCCATCTGATCTTCAGCCTCTGCATGATTGTTTTGTATAATTGGGTTCCCTCCAAGGCATTCCTTAGTATTTCTAGGGAGTGATACTCTCTTATTTGTAAACTGTAAGGCAAGTCATACCATCTTCTTTGGCAAGCCTGCAAAATTTTTGTCCCTATCATCCTAAAGGTGTCCTCAAAATGTAGGATGGCATATCTTTAAGCAAATAGTAGTCGGGTCGTATTTTGGATGGGACTCCCACACCAAATGGTGTGAGGTCTAGTTGGGACCTTATATTGGGGAGATCCCCTGTATGTTGGCAGCATCCAGGAAATTCAACAGGATCATAGCTACAACTCTATAAAAAATTTCAAAAGAAAACCACCATATCCCATTGTACACAAACTACAAAATATAAAACAAAAAACAAAACATGTTTTCCTCACAATACTATAAAATAGGAAATCTCCAAACAACTACTAGTGCATCTTCTTCATATTCTTCAATGTAGATGATTCTTGGTTGTATCTCCAAGTCCTTCTTAGACAGATCATCTGCCCCATGATTGATCTCCCTTTTTGAACTGAAAAAGAACTCTCTAGCCCAATATAGAAGGGTTGTTGTCTTGTCCTATCCTGTTATGTTATGTAAACATTTTGACTTTTTCAAATTACACAATTATAAATCAACTATTATAATTTATAATTCAAACATTTTGACTTCGTCAAATTACATAAAAACAAAAATAGAGTATAATTAAAATATAACAATAATTATAATTATAATTAATAATTAAACTAGCCTAGATTCATCTTAACTCTAGCTCTACCAAGTGTCGAGAGGGGTCAAATATCTCGAGGTGCAAACTTTTTTTATAGTGAAAAGAGATTTGATCCCTCTGGGCCCTCAATAGATCTGAAGTTAAGATGGATCTAAGATAATGCAACTACAATGACTGCAATGCTCAAAAGAAAAGAACCATTAAAACTAATATATCTCAAGATTCATGTCCCCTTCTCATTGACTATCTGTGAAAGACCTTTTGAAATGGAGAAAAAAAATGATTAAATTATTTTAAAAGGATCTAGTTCATTATCCTTAGTGAATTTAGAAAATTAATTATATTAATACGTACTCCAACAATTAATTATTTATATAAGATTTGGACTGTGATAATGAGAAAATTGTTTAAAAGGAACACAAATATCCATAAATAAATGACTTGTGTAACCATTGTTGTAATTAGAAACTCAAACTTGATCAAACGAGTTAAAAAACAGTTTACGTAACAAATTTAAATTGATTCTTTATTCCTTTGTCATCTTTCTATTCATATGCCTCTGGTTGGGGTGGGTGCATTTACGGGTGGGGTGAAGGGTTCTCGTGGTGGGAAAATTGTTTTTGGGGTCTTTTCGGACTCAAGGAGACTTCATTTTTTGCTTCATGTTCGAGGACTTCACTTACTAGTCTTATCCGCCCCGAAAATCATTGCAACCTTGCAACGAGAACCCATTGCTTTTGCTTGGATGAAATATTGAGCTAATTAGGGTTATGAGCTTGTCCATTACTTCTATGATGGGTAGGTTCCTTTACATTTCACTTAACAAGTCTCATCTGTAGGCTCAAGCCTCTTCACACTGGAAGCCTCTGCTAGGCTATTTCCCTACCATAATTTTGCTCATGAATAATTGGATTCATTTTCATTTTTTGGATGAGGGTGACCTTGTTACGATGCTTCAACGCGTATGGGTTATTGGTAGAGGTTATTTATGGTTACAATGGTGGAGAGCTAGCTTCAATATGTTACTCGAGGATACCAACTACTATAATCTATGGGCTAAACTGTTGGGTTTTCCATTGGAACTCTCGACTTGGAAAATAGTGATGAAGGTTACAAATTGTATTGGAAAATTTGTCTATTTCGATGAAATGTATTTTGGTGGCTTACGATAAGAGGATTTTAAGGGTTATGGTTGAGATGGATCTGGTGAAGGGGCTTGTGGCCAAACTGGATATCTATCTGGGAGATGTTACTTTTAGCCAAAACCCGATTTCTGGAAAGTTCCTTTCATGTGCTTATTATGCCATTAAATAGGGCACCTTAAAGCATCCTGTAATTTTTCAAGGCCTAGAGGGTCAAAAAACCCTAGCTACAATGTTTTGGTTCCTAATCTATCCATCCCTATTATCTATATGCATATTGGTGTCTCCTTGTGTGGAGATGTTGGTTTTGAATGTAAGTCTAGGGCACAATGGACTCCTACTAGTTAGGGAGCTCCTATGGTGTCTTACGCTCGGGAGAAGATTCAATATCCTCTAGAGAATTATGTTCATGGACCAAAATTATTAGAACCTAGATCAAAGGGCACGATGGGCAGGTTGGATTGTGAGCTCTTAGAAACAATGGTCGTGAAGTGTTTTTCTCAGGATGGCACGGTCTGTGGTTCGGGTCCCTTGAATGGTTAATATGCTCCTAGTTGGGAGGATTAAAATTGCATGTCTATTCCTCCTTCCCCTCCAACGAATTATCAATCACTATTGGGTGCATTGTCAGGTAATCTTCTTCATTCGCTCTTTACCGAAGATTTATTTATATTAGATAGTTTCGCAATAAATTCCTTCAAACCCTCATCATATATGCATATTACTTCTATATCCTCTTCAGAAAAACCCTATATCCTTTTCTGTCTCTCCCCCTACTACCTCTCAATCCCCCTCTACATATTTCCCCTCTCGCACCAATCCTATCTTTTGATCCTCTATAATTTCCCGATCTTCGTAATTTTCATTCATTTTCTCAAAAGATCCCTTCGGTCGAACCCCTATCCTGAAGGATAGACCTTCACTATCGAACCTCTCTCCTATCTGCTTTGACCCTAATGTCGGGTTTTCAAGAAGTCAGATCCACTCGCTTTGGATCCCTTCTATAAAACCTTCCTGAATATTACTATCATTCCTACTTCCCCTCTCGTTAGTCTACTTTGACTCCCTTGGATGAACCCCTTCCCTCTTTCCTATAACAGCCCTGGTAAAAATTCCATGCAATAAAAGTTAAAATAATAACCATGATTGATGGGACACGTATTCCAAGCTGAACTTGGGGCAAAACATCCTAGTGGATGTTCATTTTGGTTATTATGGCTAAAGGAAATTGGAAAAGGCAATGGAAAAGGCTTTGGATAGGCATGAGGCATTATTTGGCACATTTATTTATGAAAATAATGGAAAATAGGAGAAAAGGGAGGTGAAAGGTCACAGGTTGCATGTGAGGAGGAAAATGAAGAAAATAGAGGCCTCATTGATAAAAAGGCTTCTGAGGATCAGTTGGAAAGCTTTTACTCACACTTATGGGTCTCATTCTATTCTCTCTCTCTCTCATACTCTTGGAAACTTAGAGTTTTCTTGGAGCACTTTGGCATTGGAGCAAGAAAGGAAAAGAAAACAAGAAGAAGGAAGGAGAAAGCAAGGAAGAGCAGGATTAAGCAGCTACAACAAGATTCTTTGCAGGTTTTGATTTGCATGTGTGATTTCCTTGCTAGATATGGCATGCATGGTATTGCATGTGTTTTTTTTGCTGTCATGGCATGGGTTTTTCCAGGTGTGATAATGTTTTTCAGCCTAGCATTTCCATTTATGTATATCTTTGATGAGACGGGTTTCCCATACTTCGATTGAGCTGGATTGTCGAATGGATTCGAAACTTAGTGGGGTGGATCTCCAAAATGACAAACACATGGCCTAATGGTCCTTGAACTAGACTGTGGATCACGGTAAAGCCACTGGCCTAGTAACCCCTCAACCAGACTCTGGGTTGCGGTAAATCCAAATTGTGTGCCTCGATGGGACTAGGAATCCTTGTCGATGAATGGCGGGATATACCGTAAATCTAAAAGGTGGGTTGCTCTCTGTTGGGCCTAGTAGTCCCGAGATGGGATGTGTGGTAAATCTTGGAGAGTATGTCTTGATTTAGGGCCTAGTGATCCCTGAGTCAGACTGTGGATTACGGTAAATCCTGAGAGACTAGGAGGCACTCAAATTCCACACGGTGTATTCGGAGAACCCTGGTAGCATTCATGCTTATTTGGTTCTTTTTGGTTGGTTATGAGTCCCACATTCATGATTGGAATATGGCATGGGGGTGATTGGATAAAATGAGACTTGGCTCAACCAATCTATGGTCTGGTGGAACGTGGAAGTCCCATCTCTGGTTGGTTTCTACATTCATTAATGAGAAATTCATTCCTTTGGTATTTGGCATGCAAATGTATTGATTTTGTATCCATGATATTTTTGTTGTTATTATGCCGATTATAACATGTATTTTATCAGTGATTATGTATGGCTCTCTTCATGTTTTTACTTGTAAATGAATGCACATTGTATCTATGGTCAAATATATTGTACTGTAGCTAACGATGTAAGGAATCAATGCTTCATAGCGAATCTCAGATAAGTATGAGACCCATATGCTTAGATCTGTCATTTACACATGTAGATTCAATGTCTGTGACATGTTTGAAAAAATGTATGCAATGTCTAGGAGGGGTCCAGATGACTTCTTGTTGATGTGATTGCTTATGTATCACTGTACTATTGTTATATATCATCCCTTAAGTTTTCATGAAGTTCTGGGAAGTGACCTGGGCTCTGGTCCTTAAAAGGTGGCTCAAATCCCAGAGTCGCAAACACAAAACTGAGCATTTAGGGCCCTAGCCGCTAGCATGGTGTGTTATGCCTGCGGCTATAGCCTCCTAGCCCCTGGAATGCAGTGTTATGCCTACGGATATGGCTCAAAGGGGGTCAAAATGTCAGTGTGACCCAAGGGTAAGAGGCTTGGATGGTTAGACTACCTCCTAGGGGTATTGTGGTTGTTGTAAAAGGTCTGTAGGTGGTATTTTATGTCGGTTCCACTTCCTTAAGGACACATAGGAGGTTGAATCTCATTATAGTAGCCTCTCATTGCATGTTTACCCCGATTGGCCAATTACTTGGGTAGATGTGGGAAGGGGGTGTTACATAGTGGTATCAGAGCATGGTTCAACCCTTGGACTGGATGGGCAATGTGTTGGTCATGCTTTTATATTGGTTGCATATGTGTTGATCATACCTAGGGTTTATGTGCTTGTTGAATCTATGTTATGTTGGCCATGGTGGCAGTGGTGTCGACATGGAAGTGTTGATGGTGTTGTTGTTAATATGTTGTCATGAGCGTATGACTGGTTATGTGCTTCTCATGCTTGTGTATTGTTCGTGCACGCTTGCTTACATATTGTTACATATTGTACATGCATTGCTTGTTTATGCTAGGTCACATATTGTTCATGCTTTAGTGTTATCTGTGTATGCTTTCTTGTGTGATGTCATATGCTGAACATGCATTGGTCGTTCATGATTGGTTATACATGTCAATTGGGTTCATATGGTCAAGTTTGCATTAGTTTGATTGAGGTTGTTGTGCATAAGGTCATTGTATGTAGTTAGGTCATCATAATGATATCGGTATGTTATGATGCTAATGTGTTGGCTAAGATAGAGCAGGAGATGTAGATCATTAAAATGAGGTTGGGGTAAGAGCAAGGCATCATACAAGTTTGCATGCTTGGCGTGCACATATGTGATTCATGGTTGTTGTAAGCATTAAGGTTACTTATATGTTTGTCATTCTATTGTTATTATGGTTTAATGTATGATAAATGTTGGTTGATTAGTGTATTCATATGCATTATGGTTATTTGTATGCCTCTCATTCTATTGATATTATGATAGATGTTAGTTGATTAGTGTGATCATACATACATGAGTTGGTTAGTCAAGCATGGTATTTAATTGATGATTATGTTATATGTTGTTGATGAGCATGTTATATGTTGACTTATTGTTGTTATATGTTAGTTAAATTGATGATTAGGGTTATATAATGAATATCTTGATGTTATCTGTACCATGCTAATTTGGATTGGCCTATGTAGTTGGTTAGGGTTATAACATTCAGGTATGAGTCGACTTAATTATGATAGTGTGTTGTGCTAATATATATTATTTTTGCATATGTGATTGTTATGCATGCATGACAATTGTTTATGAGTTTGTGATGTGAACATGTTAGCTAGTTACTGTTATGGATATCATGACCTTATTTATGATTGAGTTGATATGTTGTGAAGTTATATCATGCTAATTAGATTGACTGTGCAGACAAGATAGCCTCCCCTAAGATACATCAAGGTATGAGTTTGTTTATGCCATCTACTTAGTGTTTAAAGGTTTGATTATGTTGTTTATTCGGTGTTAGAGTGTTTAGTGTCTATTATGTCTTCTATTTGATTATTTAACATGGTATGTTTTCAAGTTGTTTGAAAGTTCGATTAATTGCATGATATGAGTATGTGCATATAAGATTGCTTGAAGGAATGTTCTTGTTTTAAGATGGTTGTACTAACATGTATGTGTTGAGACAACTGATATGTACCTGAGTGTAAGTAGGTGATAGTTGTAGTGGTATGTATTATGACTGATGAATGTGAGTTGATCATTGATTATGACATGGTTGTTAGTCTTCGTAGACTCTGATTTTAGTAAATAGATATGATGTCTTGATATTTGGAACATGTGATTGACATGTGTGAACAGTTGTAGGGGAACATGCTTGGTATTAGCATGACAAGGTAATAATTTATGTGTTTATATAACTAAAAAATGGTTGATATGACAGTACATAGTAGGACTCGATTGCAACAAGGTAAATGGTAAAAGAAAGGGTTTTGGTAAGAATTCCTTTGGCTATGTCTGAAAACCCTATTTCCAAACGAATGAGTGCTTTGAATACATGAAGTCTTCTTAACCTTGATCTTTTCTGACATTATGTGGATGCGTGCCATATCTATGAACATGTATTTGACTGGTATAACAGTTGGTTTCTAATTATGGATTTGTCAAGGGATTGGAGTCCCTTGAGAGATTATATATACATGTGTTCGAATACAAGGCAATGTACCTGACATAACAAGGTAAGGTAATTGGTATATTGTATGTTTATATTGCACCCTGACATTTACGTGTTTATGGCAGTATGATGCAAGGGATTGCATGGAAAAAGAGACTGTTATTAAATATTTGAAAAGGCTCAGATTGAGCTTTTCCCTTGAAAGCTTTGGGAAGCCATGGGGATTGAGTCATGGTGATTGTTGCTAGTCTTGTGCTTTCGGTATTTTATGATTTGTTTGCGCTCGATTTGCAGTTTTGCTATGTCTAGTGAAAGGCCTTGCCACTTTGTTGCAGTGTTGTATTGCTTTTCGTTTTTCATGGTCTTCCTCTTGTTTTTTCTCGTTGTTTTCTTTTATGTTTGGAGTGTTTTGGTAATTGATTGGGAAGGAGGAAATTTAATGGAGCTTTGGGAAAGATGTGTGGTACCCGTCAGGTAATGTAAGACACAGATGAAGCTCGGTGCATGAGTAAGCAGAGTGGAAGGTAAGACTGTGACAGTCGCTTGGACTGGTTGGGCCTATTGGGGCAAATGGATGGTGGCAGTACAAACATGAGAAAGGTAATCGAAAGGGTAAGGTAAATATATTTAAGGCATCAGATGCGTTGGCTATGATGGGAAATGTTGTTCTCAACGTTGTGCATGAATAAAGGAAATTCTCTTAACCTAGACCTTATGATATCTAGCAATTGTGTTGTGATGATGACTATGTTGATGTTTATATATATATATATATATATATATATATATACATGTATATATATATATATATATATATATATATATATATATATATATAGACACACACACATATATGTATGTTGTGTCTGACAGGGTCGTCATGAATCATGATTGTTTAATGCCAATGTTTATATGCATATATGTGTATATATGTCGTTGTCTGATAGGATCATGATTGTTTTATGCTAATGATTATATATGTATGTATGTATGTATTTATGTCACTGTATGAAAAATTTTCAAGGTTCATTCTTGTGGAGGAATGATTTCTTATGCAGGTGAATGGCATGAAGAGGTTCTTGGTCTTATGAGGAATCAAGTGGAGTAGTAACTCTAACAAATCTGCAAGGTCAGTATCATGTGGACATGAATTGATATTATATGCTCGTACTATGCTTAGGTTTATGTTATGGATAGGTAATGTTGAGGGGTACATCATCGAAGTGAAAGTAGTGTGATATGAAACATGCTAGGATACGCATGGATAGTGGAAAGACACTAGAAGCAAGGTCGCTTGTGGGGTCAGTGTGTGGTCTATGGATGTGCAGTACTATTGTTGTGTATATGTTGCGCATGTTGTATATTCAAAGATTGTACCTATGGTGATGTGTACATGTAACATATGTAGTGTTGTGCACATATGATGTTGTATGCATGTTGTATATATATGGTGTTGTGTGTATATTGCATATGCAGTGCTAGGTATAAATGGTGTTATGTACATGTTGAATATGCGGTGTTGTGTACATACCGCAGTGTGTGCATGTTGGATATGCGGTGTTGTGTGCATGTTGGATATGCGGTGTTGTGTACGTATGGTGCTATGCACATGTTGTATATGCAATGCTATGTAAATATGGTGTTGTGTGTGTGTTGTATATATGGTGTTGCGTGCATGATTACACATGGGGTGTTGTATGTATGTGGTGTTGTGTATGTGATTATACATGTGGTGTTGTGTGTGTACATGTCATGCGTGTGGCATTGTGTACATGTGGTATCATGTACACATTATACAAATGGTGCGTTGTACATTTGGAATTGTGCACACGTTGTGCACGTGGTATCGTGTACATGTGATGTTGTGCACACATTGTGCATGTAGTGTTCTCTACAGGTGGTATAGTGTAGATGTTGTATGGTACTGGTATGCATGTGGTATTGTGTGCATGTCATACTTGTTGTGTTGCGAGAATGCGGTACTATGTATGTGCATGGTGTATTCGCGGTATCGTGACATGTGTATTCGTTATGTTGTACCCTTTATATGTATATGTATTGTGTGATGTTGTACACCGGATGTAGGTGTATATATTGTGTTGTGTTGTACACCAGATGTATGTGTATGTATTTTGTTGTGTTGTACACCGAGTGTGGGTGTTTGTATTGTGTGTTGTTGTACGCCTTGTATAGATATATGTGTTGTACACGGTGTGTATGTGTATGTAAGTGAAGAGAAGCAAGGGCACTGGGTGCTTGCCGGGTGTGGAAACCGATCTGGTGTGTGTACAAAATAACAAAGGCAAAAGTAAGGACCGATGAAGGATAAGTATCAGCATTTTATTTCAGTTTTATTATGCATGTGATCCACAATTCTGACTTAGGATGGTTACATGTGACTTATGATTATGGTTTATGGTGATTTCATACGATTCATGATGATTGCGTTTTGAGCCAGCCAAATGTGATATGTTTATACATGATGATTTATTCAAACAACTAGTTTGACTTGTTGTGACATGAAGTGAACAAAATTGCAAGTGTACATGATTGACGAGCTACCAATGAGGTATGATTTGAGCTTATTTCAATTTGTTTTGAGTCTAATGGGATTATGAGCTTGGTACATGATCACATGGAAATGCCCGGTTGGGTGGTTGAAATTGATTGCAAGCATTAGCAGTGACAACAAAAGCAATTGGAATATGCAGCAATATGTTGGTAAAGCACTTCAGGAGAAGTGTTATTGTGGGACACTGGTACCTAATAGTGTCCATTGATTTCCATGAGCATGTTATGACCGATATGATGGTTTTGAGGCAAGGATATGCCTTGGGTTTTGTATGTTCCAATACGAGGAAGCCTTGCCAAGGGATGGACTGCCCGGGATGGGGGTGCCAACGAAACTTGGAAGGTGTATGATTGCACAAAAGGGGGGAACTCAATTGCCCGAGGGACTGTGTAGTATAGAATGGAAGGTCGAGGTTGATTTTTTTTGTCATTAGCATTTCCTTATGGAATCATATGCACATTGGGAGTGTGCCATGGAACAATGAGCTGGGGGTTCACTGAGAGGATAAGTGGCATAGGATTTTAGCGCTGGACATTGGATGCAGACTTTGAATATGACAGTGGATTTTCGACTTCCTGGGAAGGAGGTGAATCCTGGAATTACTTTGAGGATGGAGGTGTGAGCCTCTGGATTCCCTTGTTGTTGATACATGCATCGTATCTTTTATTTATTGGTTGAGAAAATGTGTATACTATTTTAAATACCATAATGAGCTGTGTTATAAAGCTCCAGTACATTGTATGATTGTCATGAAGGTTTTTTCTCTTGAGCAGGTTATTCATTGTAAATAATGCAACGAGTTGTGTTATAAAGCTCATAGGCAGTATGTTTTATTTTCAGCGGTTTGTTGGTTTGTAGGTGTCATTGAACACCAAGGACGGTGTTCCCCCAAGGGGGAGGGTTCTGTAATAGCCTTGGTGAAAATTCCATGTAATAAAATTTAAAATATTAACCATGGTTGATGGGACACGTATTCCAAGATGAATGTTGGGAAAAACATCATAGTTGGTGTTCATTTCGATTATTATGGCTAAAGGAAATTGGAAAAGGCAATGGAAGAGGCTTTGGAAAGGCATGAGGCATTATTTGGCACATTTATTTATGAAAATAATGGAAAATAGCAGAAAAGGGAGGTGAAAGGTCACAGGTTTTATGTGAGGAGGAAAATGAAGAAAATAGAGGCCTCGTTGATAAAAAGGCTATGAGGATTAATTGGCAAGCTTTTGCTCACACTTATGGCTCTCATTCTATTCTCTCTCTCTCTCTCATACTCTTGTACACTGAGATTTTTCTCGGAGCACTTTGACATTGGCGCAAGAAAGGCAAAGAAAACAAGAATAAGGAAGGAGCAAGCAAGGAAGAGCATGATCAAGCAACTACATCAGGACTATTTGCAGTTATTGATTTGCATGTGTGATTTCCTTACTAGATCTAGCATGCATGGCATTGCATGTGTATATTTTGTCATGGCATGGGTTTTTCCAAGTGTGACTGTATTTTCCAGCCTATCCTTGCCATTTCTGTATAGCTTTGATGAGATGGGTTTCTCATAATTCAGTTGAGCTGGATTGTTGGATGGATTCAAAGCTGAGTTGGGTGGATCTCCGAAATGACAAACACGTGTCTTAGTGGTCCCTGAATCAGACTATGGATTACGGTAAAGCCACTAGCCTAATAACCCTTCAACCGGACTGTGGGTTGCAGTAAAGACAGATTATGTGCCTCGAAGGGGCTAGGAATCCTTGAGTGTGAATGGTGGGACATAAGATAAATCCAAGAGGTTGATTGCTCTCCTTTGGCCCTATTAGTCCTAGGATGGGATGCCTAGTGATACCTGACTCAGGCTGTGGATTGCGGTAAAGCCCGAGAGACTAGGAGGCACTCAAATCCTCATAGTGTAGGCGAAGAATCCTGGTAGAATTCATGATTGTTTAGTTCTTTCTGGTTAGTTATGAGTCCCACATTCATGCTTGGAATATGGCACGAGGGTGATTGGATGAAGTGAGACTTGGCTTAGCCAATCTATGGTCAGGTGGAGCATGGAAGTCCCATCTCCGTTTGGTTTCTACATTGATTAATGAGCAATTCATTCCTTTGGTATTTGGTATACAAATGTACTGATTTATATGTGAATTATCTTGTTGTTGTATCCATGATATTTCTGTTGTTATTACGTTGGTTATAAGCATGTATTTTATCAATGATGATGTATGGCTCTCTCCATGTTTTTACTTGTAAATGAATGCACATTGTATCTATGGTCAAATAGACTGTATTGCAGCTAATGATGTAAGGGAGTAATGCTTCATAGTGATTCTCAGATAAGTATGAGACCCCTATGCTTAGATATGTTGTTTACACTTGTAGATTCAATGTTTGTGACATGTTTTACAAAATGTTTTTCATGGCTAGGAGGGGTCCAGATGAGTTCTTGTTGATGTGATTGCTTATGTATCATTTTCCTATTATTATTTATCATCCCTTAAGTTTTCATGAAATTATGGGTAGTGACCTGGGCTTTCGGCCTAAAAAGGTGGCTCAAATCTTAGATCCGCAGGCACAAAACTGAGCATTTGGGGCCCTAGCCATTGGCATGTAGTGTTATGCCTATGGTTATAACCTCCTAGCCTTTGGAATGCAGTGTTACGCCTAGAGCTATGGCTAAAAGGGGGTCAAAATGTCAGTGTGACCTAGGGGTAAGAGGCCTGAATGGTTGGGTTAACACTTGGGGGTGTTGTAGGTTATGTACAAGGTCTGTAGGTGGTGTTTTATGTTGGTTCCACTTCCTTAAGGTCACATAGGACGTTGAATCTCATTATAGTAGCCTCTCGTCGCATGTTTACCTCGGTTGGCCGGTTACTTGGATAGATGTGGGAAGGGGGTGTTAAAATTCCAGAATGTTACTATTCATAATAAAAATATTAATAAGAAAGACCTTACTTGTAACAATGCCATCTGGTGGGAAGTTTTCAAATATATATTCAATTTTTTGGATTCATCAAGGGCCCTTAGAGCATCGATGCCCTCTAATAAGGGTGCATCATGATTCTCATGTCTTTGAACATTAGGGGAGTTGGGGTCCCACCCAAGGTTCATGCCCTTCTTAAACATGTGTTATTCATCTCCCTTCAGTTATCTTCTTTTATGAACCTATGGTTTCTACTGAAAAAAAGCTAAAGAAATCCTTCTAAAAATTTGTCCAGAATGGTGTATTGTGTCGTTGATGCAGTGGGATGTTCTAGGGATCTCTCTGTGTTGTGGAACCCTAGGGATGTTTCTCTTAGGCCTTATTCTTCCATAGCTAGAATTATCATGGAAGGATTTCTTAGGGGTTTGGAGAGACTAGTTATCCTTGTCAATTGCTATGGACCCTACCAGGACAAAGATTTCTTTTGTAATCTTCTCTCTCGTATAATATTATCAAAGAATAATCTCTCCTACTTGAAGAGACTTAAACTTTACGACCTATGTCAATGAAGTTTGGGGTGATTATGCCTGCCTTGACCTTTTTGCCTCAGTGATCTCCTAGTTACTTCTCAACTCAAATCTTGTGGATATTCGACCTATTCCTCTTGATGTGACTTGGAGAAATGGTAGATATGGGGTTGATGGGGTTGCTAAGCGTCTGGACCATTTTATTCTTGATGATTCTATGGTTTCTAAGGTAGAAAAATACTTGGATATGCCAAGATGTCATTTTTTATCATTCCCCCATATGACTTTAGCTAGATTTTAATGCTTCTACTCTTAAGACCCTTTCAAATTCAACTATTCTTGGTTCAATGAGGAGTCCTTCCTTTCCTTGTTTCATGACTGTTGGAAGCATTTCCAGGTTAACCCTTCCCTCTCTGTTATGGCATCATGGCATTATAATTTTTCTTATTTAAAACACCATGTTAAATGATGGGTTGGAAATAGCATTCGAGAGTAGCATAAGGAACTAGAAAGTGTTGAGGCTTTAATTCACTATTGTCAATAATCTCTCATATATGCAAGTTTTTTGGAAGCTTTAAAAGTATACTTTCTTCCCTGGGTGAAAGGAAGGCTTACCTACTTAGAATTGAGGAGGAATGATGGCATTTAAAGGGTAGGGTTATATGGATTAAGGAAGTGTTGACGGGAAAATTTGTTCGGCCAACAGCAGAGGATCTCCCCGGTAAAAAGTCTCAATTAGACCTTGAACCGTTTGGAGTAGGGATCCCGTCCGGGGTGTGGGTCCGGCTACCACTGATTTCTCCTTTCTTTGGGTCTCGCTTATACTCTATAAACCTGTGGATACACACTTAATCGGACGATACAAGACATATGATTGATGCATTAAATGTACATATAACACTATGCATAACAAGATGAAATAATAAAACATAACTGTCGAAGGAAGTGTTGTTAACAACACATCATTAGGGTCATGCTTGTAAGATGTTCTGACCACAAAAGAAACAATTCTTCATGGCAAAAACACCCTTCACTTCCTGAAAGGTTTAAATGATAACACAAATGCTAATAAACAAATTCATTAACATCTATTAAGAAAGTGAAATGAACTCAACCACCATTAACATATATTCAGCAAACTGTCATGCAAATGTAATATGAATTGAAGATTCAGTTCCATTAATCTAAAGATGTTTAGAAACTAAAAAATATAATACTCATAGTGCTCATACATATGTCAACACCAGATCTTCAAAGGGATTTTGCAAAATTCTTGTATTCATACTCAAAATTGTATAATCCTGGGAATACAATGTTCTCAGCTCAAGTCCCAAACAAAGAGCCCTTTTACAAGTTCCTGGAGGAGTTATTTATAGAGCAAAGCTTTCCTTTTGGGCTCCCTGACTTTTCTCTTTCTCGACTGCTGGGCTACCTTGCGACCCTCAGCAATCCGCGACCTGCGACCTCGACCAATCCGCGACCTACGACCTTGAACAATCTGCGACCTGCGACCTCTAACAATTCGCGACCTACGACCTCAAGCAGATTTGCGACTTGCAACCTTCTTTTGGTGATCTCCGAATTTTATAGCAGTATTCCTTATCACATTCCTTGCTTCGAAAACATGCCCTTTTTCTTGCTGGGGAAAACTCAAACTCGTCGTGCAAACCAACAACTTCCACCTGTAGTCATACAGCTTAGGTTACATGTCTTCATTAACGAATAGTAATGTTAAGGACATATTTAATTAATTGCAATAATGAAAATAAAAACTTAGACCCCTGTGTGGTCGGGTATTGTGCCACGGCATGGACTCCGTTAAGTTCTCCCGGGGTCTAAATGTCCGCGGTGAAAACCCATTGAAAAGATAACAGACCGTCCGTTTGTGACATCTCCCACTGAACGTGATGGGTTTCTAGCTCCCATTTTGTGTTTTGGTAGAAGGCTAAAACTTTACAATATATAGGTATTATGAGTGAGGTATACACAGACTCCAGATAACTCATGTGCATCCCGTAGCAACAAGTTTTTAGGGAGGCTCAGGGCATTCATATGGTGCTGCCTTGGGCAACGTTTTGGTGCGACGAAGAGTTTCCCGTATGAATGGACAGACGACATCATCTCCACATGCATAAATAACCTTGAAATGATGAGTCCATAACTTGGCGGTACATTTACATCAACCTGCCTTGTAGTTGCAATCATCGAAATGCAAACAACAAATGGATACCAGCAGTTGTTTAAGGCGTCAAAAGTTGGGGAGCCTTTATCGACAGGCCCGCGAGAGCGCATGCATTTTAGCTCATGATGTAGTAAACGTTGATGCCGATGAGCTTCCTTTCAGGTACAAAGATTCATAAGCGTTCCATACGTAGCCCACAAGGCTTTTCTATCTTGTATTAAAGCTTCGATCACATCCCCGTAGTATCGGTGTGTGAGTGCCCATGCGAATTAAGAGTGTGTCTTTGAGTTTGGGTAGGCGTGTGTTTGCCTTTGAGAAGGGTCGCATTCACTAATCAAAGGTCGCGTAGTCAGGGAAATGGGACAGTTTTAGCTTCCCTTGGACACATCCTTTCACGACCTTGCGACCTCAGAGAGGTCGCACAATCGCATGGTCGCATTTCCTGTCCAGAAGCATGTATTGCGACTCAGCAACCTGGAGGGGTCGCGCGACTTTATCTTCACTTGGGTTGAGACCTCAAAAAGTCGCAGGGTTGCCACTACCACCAAGTTGCACTTTGCATTTGCCTCATAGATCTGCAACTCAGCGACCCGGGTTGAACTTGCGAACTCACAGGGTCACATAGTCGCAAATTCTGGCAGGTCGCATTTCATTCATTTTTGGGTATGCCGCGACTCAGCGACCTGGGCTGAACTGCGACCTCCCCATGGTTGCATAGTCGCACTTTGTCTGAGTCGCAACAGACGCATGGGAGGTTGATTTGCGATCTGATGACCAGCAGCATTCAACGACTTGACCATCTTCATCGTGCGCTCGCCCTCTGACCCCAGGTTGCCACTATCACCAAGTCGACTACCCTATGTTGTGTCTACATCGCGTGTTGCGGCATCTTTTCCCACCATCTTTGAGATGAACACGCCGTGCTTCGCAAACGAGCCTCCGCCATCGTTTTCGTTCTGCTTCTTGCCTAATCCAAAGTAAAATGAACCTTTGTTGCGAGATCGTCTTCATGGTTGCAGCAGCTTTAACGATTGCTCATCAAAACCTTCAGGTGGACATCACAGAGGCAGTACAACTATTGTTGACAAGTGTCTGTGGTGTGACATTCTCTAGTTTGCCGGGTGTTATACGAATTGCGGTTCAAGAAATTTTGTTCGACAACGTGAAATGACGCTACTGAAGTTACATTAAAATCGTTGCATAAAATCCAGATTTTCTTGTTCTGGTAGGATTCAGGCATTGGTGTCAAGTAACCTCTTCGTCAAGTTCTCCCACCTTTTACATATCACGAACTGACTTAGAACACACTAGAAAAAAGAACTGTAGGTGTTGTTGTATCTCTTTGAAACAGTCGATATGAATAGCGTGTTTGAAACAGCGGCATAAAATATCTCGGACCCCCAGTTATACATATACCACAATCCATCACAGTGGTATTTCTATTTTGAGATATCATCATCAAAGGCGTGCGAGTTTTACAAAAGTACTTCCCCATGCAGACCGCACAGTTAATACACACTCGATGAACATCTCGCTTAGTGTCACAAAGTGAACAAACGACCCCTTGGACTTTGTGTCGAGAGAACATCATGTCTCTGTTGGAGCTTAACATTAACAAAATTCTTTGCTTCATTGTGACAATGTCTAAATATATATATATATATATACACACACACACATATATATATGTGTGTGTGTGTGTATGTATATATATATACATACATACACACACACACACAGATATGTATATATATATATATATATATATATATATATATATATATCGCAACATGGTGCTCTAATACGGAATCTCCGTTTATCACGCACGTCATCTCCATTTATCATGTGAGAAACTTTTGTCTTTTGATATTAACGACATTATCATAAAATGTTTTTTGATGCCCAGTGCCTTCCTGTTTCATTGTGTGATGGACGTGTTTTTTTGTTAACCCGTGTGACTAATATTCATCCGATATGGTTTGAAACCAATACTCTACACCATTTAAAACATAGGTTACAGCTTGTTGTAATTTTACAACTCTACTTTTCCTTTGACTGTAATTGCACCATAGTTATTATAAAATTTCCACTATAGGTTTGTTATCATGTTCCGCTCCATGTTTAAATTTCGATCGCTATATATATCTGCTCCAAATGTTTTACCATGGGTCGAAACTCCGCCATAGAGATATTCAAGCCCATTCGTAATGTTTTTCATATGGTTCGGCTCCACCATCTTACACAGTTTTGAAACCATATTGATTTTTCACCCCGATTTAATCTTTAAAACCATAACCTTGGTCCATAGATTTGCGCCCACCATGTAGCTTAGGGTTAGTAAATATTGTTTCCCAAAGGTGTGTTTGATATTTGAAACTGTGCCATTGTCTTGACAATACCAACATGTGTGTGCTTTGGCACTGTGGCTTAGCATGAAAATGCCTTTGAATGAGATTGCCTTTCTTTAGGGAAATCTTCTGAGTCCACTTTGTTCACCTGGGCTCTACTTCAGGGTGGACTTGTCAAATTGGTGAAATGTGTTCCTTTTTGTGCATGCATCGACATTAAGCTGGTATTGTGCAGGATCTTCAAAACTTCCTTTAAGGTGAGATATTTGCCATCGAGGAATGTAAATACCTCGTCTGGTCCCTATTTAAGCTTAGATTTGATAAATCACAGCAAATGCTTATGGTTCATGCGAGATGGCATCTAGTACGGACATTTCCAAATGGAGCGATTCTAAGAATCCGATGTACATTAGTGAAGAATGCTTTTTTGCATCAGTGACATAAAAGGTTCTTTTGCTGATAAACATGTATCACACCATCCTCCTTTTAACAGTACCAGTCACTTGCTCCTCCTCCTCCCCTGTTTCGCAACTTTGGCCTTGTTTTTGAGCTCACTTTTATTTCCCTCGATGTCGTGACAAAAATGAGGAGTTTGTCACTCGTGGGGTTGACATGTGTAGAACATTACAACATCACAGTTACTCTTTGAGAATGGTGTCCCTAGATAATGAGCTTAAGAGAAGTATTCAAACAACATGCTTAATTACCCATGGCGAGAGGGATTTTAATTGTCAATACACAAAAAGGTTTCCATTCGAATGTATGCATGGCGATCTCTTCACACATGGCGTGACTGCGGTAAGAGTATCTCGTCATGATGGTGAGAAGGCTCATGAGGGGCTTGGGACAAGTTGCGAGGATGTCATCATCTACAGGCCAGGTTAAAACCTTAACGGCTAAGCAAGTAGAGGGGGGACTCGAAATTTTAAATATACCCAAAATTTTGGGTGCTGTTGTAGCGGCTACAACAGGAAGGAAATGGGAATAAAAAAAAAATTCCATAAATTTGCATCCCATCAGAGAAACAAAAATGCCATATGGACATTTAGGACAATGAAGGTAAATGGTATTGTTCACAATGGGAATTGGATAATGTTGTTAGGGCCCACTTCTCTAGGCTCTTCAAGGACCTGAGGGACTGTTTGATTCATGCTCAACTTAAGGTATCACAACTCTTCCCTCGGTTTTTCACTATGGAAGATTCTTCTAGGTTGGGAGAACATGTCTCCCTAGATGAGATTAAATAGGTTCTTAGATCTTCGTCAAGGATAAGAGTCTAGGCCTAGATGGATGGACTGTTGAATTTTTTCTTGTATTTATTGATATGATTAGAAAAGATATTATGAGTGTTGTGGATGAGGCTAGAACCCTTGGGAAGGTCTATGGGATGATCAATGCTTCATTCTTATTACTTAATTATTCCCAAATGTTTGAAGCCTCTTAATTTTGATGATTATTGACCAATTTCTTTATGTAACCTCATTTACAAGGTCGTTTCCAAGGTATTATCCAACATATTGAAGAGTGTTATATCTTCTTCTCTTTCTTCAGAGAAATTTGGATTTTTCTCGGGCAGTTTGATCCATGATGCCATCAAGGTGCCTTAGGAGGCCCTACATTCCATTAAGACCAAACAATGAAGTGCTCTTGTCCTTAATATGGACTTAGTTAAAGCTTATGACTGGTGAATTGAAGGTTTCTAAGACTCCTCCTTCATATTGGATTGGATTTTTAGGTGACGAGCTGGATTACGGGATGCGTTTCCTCAACTAATTTCATTTTGCCTATAAATGGTTCACCTTCTGCATTTTTCTCTTCTTCTAGAGTTTTAAGATAGGGTTGTCCCCTATCTCCTCTATTATTTATTCTTATCGCTGAGGGCTTGAGAAATATGATAAACTAGGCCAATAAAGATGGTTGTATAAAATGGGTTTAGGTATCAAATGTTATCTATCTAACTCATTTGATATTTCTAGACGATGTGCTCACCTTCAGAGATGGCCCAGTTTCAAAGTGGTAAGCCTACACTAGTATTTTCTTCACTTTCTGCCCTGCAAATGGTATGTTGGTAATTCAATACAAATATTCATTTTTTCATCATAATATGCTAGACTAGAATATTATTTCTATTGCCTCTTTTCTTCCATATAAGGTGGCTGAGTTGGAATAGGGTTTCACATACTTAGGCTTCCACCTTAAGCCTAATTATTACTTTGTGGATGATTTTTCTTAGCTCCTTAAGCGTATTCAACCTCACATTAATAGTTGGTGCTATAGGTGGTTGTCTCTAGGGGGAGGATGACTTTGGTAAAGTCGATATTATAGAGTGTTCTTGTTTATTAGATCCCTCTCTCCAAGTTCGCTAAATCCACCATTAACAAGATCAAACATTCTATGTCTAATTTCCTCTAGGTGGGAAATAAAAATTATGGAAGCTTTCACTTGGTAATAAGTGAGATGCTCTCCCAACCAAAAATTTGTGGGGGGTCGGGCTTTAAGAACTTCATTGGTTTAGATTAATATTGGCAATGAAAATTATATGGAGGGTCATTACATGATCAGGTATCCGGAGCAATATTATTTTTGGTAAATATTTAAAAAACATACAATTTCACTTGGTAAAAAGTGAGATGCCATCCCAACCAAAAAGTTGTGGGGGGTCGGGCTTTAAGAACTTCATTAGTTTAGATTAACATTGGCAATGAAAAGTATATGGAGGGTCATTACATGATCAGGTATCCAGAGCAATATTATTTTTGGTAAATATTTAAAAACATACATTTTTCTAAGTGGTTGTGGTTTATTCAGCCTATAAGCTATTCTACGATATCGAATATATGGCGGGGATTGGTGGAAACCCTTCCTTGGATTACTAATTCGTTGGCTTAAAAGGTTGGAAATGGTAAACAAGTCATCCTTGAAAAAGATCCTTTAATTAGGGAGTCATCCTTCTATATTTTATCTTTTGAGCTCATTACACAACTTAATGCTTGTGGTGCTTTCATGCTTTGTCAAGCTTTTATGCCCTGTTCTCAGGCCATGTTCAATGGTAGGTGGAAACATTCATCTGATATGGTATTATAGGGTTTTCCAGTGTATGAATGGGATACTTTTATCTCCAACATAACTCTTTGTGGTCTTGCTTTAACTTATAAGGAGGACAATATTGTTTAGCACTGGAATTCCTCTTCTGGGCAAGTTATTGCCAATCTTGCTTATGATGTGATTACTTCCACTGTTGTTCATCCCAGGGAAAAATGGTGGATCCGAAAAAAATATGGTAGTGGGCCATTCCCCGAAATCTTAGGTGTTTTATTTGGTTGGATTTGGATAATAGAATCATGACTTGGGATAATTTTCCCCGTCATGGTTTTATTGGTCCCAATGTTTGTGTTCTTTGCTTGAGAGGTCTTGAATCAATTGGTAATTTCTTTTTCCATTGTGATTTCTCCAAAGTTTTGTAGTAGGATATTATATTCGCTCTAAATTTCTTGGATAATGGACTCATCAATTTTCTGGAACCATGTATCCAAAGGTGGGATCTTAAGATGGGAATGTTTAAATATTTTCCTATTTTCATAGCTTGGGGCATATGGAAGGTTTGTAATAAACTAATTCTTGAGGGTCACTCCATTAATATACCCTGGATTCTGCGACAAATTCTTGGTTTTTTTTATTTTATTACATTAGTCCACAGAAGCCCAAGATGTCTTGTCACTTTTATTTTCCCCTGGCCTCCTATTCTGACAATGTTTGTTTCTTCAATGGAGCTCGACATGATGGTATTTGTGGAGGTGGGGCTCTTATTCTCCTCCAAGGAAACATTCCTACCACATATGGCTGAACATTGAGGTTGGAACCAATACAAAAGCATAAATCATAGCTTGTTGGGCCCTTCTATATGTTATTGCTTCCATTGATGTTGTTTCTTTGCAGGTCTATGGGGATTCAAAGTGTGTTATTAACTGGCTAAATGGGAAAATCCACCTTAAATAACTTACATTACAATGTTGGATGGACCAAATTAATGTACTAAATAATCACTTTCTCACTCTTTCCTTTTAGAACATATTTAAGGAATTGAATCCCATGGCTGACTCATTATCAAAGAAAGGTATCTCTGTGGAGGAAGGATACATTTTCTTTGAAAATCGACAGGGCTTATAGCTTATGAGAAGTGGGAGACTTCATATTCTTACTAGCCATCAACTGCAACAAAATCTGTCACTTAAGTAAAAGTCTATCTTTTTGTTGGCTCTTATTACTCTTTGTCGAGTTTGAGAATTTGTTCGCTAATAAAATTTTGTGAGCTTTTGGACATGTTTCTCTTTTTCTTCTCCTTTGTCAAACAATATTCATTTTTGTGGTTTTGTACAAGAGCATAATCCTTTGTACTAGATGTTGGCTATGTTTCCAAGTTTTTTGTCTCTCTATGTAAATACTATAAGTCTTGCCTATATTTTTTTTTTCCTAATACAGAATCCAGGATTCTACACTGATTGTACTCCTTTTTTATTTAATGAAAATGATGAACTTTTCTTTCTAGAAAAAACAAATCTTAAATTTAGGTTGATATAGGCAATTGTGGATCTAAAATTTCATTAAAGTAAAATAACCATACAAAGTCTTTTAGTAAGATAAGCTATAATACAAGGTTTGTTTTAGTAAGATAACTCTACACAAGGTTTATATTAAAAAAACTAAAAACTCTTATTGGAAATTTAACCTCCATCACATAAGCAAAATGGAAATGCTAATTTTTTTTTTTTCTCTAGTACTCGAGCTAACCAATAATGGAGTGAGTAGGAGATGTATTATGTTATGAGTAAACAATGTAAACTATTTTTTTTTGATATTATTTTATATATGTATGTGGGTTAATTTTAAAATTGTTTCTCAAGCTTAAGATTTTTAAAGTGTTAAATATTGATGCTATTATAATTTTACCTTGTTAATAATATTATACTATTGTTTTTGAGATTATCTATGCAAAGCAAGTTATTAATAATATATAATCTATGTTTTATAAATTTTAATAAGAATGATATAATTTTCAACATATTTAATAGTTTATTTAATGTACATGTTGGTGTTATTTATGAAGGTAAAAAATGATATTGAAACTAGTAAAATGAATTGCACATCATCAATTATAATTTTTGGGCCTGTCACCCATTAGCTATGACTTTTTGGGAGGTTGCCCATCCCAAGACTCATTTCGCCCAAGTGTACTTAACATTCGAGTTTTTTATGTAGTTAATTCCACTAAGTTTGCTATCCCATTTATAAAACCTTAAAGAGTATTGTCCCTTATGATCATGCAAAGCCTTGATAAGTATTATGCCTTATGACTTATGCACATCCTTCACAACTATTGTGCTTGATGAAGTATTATACCTTATGAATTATGTAAATCCTTAACAAGTATTGTGCCTTATGAATTGTGCAAATTGGGTAGCAAGCCTAGTGGATTGGACTAAGGGAAAACTCCATGATTAAGCATGCTTGGGCCAAAACAACCTTAAGATGAATATATATATATATATTAAATTTAGATTACTAAGTGCAATTCTTGAAGGTGATGATTAATGCCATGTTATTTAGTTTCACTAGTTGCATCGAGAGGCACTCTACAATGTAATATAGGGAAGATGTCCTGTTAGATCATTAGATTTGAAATTAAATTATAAGTAAATAATTAAATGTCACTTAAAAAAACAACAACAACAACAACAAAACAAAAAAACAAAAAAAACACACCCAAAAAAAAAAAAAAAACACATAAGATGTGTTTAATGTTAGTTATCCCCATATGGGTTTCTCGAGAAGAGAGGAGGGGGGAGGCATGTTGCCACCATCCTTCCAGTCAATATGCTAGGGAGACATGGCAACACACCCCCTTAAATGTTCATCATTTGACATGCATAGCTCATGAGCCAACCTTACGTTCTACTACCCAACGATCTGGTTAGTAAATTCCCATCGCGTCTATACATCAAGGAGGATGGTAGAGGGTACGAGGAAATCTACAAATGCTAATAAAGTTGGTATCAGACCGCTAAGAAAGCCTGCCAAACTGCTTCTTCACACCAATTTTGCATTCAATAGGCATCAAGTGGTGAGAAATTACTCTGAAATTTCAATCCCAATAAATAATCCTCATCGTTGAACTCAGCTCAAAGATGATTCATGGTGCATTTTCATTAGGATGGGGCTCCTACATCTCTCTAGATTTTGGTGTTTCTTATTAATTATTATGCAATGGGTGAAGGTCAGTCCCCTCCAACCCTCATTCTGGTTCTTAAAACAAGTAAAGTAACACACTAGAACCACTCTTAGGAGGATACAAAGGAAAATTTAGTAAGGTTGAATTGTTTCCCTCTTCATCCACATGACCCAAGCTCACTCCAATTTAATTTAGAATTTTCAAGTTGTTAGCACTCATTTGTGGAGGAAATCGCTATTCTACCAATTTTTTTATAGTTAATTATTTCTCTCCCAATCAATCCACTTCCAGAAGGTTTCAGTAGGTGGCTTAAGTTCAATCTTGACCCCAACCCTTATGTGTGCATTTCTAAAGGTTTTCTTGTTGCAGTTCTTTTGTTTTTTGTCCTCCTAGGAAATTGCAAGATCAATTGGCTCTTCTCTGTGAGGGACTCTGGCACCCTCTGGTGGTAGGGGCCCTGACACTTCTTGGTCCCGCTCAATTTTTGAATTTTTAATGGTCATTTTTGGGCCAAGGTGGCACTTTATTAACTCATTAGCACAAACTTCACATTTGGCTCACACCATGCCTCAATAGAAAGCTAGAGTGCATCAAGGAGTTGCTTATTATCAAGAAAGAGGGATCTCAAGAGCTCAAGTGAGAGTTTAAAGCTTCACTGCTAAATACGAAGAGCTCACCCCCCAACCGATTCAAGATGAAAAAAATTAGGCAGAGGGGAAATTAGTGGATGAGAGATGCACTCTCATAGACACGTAGTGTTGGAAGAGGTGGTAGATTGGGTACTAGATGTAGGGAATTCCAAAGGTCTTTATAGTTAGTACATGTATATTGTTGACATTACTGGCACCTAAAATTCCTCCTCGACAGAGTACTTGTGGACATAAATGAAATCAAGAAGGACATCCTCATAAATATGAATAAAATGTAGAGGCACATGATAGCAGTGGATCGAAGGTAGGGTCATCTCGAGAATATTATGGAAATTCCCCTTGATCCAAATTGCTACCCCAAGCAGCAATAAGGATCCCATTCCAAGTGATGCCACCGATTTAGAAAAAATAGTTTAAATGTCTTTTTGTTACATTGATTTCAATACTCTTATGTTTTGTGTCTATATTTTTCTATTTAAAAATGGCATGGCAAGCCCAACAACTACTCATAACTTTTTGGTTTCAAGAACTCTATACAATACTATAACTTTTGAAAATTTGAAATAGATGAATTTTGTATCTAGTCTGGTCTTCCCAGTGGCAAACCAAAACAAGTTTTGGAAGACATGAATGTAAACCTTGGATTTGAGGAAATGATTTTTTTGGTGAAGTAGAATATTTGTATTACTTATGAAAAGAGGATACAATTTCAATGTCTAATTTGATCAGGTTGTCCACTAGATAAACTCGACCAGACACAAAATTTTAGTCATTCCAAAAAGAGCATTAATAAAAAAATTAACCTTAACATCTAAATCTAGAAAGCTAAAATGGATAGTTGAGCGGCTAGGGCCCATTGTAAACTGAGAATTACAAAACCGATGCATATGAGGAAACAAACTAAAATAAATAACCACTGGGATGAGTGATCAACCTCCATGGCTTCCTCATTATTGCTAAGAGAGAAACCTATTTAAAAAGGGATTCCCATGTGATTTCCAATGTGTCATAGTCATCGATCCATTGCTACTAGTGGTCTTTACATGCAATCCACGAAGAGAAGAATGTCCTCTCAAGCTTCATTTTTGTCAATCAGTTCTCTTCCAATTGAGGTGCCATTAGATGTCCACAATGCACATATATTGGTTATATATTCTATAGGTATGACCAACATCAAGCACCAAATTTGAAACCTTAGCCAACACTTCGTGCTTGTAAGGGTGTGTCCCTTTCCTACCAATTCTCTTTCCACCTACGTTAGTTCCTCCTCCTGCACTGGTTAAGGGGTAAGTTCCATGTACTTGGATGTTAAACTTTTAGCTCCCAATTAGGCCATGGTACGCCCATGTTCCTAATAATAAGCATCACCTTGGTGAACATGAGCATGTTGGCGCAACAAAGTTCCTTTATTTGGAGTGATTAATAAGTTAAACTAAACTACGAGTCTTGCATACGAGGAGTTGATATGCATAAATGAATTTGAGATGTGAGTTGAGGGGTCGACAAGGGTTGACTCTACCGTGGGAGAAGGGTTCGAGCTCCCAACACTAGGAATAAAACCAATGACTACAAATGAGCATGAAGGTCCATTCCTAAGGGTGATATTGTCACTTTTCCCTTGTCCTGAGATAATAAATCACATAGAACCACAAATAATCAAAATTATAAGTATTTTCTTAGTGGAAAATACCTCATATCTGCATGACTCAATTTAGTCACCCTCCATAGCCTACAAAGTAGGAAAATTTTGGAGCATTTGACCCTACTAACTCAGTTTTTTATTCTTCTTCCTCCACCGAATTGTTGAAAGAGTTGATGGAAAATTGAGAGATAGCCAAAAAATGACTAACAAATACTTGTCTTTCCACCTTAATCTTCTGACAGTGCTGCTAGTTTGAGCGCAGAGCCAAACTAGTGACTAGAAGCAAGACCAGATAAACATAACCCTAAACCACTACTTCAATAGATAGGAGTGTTACATAGGCTGGGTGGTTGAGTATATTTTATCCCCAAGTAACTTTCCTAAAACTTGAATTTTTTCTAAAGGCCACCCATGAGATAATACAAAATGAAAACCTATAGTTATACCTGATTTGAGCCTCTTCACAGTGTCATTGACTGAATGTAAAATAAATTGGACTAAGCGAAATCACAGGTGCCTTGGGTGAGATGGAATCCATATAGGAAATGAGTTTAGAATTGTTGGTATTGTTCTGCATTGAACTTCGGTTTCAATCATTGTGAGTGAACTCCATGTAGATCGTTGGTTGGAAAGTGTAAGGGTTCCCCTGTGTGTACTGCATGTAACCCATCAGACCACTATGGGGGCATGTTGCTGCATACCATGGGTGTGTGGCCTAGTGAGATCACGACAACTTGCACCCCACTCTCTCGCGAATAAGACACCCCATTCAGGGAAGGAAATGAAAAAATATTTAGTTTAGAAAACAAAATATTAAATGTCAACTAAATTAATGTTTGTGTGTGTGTAAAGTCTCAACCAAAAAATATTAGGTAATATCCTAATATTATGTTATTAGGTTATAACTTAATTTGAATACAACTGACATTAAAACATATTTTTCACTTTATAACTTTGTTATTCAAGATAGCCAATCATACTCAAGTAAATTTTATGTTCATGTGCAAACTCAATTTCCATATTCATTAGTTGCTCAAAATATGTAACTAAGGATGCCCACTCAAAATTTCCTTTATCCTTCATTATAATTTTGTTTTTGTGATGGTGTGAGTGAATAGGTCAGTTAAAGAACCGTACCAAATGTTGAAAAATGTAACTGGTGTCAGTCTTCACAATTGTATTTAAGTCATTATGTAATGAATTTGTCAAAAGAAAGAAAAATATATTTTATTATAAATGAAATTGACTTATTAAAGCATGGGTTTCATGCTTGGGTCAATGTTTAATAGGTCAAAGACTCCATTGCGGGCTTCTAGGGTTTATGTCAAGATTTCTTGTCATTTTCATAATGTAATAGACCCTTATTTTTATTCTCGAGTCAAGAAAGAAAATTATTTTAATGTAAATTAGGTCATTTAGGCCTCCTTCACCAAGTCGACCTCAAAGAAGTAAATTTAGCCTCATCAGGGGAATTCAACCTCATGAAAGCAGTATAAATAAAGGTATCTCAGTTCATTTGGAGACTCACTCACTCAAGTTCGATCTTCACAGAGAAAGAGGATGAAAAGGAGAGCGAAGTGCAGGAGTAAAAGACCTAATCAAAGAAATACGAAAATCAAAGTTTGTTGGGCATCTCTCTCACATGTGCAAAGTCTTCTAGGGTTTATGGACTGAAGTTGGGGCTAAAATTTTTGAATTACTTGCAGGACCAAAATTTTGAAGTTGCAGATTAGAAGTTGGGCCGAAATTTTGAAGCAGTAGGACCAAAATTCTATCTTTGATGCAGTGTTGTTGCAGTTGATCTTTGAATTTTGGAAGGATAGTTTGAGGTTTGGATTGGTGGAAGAGGAAGGTCATTTATTCTAAGGTCTTGGTATATCTCAATTTATTTATTTTTCTAGTGGAAGAGTTTGACTGGGTTTTCCCCTATAAAGGGGTTTTATCCCTGGCTGAGTGTCTACATCTGGTGTCATTGATCTTCATGTTTTGATTTGATGATTGCTTGATGAAAAAAAGATAAAATAAAAACCTAGAGAAGTTAATAAGAATGCAATAATAACAAAATTAATTATCAACATAAGGAAATATTTTTGCCTTTCTGGTTTTCTAACATGGTATCAAAGTTAAGGTGAAGAAGCAAGAAAAAGGCAACTTGAATATCTACTGAAAAGAGTCAGAGGAAAGGATCACATAAGAGGAAGGTCTAATATCTATACCAGGAAAAGAAGACATGATAATGAAGTCTGAAAACAAGCTAGAAGGAGGTTCCAACTACAGGGCATGGAAAAAGAGGATAGATCTTATCCTCGAGAAGCATAAATTTTTGGATCTTGTTAAAGGAAAAGTCAAGAAACCTACTGATCTTGGCCATGAATCTAATAGTAGATGGAGTAAAGGACAACCTAATCCCATACATATCCAACATAGACTCTGCTCAAGAAATGTATGAATCTCTCTCCAAGTTATTCACCATCAAGAACATTGGTCAGATATCTAGCCTCAAGAATGAACTAAGGATGATAAAAATGAAAAAACATGATACTGTGTCATCATATTTTGTAAGGATATCTAGAATAAGAGATTAAATCCAAGCTATAGATGAAGTTGTATTAGAAAAATAACTCATGATTCCTTCTCTACTAGTTATACCAAAATCTTGGAGTGATTTTGCATAAAAAATTAAGATTTGGAAAGACACACCTACCTTTGAACAAATGTGGAATGCATGTAGTCAAGAAGAAGCATGCATCTCATTAGTAAATAACAAGAAGGAGGATGAATAAGACAACATTTCAAATGCCTACATTGCTCAGCACAAGAAGAAAGGTGTATTCAAGAAGTTTAAAGGACCTACGAAGAAAATTGACCTATCCAAAATTGAATGCTAAAATCTTCATAATACGTGTCATTACAAAAGTCATTGTCCCAAAGATCCAAGGAATAAGAAGAGAGAAAGAGAACACGTGAATGTTGTTGATGAAGCTCCACCAAATAAGAACAAGACAAAAGAATTTGAAGTCAAAGACTTATTTGCTAAAGACTCTTAGGGATACTATCCCTTACATATCCTACTTTAAGTTTTGCAATGTTTTATTTTATGTTTTGATTTTCATAGTTCATAGATTCAATATATTTTGTTAGAAATTCTTGAAGTTATTTTGATAAGTTGTAGGTATCCCTCATAAAGATTAGATTAAGAGGGAGCCTTCACCGCTCTACCAAAAGATAAGTATGTTGTTCTTTGTTTCATCTTTCATGTTTAGTTTCGTCCTCACATCTAGATTTGTTTGTATTATATACTCATAACCTTTTTCTTTATATTTTCCTTGGTAGGAAATATTACAGAATACAGAAAGGTCATGGAGGAGACTTCAAAGGAAAGACTTTAATAATGAAAGAAGTTTTGTTGCAAAGGAAGCTCTTCAATAATTTATGTCCTGCAAGTTTTGTTAAAAACAACTCAAGGTATGTTATAAACTACAAGATTTGTTGCAAGGATTTTTTACGTACAAAAGGTATATCATTCTTCTTTTGAAATTTTGCTTTATATTACTCACAACATTATGTCTAGGATTTTGAATCATAAATATTTTTGTTAGTGTGATTAATCATTAGATTGAATCTACCTTCATTATATTTCCATTTGATCATTCTTATGAAACCCTAACCTTTAGGGCTCACTGTAAAACCCTAGCTTCTTGATGCCAAGGGTATGCCAATGTTGATTATGAAACCCTAGTCTTCTTAGGGTTTGTTGATAAAGTCTAAACATAAGATGAAATCCTATTCTTTTAAAGCTTAGGGTTTTGATAATATTATGGTAAAAACCATAATCCTTTAGGTTTTGTTGTTAATGTCTAAATGAAACCCTAGATCTTTATGGTTTGGTGAATTAGGGTTTATGAACAAAAACCTTGAAATAACCAAAGTAAGATCCTAGGAGTGAAACCCTAGGTATGTATTCGTTTATTTAATTAAGTCCCTAGCCTAAATTGTTCGATGTATTAATCTTAGGTTTACCTAATAAATATTATAGTGAAATGTTAGTACATGATTATGAAATCCTAGATATGTATATTTGTGTATGTTAACTTAATTGTTGATACACATGTTTTAATTTGTGAAATTTAGGGTTTGTAACAAATCCTCAGTAGAGATTGATATTTTAGGACATGATGATATTGTTTTATATTATTGATATGATTTAGCTTTAATGATAAAAATCTAGGGTTTGTAACAAACCCTAGTAGAGTGTGACATGTAATTCTAAAAGCATATTGTTAAAACCTTAGATTTTTATTTGACTGAATCTAAGGCTTTGTGTCTCGAAGATGGAGTCTAGTGTTTATGACAAAACCCTAGCAAGAAGTTGAAGTCTAGTGTGAAACCTTTGATTACGAACATATCTAGCTTTAAGCATCAAATGTCTAAAGTTTGAATGTTTTGATGCTTCCATTGTAATTATATGGTTTTGATATAGTTAACTTCATGCTTCTATATATATTTGTATTTGGTTGTACTTGCTATTAAATAAAAATCAGGTACATGATCTTCAAGATGTTGAAGATGTTCATGATAATAATGATGAGTATGATGAAGGAAGCTACAAGAATGATGATGATCAAGATGACCTTGATGCCATAAGAAAGAATGAAGCCTTGAAAGGTTGACGTATCTCCGATGTTATAAAAGAAGGAAGTTGTTGATCTCCCTAAGTTGAGAGGGAGCTTGGATAAAAGAAAATGTATATCTCTCCAATTGAGAGGGAGGCATACTATGATAGTCATAATGAATTCCTTGAAGAAAGAATGAAACTACAAAAGGACGTTCGTGAAAAAGACTTGAGAAGTATTGGGGCTGTATTTGGTGCTACTAAAGGAGAAAGCTTATGACAAGTTGAATATGGATAACTTGATGATGATATAAGTAGCATCATAATGATTGAAGGACCCAAAAGGTTTTTTTTACTTGTATATATACGTGAAATTTTATTACTGATTGGGGTTGTGATTGTGCATGATCTCTCCGTTGAAAGATTGAATATTTGAAGCATGATTGGAATGATGGATATACATATATCTTCGATTAGGAGAGATGAAGCATCTCGTGGAAATAAGATGCTTGGGAGGGCATCTAGTCATCCTATGTGTCGACGTCTAGATCACAAATTAGGGAGGGTGGCATTGGTCTTGGAACTCTGACCTTCTATACACACCCAAATCCTGGGTTGGTGTTAGAGATTAAAAGCTTGATGGTACCTAGAGTGGATAAATCTTGAGTATACCTTAGTCCCACCCGATTAAAGTACCATGGTCAGGTATCTAATACATAGCATTATGTGTGCTATGAATCTTCATAGATTATATCACTTTGAGATATTCCATGTACCTCTGTATATGTATGTAATTAGGAGTTGAAAAATGTAACTAGTATCGGTCTTCATAATTGTATCTAAGTCATGATGTAATGTATTTGTCAAAAGAAAGAAAAATAAATTTTATTATAAATGAAATTGACTTATTGAAGCATGGTTTTCATGCTTGGGTTAGTGTTTAATAGGTCAAATCCTCAATTGCAGGCTTCTAGCGTTTGTGTCAAGAGTCTTTGTCCTTGTCATAATGTAATAGACCCTTCCTGGGCTTCTCAAGTCAAGAAAGGAATTTATTTTATTGTAAATTGGGTCATTTAGGCCTCCTCCACCAAGTCGGCCTCATCAAGAGAATTCGACCTCATGAAATCAGTATAAATAAAGGTAGCTTGATTCATTTGGAGACTCACTCACTCAAGTTTGATATTCATAGAGAAAGAGGCAAAAAGGAGAGCGACGTGCAAGAGTAGAAGACATAATCAAAGAAAGAAGAAAATCAAAGTATTTTGGGCATTTCTCTCACATGTGTGAAGTCTACTAGGGTTTTTTGACTGAAGCTAGGGACCAAAATTTATGAATTAGTTGCAAGACCAAAATACTAAAACTACAGGAGGGCCGAAGTTGCAGACTAGAAGCTGGGCTGAAATTTTGAAGTAGTAGGATCAAAATTCTATCTTTGATGCAGTATTGATGCAATAATAATGCAATATTGATGCAGTGTTGTTACAATTGATCTTTGAATTTTGGAAGGACGAATTGAGCACCGGCTTGGTGGAGGAGGAAGATAATTTGGCCTAAGGTCTTGGTCTATCTCAATTTGATATTTTCTAGTGGAAGAGTTTGACTGGGTTTTCCCCTATAGAAGAGTTTTAGCCATGGCTAAGTGCCTACAGCTAGTGTTGTTGATATTGATGTTTTGGTTTTATGATTGCTTGATGAAAATAAGGTAAAAGAATAACATAAAGAAGATAATAATAATACAAGAATAACACAAGTAATTATAAACATGAGGAAATATTTCTACCTTTTTTTATTTTCTAACACCAAAACTATTTTGTGATGATTTGAGTGGATAGGTTAGTGGAAGAATCCTACCAACAATAATAATTTGAAGCTTCGATGTTGATTTCCAATAGAGAAAACTGAATTTGTACCTTATCTTCATTTCTTTATGGATATGATATACTTTATTTTCTCAAATAATTAATTTGTTGAAGAGTGGCCACAAGTTTGGGAATAAGTATAAAATTTGTATTCAAGTGGCCAAATATAATTACCATATGTTAGTGGAATAAATTTTTTTATTGAAATTGAAGCAAATTTGATAATTGCTTCCATTAGCATCTATTTTAACAATGAAAATTTCATATAACTTGAAAAATTGAATAGGGATGAAACCTAAAATGGTGAAGACTAGATTAAATAAATCAATTTTTTATTTTATTTATTTAATCTAGTCTCCGCCAAGTTGGTTTTCATAATTATTTAATTCTAATACCAACATTATGATCAGCTCATTGAGAGCTTTCCGACAATGTAAAATTTATTTCAATCCAAGTCGTGGATCAAAAGTTATGTTTCTCTCCTTACAAATTTACTCAAATTCAAGTGTAGGATGCGGAATTAAATTCTACATCCAATAAGTACCCTTTATGCATACTTTTGAGAAGACCCACATTGATCAAAATTGAAGATACATTAAAAAAAAACACATTGAATATATAAAAGATAAAATGATAATTATTTATTATTTATTAAATTTATATAATTGAAAAACAAAGAAATGATAATTCACTTTTTTAGACATAGTTTAATGTTTACATTATATAATAGTTATTATATTATAATTATTTATGACATTATGAAAATGGATTTCATATAAGCTATATATCTTACATCATATTTTATTTGAAATCTTACATCCAATGGAGTTTTTCAAGTGAGATAAGGTTGTTGTATCCCGGGAATGGAAAACAAAGTTGATGCTTCTATCATGGAATTCATGAAGAGTTTGTCCATGATAGATTTCAAAATGATAGAAAATGAGATGAAAGCTACCGTCAAGGATCAATTCAAACAATTCTATCCAATTTTCCCTTACTATGACTTTAGAGATAGCTAGAGTTTCAAATATATGAATAATATAAAGAGGTTTAATATAATAATAGGTCTGTATATCAATATAATATTAATTTTAATATATGTGTGTGTATGTGTGTGTGTTTCTCCCAAGGAAAAATCACAATTTTCTACTAATAGAAATAAAAAGTTACATCATTACATGCACAAGTGCATTAAAATATTGTCCCGAAAGACAATATTCATTGTAGCCAACCTACCAAGATTTACATTTACCCAAATAAGCTAGGTTTCTCTTTTTTACCTTTTTTCTTTTGAACTTTATGCCAAACCCTAGAAATTGGAGTGACCATGAAAATATCCAATTTTTCTTCTTATGATATTGTTGGCACTTCCTTGTCTAAGTGTGAAATCTCGAAAATGTGAGTTCGCTTTATTCCACCTGTTCCTTGGTTATTGTGCTTTTCCTCATGCTGATTTTTAGAAGTCTCGATCAGTGTTAAGTCATTGGTTTTCTCTACATGTTTGGCATGATCCTTCTGCATCTCTTCTCCCTCCTTCATTTGGGATCCTTGTTGATTATGTGACTCTGGTTGTTGTTGACTCTCATCCATTTGTTCAACTTAGTCATTAAAAGAGGGTGGATCTGGAAAATGCCATCCCTTTGGCTTTTGTGATCCCCTTTGCCCTTTTTTTTCACTTGTGGGCATGAGTTCTACAAGTGCCATGCCTAATGGCAAATTCGACACCTAAAAGGATTTTTTCAAAATCTAATCATTGTGTCCACTTGAAGTCTTGATTAGTCAAATGGACGTGATTTCGAAGGCCTTTGCTTAAGTCTATTTCCACACATATGCGAGCAAAAGTGAAGATACCTTTATCAATTATGTTTTAATATTAATATAATATTAAATATTAATTAATCATAGAGAAATATTTGCATTATATAATATTATATTATATTAAACACAAAATTATAATATTACAACGTTGAACATAATCATATAATGTTTAAAAATAAAATAATATATAATATTTAACATAACTATATTTAATATTCTATAATATTGAACATTATTAACCACAAAGGAAGATGAAGTAAGACTTTTACAAAATATTAAATAAGTTAAATTTAGAAAGTCATCAAAGTGTCAAAATCATATTAAAAAACAATGTACAAAATTATTGAAATTTCATTAAATTAAAGGGACAATGCATATATAAGGTCCTAACTCCATTTTAGATTACTTAGACACTAATATTTTGCCTTTTTACTAAAATAGATGCATTTTTTTAGGGCAAATATTTTGTTTGCTTAAAAACAAGAAGTACATATTAAGTCATAGAATTATGCGTATGTCTATAACTGGGAAAACCATACCGGACCCAAAATTTCAACCTTTTCAAAATAGTAGAAGATAAGTTTCTGCTTGCAAATACAAAAACTAAAAACCATGAAATAAAAGCAATGTCATTTGGGCCATTTGCAGATTAAGAGAAATAAACAAAGAGCATGTAGAGATAAGAGAGAAGGAAGTCAATCAAGCACATTTCTCCAAATTTGCAGCTTCAACTTGTACGGGCTCATTATTGTTGCCCAGAGAGGAACCTCATTCATCAGGGATGTCCATGTGTCTTTCAATACAAACCAACCTTCAATCCAGAGCTATTAATTAATGGCGCATGTAATCCAAAGGGAGGAAAGTGTCCTCTCTACTCTCATTTCTGTCCACCAAAACTTGTTCGTGAAGGAACTTTAGGTGCCCAATATATGTATGTCATATACATGTATTGGTTATAATGCTCATGACACATATATTGAAATCAGTTGAATACCTTTTAAACACTTTTTTCACAGGGTCTTCGTATGCATCTTATATTTTGCCCAAGTTGGTTGAATATTGTTTTCTTTGTCGATATGTTCTTTGTTGTGCAATTTTTTGTTTCCTCTATTCTTCATGCTCTATAATTGCCATTCTCTCTAATTTTTTTGTTAATTTTATCTACGTAGTGCAATTTCTTGTATTCTTTGTTCTTGACACTATTTAGTTGTCATTTGTTCTATCCTTATTTGCTAATATGCTCTTTGATATTAATGCAAGGATTCTGCTAAATAACAGATCCTTGCACATAACAATAGATTGCGTGTTCCATTTTCACAAGTACAATCAGAGTATTACGCACTATAGAGTGTATATTTGCCTTTATTACAAAATCCAAAATTATATGCTTCATAAAAATCATTTAGATTTAACTCAAATTAAATATGAGGAGAGAGCCGAACTAGAAACAAAAATATTGCATAAAACACAATCATAAATTACAAATTCAAACCATTTTACCCGAATATTACATTTGTGGGCCTCTCGGCTCTCGCCCTTCATATGAACTCTCACACCATTTTTCTTTATCTCTCACAAGCTTCATATTTATACACAACTATGAATTAACTCCAATCCAGGATTTGCTCCACACAATTCTCAACCAAAATCCAAAATAGATTTATCCCTTATTTGACTCGACTGAGTTCCATTGAAGGAATTCTTGATCCCTAAATTATCTACCTAACTCAACTCCACTCATATTCTCAATTATTAAAAGAATATTTACAATAATCCTCACACTTAGATATTTCTCCCTTAATTTATTAAAAATGAGCATAATAATTTAGAAAATAATTAAAAAGACATCACCCCCCCCACCCCCCCCCCCCAATTACACATATCTAAATAAAAATCAAGGATGCTCCTGCATCAGACTCCCCATGTAGAGAAGTTTCATAGACTCTTGTCTATGAGGTCTGTCGCTTTTCTGTAATAATGCGACAACCACAAGTCTTGATGAATTCTTCCCTCCAGGATTCCAAACTCTGTTATGTCGCTGGTCTTTTAACGTATCAACTCCATTTTGTAATTCATCACTCACTTTGTTAATCGGATTCCATCGGTCTTTACAACAATTGCTTCTTCCAATTCCTCGAAGTAACTCCTCTTTGCTTGATGCTTTTGTCTCCAATTTTGTTGAACACTCAACTTTATGAAGTGAAGAATAATCAAGAATTTCTCCTTGATTACAACTATAGTCATTGACTGCTCCTATAGTAATAAATTTCTCATCCGGTGTTGTACCCACATTCATCAACAAACTATTAGTTTTAAAAAGATAAGACCTTTCGGCCTTGTTTGATGCTTCAAGCACCAATCTCCCATCATAGACCTTCGAGATTTCAATAAATCCTCGTTGGAATTGCTGGCTGCTTTCATCTTTACCCTGCTAGTTTAATACTTCTGTTTCCTTCATGTCTCTAGAGACATAACTTTCTTGCTACTCCTAATCTTTCATCTCATCTCCAAATACTTTATGCTCAATTTTTTTGATTTCAACATCATATTTATTAAGGTTTTCTTCTGTAACTACAACCACATTATCATTTGAAAAGTTATAACATTCACTCAACTCTCTAAATGTTAAGAACATTTCATCCCTATCATGCATAGTAACTGCAATCTCTTCTGTATCAGGTTCTGCAAGTTTTATCTCCCCTTCAGGTTCCTTAAGTCATCGTTCCAAGTTTTTTTTTTTTTTTTTTTTTTTTTTTTTTTTTTTTTTTTTTTGTGATGCGCTCGCTAGCCGAAACCCCACATCGCTTCTCTAAAAAAAAGTCATCGTTCCAAGAACTCTATTTCCATGTGAAATTTTTCCAGCGTTTCATCACAACCTTCATTCCCAGCTTCATTCTTCTTTTGGAAATCTTCCTGAGTTATCTTGGTTTTTGTATCATCACATTGCAAAATTCTGTCAGCAATTTCGTTAAAAAAATTCATTTGTTTACCTCCTTGGAATATCACTTCGTCATTTTCATTATGCTTCTGCTCCATAACAACTTCAACTGGATGTCTTACACCAAACAAGAATTCATTTATGATTTCTTCCTGCTGCAACAAATCAATACCTTCCTTCTCTGAAAGGCATTCTCCATCATACTTCACCTCAAGAGTTTCATTCATCTTTGTGACAGTTTCACCAGACTGTCCACCATCTTCCGCACACCTTGCAAACATACATAAACCATGAGATTTAAAAATACAAGGCTTTATAGCCTCATCTTCTTCTCTTGTCAACAAAATTTTCTGAACTATTCCAATAGTCCATGAGATCTTTCTCATTGATCTCGTCACCCAGAATTTCACACTATTCTGGGCCACAAATGGAAACTTCCATTTTAAACTCAGCCTCTCTGAGTTCTTCACATCTCAATTTCACATTCATCATCTGTTTGAGCTTCCCTAGCACTTCTGTCAACTGTATGTTTACCTGTTGTTCCCTCTTTGCGTGTAGCCTCTACCACTTCACTTTCTTCCTCATAGTCCAACCATGTCTCTGGTTTTTTGTATTTCTCTGAAACAATTCCATCAATAACTCAAGGTGAATTTTTATCTCAGCTTTCTCCCACTCGTGCTCTTCATCAGTCAACTGCTTACATATGCCATTTTCCTTCTTCTTTCTTTTGCTGCGATCTTTCTTATAAAATTTGAAATGACTATCACCAGTCATCTTCTCCTCCTTTGTGAACTTCATCTGTTCATGTGTGGATTTCATTCAATCCCCTTTTCAACAAGTATTCTTACTTGCCATTCAACAATACAAGCTCTCTTCCTGCGCTTTACCTCTTTCAGTTCTCTGTCTTGGAATCATCTATGGCAACTCTCTTGCTCCTCTTTTGCTGCAAACAACAACTTCAGTAATGCTTGTGTTACAATGACCAATTCTTTGGGTGTCGAGCTCCGCCGATCATGCACCCAATTACATTCAAACCTTTGACTTGGCTTACGACTCTTTGACTCCAGAATTTACATCAACTCTTCATCTTGGATGAAAAATGCACCCTCTTGTACAATAACTCAATCTTGACTCAGGCTATCCAAATTTTCATTCGACCTTAACATATGTTTGACTTCAAGGCTTAACCCCATAATTACAATAGTGGATATTTTCACTCTAATTCAAGTTATACAACATACTCATGAACATCCACCCTTAATACATTTATGATGTAAAATCTTCACTCTCTCTCACACTCCATTCTTAAGAAAATATCATAAGTCACCAATTACATCATCTCCCTTTATCATTTCACATGATATTGAAGCCTTTAAATCAAAATGCAATCCATTTTCCCAAGATTTATTTGATGGTGAAAATAAATAAACCATTCTTTTTTCAACATTCAAAAATACATCTTTGAAATGAATGATCATACCTTATGCTCCCTTCAAGGTTATTTAATAAACCTTCTCTTTGCAATTTCAACTCTCCAGATTTCACTCTTCTGTGTCATCTTTATCACTGTGAATATTCACATGCCACTCATCACCTTAGCACAAACAGTTTTCCTGCACTTCCATACACCATACAACTGCACATTATAAATTGTACATCAATTCACATCTCTTCACCTGTGTACAGAGAACAAGCTATTCATGTTTTCAACCTCTTTGATGAATAATGTATAACTCGTACATTGTGTCCATCCTGAACAACACCTCCTTAGACGGCGCCATATGATGGTAAAAACAAGGATTCTACAACATCAAGCAATTGTGGTTTGTTTGTGTTTTCAACCTTAAACACAAATCACAAGAATTCTCCCATTTCCAACTACAAGCCTTGATCCAAAATGACAACTAAGATTGCAAAGAACCCACAATATGCATAATAAACCATCTCATATATTATAAAATGCATGTTTCTCTTTATATCACCCGAGATTAGCGCATTCTCCTTTTCCATTCATTTATGCGGAACTTAATTTCCTTTAAACTTACTGTGGTGATAAAACCTTATACATCCACATTTAAAATATTTCCACTTTAATTTTGATTATGGTTTGAACATCATGTTGACATATATAAATCATTCCCACACAAATACTTATTTATAATTTCGATTAAGAAGACCAAAAATGTCAACATAATATGCTCAGTCCCACAATTTTACTTAACATACCTTTCCAATTTTTTGCGCCCTTCTAATTTGTCCAAGTGAACCTACTCTCAGCCCATTGATTGGTCTCTTCACAAGAAAGATCTCCAAATGCGCTTTCAGCATTTCTGTTTATGAGAATTGCAAATTTGCAATTTTCGCATTGCAACTCAGTTTTACCACTCCATGGCCTTTAATTATCGCAGATTATGATTGTGCTTGCAATCATTGAGATCTCCACCGATCTCTATCTCTCCTCGAAGCACAACTTCCCTTCTAAGTACAAGCTTGGATTCTTCGCCTGTCACCTTAACTCCAGATTCATTCTCCACATATGATGGAACTTATTCGTTCCTCACCTCTTAGTGTGCAACTTTGATTTCCATGCCATTTTAAAACGTAGAAACAATGATCCTTATTGTAGCTCTACAAGTTACAATGTCCTTTGAAACGCAGTTATATATGTGTGTGTGTGTGTGTGTGTGTGTGCTTACTACGATCCCACGGGGATAGTGTTCAAAATCTCATGCAATCTCACAGGTAATTTGAAACTACATATGCAAAACACAGTATCATACCACACTACTCGCGGTGACTGTGTATATATCAGAAGGCACTACATATTCATATATTTTTGTTAACAAAAACCAACACAAGTCTTACACCATAATCCCACGGGTCTGTGTTTAATTCTTCATGCAGACTCCAAGAAACTAAAGCCACACACCCAAACCACAGTGTTCCGATTGTACTTGCTGCATGGTGGTTGTGTATATACAAATCCGCGATCTTCAATCTTCGATTGTGCTTTTAATCTCTGCCGCACTCCACTGCAAGTTGTTAAGACTACTCTTCGTGGCCGACTATTGATACTGCACTCACGCAATGTGTTAAGGCTGCACACCATGTATTTGTTTTAAAACAAAATCGAACCATCCATTTCAACTGCTAACGTAGTATGGAATCCCATTCACGCTGACCGCATATCATATATCCACAGTGAACTCGTTTCCTGCATTCACACACTCATATATATATATATATATATATATATATATATATATATATATATATATATATATATATAGTTTGCAGAGATTAAATTCACTCAGGATGCAATTCACATATTTAAGTCAAACCTCCAGTAGTCTATCACACACTAAACTCTAACCTCCAAAACCTCCGATCGTACCCCGCCAGGCATGGATCTCTGGCTCTAATACCAAATGATGCATGGATTCTGCTATAAAATAGATCCTTGCACATAACAATAGATTGCATGTTCAATTTTCACAAGTACAATCAGAGTATTACGCACTATATAGTGTATATTTCCCTTTATTACAAAATCCAGAATTATAAGCTTCATAAAAATCATTTAGATTTAACTCAAATTAAATATGAGGAGAGAGCTGAACTATAAACAAAAATACTTGCATAAAACATAGTCATAAATTACAAATTCAAACCATTTTACCTGAATATTACATTTGTGGGCCTCTCGGCTCTCACTCTTCATATGAACTCTCACACCATTTCTCTCTATCTCTCACTGTATTCCTCACTCTTACAAGCTTCATATTTATACACAATTATGAATTAACTCCAATCCATGATTTGCTCCACACAATTCTCAACCAAAATCCAAAATATATTTATCCCTTATTTGACTCAACTGAGTTCCATTGAAGGAATTCATGATCCCTAAATTATCTACCTAACTCAACTCCACTCATATTCTCAATTATTAAAATAATATTTACAATAATCCTCACACTTAGATATTTCTCTCTTAATTTAGTAAAAATGAGCATAATAATTTAGAAAACAATTAAAAAGACATCACCCCCCCAATTACACATATTTAAATAAAATCAAACAGGATGCTCTTGCATCAGATATGTTCTTTGTCATCAAATCTTTCTTTCATATATTTTGGTTATTATTCAATTGTCATTTGTTGTGATTGTCTTTGTTGATATGCTCTTTGCTTCTCCCTTTGTTGTTAACACTCCTCAGTTGTCAATTTCGTATGCCTTTCTTTGTTGTTCATTTATATTTAAGAGATATATGCTAATGGTTAAGATCGATCTAAGTTCTTTCTTGTTCATTTCTATTTAAGATGGATCTAGGCTAATGATTAAGATGGATCTAAGCTCTTTCTTGTTCATTTCTATTTAACATGGATCTACGCTGATGATTACTGTAACATAGAAATCAATGCATGTCATTAATAATTATTTTATGCATACATTGAAATCAATGCACACTATTAATTTAATCACTCTGAAAGCAATGCATATTATCCATCTATTTGCATCAAATTATAAATTAACGTTTACATTGAAATCAATGCATCATTGGTTGTCATTTCTTATGCATTTCTTTGTTGTTCATTTCTATTTGAGATGGATTTAAACTGGTGATTAAGATGGATATAAGCTCTTTGTTGTTCATTTCTATTTATTATGGATATAGGTTGACAATTACTGTAACACACAAATCAATGCACATCATCAATAATTACTCTATGTATATATTAAAATCAATACACATTATTTAATCTAATTACTTTGAAAGTAACACACATCATTCATCCAGTTACCTCAATTCAAAAATTAACATCTACCCTGAAATCAATGCATCTCGTGTAAACAATCGAATTGGATTCGAAATAAATATTTACATCAAAATCAATGCATCAAGTGCAATCAATAAAATATAATTAGGAATCAACATCTACACTGAAATCAATGCATCAAGTGCAACCAATCAAATAAGATTATAAATCAACATATATATTGAAATCAATGCATCAAGTACAATCAATTAAATAGGATTATAAATTAACATCTACATTGAAATTAATGCATCTGTTTCAATATCCTTGAATGGGGTACTTGGATCAAGAGAGGCTAGGGAGTAAGTTGTCATCATCCCAACAAACACAAACATGGGACATAACAACATACCCCTGTAAAGGTTTCAATGATGCATGCATGAGGCATGAGGAACATTACATCCCATTGTCCTCTAAATCATACGACAAATCCACCCCTCACTACATTTTCTATTTGATGGCCCATGATACAAGTATACATGATTACACATTCCTTGAGGAAATTCACCTGCCTAGACAACTTATCTCGTCGTATGGATGCATTAAAAGGCATTCAATGATTATCACATAGAGTGGGATTGTAATGGCATGTGGCTTAATTGGTTTTCTTAGCATTATTACCACAACAACGCCCTACTTCATCTCAAGCTTCACATATTTGGCATGGGGATGAAGATTTGGAATTTTCCTAGAGGTAGGTACATTCTATTTATTTCATCCATTTTTGGGTTGATTTTTCTCCCAACTCAGTTTGATAGGCTAGTAGTATGGTCCTTCATCTGTTTAGTTTCAAGCTCAGGGAAGGAGCATAGAAACAACAAGTAATTGACCATCATTTCCCTCACCTCCCTAACTTCTAATTTTGACAATTGTTTCTCTTATTTCTTATTTGGGTTTGGGTTGTACTGGGAAATATTTATTTATAGTTGTGTGTTGATCAGTTAGCTTCACCTTGCGAAGACCATTCCTCTGTAAGCGAGTGTTTAAGGGAATAGACATGGGAAGTTCATTATTTGGTTCACATTGATTTCTTTTAATTTCTTATTCACTCCTAGTTTCCTAGCAACTAGTGTTACAAGTTAGAGACAAGGACTAGGTATCCTTAAGGTTGGTGCATCCCTTCCACACTTTGAGGTTTCTCATTCTTGGGATTTAACGTTTCCTCGTGGATTTGAGCTAGTGGGGGAAGAATATGTACCTAGGGACCACTCTCCGCACGAATCTCTCCATCTCTCTTAGACCTCTCCAGAGTTAGTGGGATCCCCCACCCTCATCTTGGTCTGTATCACTTACAATGTTTTTAACATGCCACGTAAGAGGGCCTGAGCTCATCAGGAGTGACCTACTATCAAGAACACATGCACACTCATGCACAAGTGAGGATTGAAAGTTCTACAACAAGGTTATGAGATTTCACTCCTCAACTTGTTCAAGAGGAACTTGCTTAGGTTGAGTGGGAATTGGTTAACCAACAATGCAACCTCACAGACACATAAGTATTAGCTGAAGTGGTTGATTAGGTTTTTCATGTCGGGATCAAATCTATTAGCTGAAGTGGTTGAAATATACATGTATTGGTTATCAACTGATATGTTATCACCATGTATTAGATGCTCACAAATCCATATCTATCAACTGCTAAGAGGGATCAAATCTCTTGAGGTGCAAACCTCAGTTCCTTCTCTTCTACATCTCATGCACATTGGACTTGTATTTGCATCAAATACTTGACTTCCAACGTATGACTCTTCACACATAACACATTTGAACTTGAGCTAATTGATAAATCCTATCAAATTTTTTTTCGATATGTTCATATGAGCGAGAGTTACAGGTTGAGCTTGGGCATAAATATCTTTTAAGCATTTTTTACATAGGATTTTCTTCTGCATCTTATACTATGCCTGAGTTGGTTGAATATTGTTTTCTTTGTCGATATGTTCTTTGTGGTTCAACTTTTTGTTTCCTTTGTTCTTCAAGCTCTTCAATTATCATTCCCTTTGCCTTTTTTTTTTGTCAATTTTCTCTTCGTCATGCATTTTCTTGTATTCTTTTACACCTCAAGAGATTTTATCCTTTTCAACATGGGATAGATCCATAAATAGATCCAAATTGGTTTTAGTCTCACTTCTTCACCTTATACACATTATCCAATCAAATAAATAATATATTATTTTGTATTTTATAACCCTTTAAAATCCAATATAAAAATATATACCAAAATATAATACTCACTCACTTGATATAAATGAAAAAACTATTTTTATAAATGATAGCTCGGACAAAAGTTTTTTTGCTAGAATCCGGTAAAAAAAAATTCAAAAAATCAGGTAGTTGGAGTGTTTGAATTGCATTTTTGAGAATGGAAATGGATTCAACACTATAAAAAACCCTTAAGGAACCCAAAACACTGAAGTTGTACAATTGTAAACAAGATTATGATAAATCTTGCCAAAATTTGTCAAAATCTTTGTCAGATTCTAAGTTACTCTGTGGGTTTTTTTTAGACCAGCTTTTTATAAATATAATAACTTAATTAATTAACGAACCTAGAATAGTAACATAAACTAAAATCAAAACAATTTAGACGAAATTAATACTTAAATTAAAATGAAATAATGTGAACAGAACCACTTAGGGATATACTCGAGGTCCTATTAACTTCGAAATTTGTTTTTAGACCACGGTGAGGGAAAAAGAGCATTTGAAAATTTCAAGTGGCTTTGCCAAACCAAAACGGAGAGCATGAATGAAAACTGAAATGTTGCAGTGGGGTGTGTTAATGAAATAGATTGAAATGACATGCTTAAAAAAATACAATCTCTATCTCTCTCTCTTCTGATAATCGACTGGTTATTTCACTAAGACTTGCGGAGTGAAGAAAGAAGAGGGCTTTGGGTGAAGATGTGGTTTCTGTGTTATTTTTATCACAGATTGTTAGATTACAGGCGGCCAGAGGTGCAAGCTTTGGCCAAGCTCTTCGGAGGCGATGCAGAATTGCAGTGGAAGCTTCCTCCCAATCACCACGAGGATTCTCCTTTTCACTTCATTTGGCTTCCCTCTGAAGAGATTGCATCCAAGATAGCTAATAGAAGTAAGCAGCTCAACTATTCTACCTGTGTATTTACTTGCATCAGGCTTTCATTGAAGTGTTTAGTTAAAATGCTAAATGCATCATGTTTCTCTCCTTTATTAGTCGCTTCGAAATACCGCACATAAAAAGGTCTAAATATTGCATCAGCCTGTTGTTTTCTAGGGTTAAAGAAAAATGTGCATTGAACAATAATTGATGCTGTAACGTGTTACAATGGTGTTTTGAGTGTATATGTACTTGTTGAGAAGGGATTTTAGCGTGAAATTGCCTCACCGAGGCATGTTGATGCTATATCTACCTCATATATGATTTGGAATTTTGCTATGTGGTAAAGAAGGATTTAAAATGAAGTGGCCCTCATAGCCCAATCTCATAAATTAGTTTCAGTGGGGTCTATGTTAAATGATAAAGGCAGGGTGTTATATAGCTTTTGGATTTATAGATTCATCAAAGATCCACTTACAACTTGTTTTCTAAAGAGAGAATAAAGCCAACATTTGGTACGATGCCACATGCCAACATATGAACTGGGCATGATTAAGTTAGCGTGAGTAATCAAGTAGCTTTTCAGTGAAGAGTTCCTTAAAACATATCGGAAAGTTTATACTGAACTAGCTTTCAACATTGTCGTGCAAACTGACACTATGATGGAATATGATTGAGAAATTCAGATTTATAACAGGTAAGACACCTGTAACCTGTGAAACCACTCTTGGCAAGCCTAGCTGTAGTCAATAGCCTATGTTAAATCACTAGCCAGGAAAAGACATTGAGCTTATAGGAAACTGTGTATGACCAGACCTTACTCAGGTGAGTAATTCGCTGAAATTCAGCATCTAAGGAGGACCATCGTGCATTCCGAGTAAAGGCCAAGGGAGTCTTCTGTGCAAAAGCAAGTACAACTTCTTGCTGTTGTACTTAGAAATGGGCTTGTCATAATCCCACCACAGTCATGCCAAATACAGCGTTGCAAGAATTATTCATCTTGTGAAGATACTCTGCTGGTATCAGACTGCAAATCTCGGATGGTAACTGTGTTAGTAGACAATAAGGGCTTAGCACAAGCCAGAGTCCCCTAGTCCATTCATGAATTGTGCTCAGATTCCTAAAGATCCTTCCCCAAAAGGATTCCTTTCTTCCTTGGCCTCTTTTCTTCATATCTTGGAAGCTGAGTTATTCATTGTAAAATGTCTTGTAAATTAGTAGAAACTTAGCCATAATTTGTTGAATACTTCAAGTTGTGGGCAATTGCACCTAAAGGTGATTATTGATGGATGGTAGAAAGATATATCAAATGGTTGTTTGTTGTATATTTCAGCAAGGACATCCCAATAGACGCACACAAGAAAATATTATAAGAGCGTTGAAAGGATTATTTGTCCATCTTTTCAAGTAGCAGGTAACAAAAGGAAGTAACATGAAAGGTGATGACAAGAAAGATAAGTGATGAAGAAGGTAGGCAGAGTTGACAATATATGAAAGGAACTGACAATGAAATGTGTTGACATTGGATGTTTGGAAGCATGGATGATTGATGATGCTAGTGACAAGCTTTAAGGTAAGCTCACTAGGAAGATTTAGATAATTAGAAGAAAGAAAGAAAATCACTTGGGAAATATGTTGGGTGATAGTCAGAGTATTAGATTGTTGTGACTTAGTGCGAATGAGATACCAACGATGATGCCAATCATAAAATTCCATGCAATGCTGCTATAGTATACAGTGAACACACAATTTCTATCGAGATGACGAGCTGGGTGTCTTCTTATATTTCACTTGAATGAAGAAGGTACTATGAGTTATTTGTGAAGATGAAATGGAATGTGTTGAGAATGAAGGCAATATAAAGAAAGCTAACCATGGTTACAATCGACAAGGAATTATAGATTGAAAATAATGCAATGAGGATTTTGGAGACCCCGATTCCACTAGATAGAGACGGGGCATTGACCAACAAAGGAATTTCTCAAGGCCTTGCTACTGAGGAAGATATTATATAAGTATTTGCAATGAAAATATTCAATTGTTGACTTTCAAAACACGAAAACAATTAAGGAATAGTTTTCTAACCATTACTAATTGTTTTTTTTTAGTTTCAGGGCCTTCCATAGGAGTGTAGAGTGGTCATGTTGGTTTTTCTTGATATGGTCTCTTGTTGTCTCTCCAAGGCTTAGGAAAGTTTGTGTGAGAAGTGACTAATTCTGGATGCACTAATAAGTACTTTGATGCAGATGGTCAAGGACAAGTCACAAATATTGGATGATTTTTTGTGCAACTCTTTGTTTTAAACAGAAATAGGTAATATTTGTATTAGAAATAAGCTGCAGCCAAGCTGGATAGAGTAGTAATACAAAACGAATGTTGTCATTTAACAAAAACCAACTTTACTATCAAGCAGCATGTGTCGCGTCCTGAAAAATCCAAATCATACTTTGTAGAGAGTTTCAAAAATTTTATGCTATTGTAAACTCTTTAAAAGACACATAAATTTAATATTGTTCTACATAACGTGAAAAACATGCTTGCTGGGAGCTGGTCTTGACTGATATTGGTGGGGTGAGATTCCCGAATGCCCAAGTCCATGTCTTCAATCATTTGATGAAACTGTTTCCTCTTCCATGAGATCATCAGGGGCAGAATTCACTGGCATTCTGTAATTTGAGGTAGCTGAGTGGGAGCCTTTACCAAGGTAACAAACCATATTTCTTTAAATTGTGCATTTAGCTTCTAGAATTTGAATTTGCATCTTTTTCTACACAAGTGTTCATAACCACTGCATTTTGAGATATGCATCGGTGTTCATTCTCATGGACCTTAGTAGTCGCTGAGAATATAGATGTCCTTACGCTGTTGATAAAAATTAAAATCATCATGCCTACAGAATATTCTGTACATTTCCTGTATTTCTCTATAGTCCATGTGACATGACTAGAAATTTCCTCAGATGCCCAAACAGAGGGTAGATATTAAGCACCCAAAGAAACAATACTATGGGCCTGCATTGGGCTTTCCCAATTAGCAGGCACAACAAACTAGTTTGAAATGCCAATCCAAGAGGGAAAATGTACAACACTCATGATATGATACAACACATGCCAGAGAATAGAGTGATCACAAGCAACCAGCTCAAATTTCCTTTCTTGGAATCAAACAGAATCAAGAAAGTGGGATTTGAAGCCTTCGTCCAGAAGAGACTACCTAGAAAAAGAAGAACCCAAGGCCCCTATTTCCACTGCCAAGGGGCAGGGGCTCCAGGAAAACACTAGCACTCCAAATAAGGACAGGGACTAAATTCCAAACAAACACTATCGGAGGGCATTGGGCTGAGATAGAAACCACTTGTGGTTGAACCAAAACCACCGAGAAAACGCCAACGAACATTGAGATAATTTGAAAGGTGAGTGGGTTGCTTACTCAAGATTTCAGCTCAATGAGAGCCAACCACCACTATATCCCCTTGCCAGCTAAAGCACCTGCACTCTGAACCATTATCCCACCTATCCCATGCATAAATTCTCTGTGGGCTTCAAATTGCTGGCCTAGCATAAAGAATAGCATGTGTGAGGACGTCGTAAGAGTGATGCACTTTGCATCCTATCTCTGTCTTTTTAATATTATGATGGCGTTTATACACTGATGTGTGTTGATTAATGAGTGTGGTACATGTCAGCATGCACAAGTGACTTTGGATAACAACCTAGGGGATAGCTTGGAAAGAAATAACCCTATTTTTCCTTAGACTTCCTTCTCTCAATTTGGAGGCCTTGTTTGCAAGGATGTCTGCTTGATGATTTATTGATTTTAGAATTTGGAAAAAGGTGACATCCTTGAACCGAAGGGTCTCGTTGTTTATTCTCGCTATGAGGTAGGCTAGCTTGCTATTGGATGGGGTTTTCTCGTTGCTCAAAAGATTGTTAATTATTCTTGAATCACCAATAACAGTCATTGTCCTCACTCTGGCTGCATTTATAGAGAGTAATCCCTACAGGAGAGCATACACCTCATCTTGGTTGTTTGTGGCTAGCCCTAAACCCCATTCATAAAACAATTCTTGTTTCCCCCCAAGATCAAGGATGACCCCTCCCTACAACTACCACTTCTGTTCGTGCAACTTTTTGGGGCAACATGGGACATTGTTGGGTGAAACTTGCTCTAGGTACTCAAAGATGCTATCATAAATCTTATTGATAGCTTGTATACATAAAGGAATAATCAAATTCATTTCAAAGCATGGAGCTATTGAACTAATCGCCAACCAATAATTGATTACTTTATTGAATATCTCTTATAAAGTTTATTTGAATTTTCTGAGTTGATTGACATTGGGAATCAACCAACTCAATTGATTTTCTTTCTATGTGGTTCACGAACCCTGAAGATCGGTGATCGCTACATCCACAAAATATTTGTACTAGGCATATCCACCTGAAGGGATCACTCCCTACAGACTCAATCACGAAGCCTGACCCTGAGAATGTTGAGAGAATTGAACTCGTGACCTCTCAATAGCAAAGGTGCTTTAACAATGGGGACTCGACCTATTGAGCTAACCCTCTGGTCTAGCTCAATTGATTTTCCACTCTATCACCCATGGAATTCAAGGCACTGTAGTCACAGATATAATTTTCATACTTTCAAGCTTGCTATTTTTGATATTTATAAGGCAAATCTCTATTTTTTTTCTTTTTAACTGGAATGAGATTTTTTGCATTTATATTCAAGTCTGTGCCTAGGTCATAGGAAAAAATTTAGGTATTACATATCAATATGAACAAAATTTAAGTTTGTTCCCTCCTATCTAAGAGTATTACTCAGTGTTGCGAACATCGTGATCGGGATTAAATCGGCGAGGGGAAAAAATCGGAAAAAATCGAGAAAAAAACGTAAAAATCGGGAACAAAATGGCACATACAAGAATATTCATTTTTTTCCTATTTTTTTAATATCTAAAGCATCCACAACATAAAATAAATGCATTGACACATAAATATGAAAAAAAAAAACTAATATATAAGATGTGTAATATCACGTTTGGTGCTACATCACACATAACAGTGAATCATGTCATGAATACTAAGTCCTGGGTCCCAACTCAGCCACAAAATATCAACAAAAAATATAATAATGTATCTCATATCACGAGTCATAATGTCATATACAAAGGAATGCACCAAATAATCTATACTATTGATTTCCTCTGCTCCTCTTGTGAGAAAATATAACAGCTTTCCCTCTAGACGAAGAAGCTGGCTGGGCTGGCAATGGACTCTGTTGTGCTCTAGAACCTAAAGCACCAGAACCTGAAGCACTTGGAGCTAAAGGAGGTAGACCACGTCCTCTATCGGTGACAGGGGTAGGTGGTGTCACCTGCTGCTGCTGCTGCTCCTCCTCCTCCACTACCTTCTGCTCTATCCAATCAGGGGTTAACTCCATGATAGGCCTCTCGGCCTCAACCCTCCATGCAACAATGGTGTCAATCGCATCTAAAGAGATGACCTCCATATTCGGTGTCCTGAAGTTGTCTCACCCACAATCTAAGATTGTAGTAGATGTAGACCATGTCATTTAGGCGCTGGGACTCCAACCTGTACAAGGGTCATAAATTAATAAATTATATAATATATATTATAAATAATAAATTAATAATTACAAAAAAAATATTTAATGGATTCAAAAAATCAGTTGGAATATTTTAAGTTTTTAACCTGTTGCACTTTTTGGTGTGTATTTTTTCAAATACACTCCAGTTGCGCTCGCATCCTGAAGAGCTACATGTTTGGCTGAGTATTCTAGTGGCGAGCCTTAGGAGTTTTGGTATTCTGCCACCGTACCTCCTCCACCATGCATCTACAACAAATAAGATAAACTTATAAAGTTACAAACATAAGAAAAATTTTAAAATAATAAAAATTTGAAAATTGAAAGTTGAAGCAAAGTATGAAGTTATGAACTTGAATATACAATGAATTTTGAAACAAACTAAATCTTACCTGGCATTTTAGTATTCCTATCATGGACAACCATGTCAAAGCTCAATGTGCTACCTGCCATTCTGTATATCTCCATTTCTTTGGAGATATCTGCACGTTCTGATGGAGATGGCACCATCTTTTGAACATAAGTGAAAAAGCCATCCATGACCTCAACATCAAATAAGAAACCATAGCAGTAAGCAAATTCAGGGTTCAAGAAGATCCCTGCAATATGAATGAGACGATGGAGTGTGTTGTTCCATTGCTCATCAATCACTTCCCATACAAGAATTTGTTTATGAAACCCCTCATCCCCCTTATCTTCATAGTAGCTCCGAATGGATTCTTTGGCCCTATCCATGGCCTCATACAAGTAGCCCATTGCGGGTTTCTCTCGATCAACTAATCTAAGAACTTATACCAAAGGTTCGATAATGCTGCACTCCTCCTACACTCCTGCCTAGAAGCTTATAAAACCAACCTGCATATGGCATCTCCCTCTGGTTTGCGGCTATATGTTAAAGCACACCACTTATTTGAAAGAAACATTCTCTTCAAATCCCACATAGAATTCAGGAGGAATTGAAGAGATATGAAACTGGTGGCAAACTGTGTAATGGCAGGGTGCACCAACTCTTTGTTGGTGAATATCAAATGAAACACAAATGCATGATTATATATAAATTTTGTAATGTTTTTTGATGATTCAACAATATCTTTGACAAAAGGAATTTTTCTTATGTCCTCCAACATCAAATCAATGCAGTGTGCAGCATAAGGTGTCCAAAATATGCTAGGATGCCTCTCCATAAACATCTTGCTAGCAACAACATAATTTGCAGCGTTGTCCGTTATGACTTGGACAACATTTTGTGGACCCACCTCCAGAATGAACACATCCAATAAATCACATAATGATCGTGCATCTTTGACATGTGCAGATGCATCAACATATTTCAGAAACATTGCCCCCTTGGGACAACTGACCTGGAAGTTAATAAGGGTTCCACTTTTTTGATTAGGCCAACAATCTGACATCACAGTGTATCCTGTGACTTCCCATGATGCCCTTAACTTCTCCAATCTCTTGGTGCAATCAACCTTTTCATTTTGAAGAATGCGCCCTCTATAGTCATCATATGAAGGGGCTTTGTATCCTCGACCAACAACAGTGATAACATCAATCACAACCTGGTAAAAGGGATTGTTCCTGGCAACACTAAAAGGAATATCACTTCAAAGAAAAAGCTTTCCCAACAACTTGTTAGCTTCTTCCTTTTCCCTTTTTTTAATAATTGAGAAGATAAATGATTGTGCACCAGGTGTGGTTCTAGGAACAAAATATGATGAGGCAGCTACGGGGTTGGGTGTAGAAGATGCTGATATTGAAGAACCACTATCACTCTCACGGTCACCTCCACACCCTGCTATTTGACTCCTCAGAGCTGCCTTGCTAAGTTTAGTTGTTTCTATTCCTTCCAATGATTTGAGGGCTTTTTGGATTATTTCTGGATTGGTATCTGTGCAAGGCTCTACCTCATGTTTAGGAACTTGTGCAAGGTGGTACTTCAATCTGTGTACCCCCTGTCATGTGGTACCAACATAACTTGCAAGTCAAATTTGATATGTCAAACCCCCCATTAGGTTCATCAAATTCCCACATAGGGGCCAATTTCCTTGGCATGTTTGTAAATTTGTTGAACTCTTGAGTTTTACTGTAAGATGAAGTTTAAACTTTGAAATTTGAACCTAGGGCACAAGAAGAATTGCAAATTTAAAAAAAATTACAATTTTACATACAACATTTTGAATTTTTTACGAAAAAAATCCCTCAACTCATTGCAACAATAATGGGAAAAAATACACATTCAAATCCAAACAAAAATAATGGAAAGAAACTAGGAGCACAAGAAGAAATGAAAATAATAAATCTAACAACCAAATTTTTGCATTTTTGACCAAAATAGACCCTCTCCACTAAAAAAAAAAAACACAACCAAATGCAAACAAAAATGATTTAAAATACATGGGTGATAGAAACCCATGGAAGAACAAGAAAAAAACAAAAAATAGGGTCAAATTTGATGCCCATACCTAGAAAAAACGTTTTGTTGAAGAAACTTGGTCCAAACTTGAATTTTGTTGGCTTGGGTTGCTAAATTCCTTAACTTTTCTCCTCTCTTGCTCGTGTATATGAATTATCCTCCTCCTTAGCTCTCTTTCTTGCCCTCTGTCTGCAAAAATGACAAAAAAAAATCGATTTTTGAACTTATAGGGTCGTTGTTTGACGGGCCCACGATTTTTTCTAATCGAAACATTTTTTTGAAAAAATCGCGATTTTTTGAAAATAAAAAAATCGCCGATTTTATTGTTTTGGAAAAAAATTGTGATGTTCGCATCATTGGTATTACTATCTTGTCCCGAGGGACATGATTCTGAGCATCGAAAAAGGGGGTTTTATAGGTGAGCACCTTACAAAATTGCCCCACCAAAAATAAAAACTTACATAACATTCAATTACTGATTTATAATATAATCTCTTGGAACAATGAACTTGCCTAGGTCTAGGGCAGGTTCATTTAAATCAAGACAATTCACTGTGATTGGATTGCTTGTGTTAGCTGTATCGTTCATTCTGAGGGTTAGGCTATTTACCAAAGCTTTGAGCTCTTCTAGTCGCTGTGAAAGTCTGTTCACTTTGTCTTCAATTTTCTTTGATTTTGCTTTCACTTCTGGAATAGATGCTATATGCTAACTTAAAGACATGTAATTGCAGTGAGTCAAACCTCTTTGGAACCTGAGCAATGACTGCCTTATGATTACAACCCATAGATGCCTCATTGTTGAAACCAACAACTTATGGGTTCCATAGGTTGGAGAGACTGGTCGATCTATGAAAACTAGAATCCAAGAACATTCAACTGACATAAAAAATAATCGTTCAAAAAGCTTTGCTCTTGCAGAACATTCCAATAAAACCAAACATCAAATCTGTGTCGAAAAAGCTAGCATCCTTGCCAAAATTGACCATTACTTCCACAAAAAATTTAGAGACGCCATAGAAACCAGTAAACATCCGAAAAAGCTCAACAGGGATGAAGGGTACATTATAAGTAAAAATTGGATTCCTACCTTAACATCTAAAAAAATATCTTCCCAAGCCCCTCACCTTAAAGGTCCCAATAATTAGTAGCCTCCCCTAAGATTTATTATTTAATATTGTTCTTTATCATTCAAAACACATTATTCATAATCAAATACATATATATTAATTATTTTTATTATTGACATTTTACAAATATTTTAATCATATCCATAAAACATTATTATTAATTACCATTAAATAACAATATATTAATCAATAAAATATTTAATTAAAAGTAATATACATAATTATATGATCTTTAATAATTTCATTAATAACACAATATAACACACATTTTATTATATATTAATAAAATCTTTTTTCTTTTAGGTTTTTTATTGTTAGCTATTTTTATAATATATCATTCCTATTTATTATCTCCCTTGGTTTGATCAATTTTCCACATTTCATTTTATCCTTAAGATGAACCACAATTGTGGGTTCAAAACGTCGATTATCTAACTATCATAATGCGATGGATCCAAAAATCTATTTGAAACAAGATTACAATTGTAGAAATATGAAATCTAAAAAACTCTGTGAATGTGAAGGGGGTTTGTACTATAACCTAGACCCTCTAATGTGTTTAACAAACTGAGAAAAAACAATTGAATCCTAGAAATGTTCAAATTATTGATTTCAAATCCCTTAGTGATTTTGAACTGGTGACAGGGTCCCCTGTTTATTACAGAATACTGGAGCAGACTAAAGACAAGAACACACCAAAATATAGTGGTCGCAGAGTGTGAATTCCAACCATAATTCTCCTCATAAATCGACGAAATTGACCAATTTTCAAATTGATTAAAACTCCTATCTCCCAACAAGAGATTCTCACTAATTTTCTTGTACCACTTCCAACCAAAATTCACCACAATGACAAATGGGATATTCCCATATACAAACCGTAGCACTTGCGAATCACTAAATAAAGCACTGAAGTCACTACACAAAGGTCCTCTATATGTTATCTGAAAAAAGTTCACCAATTTTTCACACCAAACTTTCCAGTATGCAAACCCGATTAAGAACCTATCACCAACTTGGAATGAATGCTCTCCATGCTTCAATTGAACCGGAATTTGATGTAGAGGAGAATTGGATAACTCTCACTGGCTGCCACTAAATCCTTTCCTTGTGTCGAAAGGAAAATGCTTCCCCACCTTCCAAAAATCACTGCTTACAGAAAGAACTTGCCAATTCTTGGAGTGTTTACCACTCCTCCCTAGTTACATTATGATTTGCTCATGGTAATCATGCATAGAGATGGGTGGCAACGGATTGGCTTGAGCCATCCCTTAACAAAAGTATCACACTCACTAACAGGTCACTCACCATTATTATCCATAAGTGGCAAATAATGCGGATTGATATCAACCCACGAGAACTTGATCTGGGAATTGAAGAACTCTATACTCGTTTGCCTGGAAAGGATGACCTTCCTATACTTCTTAGCTTGTGAAAGGATATTGATATGAATGTTGGGTTTGTTTGCATTCAATAACTTCAATGGGGTTGCCACGTTGTGCCAAGGAATCCTCATCTTTTCTTGAGAGTGCATCTGAAACAAGATTCACTTCCCTTTTTTGTAGATGATTTCAAAGTCATAACCCAACATCTTTGTTACCCATTTTTTCTGTTCCCCATATAATTTTATGATTATTATTATTTAAAAATATAAATAAATTTTAAAATATAAATCCATCATCTTCTAAGGTATTAGAGAGGGCCTAATATGGCCACTTGCTTTTAAATCCCCCGTTCGCAATTTGCACCCCTCATTGGCACAAAGATCTGCTTCTTTATTGAAGTTTCTTACGACATGAAAGAATGCTAAGGAGGGGATTCCTTCTGCAATTTTTTTGATTCTTCTTATAAGGTTTTCTAGAGATTTATCTTTCAAGAAGAAACCTTTGACCATATACTGAAGAATTAGGAGAGAATCTCCCAAAATAGTAAGTGAATTGGCATGATTTTCCTTAGCCAACAGAAGGCCTTGATAGAGTCCATAGGCTTATGCTTGATTATTCGTTAGGTGGCCTAATCCCTATGAGTACTCCAGAACTTTACCTTCCTTGTGGTCTTAGAGTACTCCTCCCCCTCTTTGCACCCTTTTTTAAAAGGACATAGGGGCGGGCTTTGATCCAGTTATGTGTGCACTAGTCACGAAACCATTTAATATGGTCTCTCTAGGTGCGACCAACTACCTCAAGGTGTCGCCATGGCTCCAGGGAAGCCCTCATGGGAATTGAACCTTGCCCAATGGTGAAAAATTCCTCGCTTTCCACCATTGGATCCAACCCCTTTGGAAAAGGCAAATCTCTACTTAACAGTGCTGACTTCAGGCAAATTTGCTTAGATTCCATGGCAAAATTAATTGCTTACGTGTAAATGAGCATTTAATTGGGTGTTATGATTTATTTTACACATATTTTACTTATGATTTTGACATAACAAGAAGTTATTTTTCCGGTTCGGAAGAGTCTTTCATTTTCCAAGATTATATTTTATTTCTAGATTGCAAAGGGATTTCTTGCCTTAGGCTAGCAAGCAATGCTCATAAGTGCAAAGGGATTGTGTACGGTGACATTGGCACTTTCCATAGTTACCTATTAATTGGGTGGTTTTGAGAGTTAACTTGTCCTTTTTCCAGTGTATAGGCTAGTCACAGGGGTTGATTAAGATCTACACACATACACACATTAGACAAAGGACATGTTAACTCTCAATACACACACACACACACACCCACACACACATGCGCGCATGCTGGAGAAAAGACATGTTAACTGAGAACTCTCAAAACCACTATATATAAGTTTGTCCTCAATATGTGTGTGTATTGGCACTTCCCTAGTTACCTTTTAATTGGGTGGTTCTGAGAGTTAACATGTCCTTTTTCTGACGTATAAGCTGGTCAAAGGAGTTGATTAAGGACATATATGTTGAAATGTGTAACTAGGTTGAGTCTTCATAATTACATATGTAATCATGATTTTATTTATTTGATGTAATGAGAAAAATAAATATATTATTGTTTTCTTGAGGCATGGGTTTCATGCTCAAGAGGAATTTATTTTATAGGTCAAGCTCCCATTGAGAGCTTCTAGGGCTTAAGAGTCATTTTCATGTATGAAAGACCCTTTTAGGGCATGTTACATATTGTAAGAAAAATTATTTGAGTCAAAGTCAAGTCAAAGGACCCTCCAAGACCTTGTCAAATTGCAATGAACAAGTCAGCCTAGAGATAGTTGCAAGTCGACCTCAAATCATGGACAAGAAGCCTATATAAGGAAGGACTCAGCCTCATTCAAACACACACTTCTCACACTTGAAGCTCGATCACAAGGAAGAGAAAGGGAGCAAAGAAAAGAATGACAAAGGCAGAAAGGAAAGGATGAAATTTTTGAATTGGTTTTTGGGTTGTTTCTCTCCACACGTGTGAGGAAACTATGGCACATCCTATTGCTGCAAATCAAAAATATAGTCACCTCAAGAAGACCGAATTAAGGCAAAGAAGAGATCTATCTTGTAAGCCAAAATCACTAAGAAACTAACCCAAGTCCAGTGAAGGAAAAGAAGGGTTAAAAGTGCCCTAGTCTTTTCACACGTGCGAAAAGTACAGTCAACTATAGGGGGCCGAGAATTGCAGAAAATAAGGGCGAAAATCTCAGACTAGGGTTGCAGGGCCGAGGGTTAAGGATGAAGGAGAGATTGTAGTAGTATTAAGATGAAGTTGACTTTGACTTGAAGCAAAGATTGACTTGGACCTGGAGGGGTTGTTGGTCAAGGGTCTAGGTATTGGAATTCATCAATTGAAGATTCTGTAAGAAGAAGAATTCTCGTGGGTTTTCCTCTCAAGTTTGGAGAGGTTTTGGCTTTGGTTGATCACCTATATCCTGTGTCCTTTGTCTCATTATTCTTTATAGATAGGTAGCTATTTGATGAAGAAAACTCTAATAATAATTAAGTGAAAAGAAGAAGCTAATCTAAAGAACTAAAAACACATCACAAAAAACTATCAAAGTAAGAGAAATCATCGTTATACTACTGCCCTAGATTTCTCAACATGGTATTAGAGCTAAGGTGACAAGTCAAGGAAGGGCTGCTCAAAGAAGGACACTCAACGACCGAAGCACTAGAAGATCATCAAGAACATCAGTCATCATAAAGGGAACTCTCACCTCAAAGGCACTACAAGAACAAGGACTACATCATCATCTTGAAGAAAGCTACTAAAGAGGACCTCAAAACCCTAGTTCGTTCAAAGAAGGATTCTTTGCTTGAAACATTCTTGGGATCCTTGCTCAAGCATCATCTCGAAGAAGAAGACCTCAAAAGACCCTCTTACATAAAAAAAAATCAAGAAGAAGGTATAGTCATCATCATAAAGGAATCAAGGTGATCTCTCCCTCCTTGAATCCAGGATCACATTTGAAGGAAGACATCTTCATCAAGAAGTTATCTTCCATTATCAATATCATCATCAAAATCAAGGAGGCAACAGATTGAAGATATTGTCATCAAGGAGTATCTTCACAAGTAAGTATCTTTATGTCCACATCTGAATCTATCAAAATGCATTTTTGCAAGGAAAGCAACAAGTTGGTTGGGGCATCAAACTTTCTTGCATGGAAGAAGAAGACAGATTTGATCCTCATAGAAAATGAAGTTACAGAACATGTTAAGGGCTCAATCACTAAACCTCCAAAGGAAGAAGCTCAAGCACTTGCAAAGTACATGAAAAGGGAAGTAAGGGCACACAAGATTCTCATAGAATCCATCAAAGATCCCTTCATTCCCTATGTATCAAAGTTAGAAACATCAAAAGAAATATACGACAAACTTGTAGAATTGTTCTCTGTAAGTACTACAGGAGAAGTGATCTCATTAATACAAGAACTCTACAAGATGAAGCTATCAAAAGGAGAAGGAATGGCCTCAAACTTTATGAGGGTGTTAGAAATTAGAGACCAACTACAAGAGTTGGGAGAAATGATGTCTGATAAGGAAATGACAACTATATTACTCAATGAACTACCAGAGGAATGGGGCAACTTTACATCAAGCATCTATGGAAAGGAGGAGGCTACCCCGTTTAATGAACTATGGTCATTGTGCAAAATTGAAGAAATCAGGCTAAAGGAAAAGAGTGATGTAGGATCAAATGAGCAAACACAAGCATTTGTTGCCATGGCAAAGAGAAAAGGAAAGTTTGGTAAATTTGGTCCTCATAAAAGGAAGAAGAATATGGCGAAGGTTCAATGCTATGGATGTCAAGATTATGGGCACTATGAGAGAGATTGTCCCAAACTCAAGAAGGACAAGAACAAAAGAGGAAGAGAAGAAGCCCATATCACTGAAGAAGTGGAAGAAGCTGAAAAGAAGAAATCAAAGAAGGAGGAAGTAAAATATCTCTAATATGATTGTGATAATCTTCTCCACCGAGTTCTTTTTAGTTCTTGTAAAATATAGCTATCACGGTAGGAAGCATTAAAAGCATCATATGATGCACCATTTTAGGAGATGGCATCATAAGAGCATACGAATGAAGCAAGAACTCATGACATCATCAACAAAAGCTTGAAAGATAACTGAAGTAAAAGTTTATAGCAGCCATCATTAGAAGGAAGTAGCTATTGGTAACCTCATTAAAAGCATAAGTGGTACTTATGAGTAGAAGAAAGTCATCTAGTATAGAACTCATCATACATCATTGGAAAGGAGCATTTGCAGGATGAGGATAATCGAAATCCTCCACTTGAATCTTCATTAGAAGGTTCATCTCTTGGAAAAAGCAAGTGTCTCAGTGAGAATACCACCTTGGATTGGATTTACTATTCGGAAAAATGATGATATGATGACAAAGGAATGCATCATGTCGAGATAGTTGAAATACTCTCAATCAAGGAAAGGAAGCTGCTAAAGGAAGTCTAGGTGACCAAAAGAAGGAAAGAGGTATGTATGCATATGTTTGATAAACTAGGTCATGTCATCATATAGTTACAGATAACATGGATGGATACTCTACCTCATGAGTATGATCAAAGGAAAGCGTTCTCTTCTATGCATGAAAGCAAGGATATTGACTAGATAAAATCAACATAATATGTTCTCATATGGAATATGAGGTGGTTGACAAAGATGGAGGAACTATGGCTAGAAGTTCCCGAGAAGCAATATGTGAAGAAAGAAAGAAGAGATCATGAAAGATGCAACTATAATCACATAGAAAAGAAAATCAACATCCGATGATTAGAAGAATTGACCATGATATCTCCATGGGAAAGATACGAATGTTGATTTTGTAGCATTGGAAAGTGTTCCAAGTCTCATATTTTGGGAGGAGGCTTGGACATCAGTATTCCAGATAACCCATAAATCGTTTGTGGAAATTCCACTCGGATCATGCTTTATTAAAATAATTAATTATTTTAAAGTAATCCCTAAGTCTAAACTTAGGGAAATTAAATAATTAAAGGGTATTAATAAAGCAGAGTGTGAATCTTCTAGAAAATGAAGATCGAGTCATCTTTTAATCTGAGCCATTGATTAAGGATATAATCTGGGCCGTTGATTCATCAACGAGAAGACTATAAGAGAAGGCTTGAGGGTCATTTGGAAAGTAAGCCGGGCACACTCTCAGCACTCGAAGGAAATTGATTTTGAAGTAAGAGAATTCAATTTCGGAGAGTGAGGTTGTAGAGGCTGGGTTGCAGAGACAGAAGGAGGAGGGAGAGGTTAGCAGAGTCGAAGAGAAAGAAGGCAGAAGACACAAAGGAGGAATCAGCACTGGCCCTCCACATAGAGTGACGCAGTCCAACGCAGAGGGGCCACGCAGAGTGACGCAAAGGGAGGAGAAGTGCCTGGCGCGTGTTGGGAATTCTTCCGAAGTGTTCGAAAAATTCATCTTAGGTGTATGCTAAATATCTACTCATCATATATTCTGTAAATGATCTTTTCATTGCTGAAGATTAATATAAACCCTCATCTGCTGCACCGGTTTTCCCAGATTGGGTTTTTCCGGGGACAATTGTCCAAAAATAACTGTGTTCATGTGGTTGTTTCTATTGTGTTGTACTTATTCTTTTGTTCTTCTGCTTTAAGATTAAAGTGAATGCTGTAGCTGTATTTATTTCAAAAGTTACTGAAGCATCTGTAAATAACTTATTATAAATAAGTAGGCGAAATAAATCAATCACTGTAGTAGTATTTTCAGATTGGAAATTTCACAATGAAGACCTTGAGAAAGTCTGAAAAGAAAGAGGGCCCTTGACAATTGAATATCTTGGAGATGTTCAATATGTATGTAGGATGTCTATTTTACAACAAGCAAATGTCATAATGAAGGGCCATCACAAAGGTAATTTTGATTTGATGTTCATTTTTGATTTTGAAAAATATCTGGATGGGCTAATACAGGGCTACCAAAAGGGAGTTGTGGATGTCACCTACAGCTAGTACTCATGTGGAGGATGAAAGATCCTAAAGGAAACATGATAGGGAAGATGTAGAAATATGAAGAAAAGCCAGAGGTCTAGTAGATCACTTTCGAATGAAAGGAAGGATGCCGTGATTGACATGGTTCGAGAAGGAAAGTGATGGATGACCGATGCCCTACAAAGAAGTCCCAAAAGATGAAGGCTTCATAATATTAAAATGAAGTTCATGACATCGAATGGAGGAGCTCTACAAGCAGCATAAGGTCCCATAATCTCCACCAATAGGCAAAAAGTTGCTATTGAAAGCAAATCCCTGGATAAGAGGGAGCTTGGACAAGTCCCTAGTTGAGAGGGATCTTGGGTACATTCCTTTTATAGGAATGGGTACATTCCTTCATAAGAATGGTTAAATCCTCCCTAGTTGAGAGGGAGAGATAGGTAGATCATTCTTGTCTTCACTTGGGAAGAAAGAATGGAGGATTGGATATGCATCTGGCATTCGATACTCTTTGAGTATGTGGTAGGGCATCCAAGATAAGAGTAGTCGTAGAGGACGGATATTCTTTGAGGATTGGGAGTCCAAGATAATAATAGTCCTGGAAGGACATACCCTGTGAACACCCAGGTGGTATATGTTCCTTGAGAGACAATGATGATGGTGTCTATAAATCATTGGTCTTGCCAATATTGTGCTTTGATCTTGTGGAGAGATAGAGCTGTTAGTCAAGGCCTTGCTATATGACAATGTTGGATGACATGATGCTATACAAATGGGTTACCAATCCGACTCTTCTTATGAGAATTCTTCGAATTGAGAATGTCCAAGTAACTTGTTTGAATTATGAATACCTCCCTAGTTGTAGGTTTTAACTCTGTACAGAAATTATCTGCGAACAAATTCTTAAAAACAAAAGATAAACACTAGCGAAAGCATAAAACATAAAACAGATATACACAAAGATTTTCCCCTGGATCCCAAATCGGGACTACTAGCTTGATTTTTCATTATATTCCTTTTAGTGTTACAACACATATATATACATGCCGAAGCATTCATAAACCCCAATCCATTAACCCTGGATTAAAACATAACCATAGTTCTCTTGACCGGATCTACAAAATACCAGGGGCCAAAAACCGTCATGCACCAAAACCATGTGCGAACCCATGCACAAAACCATAGGCGGGTTCGCGCACCTAAAATAGGGTCCAATTTTTTTTCCTGGGGTGCTGCCTCGGATCCCGTGCAGGGGGCTACCCGCCCCCTGCAAACCCCTGGACAGGGGGGGCTGCCGCCCCCCTGTGACCCCCCGCTGTGCCTGACGCAACGAACATGGGGGACTTTTCCCCCCCATGTGACCCCCCAGTGCATGCAACTATTCGTGGAAATAATATAATACACACCCAACACTTTTTAAGAGGGAGTGTTGAAATATGTAACTAGGTTCGGTCTGCATAATGACATATGTAATCATGATTTTATGTATTTGATGTAATGAGAAAAATAACCTTATTATTGTTTTCTTGAGGCATGGGTTTCATGCTCAAGAGGAATTCATTTTATAGGTCAAGCTCCCATTGAGAGCTTCTAGGGCTTATGAGTCATTGTCATGTATGAAAGACCCTTTTAGGGCATGTTACATATTGTAAGAAAAATTATTTGAGTCAAAGTCAAGTCAAAGGACCCTCCAAGACCTTGTCAAATTGCAATGAACAAGTCGCCCTAGAGACAATTGCAAGTTTGGTTCAAATCATGGATAAGAAGACTATATAAGGAAGGACCCGACCTCATTCAAACACACACTTCTCACACTTGAAGCTCAATCACAAAGAAGAGAAAGGGAGTGAAGAAAAGAAGGACGAAGTTAGAAAAGAAAGGACAAAATTTCTGAATTGGTTTTTGGGTTGTTTCTCTCTACATGTGCGAGGAAACTAGGGCACATTCTACTGTTGCAAATCAGAAATATGGTCACCTCAAGAATACTGAATTAAGGCAAAGAAGAGATCTATCTTGTAAGCCGAAATCACTAAGAAACTAACCCAAGTCTAGTGAAGGAAAAGAAGGGTTAAGGGTGCCCTAATCTTGTCACATGTGCGAAAAGTACAGTCAACTGCAGGGGTTGAGAATTGCAGGAAGGAAGGCCGAAAATATTAGACTGGGGTTGCAGGGCCGAGGGTTATTGACGAAGCAGAGATTGCAACAATATAAAGAAGAAGTTGACTTGACTTGAAGCAAGGATTGACTTGGTCTTGGAGGGGTTGTTGGTCAAGGGTTTAGGTATTGGAATTCGTCAATTGAAGATTCTATAAGAAGAAGAACTCTCGTGGGTTTTTCTCTCAAGTTTGGAGAGGTTTTGGCCTTGGCTGATCGCCTATATCCTGTGTCCTTTGTCTCATTGTTCTTTATGGATTGGTAGCTGTTTGATGAAGAAAACATTTATAATAATCAAATGAAAAGAAGAAGCTAATCTAAAGAAGTAAAAACACATCACAAACAATTATCAAAGTAAGAGAAATCATCCTTATACTACTGCCCTATATTTCTCAACAATACATATATATGTATGTATGTATGTATGGATATGATAATAATAATAATTGTTTTACCGAGAGGTGCTCTACAACCTTGCATGGGGGAGATGTTGTCCAATAAAGTTACATTTAAAAATAATAAATAATGCTTACATCAACAAATTAAAAAATAATAATAACAAACAAATCGTTCAATGTCAACCATAATGAAATACTTCAATTTCTACCTTAATCATACATCAACTTTATATAGAGAGATAGAGTAATTGAAAGTAAACTGGCATAGATCCATGTTAATCCCGATCTATTAAGCATCTAGAGGGATCAAATTTGTTGAGGTGCAATACTCTTTTAGAGTGCAAAGTTTGAAAGAAAGGTTTGCACCTTCGAGAGATTTGATCCCTCTCGACCCTTGATGGATCTGGGGTTAACACGGATTTATGTTGGTTATATATATGTATACTATTTGTCAACTCCATGTTAAGCATGGAAGAAATTACACATCTCCTTCATCTTGAGCAACACACTAACCAATGTAGGTCCGTGTTAATCCCGAATGTATCAAGCGCCGAGAGGGATTAGATCCCTTGAGGTGCAAACCTTTTTTAGAGCACAAACTTGAAGAAAGGTTTTCACCTCGAGATATTTTATCCCTCTTGGCGTGTGATAGATTTGGGTTAACATGGATTTTTCCTAGTTTAAAAATATACAGTTTTGATTTGCATCTTGAAAATTCGTAGAATGTTTCTTCTATATATATATTTATATACACACTATGTGTCAACTCCATGTTAAGCATGGAAGGAATTACACATCTCATTCATCCCGAGCAATACACTAACCATCGTAGATCCATGTTAATCCCGGATGTATCAAGCACCAGGATGGATTAGATCCCTTGAGTTGCAAACCTTTTTTAGAGCGCAAATCTGAAGAAAGGTTTGCACCTCGAGATATTTGATCCCTCTTGGCACGTGATACATGGATCTATGTTGGTTTAAAAACATACAGTTTTGATTTGCATCTTGAAAAATCTCACAATGTTTCTTTCATGTGCAAAATATATTTTGGGGTTTGACTAAATGGGGGACAGCCATGAAATGCATGCCAAAACACTTTTTGGCATACATGAATCACATTTTGTCCACATTTTCCGCAAATTATAGTTTTTGGACAACAACGCTGATACATAGAATTTTTAGGATACTTGAGGAAGAGGACAATTTAATTTCCTTCCTTCCCCTAAATATTATGCTTGAAGTCTTGTAACATCGATAGGCGTGTAGTCTATTTCGTAATAGGGCTTCTAGAATTTCCATTCTTTAAAATATAAAAAATTATCAATGGTCTGGATTTAATAATATAAGAATATTCATGGTTGTATACATGATCAAATGGCCGAAATCATGGGTTTCCCAACTGTTTTTCCATTTCTGATCTCCACTCCTGTCTTGGTGTTACAAATTCTGAGCTTTACAAATGGACATAAGTATTTTGATGGCTATTGGCTGTTTTATATGGCTGTGCTAGTAGTAAGTGGATATATCATTGTATGCCGGTTTTTATTATAAGTTGAAAACATATTCATTATTAGTTATGATACAGCTTCCTGTCCACTTTACAGATATTTCTTTCTATGTATTGATTTTCTCTTTAATGCTACATAGAAAGGTATAGGGTAGTTACTCTCTGGCTTGACTGGGATGCAGATGGGACATTGACCTGATCATTTAATTTTGTCTTCAATCATTATATGCTTCAAAGGTTAGAAAGTTGAGTGATTGTGGCTTTTGCATTTAACTATTTTTGGAAAGCTTTGTTGTGTATGATGTTTTGGAAATTTGCAGGTGTTCTTGTGAAGTGCATGCTTGAGTTATGGGGGCAGGGTTACTCTTATGAAGAGTTAAAAGCAGCAGTGCAAAGTTTTCTCCAGGAGCAGAAGTTACCATACTTGGGTGCAGAAAATACGTTCAAGATTCTAGTTGACACTTTTGGAAAGGTTCTCAGCTTTGAAGAACAAAAGGAACGTATTGAAAGCTTTAGCTATATCCCTTTTGAGGTATGTAAGTCAAACTGTTCTAGATTTTTGGGGTGAAGTTTTTTCCGTTAATTAAGGAAATTTATAGCTTTCTACCACAAGTCACAATGACCTACAATACAGCCAAATATGTGGTCACATTCGATCAATTTTGGATTTGGGATAAAACAAAAATTAAGCAAGAAAGATGCAAGGCATCTTTGACATTTTAGTTTTGCCTGAATGATGTCATGTACATGGTCCAGATAAAGGAGGTTTCTGTTTGATTTAACAGGCTTGTGGATAGGACAGACACAGTAAGGGAAAGAGACTGATCACTTCAAATTTTGAATGTGAGGAATTCGTCCAAGCTTAAAGAGATGTATACATCTGAATCCTTTTGTTATAGATGTCGATGTAAATAAACATGCAATAACATCTTACATTCTCCCAAATTCGCGATATTATAACATTGACAATGATCACTATAGATGGAATGCTCACAGTATACTTTAACTCCTTTCTGAGAAACAAATCTTAATAGCAGGATGATGAAATTGGACAACCAAGAAGGATAATGCTACAATACTCAGAAGAAACGGTTTGCAAGCAAATTGGAGCTGGAAGATACAGCATGCTTATTTTACAAACGAAGAAGGAAAGAAGTGCCATCTGTGTACTGAGAAGAATTGTACTAAAATCATCATTAGAGTTATAGATCACAAAATCTGAATTTTTTTTGCCTCTTCTGTTGGCAGCACTTTCAAGATATCCTGTTAGGCATCATACCTGTCTGCAAGACAAATTTAGAATATCAGAAGTTAAGACGTGTGCAGAAATCCAAGGATCCAAGAAATTCAAATATCAAAGGTGAGGATAATGAGTTGATGGATGCAAACAGATCCTAACTATAGAGGCATGCCAATGTGGGGCCTAATATTTGGATTAGAAACTTCACTTTGAGATGAAGACAGACAATTGTAAGCTAGACTGTGCATACGTTACCAGTATCCCTAATGGAGAGAGTTCTGTCATGAAGCAATAATTTCTTCATTCATGCATTAGTTTGCCAGTGCCTCTTTCACCAAGTAGCTCATTTTGAGTCTTTTTCATCAAAAGCTCGTTTCGGCTGTTAATTGCCTCTTTCATCAAGTAGCTCGTTTTGAGTTTTAATTGCCTCACAATGTGTTCAATCATCAATGATAAAAAATCCTTGAAAAGTAAAATGGCACTGAGAATTTATCCAGGAACTACCAATTGATTATGGTTTTGATCTGAAACTAAAACCTGCTTTAGAAGCAAACAAGCAGTATTCCCTAATGTGGAATCCATACACTGATCGGCAGAAATGGCTTTATTCTACCTTTCTTCTTGAGTCCAACAACTTAATGGTCTGTCTATGCTGGAAGTGTGGTGAGCAAAGTAATTTTTCTTCCTCCCAGTAGATATCATTGTGTATAAATTTCCGTCCTCTTTGACTTTTAATGCAAAAGAAATTTAACCTCTTTACTAGAGGTTTTCCAGATCTTAACTCTGAATTTTCAGCCTTAGTGCCATTGTAAAATACAAATAAAACAGCAGTAACAACGGACTATATTTCAACTCTTAACAACCCCAGTCCACTAGGCAATTCAAGAAAAAGATACCAATGTGTTCCTATAAGTTTCAGCCCTCAAGGGAAGTCTTATCATGCATATAACAAATCTGAAAACCACTTATGGCAGCTGTAAAAACAGCAGTAAATTTGCTCCTATATTCTTCAATTATGATGTTAAATCACTTAACATAAGCACCCTTAACTTAGGTCAAATCAGCAAGACATATAGCTGTGGAAATTACAAATCATGAAGAATATAGATGGCTGAAAATAAAATATGCAATTTATACAAATATTGGACAGTTGGAAACTTCATTGATATACATAGAGATGTTCATGTAAATATCGTAGCCTTATCAGAAGGCCAACTCTCCAAAACTCTAGCTAGGGAAAACCAAGGAAACCTTAGCTTACCCCAAAGAGATACAACAAGCGTGTTTTCCAAAGCAAGATATCTCCTCTTCTCCTTCTCTTCAACAAGTACAACCTAGGGTTTTATCTCAAAACCCTAGTTTTCATGTCTCCAAGGGATGAAACTGTAACCTTGGTCTTTAGTATTCTCCAACATGTTGAGAATTCAGAAGGGCAATGCTTAATTCAAAATTCTCTTCTTAATAACTGCTTGTGTTATTCTTTAGCTTCTTTATCTTTGATTATCGATATACATCAAACAGCTATTAAATCAGAAAGAACAAAGACACAAAATATAGGCTGTACGCCAGGGCCAAAACCCCTCCTTTTGAGGGGAAAACTCGCAAATCTCTTCTTATAGATAATTCAGTTGACTAAGACCAAGACCCTTAATATTGAATGCTAAGATATCCTCCAAAACTAATTGTAATTATTTCTTGATTTTCTCAGAGAGACTCGGTCTCTGAATGGCCTTCAGGGGATGATGTAGTTACGCTTCTCTTTCACAATTTCTGACTGTACCCTTAACGCAGAGCAGCACCGTTATGCGGCTTACCTGAAGCAAACCTCGCACTTCTGAAATGGATGAATTTCAGCACTAAAGTGTATTTCGATTTTCTGAGATTCTGGCAAATCCGCGGTTCTGGTAAATCCACAATTCTGAATTAGAACTTCTGTGACAGATTGTGAGATGGTTGTATTTTCTTCTGATCGTAACTTCTTCAGAAATGGTGTTACGCTGTTTCAGACTCGTCTTATTTCCGTTCTGTGATCCGTATCAAATCGAATTGAGTGTGTCTCTGCAGCTTACGATGAACATCTATATATATTGCTCGATCTTCATATTTAGGCCGACAAGATATGTACAGCAGCCGACTTCCATCATATTAATTAAGGTTGACATCAATTTACATGTTTTGGAGCGTAATCTTCTTCATGTTTTGACAGGAGTAACATACCTTCATATCATGACATCTTAATTAAATTTTATGACCTAATGACACATCCTAAAGACATCAAGAAGATGTCTTATGATCTATAAAAACTTCTTGCTTATGAAACCCATAAAGCAAGCAAATATATTTTATTCTTTTGTCATTTACATAAAAACATAATTATAAGTCATTATGAAGACCTAGCCTAGTTACACTTTTCAACACTCCCTCTTAACTAGGGAGGTATTCATAATGGTACTTGGTCGTTCTCAATCTGAAGAGATCTCATAAGGAGAGTCGGATTTGTAACCCATCTGTTATAGCATCATCTCAACCAACATTGGGATAGTGCAAGGCCTTGACTAACAGCCCCATCTCTCAAAGAGACCATGGGCAACAATGTTGGCGAGACCAATGACTTTTAGACACCATGTTAAAATTGGACAACTAGGTCCAAACTCCATGTTGTGATACTCAGATGAAGACACCAATATTTTTATTGGGTTCCTCTTGCGAAGAGGTGCAAGATCGATCTAAAGATCATCTTCATCCGATGAGCAGAACATTTATTTTGAATTTATTTTTAATACTTTCAAAATATGTGCAAGTCAGCCTTAAGGTTTTACACCCCCAACAAATGTGTCACACACCCTCAGTGATTGATATAAATAGAGTCAACGTTGGAGGACATTTCAATCATCTCATCACACACATCCTCATGATCTAGAAATGGATGCCGTAAATCTGGATGATGGCGTAAATCTGAATGATGCGGGAAATGGACGCCGTAAATCTGGATGCCGTAAATATAGATGATGCCGTAAATCTGGATGATGCCGGAAATGGATGCCGTAAATCTGGATGCCGTAAATCTGGATGATGCTGGAAATGGATGCCGTAAATCTGGATGATGCCGTAAATCTGGATGCCGTAAATCTGGATGATGTCGGAAATCTGGATGTGGGATTCTTTTGTTGAATTATGTTGATTTTTGGTGACCTTTCTTTAAGGGCTGTGTGTGTGACACTTTTGGTTGGCTGACCATATTGAGACTTTGCTGGTTGAAGCATCTTGTTGATCGCCGTAATGCACCAACACACTTATATTTTTCTGGCTTGTCTTCTGTCGATCTACTGGTATGTTCTATCAGCACTTTACTTTCTTGTTTATGTGATTGCTGGCTGACATTGAGGATAAAAGTAAAGTTGCATCAATCATAGAACATCTTCAAAAATTTACATGGTATCAGAGCTGAGATGAAGACAAAGCCCTAGTTTGTAGCAATCACCGAAGAAGAGGATGGGTTCCTCAAACTACAATGACTTTAAGGTTGATGAAAAATTGACTGGGAAGGATGACTTCCATGCTTGGAAGATGACATTGGATCTTAATTTGGAAGACCAAGATGTCATGGACTATGTGTAGGGTAAAATCCAAGAGCCTCCATCCACTGCTACTGTTGCTGCCAAATCAAAGTACAAGAAGGGGGAAATCAAAGCAAAGCTGATCATCAGGGACTCAATTCATAAGAGTTTGGTTGCCTACATCTCTGAGCTAGGTCACTATGCTAGAGAATGCCCTTTTCAAGAAGGTCAAGAAAAGGAAGGCTCCCTCGGGCGGAAATGGGCAACCTTTCAAAAGGTCAAGAAATTCCAGGTATGAGGAATCAAATGTTTTTGATGATAAAAGAAATGAATTCATTCTTGTATCTGCCCTCTCTGTTGCATCTCCACCCAACACTATGGATGTCTAGTTGATAGATAGTGGTGCCTAAAGGCACACAATTGGGTTCAAGGAAGCACTTACTGATATGGTTGAGAAGGATACTAATCTACAAATTATCCTTGGAGATAATGCCACATATCCGGTGAAAGGGACATGGATTGTGACCCTCCACTTGTCTCAAGGTCAAGTCCTCCGCCTGCAAGATCTAATTTGAAGAAGAACCTTGTGTCTGTTTCGGCCATGGAAGACAAAGGTTTCAATGTGGCATTCATTGATGGAAGGTGTGCATGTGGAAGAAGAGTTTCAAGGAAGCTATCATGATTGGGTTTAGAGTTGGTACACTCTACCAGGTTGGAGGAATTCCACTGGGAGCGATGGCATGTGATACTATCCGACAGACTGAACTATGGCACTGGAGGTTTGAACAACTTCACTACAAGGCTCTTCCCGAAGCAAGGAAGGTGGTGACGGGGATGCTGAGTTCTCAAATAATCATGAAGGTGTATGTCAGGGTTGTGCCGAAGGAAATCATACAAGGGGACCTTTCCCCTCAAGTGTCACAAAGACATCTGATGTCTTGCAATTAGTACATTCTAATCTGTCTGGTATGCTGCCCGTGACATCCTTGGGCGGATATTCTTATTATATGAGACGAACGAGTTCAAGAACTTTTGCAGAGGAGCTAGCATCAAGAGGGAGACCACAATGTCTGTGGGCTACAACGAAAGTTCGAAGGCCTATAAAGTATATGTGCCTGGTCAAAGGGAAGTGAAGATATGCCACGATGTTACCTTTGACAAAGATGCTTCCCTGAGGAAAGTAGTCAATCTTCTGAGATCTGAGGAAGATCATGAAGCAAGGCCTAGAAATCAAGAAGAACCGAAGGATGAGACGATGCCCGATGCTGAAGGACCAATGGACCCGATTGATCCACCTCTTTCAATAGGGAAGAGACCATCATGGCTCAGGGACACTCTCGAGGATGCCGAGGGACATATGGCCGCAAAGGGGGACATTCATGAAAGCAAGAAGCTAAGTAGATACCAAGGGTATCTAGCAGCCATGAGTACTATTGTAAAATCTGAGCCTGGATCTTTTGAGGAAGCCGTAGATCATCAAGTCTGGAAGGATGCTATGCACGAAGAGTATGAGTCCATAATGAAGAATGATGTCTGGGATGTGGTTCCAAGACCGGAGGACAAAGTAGTTGTCACCTCGAAATGGCTCTACAAGTTCAAGCATGAATCTGATGGAAGTGCTGAAAAGTTCAAGGCAAGATTCGTTGCCCGTGGCTTCTCTCAAAAGGAAGGCATAGACTATGATGATATATTAGCACCTGTGGCCCAATATACCACCATCCGATCTATCATAGCCCTTGCTGCTACGCAAGGATGGACTCTTCATTAGATGGATGTGAAGACCGCATTTCTGCATGGTGCGATAAAGGAAGATGTGCATGTGGAGCAACCTCTGGGTTTCGAAGTCCAGGATCGAGACACCCATGTTTGCAGGTTGAAGAAAGCCCTCTATGGGTTGAAGCAAGCACCCAGAGCTTGGTACGAGAGGATAGATAGCTACCTGATGAAGCTAGGCTTCACTCGTAGGAATGCTGATCTGAACCTTTACTTCAAGGTTGATAGAGAGAAGCCTCTCATTCTGGTGCTGTATGTGGACGACCTCTTCTTGATAGGTGATGTCCCTCTCATTCATCAGTGCAAGAGGGAGCTCCCTGCTGTGTTCAAGATGAAGGACCTAGGGCTGATGCACTACTTCCTAGGCCTGGAGGTCTGGCAGAGACCTTGCGAGATTTTCCTTTCTCAAGGAAAACACATTATGAAGCTTCTGGAAAGATTTAGTATGATGGATTGTAATTCCGTGTAGACACCAATGGAGCTCAACTTTAAGAAGTTGAGTGGTAGTGTTGTTGGGCTGGTGCTAGCAAATCCTACTGAGTATCTTCAACTCGTAGGGGCCCTGATGTTCTTAGTGAACACCTGTCTGGACATATGTTGTGCGTTGTGCAGTGAACACTTTGAGTCAACACATGGTTGATCATAGCATTCACTGGGTTGGTGCCAAGAAACTCTTGAGATACCTCTGAGGCACGATAGACCATGGGCTGAGATACAATGCTGGGAGTATGGCACTCCATGGATATACTGATGCCGATTGGGCTGGCAATGTGGTGGATCGCAACAGCACATCTGGATGCTACTTCACACGTAGATCTGCTTCGGGCAGGAAATTGAAGTCGGTAGCCTTGAGCACTGCCGAGGTCGAATACATTGTAACATGTATGGCCTGTTGTGAAGTCACTTGGTTGCGAAAGCTCTTCAGTGAGCTGTTCGAGCATGTGCTAGATGCCACCGTTATCCTTTGTGATAACTAGAGGGGGATTTGTTTGTCATAGAATCCCGTGTTCCATGAACGATCCAAGCATGTTGATGGTTGGTACCACTTTATCCGGGATATGGTACAACGAGGCGCCGTAAGGCTCGATCATATAGGAACTGATGAGCAGGTTGCGGATATTCTCACAATGCCCCTGGGGAAGGTCATGTTCCTAACCTTTCGTGAGAATCTTGGTATCGTGGAACGACCCTATTCTAAGGGTCCTGTTGGACGATGAGCTCTGGGAGCTATGGGGGGCTTTGGGGATAGCTTCTCGGAGCTATAAGCAACCACAGGGCTAGGCTTGCCGAACCTTGTTGGTGTGCTTGGGCCCCACCGTTATGATGATTGAGTTGGTTCGCCTCTCATGATCTATGCCCTATATGCATCCTACCCGTTTGAGTTCCGGACTCATGGGAAGTACCTCTCATTTGGCCAATGAGGTGGGAAAAGCTAGAGACTAGTAGCAAAGACTGATGGACGCATCAGAGATTGCCGTACTCTCTATCTAGGATGACATGTGTCCAACCACTTGATCTGGGATCAAGTCTAGTGAGGTTTCGGACCTCCTATTGACTTCGGGTCAGATAAACCAACTTTGGGTTAGTATGTGACTCTTTGAGTCCATGTGATGTTTAGGACCTCCTACTGACTTCGGGTCAGATAAACCAACTTCGGGTTGGTATGTGACTCTTTGAGCCCATGTGAGGTTTCCGACCTCCAATTGACTTCAGGTCAGTGAGACTAACTTCGGGTTAGTATATATGACTCTCTTGAGTCCAAGTGAGGTTTCGGATCTCCTACTGACTTTGGGTCAGATAAACCAACTTCGGGTTGGTATGTGACTCTTTGAGTCCATGTGAGGTTTCAGACATCCTACTGACTTTGGGTCAGATAAACCAACTTCGGGTTGGTATGTGACTCTTTGAGCCCATGTGAGGTTTCGGACCTCCAACTGACTTTAGGTCAGTGAGACTAACTTCGGGTTAGTATATATGACTCTCTTGAGTCAAAGTGAGGTTTCGGACCTCCTACTGACTTCGGGTCAGATAAACCGACTCCGGGTTGGCATGAGACCCTTTGTGAGTCCTATAGAGGTTTCGGACCTCTGGGCTGAATCTGTCAGCCGGGAATGATGTCTTTGTGACTGACCCACTTCTATTCTGAAATAAAGAGGCCAACAGAGAAAGTTACAGCGAGATGACGCACGATGTTTGATTGCACAGGTGGATGGAGTTCTCCCTACTTGAGAGGGAGTGTTAAAATTGGACAACTAGGTCCAAACTCCATGTTGTGATGCTCAGATGAAGACACCAATATTTTTATTGGGTTGCTCTTTCGAAGAGGTGCAAGATCGATCTAAAGATCATCTTGATCTGACGAGCAGAACATTTATTTTGAATTTATTTTGAATACTTTTAAAATATGTGCAGGTCGGCCTTAAGGTTTTACACCCCCAGCAAATGTGTCACACACCCTCAGTGATTGATATAAATAGAGTCGACGTTGGAGGACATTTCAATCATCTCATCACACACATCCTCATGATCTAGAAATGGATGCCGTAAATCTGGATGATGCTGGAAATGGATGCCGTAAATATGGATGATGCCGGAAATGGATGCCGTAAATCTGGATGCCGTAAATATGGATGATGCCGTAAATTTGGATGATGTCGGAAATGGATGCCGTAAATCTGGATGATGCAGTAAATCTGGATGATGCCGGAAATCTGGATGTGGGATTCTTTTGTTGAATTATGTTGATTTTTGATGAGCTGTCTTTAAGGGCTGTGTGTGACACTTTTGGTTGGCTGACTATATTGAGACTTTGCTGGTTGAAGCATCCTGTTGACCGCCGTAACGCACCAACACACTTATATTTTTCTGGCTTGTCTTCTGTCGATCTACTAGTATGTTCTATCAACACTTTACTTTCTTGTTTATGTGATTGCTGACTGACATTGGGGATAAAAGTAAAGTTGCATCAAGCATAGAACATCTTCAAAAATTTACACACGATCATCATTGTCTCTCCAAGGTACATACTCCACCAGGGTGTTCACTGAGAATGACCTCATTGGACTATTCTTATCTTGGATAACTAATCCTCAGAATATCGGTCCACAACTACTCCTTTCTTGAATGCCCTACTGCATTCTCACGGAGTATCGGATGCCAAATGTTTACCAAATCCTCCATTATTTCTTTCAGTGAAGACAAGACTGAATGTCTATCTCTCCCTCTCACATAGGGAGGACATATCCACCAAACCAAGCTTGTCTCTTAAGTACCCAAGCTTCTTGTTTGGAAGTGATTTTGTCAATATGTCAGCGACCTGCTCATCAGTGGGAATATACTGAAGTTGTAGCACTCCATTTTGTACTAGCTCACGTACGTAGTGATATTTGTTGTTAATGTGTTTTGTCTTTCCATGAAATACTGGATCTTCAGAAAAATGTATACAACTGTTGTTATTACATAGTATCACAGTAGGGTTCGTAGGTCTTTCAAATAAGTCATATAACAACTTCCTCAACCAGACCGCTTCTTTCTTACTTCACAGGCTGCAACATAATCAGCCTCAACACTACTTAAGGCAACGGTGTCTTGCTTTCTGCTCATCCATGAGATCATTGAAGATCCCAAACTAAAGCATCCACCAGTAGTGCTTCTCCCATCTTGTTCACTGCCTCCCGAATCAGAATCAATATATCCACTTAATTGGACATCATTCCTTCTTTCATATTTTAGACAGTAGTGGATGGTACCTTGAAGATATCTCAAAATATGTTTTGTTGCTTTCCAATGATCTTGCCGTGATTCTGCTTGGAATTGACTGAGAACATTTACTGCAAAGCATATGTCTGGTCGTGTATTCACCAAGTACATCAGTGAGCCAATCAATTGTCTATATTTGGAAGGATCTACCGGACATGATTCAAAACTTCTCAGACTTTTTGAGTTTGTGATCATCAGAGTGGACATTGGTTTGCAATCCAACATGTCAAACCTCTTCAACATTTTGATCACGTACTTCCCTTGACCTAAATAAATTTCATTAGGTCCTTGCCAGACTTCTATTCCCAAATAGTAATGCATCAGTTCAAGATCCTTCATATCAAATTCTGCTGCTAGGTGCTTCATGCTTTCTTTAATACGACCTTCTACACCAGTAAGGAGAAGATCATCTACATAAAGAAGAATGATTATGGGTTCACCCTTTACTACCTTGATATACAGGTTTGGGTCAGCAGAACATTTCTTGAATCCTAGTCTCTGAAGATATGCATCCATCCTAGCATACCATGCCCTCGGAGCTTGTTGGAGACCATATAGTGCTTTCTTTAATCTGCATACATATGTCTCCTTATCCTTGACTTCGAAACCCAAGGGTTGTTCTATGTAGATTTCTTCATCGATAGTGCCATTAAGAAACGCAATCTTGACGTCCATTTGATGGATGTCCCATTTCTTTGATGCAGCTAAAGAAACTAGAGATCGAATTGTGGTGTATCTTGCCGTAGGAGCAAAAGTATCTTCATAATCAATGCCTTCCAGTTGGGAGAAATCTCTGGCTACAAATCTTGCTTTATATTTATCTATACTTCCATTAATAGCATGTTTGATCTTATAGATCCACTTGGAAGTAACCATAGATTTGTCCTTGGGCCTAGGTACGATCTTCCATACTCCATTCTTCATGATAGATTGATATTCTTCATTCATGGCATTCTTCCATTCAAATTTTTGAACAACCTCTTCGAATGTAGTTGGTTCTGCTTCTATTAGTTTTGTCATGTATGCAGCATACCTAGAATATCTTTTGGGTCTTTTATTTTCTCTAAATGTTCCTTTGGTTGCTTCATGACCTTCAACATCAAGCAATGTGGATTTCAACCAATTAGGTCTTTTTCTTGTTTCAGGAATGATCATTGGTTGAACAAGATTGCTAGGACCTTCTTCTCCATGGTTGTTTTCTTCTTGTTTTTCATTCTCCTCAAGAGTAGGAAATTCTGAATCTTCAGAGTCTATGGGAAGATCTCTTGATTTTTTAAAAGCTATACTTTCGTCAAATAAGACATCGCGGCTAACTTCTATGTGATGACCATCCTTCATGTAGATCCTATATGCTTTTGATGAGTTGCTATATCCAACAAAAATTCCCTTTATTCCTGTCTGCATGCCGAATTGGACTGCATAGTTCTGCTGTGGGAAAAAATCAATCTTGTCTTTGGAAACCTTTTCCAGTAGTAACTCTACCTCCTGCTGCTGACTGACACTTCTTGCCTTCCTCCTGATCACCTCTCGGCACTAGTGCACAATTTGTAGCCTCTACAGCATAGACTGGCGGACTTTGTTTCTTGTTGGAATTGTGCCTTGCTCTCTACAACTAACCAATTCACATTGCCTCCCTCAACTTCATCTGCTTGAATTAACTCGGCCTCCTTTCCTTTTCCGGAACTCTGGAAACCTCTATCGCTGGGAATGCGCTTGCACACTGCAACTGGACAATTCACACTCCCTCTGTCACTGCCACTAGCTCTGCAATTGTCTCACATGCATTGACTGCTGTTGGAAATGTAACTAGTTTCGTTCTTCATAATTGTTATTATACTTATTTCAATATGTATCTTATGTAACAAACAAAAGAGAAAAGAAAAAGTTATTATTTTAAAAGCATGGGTTTCATGCTCTTTATTGATGGTCTTCTAGGTGCTTCTAGGGTTTGTTAGGTAATAGGATTTATTGTCATGAGTCAAAGGAGTCAACATCATGTTTATAAGATACATTTGGGCAAAATATACTTTGTAAAAGAATTTATTTTTGAGTCTAGAAAGTCCTAGAAGCCTCCTAGTACAAGTCGACCCTAGAAGAGACGAGTCATCCTAGAGAGGGGCTATTCGACCTCTTGGAAAGGCTATATATAGAGACATCTTCGACCTCATTTGACACATCAACTCAACAAGTTTGATATGTAATAGAAAGGTGAAGAAAGAAGAGCGAAGGAGAAGGAATAAAGGAAGAAACCACAGCAAAGGAAAGAAGACGAGTTCTTGGGCATTTTCTCCCACACGTGCGAGTATCTGGATCAACTACAGGGGTCGAAATTTCTGAGTTAACTGCAGGTCCAAAATTCTATTGCAGGGGGGTCGAAATTCTGAGACTGGTGCAGTTCTAGAAGGGTTTGTCTCTGGTTTACTTGGTTTGACTTTGACCTAATTGGAAGGTCTCTTTGGAGGGCTGACTTGGTGCTGGACAAGGACTTGGTTTAGGGTTTGGGTCTTTGTTGTCTCATTTGAAGCAGATTCTATAAGAAGAGAAGAGATTTTCTGGGTTTTCCCCTTGGAGGGGTTTTGCCTTGGCTTGGAGCCTAATTTCTATGTCCATTGTCTCTTTTGTTTTGATCTTGATATTTGTTTGATGAAAAGACCTAATTAAGAAACATGAGAAGATAAATAAAGTTCACAAGAAAGTATTAAGGAATAAGGAAAATCAAAATTAATAACTGACACATTGCATTTTCCAACATGGAATCATAGCGAAGGTGAACAACAGAAGGCAACTGAAAAGATCATCTTGTGGACACAAAGAAGGGTTTGAAGAATTAGGGTTTCTGCAGTGATGAGTAAGGCCGAAGTTGCAGGTTCGAATTACAGGAAGATCGAGTTGCAGTATCAAGTTGCTAGAAGAGCATATATTTTGTCTTTACCTCATTAACCTTAATAGGATCTGCCTCACTCAAAGGAGGAGCATTTAAATGGACAATCTTGTACCAGAACTAGGGTTTCTGTAGCAGTTGGAGGATCGAAGGTGCAAATCAAAGTTGCAGGGTCGAATCTAAGGAACAAAGTTGTAGCTAGTGGCTAGCTGATCCAGGATTGAGCTGATCTAACCTACCTGAAGGAACATATTTGGAAAAGCATCAAAGGATCTTGGTATCATTCATTACTCTTTGACGCTGTTGCTGAGAGGATCCTAAAATACATCTTTCTAGGACATCTTTGAAGATATTGAAAGCCTCGAGATAGTTGGAGACATCATCAAAGAAGGGAATATTCTTGATTGACAAGTAAGTATCATATTGTTGCTCTATGTCTTGATCTACAGGTCATATGGGTTCTTTCTGCAAGGAACGCAATAAGCTCGTTGGCTCAACAAATTTCCTAGCATGGAAGAAAAGGATTGATCTGGCACTTACAAACTTCAAAGCATGAAGTAATGGAATATGTTCTTGGTGAAATTACTGAACCTAGAAAAGGCAAGACTCAAGAACTAGCAAAATACAAGAAGGGGGAAGTAAGGGCATAAAGGATCATTGTTGAGTCCTTTAAGGATCAACTTGTTCCATTTGTTGCTAACTTGAAGACTTCTAAGGCTATGTATGACAAACTATTGAATTTGTACTCTAGAAGTACATTAGGAAAAAATATGTCTTTTAGAAATAAACTATATAAAATGAAGAAGTCGAAGGATGGGGACATGGCCTCCTTTCTAAAAGAGAGATTAGTTGCAGGGGCTTGGGGAGACAATTTGTGATTCAAAAATGACCATATGTGTACTAAATGCATTGCTACCAGAATGGAGTAGTTTTGCAATGAATATCTACTCTAAGAAAGACTCAACTCCTTTTGATGAGTTATGGGCTCAATGCATTTTGGAAATAACTAAGATCAAGGCAAAAGATGATATTGAATCAGATGAACAATCTCAAGCCTTCATTGCTAGAATCAAGAAGCTGAAGAAGGGAAAGTTTGGAAAGTCCAAGAAGAAGCCAGATATGTTCAAGGTTCAATGCTTTGGATGTGATGAAGATGGACACTTTAAGAGGGCCTGTTCAAACAAGCAGAACAACAAAAGAAAGGAAATAAGTGAACCTCACATGGCTAAAGAAATGGGAGAACCTGAGAAGAAGCCGAAGAAAAAAGATGTCAAATATCTTTATTATTGAAGAAGGCATCCTCTCTGTCAGGTTCCTTATACAATTGGTCTTTCCTTTAGAATAACATGCATTGTTGTTTACTTTAGTAGATTTTTGTTTTGGTTTGGCATCATGAGATAGTAGTAAAAGTAGAGTCTACTTGATTGTGTTGCTTTGCAAGAATCATCTAGTCGTTCAAAATTGAGAAGAGTGGACAATTTTGCATATTAGTGTTCATCCAAGCATTCTAACATAATGTTAGAGATAGTCATTTTGCTAAGGTAGATCATTATGATCCTAGAAGAACCATCATTTTGGAAGGTCCTTGGAAAAAGTATTTTGACAAGGATAGTATACATTCCATATAGTATGGAAACAATACTCTTAAAGGATGAAGGAATGTAATTGATCAGGTTGCAGGTTCAATGTAGGGAAAAGAGCTAGATGATTGTTTGGAAGCATAGGAATGCATATTTGAAGTAAATTTTGGGTAGGATTCACATGTAAAAAATCCTGTAAAAGAAGTTGATCATATATTATGCATGGTGATTTGATTATATGATGCCTAAAAGGATGAATTGGACTTACTCTAGAATGAATAAAAGATTAAGACTTTCTCACTAGAATATATAGAATGGTGTTGAACATTTAGTATAGTCTCTGAAAGAAAATGGTAACTTGGTAATCAAGTTGGATCCTTGGGCACTCTGATGCATAAAGGAAGACTCATGTGGAGATGGACCATGAGGATGTTGATGCTTTGATAAGAAGGTCAACATGATAAGGTAAGTCTAATATTTTTGTTATTGGTTATCTGGTTAACATATTGTTTTGCTACTGGAAGGATATTGCAAGAATATATGAATAATGTTGAGATGAGCTCAACATATGTTACCTGGCAATTATGAAGTCAAGATGTCTTCATCTTGAGATTGAAAGATAGCATTGCGAGAAGATAACTTGAAGGTCAAGTTCATAAAACAACAAGGAGATCACTTTCATGAGGAAGCTATGATCAACATGAAGTTTGGAAAGGCTGAATCTTCATTGATGATAACAAGACGAAAGTGATGTGCAATATTGATGACCTGAACCTTGTCACAAAGGAAGAAGATGGCTCCATGATACCAAGGAAGGAAGCATGCTCGATATGTTGAGATGCGGAGGAAAGAGGGAGCCATGCAACTATGAATAACAAGTAGCTGATTCTCTTATGAAGAGTGGCTACGAGGCTTGTGGTGTCTGACTTTCCAAATTAAAAGGAAGTATGGAATGCCCTCTGGTTTTGAAAGGGAGTGGAGTCTCCTTGAATAGGAGCAAGGATCTATTCTCTAATTAAAAGGAGAATAGAGATATCTTCTCTGGTTGAGAGGGAGTGATGTTGGACATCAAATGTGCATTCTCTTCTTTATGTGTCATGCACTTGACTAGGACTAACAATCGTAAGTCTAAGCTTCCCTTGGAGAGAGAACGATGGAGGATTGGATAAGCATTTGTGGTTTCCTTGAGGAGAAAGCATCCAAGAAAGGAAAGGGACTGACACTCTTTGAGGATAGGATAGGTGTCCAAGATAAGAGTGGTCGTAGAGGACCTGTATTCTTTGAGGATTGGGAATCCAAGGTAAGAATAGTCCTAAAAGACATACCTTTTGAACATTCGGATGGGGTATGTACCTTGACTTTCCAAATTAAAAGGAAGTATGGAATGCCCTCTGGTTTTGAGAGGGAGTGGAGTCTCCTTGAATAGGAGCAAGGATCTATTCTCTAATTAAAAGGAGAATAGAGATATCTTCTCTGGTTGAGAGGGAGTGATGTTGGACATCAAATGTGCATTCTCTTCTTTATGTGTCATGCACTTGACTAGGACTAACAATCGTAAGTCTAAGCTTCCCTTGGAGAGAGAACGATGGAGGATTGGATAAGCATTTGTGGTTTCCTTGAGGAGAAAGCATCCAAGAAAGGAAAGGGACCGACACTCTTTGAGGATAGGATAGGTGTCCAAGATAAGAGTGGTTGTAGAGGACCTGTATTCTTTGAGGATTGGGAATCCAAGGTAAGAATAGTCCTAAAAGACATACCTTGTGAACATTCAGATGGGGTATGTGCCTTGTAGAGGTAGTGCGGTATCACACATAAAGCCTCCCAACATAATGCTCTTTAATGAAGTAGAGCTTGTCTAGTTAGACCTCGAAGACAGTGCTGGTTATAATGATGATGCTTACAGTTGGCTTATCAATCCGACTCTTCTTATGAGAACTCTTTAGTTTGAGAATGATGTTGTATTGGTTGTAAAATTATGATTACCTCCCTAGTTAAGAGGGTGTGTTGGGAATGTAACTAGTTTAGGTCTTCATAATTTTTATTATACTCATTTCAATATGTATCTTATGTAACAAACAAAAGAAGAAAAGAAAAAGTGATTATTTTAAAAGCATGGGTTTCATGCTCTTTATTGATGATCTTCTAGGCAAAAGCATGTTCTTCGTGCTTCTAGGGTTTTCTAGGTCATAGGATTTGTTGTCACAAGTCAAAGAAATCAACATCATGTTTATAAGGCCCATCTGGGAAAAATATACTTTGTAAAAGAGTTTATTCTTGAATCTAGAAAGTCCTGGAAGCCTCTTAGTACAATTTAGCCCTGATAGAGACAAGTCGGCCTAGAGAGGGGCTATTCGACATCTTGGAAAGGTTATATATAGAGACATCTTCGACCTCATTTGACACATCAACTCAACAAGTTCGATTTGCAATAGAAAGGAGAAGAAAGAAGAGCGAAGGAGAAGGAATCAAGGAAGAAACCATAGCGAAGGAAAGAAGACGAGTTCTTGGGCATTTTATCCTACATGTGCGAGTTTCTGGAGTAGCTGCAGGGGCCGAAATTTTTGAATTAACTGCAGGTCCAAAATTCTGTTGTAGAGGGGCCAAAATTTTGAGACTGGTGCAGTTCTGGAAGGGTTCGTCTCTGGTTGACTTGGTTTTACTTTGACCTAATTAGAAGGTCTCTTTGGAGGGCTAACTTGGTGTTGGAGGAGGACTTGGTCTAGGGTTTGGGTCTTTGTTGTCTCATTTGAAGCATATTCTATATATAATAAGAGAAGAGATTTTCTAGGTTTTTCCCTTGGAGGGGTTTTGCCTTGGCTTGGAGCCTAATTTCTATGTCCATTGTCTTTTCTGTTTTGATCTTGATAATTGTTTGATGAAAAGTTCTCATTAAGAAACACATGAAGATAAATAAATTTCACAAACAAGTATTAAGAAATAAGAAAAATATGAATTAATAGCTGCCACATTGCATTTTCCAACAACTGCAACTAGTTTTGCAATTGTCATCTGAATGAGTCACTGCGCTTGTTAACACTGAACCTACTAATATGATGATGTGGGCCCCTGTTGCAAGGGTATTGGTCCTACTGCAAGAATTGGAACTGATTTGCTTGATCTCCTTGCTGCATCTGCACTGAACCCTTCCCCTCCTGATATGCAGGAGAATCAAACTACACCTCCTCCTGGATCTGGTGTCCCACTATCTCCTTTCGAGCCTTGTCCATGGCTGGGACCCTTCTTCGCTTTGCAACTCACACTAGACATCGCACTTCCTCCTGTACTTGTCTACGACAACTGGAATTCGATTCGCTGTCTAGATTTGCATTTTGGGTAACTCGCATGGACTGCTTTGGCAATCTCGTATGACCATCTAGAGAAATATACAAAATATACAAAACTCAAAATCTGGAAATATCCTTCTCTTTCTTGCTCAACCTTCCATTTGCTACTCACTCTCCCTTCTGGAATGCACAAATTTGCTCCTGTTTGCTTTCGGATGTCTCTTCTTTGGTAATCACTTTGCCTACTACCTCAACTGGGCAACTTGCTAAAGCTTCCGAAAGTCCTCCTTCAAAATCTGGCACACGATCTGCTGCTCCTGAAGGTCGCACTAGCTAACTGGCAAAACTACTATGACTTTCTGCAACTGGATATCTCAGATCTCCTCCTGGAACTGGATCTGGAAACCCTCTGAGAATTTCTGGAAATTCCTCTTCATCTATGTGCTTTTCTCTTACACCCAACACTGATCTGCTGCTGTACAACCTGCTGCAAATCAACTGTGTCTAGATCTGCTCAACGAACTGATTGATCTGCTTACCGGAACCCTTTATCTAGAGAATCCACTCTTGCAAATCTCTTCAATTGAGGCTAATCGAATTTTTCTGCTCGTTGCAACTGAAAATCGAACCCTCTGCCTCTACGAATTTGCACATCCTGGTGGTGGTCTGTGCCTAGAGCTCCCTCTGAAGCTGCAAAATATCTCCCTCGTTACTGAGCTTCCAATCCGTCTTCAAACACGCTTTGATTGTTGAGAAATCTAGGGCATAGGAAATAGGTGACTTCTCTTTGATGATAATTGCTTGTGAATTTTTTTTACTTCTTTAGGTTTGGTTCTTCTTTTACTTATATTATTATAATTTTATTCTTCATCAAACAACTACCAAACCATGAACAATAAAGAAAAAAGCGATCAGGCAGGGCCAAAACCTCTGCAACTTGAGAGGAAAACCCAAAACGAATTCTTCTTCTTATAGAGTCTTTAATTGACGAATACCAAGACCAAACCCCTTGACCTATTAACTTCTCCAAGACCAAGTCACAAGGCTTCCTTATTTTGTTTCTCCTTCCTTGAGTCGACGATGGTCAAACTGCTTGCTTCTTTCTACTTCTCAACTATCCTTCACATTTCGGCTTCTTGGATTAGACCTACAACCTTCGGCCTCTTCAAAAACCCTAGTTGGAGTACGTGTGATGGATGTTCACCAACTTTTGTACCTTGTTCTCCCCTCGCTTGGATGGAAAGACTTCCTTCTATAATTCGGCTTGATGAATACTATGTCTCCTCCCTTGATTAGGATTTTAGGATAACTTTGCTAGCCCCAGTCCTTTTTCTGCAACAGAGGACACTAATTTCCTTTGTACGTGTGAGGTATATTGCCCAAAACACATCAGAATAACTTCGACGACTTCTTCTCTTTTCGTCGCTTGATGAGGGGCTTCTTGTTCTAGGTTTCTCGCACCTTTTCCTTTATTTCAGATCCTTGTTCGAATTATGTCCTTGGTGTTGAAGAATGTAACTAGGTTCAGTGTTCATAATTGTATTTGAGTCATAATAAAATGTATTTATCGAAAGAAAGAAAAAATTTATTATTATTATTAAAATGGCTTATTAAAGCATGGGTTTCATGCCTGGGTCATCATGTTCTAGGTCAAAGTCCCCATCGAGGACTTCTAGGTTTTATCTTGAGTCATTAGAGTCATTGTCCATTTTATGAGACCCTTCTTGGGCTTTTGAATCATGTAAAAAGAATTTATTGAGTCAAATAAGTCATTTGTCACCTTCACACCAAGTCGACCCTTACTTGATGAAGTCGGCCTACATTAGGGTAATTCGACCCACAGAAGAGTCTATAAATAAGTGCAACTCGATTCATTTGGAGGATCACACACACAAGTTCGATATACAAGCAGAAGAAGCATAAAAATACGAAATTGCAGGAGAAGGAGAAGGATTGCAGAAAGGGTCAAGATCGAAGTTTCTAGGGCATCTATCTCTCATACGTGCGAAATTACTGGACATTTGTAGGAGGTCGAAAATCTAAGGTTTACTGCAAGTCAAAGTCTAGTTGTTGCTGCAACTAGGTTGAAGATCTGCTACTACTAGGTTGAAGTTTCTGCTATTGCTTCAAGGTCGAAGTGCTGCTGCTTCAAGGTTGAAATTTTGCTACTGCTACTAGGTCAAATTTTTGCTACTGCAAGTTTGAAGTTGCTGCTGGAACGTTATCATCTGTACAAGAAGGGAGGGTTGACTTGGTGATTGAGGAAGTCTGTGTCTAGGTCAAAGAGTCTTGGATTATCTCATGAAACTTCATAACGAAGAGTTGTTGATTGGTTTTCCCCCAGATAGGGGTTTTGCCCTGGTTGTTCGCCTACATCTGGTGTCTTTGATCTTCGTGTTATGGTTTTGGTAATTGTTTGATGAACTAAGATAAAATATCACAAGAAAGTTAATAAGAACATAAGAATATCACAAGTAATTATCAACATAAGAAAATCTTTTTGCCTTTCTGATTTTTCAACACTTAGTGAGGTCGAGCTCACCCTATATATAATGTTTTGCTCTTGGAAATGTTGAGATTTTGTGTATTTGTAGTAAGATCAGTTGTGCTCTAGCTCCCAAATTTTGTGGAGGGACTAGAGTACATTTGATCTACAAGACCCAGAAAGGGATTTGGGAAATTTCATCTAGTTTGGGAGATATTTAATTAATTAATTATTTTAATGTATTTCCTAAGTCTAAACTTAGAAAAATGAAATAATTAAAGTTAGATAAAAGTACTTTCGGATTAATCACATCATTAGGATTAAACATGTGATGAAATTGTCTTAAGTCACACAAATCAAACTTTCTTTTAATCTTAGCCATTGATTCAAGATCTGATCATGGCTGTTGGTTTCCCAACGAGAAAAGTATAAAGGAAAGGCTTGGGGTCATTTGTAAAGACACACAGAGGCAGAGCATTGAAGCTAAGTTGAGATTCTAGGGCGGGTTTGCTAAGAATTCTCAGAAGTGTTTCAGCTGTGGAGAGCGGAATTTAGACAAAGGGGATGATCTGATCCCAGTGTCTAGAATCAACAAAAGACAGAGATCAGCTCAGAGAGGTAGCGCAAAGAAGCAGGAGAGCAGCAACAAAGAGGGCAACAACTGTAATACGCAGGTGCTGCGCAGTCCCTCATAGGGCAGCGTGATTCAGCTGGAAACCCTCAGGGGTTACGTAGAGACCCTAAGGGGCAACGTAAGGACTGCCTCACCCAGTCTGGGTTAACGCAGCCCTTTGCAAGCCAACACTGAGGGACACAGGGGCTTCAGAGGCAGACGTAGGGACTTCAGGGGCAACACTGGGGTTTCTAGGGCCTAATTTTGGTTGAGTTCTATAAATCTCGTTGAGGGTGTTGATCAATCATTATTTTGGCTTCAGAACAGCCAGTGAGTTGCAGATCTATTTTATCTCTGTCGGGTTTTCTAGATCTGGAACCCAGATTTGTTGTATTCAGAAAATTCTTAATAATAAAACCCTCCAGCAGCTAACAGACCTGTTTTCCCGCATTGGGTTTTTCCGAGGACTATTTGTCTAGAAAATCACTGTCACTTTGTCTAAGCGTGCATGTACTTTTTCTAGATCTGAATTGGTGAAAGTCTGTTATGTGTTTTGCTTCGATATTAATCTGAATTTTTAGCTTAATAACTTAATTAAGTAGGAGGAGCATAACCAGATCTAACAATAGATTTCTGCATAAGTGTAACATTCAGAAATTTTCACATGGAATCATAGCAATTGCAGATCTAGGAGGGACACCAGCAAAAGACTGAAGGTTCTTGCTGCAGAAAGCAACAGGAAAAGCAACAGAAGGGCAGATCTGAAGGGACAACGCAGTTTTCAGAGCAGCAGAAGTTATGCAGAGGGCAGGGTGACGCAGTCTAACGCTGTCTCACAGCAGGCCCACGCAATTACTATGCAAAGGCAACGCTGGGATTGTCTGAAACCAGCCAGTGTGACAAAGAGCGGGAGGAGATCAGCTTCTCAGAGAGTTTCTAGCCAAAGAAACTTGCAGATTGATTAGAGGATCAAAGAGAGCTGAATCATTGTTGATTTGGCAGATTTCCAAGAAGGGGAATCAGTTGTCAGAGGGAGCAGAAGGTCCCTGTTTCGCCAAGGGCCTTAGATCCAATTCTCTAGCAAAGAGAAAGGGAAGTTCCGACACATTTATGAGCAGATGGCTCCTCTGGAGTGTGTGATTAGGACAAATTGGATGGCCTTTCCAACTTCTTAGTTTGGAAGGCTAGGATCCTGATAGTCCTAGAGGCATATAATCTAGGAGACCGTTTAGAGAAAACTCTGGCCACACTGACCGATGCAGATCTCCTAAGGAAGCATAATGAAGTTGCTGGACATGCCAAGCGGCTGTTCATGGATGGAATTAAGGACCATATTGTCCCACACATAGCTGAAAAGAAGACAACTAATGAGATGTGGAAGGCCTTAACTTCCCTATATGAGGGAAAATCTGTCCAAAGGATGATGCTATTGGAGACTCAGATGAGGTCATTCATGAAGACCAAGGGAGAAGACATGGAACATTTCCTCTTCAGATTGCAGTCAATTAGAGATCAGTTGACTGCAACGGGTGCTAAAGTGGAAGATGATGTGATGGTCAAGACTGCTCTCAATGCCATCACACATGAGTGGGAAACTAAGTCACCTGATACGGGGATATGGGGATACCGGGATTCGAAGTATTGGATACGGGTACGGTGACCCTGGAACATGATACTTCTGGGATACGTTACGTTATATATTATTTTATTAAAAATATATATATATTTTAAAAAATATATATATATTAATATATTAAAAATTAGATATTTTTTGGACAAATTCATACAAAATTCATTGATTCAAACATAGATATTAGATACTCATGAGTCATACATCATCATTGATACTATAATACAAATTACAATGATACATTGATACACCATACATGATACAATCGTCAAATTTACTCAGAAAGACAAGATTGAAGATAGTAAGATACTGTAGTTTTTTCATTAAGTCTTCAGAATCAAAATGTGTTACATAAGAACACTGCCAATGGCAAATAGAAATAGAAAATAGAAAATCAACTACAGTCTACAAGACTACAAGTCTGAAGCCTCAATGAGTCAGAGTCATCAATCCTCATAATCAGCATCACTGTCCAAATCCTGATCATCATGCTCACCACTGCTCTCCTCTGCCTCTGATGCATCCTCCTCCTCTATCATCTCTGCATCTGCTGGTGTGGAGGATGATCCCTCTATTCCATCATCAAATTTGACAGGCTCTAGCACTGGCGCATTGAGATCCAAGTTGGCCAATGCCAACTCAACACTGCTGTCCAGACCCATATCATCAGGAAAGACATCCCACATCTTTGTCTTTCCCTTCAACCACTCCTCCCTCTGCCTGTAGATGAGACGAAGGTTGGTGTGCACATACACCATTGTCTCTGCCCTGGACTGCTCAAGCCTGCTCCTCTTCACACTATACAAATTCCCATATGTGCTCCAATTCCTCTCGCAACAAGAGGGTGAAGTCACTTGAGAGAGGAGCCTCATGGCTAACTGCTGTAGAGGAGGGCTTGCTGCCCCATGAGTTGCCCACCAAGAATGGGGCTTCTTAGCCCCCCTGTCTCGAATCAAATCATAGCCTCCAAATCGCCCCCTGCCAGTGGAAAAATCTGCAAAGGCATCCTCCACCTCATTAAGGGATGCCCTATCCTGAAAAATCCTCCTCAATGCATCTTTCCTCCCCTGTGAGATTTCAGCATCCATGTGAGGAGGGAATCTGTGGGAAGGTCCACCATTCAGCCACTCATGGCTGTAGTATTTTGGGTTCAAGGAGTGAGCCAAACAATGTAAAGGTGTGCAATTCTTGTCCCATCTGCTGACAAGAATATCCTGTATGACGGTGAAGAAGGCCTCAGGTGATGTCTCATACTCTGGGCACTGACTCTGTAAAATAATGGTCCTCACAGACTCAATCATGGAATCCCAACCCTCATAAACCTCTCCTAGGATGGGTTGGTTTGTATCTGCAAATCTGAGCAAGGAAATGATAGGCTCCATGATCTGAATAATTAGATCTACCTTCTCCCACCATATATCATCCAACACTATGTCCTTCACCTTCTTTGAGGTTGCTTGATCCGTCTTTCTCCAAAAAGACCAAAACTCTGAAATAACCATAGACCCAAGAGCGGTCTTGACCTCCCTCAACCTCTTCAACATGATGAATGAAGAGGCAATCTGTGTATCTGCAATCTTCAACAATGATAGATTTTTGTACTCCTTGTAGATAGTGAGGGCATTTGTATGGTTTGTTACAAAGTTGCGGATATGTCGTGCATCCTCAATAGTGGCTCCAATCCAAAGCACATCAGAAGCAATAGATTTCAGTGCCAAGTTCAATGAATGGACAATGCAAGGTGTCCAAAATACTTGTGGATATTTTGCTTCCACAATCATGCCAATAGCCTTGCAAATAGGTGCATTATCTGTAATGATTTGCACACAACAATCCACACCTACATTTTCAATAACTTTGAGAAATAACTCACCCATATATTGTGCATCCTTGTACTCTCCAAGCGCATCCACTGCTTTCAAGAAAACTGCACGATTCGTGGATGACACCATGAAGTTAATGAGTGGGTGGCGTGCTGGATCTGTCCATCCATCAGAAACAATGCTAACCCCAGATGTTGGCCATGCTGATTTAATAGGCTCAAGCATTTTGTCCACCTCTTTGTTTGCCTTTGTCAACAATGTGGTTCTGAGCTTCTCCGACCCAGGAGGCACATACCCTGATGGAGCCCCATGACAAAGAGCTCGACACATCTCAATAAATAGAGGTGACCGTGCAACATTAAAAGATATGAAGTTCTGATAGAAAAAAAATGCAATGGTGAGGTCAAGCTCTTCCCTTTTCTCTTTTTGGAGAATCTTGTCCATTGGACCAACTGCAGTTGCCTTTCTCTTTGCTAATTCTCCCCTGCTAGAAGTCTCAAAAGGGAACTTGCTGCTGCTTTTCCTCAAGAATGGAAGGGGGTCATCAGTCTTGGATTTTTTTGATTTTGTTGCCACATTTGCCTCACCAATACTCTGCTCTTTCTCCATTTTCTTCCTATCTGGCGATTCAATTGTTGTACAACATTTAACGCCACAACCTGGAATACCCAACAAATGAGCTTTCACACGGAAATATGTGCCATTGAAATGGCCATTGCAAAAATTGCATTTCCATGAACAATTTCCTCCTCCCTTTTTTGCTGCCCCTTCCTCTCTTGTCGCATATTTCCACAATGGGTATTTGGGATCAACAATTTGTTTTCCTTGCACATTTGAAGCTACTGTTGCAGCCCCACTTCCAATGGATGGAATACTTGCAGACCCTGATGAAAGAGGGACAGGAGGGGCATCTCCAATGGAGACATTCTTCCCCTTTCTTTGCCCTTGTCTTGCTACCTTTGATTGAGCCATGAATACTGTAAAAAATAAACAAAAACAACTAAATATATAAAACATATGCACATGCAAACACTAACAACAAACTAAATGCAAAATATAGAGGGACAATGCACTTACTGGATGCTCGAATCTCTTCGAAAGAACTCCCTTTCTCCTTGCTCACACTTGCTCCTTGCTCACACTAGCTCTCCTTCTCACTTCACAAATGAAATGGATGAGAAGATAGAGAAGAAAAACCGCACTTTATAAAAAAAATAGCGCGATTTTGCTTGCCGCGGGCCCAGCCGTACCCGGCTGTACGGGATACGACGTATCCGACGGGGTACGGTCGGGATACAGCGTATCCCTTTTCGGACACGCCGTATTCCGACCGTACCCCGTACGGATACGCCGTATCCTTTGAATTGGGGCCGAATCCGGTACGGGTAGGTGTCCGATACGGGGATTTGGGGATTCGATGGCATTTTAGGAGTATCCGGTGACTTAGGTGGGAAACCTTTGTCCAAAGTATCATGGGTAGAGCGGACCTCCTAGATTGGGACAACTTGTGGGAAATGCTGCGTCAAGAAGAACTTCGTAGAATCACCAAGAAGCAGTACAGCTCTGGATTGAGCAAAGTGAAGAAGGAAGATGAAGAAGATGCAGCCTTGGCATCAAAGAGGCAGTAGGGAAAGAAGAAGAAGGATTTGTTAAAGATCAAGTGCTTCTAGTGTGGTGAATTAGGACACTTTGCCAGCAATTGTCCTCAGAAGAAAAGGGACAAGGAAGCTTCTTCTTCCAAGATTGCTGTGGCGGATGATGGGTCGGACGATGATGTAGCCATGAGCGCTCATGAACCATGAAAGTGGGGCGACATGGATCTGTAGAGGAGCTACAGAATGTAAGGCGGGATCCTTGTGCAACTCATCTCTTAGATCACATGCGAGCTACGACAGCCTTAAGACAATAGCGAGACAAGTAGAGCAGTGGGTGCATAGATCACGGATGAAGCAAAGGCAGATCTGAAGGCTGGAAGACGCAGCGCAGTGCAGATGCAGCAACAACGTAGAGGCAACAACAGTGTAGGGGCTGATGTGACTTCAGCAATGCAGAGCAGAGTTGCAACAACGTGGAGGCTTTGGGAAGACAACGCAGCACAACAGCAACGTGAGGGATTTCAGCACAAGGGGCTGATGTGACTTCAGCAGTGTAGAGGGAGTCTGCTTACGCAGTGCAGAGCTGTTGCTGTGCATCATCCTTCAGATGCCAGATCAGATCAACAGCCTATGGAGCTTCGGTGATGAGGATGCAAGCCAACTGACTTGTCTGTCAAAGATTGGGTAGGAGATTTAGTTGTTTCTCTCAACAATTGAAGTTGCAGTGCAGCAGATCAGCAGTGGCAGTGCTATGAGCAGCACAGATGCGACAAATTGAGAGGGAGCTGCAGTACAGATGTTGCAGTGGCAGCGTCATGGGCAGTGGTACAGAATGGCAGTAGGAAAAGCATCAACAACACAAAACCAGTGCCCAAAATCTTGTAATGCATAGTGTAATGTATTGCTAGAGCACACTCCTGATGCTAAGAGGGAGTGTTGAGATTTTGTGTATTTGGGGTAGCATCAGTTGTGCTCTAGCTCCCAAATTATGTGGAGGGACTAAAGTACACTTGATCTACAAGACCCAGAAAGGGATTTGGGAAATTTCATCTGGTTCGGGAGATATTTAATTAATTAATTATTTTAATGTATTTCCTAAGTCTAAACTTAGGAAAATGAAATAATTAAAGTTAATGAAATTAAACATGTGATGAAATTGTCTTAAGTCACACGGATCAAGGTTTCTTTTAATCTTAGCCATTGATTCAAGATTTGATCATGGCTGTTGGTTTCCGAATGAGAAAAGTATAAAGGAAAGGCTTGGGGTCATTTGTAAAGACACACAGAGGCAGAGCACTAAAGCTAAGCTGAGATTCTAGGGCTGGTTTGCTAAGAATTCTCAGAAGTGTTTCAGTTGTAGAGAGGGGAATTTAGACAAAGGGGTTGATCTGATCCCAATGTCTAGAGTCAGCAAGAGACAAAGATCAACTCGGAGAGGCAGCGCAGAGAAGTAGGAGAGCAATAGCAGAGAGGGCAACAACTGTGCTACGCAGTCCCTCCCAGGGCAACGTGATTTCGCTGGAAACCCTCAGGGGTTACGCAGAGACCCTAAGGGGCAACGTAAGGGCTGCATCACCCAGTCTGGGGTAACGCATCCCTTTGCAAGCCAGCGCTGAGGGACGCAGGGGCTTCAGTGGTTGACGCAAGGGCTTCAGGGGCAGCATTGGGGTTTCTAGGGCCTGATTTTGGCTGAGTTCTGTAAATCCCGTTTAAGGGTGTGGATCAGTCATTATTTTGGCTTCAGAACAGCCGGTGAGTTGCAGATATATTTTATCTCTGTCGGGTTTTCCAGATCTGGAACCCAGATTTGCTGTATTCAGAAAATTCTTAATAATAAAACCCTCCAGCAGCCAGCAGATCGGTTTCTCGCATTAGGTTTTTCTGGGGACTATTTGTCCAGAAAATCACCGTGTCACTTTGTCTATGTGTGTATGTATTTTTTCTAGATCTGAATTGGTGAAAGTCTGTTATGTATTTTGCTTCAATATTAATCTGAATTTTCAGCTTAATAACTAAATTAAGTAGGAGGAGCATAACCAGATCTAACAGTAGATTTTTGCATAAGTGTAACATTCAAATTTTCACAGGAAATAGGCCGACTTGTGCCATGGGTTAGGCCGACTTGCCATTCTATAAAGATATCCATCTTCTTTTGAGAGCCTACGTGAATGAGTGCTTGTGAAGAGGTCTTGGAGTGTTAATGACTCAAACAAAATTACTTTTTACAATATGTAACATGTCTTCATTACATGACATTGACTCCCTAGACTTTATGACTTGATGACCAACCCTAAAGGCTCACAATGGGAGCCGTAACTATAAAATAAAATTCCTTGATCATGGAACCCATGACTCGAGCATTACAAAATAATTTTATTTCTTCTTTACATCAAATACATAAAATCATGATTACACATGTCATTATGAAGACCAAACCTAGTTACACTTTTCAACACTGGTACCATGTGAAATTTTCACTATTGCAGCAACTGGAAATTATTCTTTTAATTGAATATTATTATGTGCAACTTATTTGTTATTACAACAAACAATGAATAAAGTCACTACTGCAATTTTCACCAAAAATAAAATGCACTGCAAAAGCAAAATTGGAACTGAGAAAAAAATAGAGCACACACACAATAAAAATGACACTGATGTTTTTGGACAAGAGTCCCTAGAAAAACCCAATGTGGGAAAACTGGTGCAATAGATGAGGGTTCATTTTATTATGCAACAGTAAAAATTAAGAGTACAATATCTAGATGCCTGACTGGAAATCCTCAACAAATATATAGCCAAAATATCTGTGAGGCAAATGCCTCAACTCCACATTTGATCCCGACTCCGAAATATGACAAAACTGGTTACTCGAACCGCCCTTGTGTGACCCTTTGCATAGTGCTTGCGTAGGCTCTACTCTCTTTGCCTTCGAAACTCGCAGAATCCTACAACTCTGCCTATGGCAGTGACTCGCTAGCCCTTCTGGAAAATTTCCTAGACTCTGGCACCTGAATCACCCAGTTTCACAGTTAAGTCGAACTACCTCCTTGAGGCTTTTGCGTAGCCCCTGCGCGACCTCCAGTGGAATAACTCAGCGTCTCTGCTTCTGCCTCTCCGGAACTGGAAAGATCCTCCAGAATATCTCTACTATTGTTCCTCAGCCTCTGCTACATGATCTTTGGCTCAAATTCTTCCCTGCGCTAAATCTCTGCTCTTTGGGAAATTCGATCTACCCTGATCTCCCTCTTCTTCGATGTGTCTTCTCCATCCCAATCTTTTATTTTTCCACGATACTGGAATCTAGGTTAGGGTCTTAGAATCACAGACACTACCAATCCAAATATCACAACAAACTACTTTGCACAATGGAATATAAACAACAATAAATCAACACGTGCACAAATATAGACAACTTTTTACAATTTTTAACAACCCAACTTCTTTATATTAACAATCTGTAATACAATTGTCTAGGGCTCTCGTAACTGGGATTGTGACTCTCATACATCCACTGATACAAGAATACAAGAATAAGATACACTGACGATCTAGTTGATGTAGTCGACAATCACAACTCCTCTTGTCATACCCTGAACACAACTGCTGGTTCGTTTGCTCTCAATATGCAGCTCTTGCCTCTACCAATGGTCCTGCTCCTTTAGGTCACTGAACATGACTTCTCCAACTTCTCTCTAGCTGATCGTTAGTCCTTCAACGCATCAACATATAAAGACTCTCGTTGAGTTGTTCACAACTCTGTTTGTGAACAACTCTCAGCTGCCCACTACTGCTCCTCAGCTCCTTTGGGACTTCTTCCCTCTAATGCTTGCTTGCGTTGCTCCAATGAAGACAAACTTCGGGCAGAGGGCTGCCACATATCACTGCAAGATGTCCTACTCTTCAATGAACTTGGGCTAGTCAAACAACTCCCTTTGACTTCCTTCTTTTGTCCTTCAAAGATCAGTCACTGAGCCTTTCCAATCAACCTCTTCTAGCAGTCCAAGTGTCCTTCCATGCACTGCACTTAGAGCTCCTTTGAGCACCTCCTTGTTGCCCTCCAATAGCCTTGAGACACCCAACCAAATCTGTCCAACCTGGACCACTCATCCACTAGCAACAAACCAACATAAAACACATCACAACATACCTTTCTGAGTTGGTGTACACTGCTGTTAAGTCTACGGTTTGGTTAGGGCGACCTACAATCCACGTCAACCCTAATTGCAAGCTCCAACAGGCCTCCTACAACTGTGACCTTCCTCCCTTGGCCTCCTACTCCCATACATTGTTGTTTTAGATGGGTTCCAACCCTTGTTTAGGCCTTATGACCCCCTCCAACCTAAAGTATAGGGCTCGACCCCTACTCCAATCAACTGTACAGACTGCGACTCCCTTTTGGAGGTCTTTCGACACATGAAAACCACACCAGACTGCCCAGAATCCTTCTTTTTAGCCTCAACTTGCACTTATATCATCTCGACCCTCAAATAGTCACAAGAAATACCCAAAACAAGTCTTCTCTCCTTTGCTTGAGGTTTGCTCTTGATCTGCAACCCAAAATAGAGATGTATCTTATGTTTTGTTGCTTCTTGGATGTGTGTACTAGCCTCAACGTTCACTTATATTTATATGCATCTTATGGGTTCCAACTACCTGTCCTTTAGGGCTCAAACTAACCCATCTGACTTGACTTTTCTTGTGAAAACCCAACCAGCACATAAATAATTTTTTATCTCCCAAACCACATAACATCTCTTGGTCCTTCAAGTGGCCCCTTGTTCCTCTAAGGGTGCCCTATATCCTACAAGTACCAAGTGTCAAATCTCTTTGTGGTTTTGGCCCCACACCTTTGGGTACAAAACCCCCAGGTGGTGCCCACAAACCACTTTTGTGGTGCCCATTCTTCCAAACCCCAAACCCTAGGGCTTGGAGTACCTCCCAAGCTACAAATATCAACAACATCGACCTACTCTTAGAATCTCTCGTTGGTGAACCAATGATCATGATTAGATCTCCATCAACTACTAAGATCATCACAAACTCAATCTGCATGAATTTCTAGAGCATTCTCACCTTTCCTTAATTAATTTCTATTAATTAACTAGTTTTCCTAAGTTAGACTTAGGTAAAATTTAAATGATGGTTAATTAATTTAATTAAGGTGTTTCACAAGCCTATCTTGTAAAACCTTTTCTGGGTTTTGGGGATCTTGTGTTCTTAGCCTCTTTGACACAAATCAAAACTAGAACACCTGTTCGATGCTATAAAAACTAACAATACTTCTCAATGTTTCCATCCATAACATGCTGGATCTTATAGATCCATCTAGATCTCAAAACTGATTTTCCCTCTGGGCTCAGTACAATGCCCCACACATCATTCATCATGATGGAGTTATACTCCTCCATCATCACATCCCTTCAAACCTACTGGTCTGCTTCCTCCTCAAAATTGGTAGGCTCAGAGTCAATGATGCAACTTATGAGAGCCATGTAATTGAGAAACTTCCTTAGAGTCCTGCTTTCCTTGAAAGTACTCATAGGAGCCTCCACATGCTCTTAATCATCTCTAAATTTTTTCTCTAGCCATATCGACCTTTTCCTAACCTGAAGATTGAGTCCTTGTTGTAGGTCTCGATGTTATCTCCTGAATCTTCAAAGCCATCTTGCACTTGTCCTTTGTCACTGCTAGAAAGCGCTCATGCGACTTCCTGAATGCTTGATCCTCCTCAAACTTGACATCCCGAGTCACCACAATCTTCCTCTGCATTGGAATATACACCCTATTTTCCTTTGAAGTCTCACTATACCCCACAAAGATGCCCTTCTCTATTAAGGGCTCTAACTTTGTCCTTTTCTTCGAAGGAACATGGACATATACTGAACAACTAAAAATGTGAAAATGCCTAATCTCCTATTTCACTCTTGTGAATGCCTCTTTAGGAGTCTTGTCCCCCAAGACCTTATGAGGATTCCTGTTTTGCACATACACTGCTGTATTGCATATTTCCACCCAAAGGAACATGTTCAAATCTTGATCATGAATCATCGTGTTAATTTTTATTAGGGCTATATTGTTCTTTGCTTTGATAATTGCTTGTCATTATTTCCATATTTAAATTCATCCCATGGCATCATATCATTATTCGTATTTACATAATTATTCAACAACATATGCAACTATGTGGAAAGAACAATATCATCATCAATGCAACGGAACATAAAGGAACAATAGAAGAAAAACATTCACACATAGAGACCAGGGAAAAATTGGCTATGGGGAAAATCCTTTCAAATTCTTCTTCTTATTAGATTGTCATTGAATGATTCAACAAAGAGAGTACAATGATCCATATCTTCAACTATAAAACTATCTAGCAAAAATGAACTAAACAATATCCATGAGATGAACCCAACCATGCCAATAATCAAAACCCTGATTCACGAGCATGTAATCAACTATCATTGTCTGTAGTCAACTGCCAAACTCTCCGGTCAACTGAAAAATCAAACTTTAGATTCCAGTCTCATGGAGGAAGAGACATGCGTGCAACTGAGATCTTCCAGTCGCTACCATGAGCCTGCGAGCCAACGACTATAGTTGAAGATTGCCTTTGATAACACTGCGACTGTGACCTAAAACCCTAGAAACACGTGCCAAAACAAGGAAGGGAATTGAAGAATGTCTCATGATGATGTCCAAATGAGGTTGAGGTCACCTGTATTTATAACCTTCAAGGGTGTCCAATTTGCTTTAAGGCCGACCTGATCAAATATGCACATGTGGGCTTTTAATTCAAAAATACACTTTCCCTTGTCCAAATTGAGTGCTTCAATAGTCAAAATTGGTCCTCTCGAAAAGAGGAATCTAGTCCCATGGTTGGAATTTGTCACTGAGCTGCCAAATTAACACATCGCCTTGGAAGCACCAATGTTGGCCCTATTCTTCCTGTCAACGACCCCATTTTACTGTGGCTTGTAGGGTACTCTAAATCACTATAAAAGGAACACTCGACTTTCTCTCTTGTGACCAATTCAGATCATCAATAATATCTTCTACAAGTTTGTTCAAACATGCGAAGGAAGGAGGAAGTCTTCTGAGGTTTAGTCGAGCTTGTGGGGATCTGTTTGGCTTGCTTTAACCGAAATATTCTGAGGTAGGTTGACCGTGTTGTTGCCTAAAATGTACACCTCAATGCATGCAACATTCAAATACACCAAGTGTAATTTTAGAGGCGCAGCCTTAGAGTAGGGTCTCTCACCTATTCCGACGCAACCCTTAGAGTAAGGTCTGTCACCTATTCCCTACTTACTCCATTTAAGCTCTCTCCTAGGCAAGCTAAGGGGCTAGTTCCTAAAGGATGAAATTAAAGGGAAAAAATTGTTGGAACAACAAGTCTAGGAGATCTAAGGGCAAGGTAATTATTATTAATGTAACTTGATTATTAATTAGAGCAAGTTCAATTATTTATGAGCAATGTGTGTGAGTTGGATTCGCTTAAGATCAATGAGGCAAACACGAGATATAAAGATGATAGACCAGTGCCTTAAAACAATGCTCAATGTAAATCAAGATACTTGCAAGTAGATAAATATCTCAATTTACAACAATAACAATGCTGCAAGACAAGTATTTGTGCAAAGAGAAGGCAATATTGAAAATATGAGCAGAACAATATAACTTGCAAAGTTGCAAGATGAAAGAAACTTGTACTTTACTCAAAGAGATGCTCAAATAAAATATGACAATATCACAAGGAAGCCGAGCAAGAAAATTAAATGTCAAGTACAAGAGCAACAAGAAATAAATAAATGCTCACAGTTACCAATATGCTCAATAAGAGAAAGTTAGAATGAATGCAAGACTAAGCTAGGTGAGATGCAAGATCTTCGTTAATTTTAATTAAAATGGCTAATCTCGATGAAGGCCTCCTCCTTAATTATCGAAGCTGGTCTTAAAATAAAGTTGTAGAGAGAATTATTGGGGAAGGGGGCTAAGGCCTCATTAACGATACCTACCCAGGAGTTCTAATGACCCAAGTGCCTCCGTTCCTACAAGGGATTGCCCACAAGAGAACTGCAAGGTCACTCGTTTTAATAGTTGAGTAAGGGTCAAGCTTCTCAAATTGGATATGAAGAAGGTGGTCCTAACTTTATATACAACCAAGCTTATGCTTGGTGGTAAATTTTAGGAATGCAAATCTAAATCTAAGATGATAGTGAAAATGACAATGATGACAAGATTAGATTGTTTCAGTGAGATTACAATTATGGAAAAATGCTTCAATGTAAGAAGTTAAATCACTTATAACCAAGCTTATTGAATATCACTTAAAACACAAGATTAGAAAATCCCAATAATAAACAAATGAAGCTCTTTAAGGCCAACTCAATGAAACAATGAAAATAGTTCAAATGCCTTTAGTTATAGTGCTTATTAGGATATGCTTCATGTTGCTGCTTCATTTGCACACCTAAGTTAATGTGGGAAAAATCCTCAACCCCACTAGGTGTAACCTTGGTGGCAAAGCTCAGAGAAGGGGCTGTCACTTAATCCCAACTCTCTCCGTCTAGGTTCTCTCCTAGTTAAAGCTAAGGGGGGTGGACCCTGAAGATGGATTCTAAAGGAAAGCTTGTTAAAGTAACAAGTTGGAGATGATTAGCATATTAGAACAGTCACCATTTAACAACTTGAATGATAACTTGAAAGCAAATAAATGATAAGCAAGTTTAAATAGCCATCAACATATAAATATTAACAATGAGATAAAACGAATGAATTCAACAAGATAAATCCTGCAAGAAAATTATATGTGAGTAGACCGGTGCCAATTTACTTGCAAGAAATAATATGCTCAAAGTGAAATCGCAATACTTGCATGTAAAAATGTCTTTCAAGATACAGTAAATTGCAAGAATGGAAATTGCCAAACAAATGTTAGTGCAAGGGATATTGAAATTTGAGCAATAAGATATGCTTGCAAAAAGAAGAGCTTGTACTTTGAAAATAAATGCTTGAATAAAATATAGTAACATCAAATAGACAAGAGAAAAAGCTTAGATAACAAGTACAATGCTCTTGCAAGTATGATAGGAAAGCCCACAAATCAAATTGATGCCAAATGAGATGATGCCAAGTTAAACTATGTGAGATGCAAGTTATCTTGGTTAATTTTAATTAAATGCCTACTTTATGGTGATAAATCTCCTTTTCAATTTCTTACAACTAGGTAAAGATTGGGGTGACTTGCAAAGAATATGGGCTGAGGAGGCACTAGTCTGTCGTTAACGATACCCTTCCCAAGATCCTTACAATCCACGTGCCTTTGTTCCTACAAGGGGACTAAGCCACCAAGAGAATTGTGAGGGTTTTAACCTTACTTCATACACAAGTAGAAAAAAAATCAGAGAAATTTGTCGTAAAATGTTTATTCAACCAAGCTTATGCTTGGAGAGTCTAATTTAGTATGCAAGTAAAATGCTTTAATGTTAATGAAATGTATCCAAGAGATATATTGATCCCGTGTTTCATGCAAGGACGAAGTATATCAACAATAACTTCCACTTTATTAAGAACTTGGTGCAGGATGGCATCGTGAAGTTGGCGTATGTCTCGACAAATGAACAAGTAGCAAACATACTGACAAAGTCTCTTCCTAATAAGAAGTTTGAATATCTAAGAAACATGCTTGGTTTAGTAGATATTGTTGATTGTTTTGATGATAAGAGATTGGAAGAGATTTGTTGAGGCTTTGCCACTGAAGCATTGCCTTGCAGGACATCTGGCCGACACTTGTTTTGATGTCTAGATCCCGAAGTAGGGAGGGTGGCATGGTTGAATGCGGACCTAGATCTCTGGGTTGGTGGTTAGTAAGTAAGCTCGATGGTACCTAGAGAGGCTGAAAGCTTTAGTCCACTTTAGTCCCATTGGGATAGATTTCCTTGGTCAGGAATCTAGTCCATGGCATTGTGGTGCCTAAACTGTTGAGAGACCGATGGATAGATTGCCCTGGTCAGGAATCTAGTCCATGGCATTGTGGTGCCTAAACTCTAGAGAGACCAATGGATAGATTGCCCTGGTCAGGAATCTAGTCCATGGCATTGCAGTGCTTAAACTCTTCATAGTTCATATAGTTTGAGATCTTCCATTGTATTTGTATATTATGAATATATCCCTAGTTAAGAGGGAGTATTGAAGAATGTAACTAGGTTTGGTCTTCATAAAATGTATTTGAGTCATTATGTAATGTACTTGTCAAAAGAATAAAGAAAATAATTTTTATTATTGTAACAATGACTTATTAAAGCATGGGTTTCATGCTTGGGTCATCATTATATTAGTCAAATTCCCCATTATGGACTCCTAGGATTAATATTGAGTCAATAGAGTCATTGTACATTTAAAGAGACCCTTCTTGGGCTTTTGAATCATGTAAAAATGTTTATTATTGAGTGAAAAATGATTTATGTCACCTCCACATCAAGTCGGCCTAAAGGAGATCAAGTCGGCCTAAAGAGGACCAATTCGACCTCACCTAGAGCCTATAATTGGAAGGAGATCGAATTCATTTGGAGCATCTCATCTCAAGCTAGTTCGATATCTCTATTGAAGCCGAAAAAAGTGATAAGTGGGTCAAGGAAGCCAAAAAGAGTGCGCGTTGTGTCAAAGTCAAAGAGAAGAAGAAAATCAAAGTTTTGGTGCTACTCTCTCTCCATTTTGTGCCCTAGTTTGGGAGTTCGAAGTCTTTTTGTGTTGTTGCTGTTGCCTGATGCTGTAAGTTGCTGCATAGTCGAAGTTGCTGGGACAAGTTGCTGCTACTATTGGATCAAAGATTTGGAAAGGCTGGCTTGGTGTGGAGGAAAGGTTTGGTCTATGTCTAGGGTGAAGAGTCTCAAAGAAAACTATTTTGATTGGGTTTTCCCCTAGAGAGGGGTTTTGTGCTGGCATAGTGCCTAAATCTTGTGTCTTGTGTTTTTGTGATCTTCATACACACACAATTTGGTAATTTCTTGATGAAGGATAATCTAATAAAGAAGTAAAATCTCCCATCATAATTCACAAGTAATTATCAAGAAAGAGGAATCAAACCTTAATCTACTTGCATTGATTTCTCAACACTCCAAGCTATCCTCAAGCCTCTCTTCTCCTCTTGTCTCCAAACACTCCAAAGATACAAGAGTGAAAAATGAGAGGGGGAAATGACTTTGATCCCCATCTATTATTTCCCTAACTCACTTTAAACCCACCCCCAACTCAAGTTAATGAAAAAAAGAAATTAAAAAAATGATTTATGGGTCGGCCGTCGCGGAACCGCTCGTCAGGCTATTAGATGATCCAAATAGCATAATTTAAAGCTAGGATAAAATATTTATTAAATTAGAATATTTAATAAATATTAGAGACACTTAGAAATAGAATATTGTTATAAAAGATAGGACTCTAGAATAATGTCGTATCTTAGGCTCTAAATATGGAATAAAGTTAGTAGATTGGTTAGAAGGTCATTTAATGTAAATGGACACTTGTTGTTTTATCAAGTGGTCCATAACTAAATTAAGTTAGGACATGTAGCTTATAAATAGGTTATTTTCCTAATTGCAAGAGTGTTGAAGTTTACGTGTGTAAACTCTTGCAATTCCTATGTAATTTATTTTCCCATTATTAATAAAATTACGTGTCTGAGGACACTTCTATATTATTGTGGTATCAGAGCTTCACTAATACAGCTCATGGGAGAAGGAGATTCTAGCTCTACAAGCCTATGGAAAACTCCAGTAAATTATTCATCAATTGAATTGGTATGCAAATTTGTCTAATTTGTTTTTTTCAGGGAAAAGAAATTTAATTATTATTTGATTCTTCATTTTAAATTTTGAACATAATTTTGTAAGATTTATTTATTTTTTTCGAAATCCTATGCTGCTCCAAACACTGTGTATTTTTTTTTGAAATTCACTGCCCTCCAATATTGTTGTCTATTCGCTTGACATCTTGAGCAGATTCGCGAACAACACTATTTTCCTTTTCCAACAAATTTAATTGGACCTGCAACACCAGCTTCGACATAAGTTTTCTCTCACTCAATTCTTTAATAGTTTGTGTCTTCTCTTGAAGAGAATTTCAAATACATTATTCTCTGCAGCCGGTGATTTCCAGTAGCCGGTGATTAATCTTAGTCAATTGAATTGCTCTTTGCGGATTGAATTGGAGGCCAGTGCAGTTTAATGTGTTGTGAAAAAAAACAAACAAACAAGGGAACACTGATTGTTGTATTGCTGGACAAGAGAATGTCAGATTGTTGGACAATAGAACGCTGATGGCATGCAGCGTGAAGAAGAAATTGTGGGTCAATCAGAGGTCGAAAACAATTTTTATAAACAATTAGTGCTTGGAAAAGGAGTTTCTGCTAGTCTTGATGAACATTTAACTAATGAGGCAGCGAAAGCTGTTGCTGTTGAGAAACAAAGAGTAGCAAAGAAGGTGGCTTCGATGTTGAAATTGAGTGTAGAAGTTGATATTAAATCCAGTGAAATGTGTATAGCGGAAAAGTTGGGCTCAGAAAGAATGAATAAAATTAACATTGGTGAGGGCCTATAACGCAGCCTGGCATGAGCTAAACGTTGCCACGAAGAAAACGTTGTCAAGAGGAAAAACGCTGAGACATTGCTGAGAAATTGTTGGCAGCGTTGAAGAGAAAACTGCATTGAGTTGAAGGCAGATGAGAAATGCTGGGACGCAGTGCTAAGGAGAAACACCAGCGTGGACAGTGTGGGCAACCTCAAAGTCTCTTTCCTCTTGCCTGAAAGATATCTGCAAAGTAGAATTAATCTACATCAAAATCAAAGGTAGCATAATTCAAAAGGCTTGTAACTCTTTTCAATAGCGTGGAGTTTAAATTGCACAAGTATTTTTTCAGACTTAAAATATTTAACTTCATTGTGAAATCCTTGGGAAAGTAAAATGTTTCTATTTGAAAAATTGGAAAAATAAAATGTTTCTACTTGAAAATTTGGGAAAATATGGAAAAATCAAATACTTTTTCTATAAAGTGAAAAGGTAAAAAGTTGGGAAATTAAAGTGATTTTTTTATGAATCACTTTTATAAAGTGATTTTAAATTTTGTAAGTTACATGGAGAGATAAGGTATATAATTTTATGTAATATATTTTATTATTGGAGTAATAAGGATTTTGTAATTTTTGGAGTAATAAGGAGATTCTATGTGATTTTTTTATATGGAGAGATGAGAGTGATATTGTAACTCAAAAGTACTTTTTTACTTTGAGGGGGGATAGATTTTTTTGAAAGGAAATTTGTAAGAGCATTGTCAAATGGTCAAATTTTGAAAGGATTTCATTGTAAACACTCAACGAGAAATTGACTAGAGCCAAGTGCAAAGCTTAGTCATTTTTCTCTTTTTTCAATGACTATATGAGGGTCAAGGCCAAGCCTCGATAGATCGTTTTTTGTAGGAATTTACAGGGTAAGTTCCGTAGATCAAGAACCAAAGGTCACTGCTCACAAATAGATCACAAATCAGTACACCAGTATAATCATGTGGCTAAAACTCTCAAAGAGGGAAACAGTGCACGCCTTGAGCCCACGCGGCCACTTCAGGGAATTTATTAATATAAAAGAGAAGTTACATATGTTTCTCTCATAAACGGTTACCGGACAAATGACCCTCCATGCTCTTTAAATAGAGATCATGGACCAATCGGGTGTTAAGCCACGGATCAAGTGCCATTAATACCGAGGTGAGAGATAACTGTCGGATCACTACAAATCGTGACCGTTGGATTATAAGTTACAAATGTTCATGGTAAAGAAACACACTTTACCTAACTCTACACTAGACTAAGTTATTCTTAACTATTTCGTATGTGTCGGAATATCCTAACATCCCCCCTTAAGAACAACTTGGGATAGGATTGAAGGATTTACAAAGGTGACACAAAAGGAGCCCATTTCCTATGTGTCGAAATATCCTAACATCCCCCCTTAAGAACAAATTGGGATAGGATTGAAGGATTTACAAAAGTGACACAATAGGAGAAGGAAGGAGGCATTAGAGCCTATTCCCCCTTAATGACAACTTACCAAAACTCCAAGCATGGATCGAAGTTTGGTAAACTTCGCTTCTGTGAGAGCCTTCGTAAAGATATCGGCTACTTGATCATTGGTCGGACAATACTGCACTTCAATAACACGATCATGAATGAGATTTCTGATGAAGTGTATGTGGAGTTCAATGTGTTTCATACATTGATGCTGAACTGGATCTTTACATAGCTGAATGGCACTCTGATTATCACACCAAAGTGTAGTTGGATGCTGTTGATGAAGACCAAATTCAGACAGGATCTGATGAAGCCACATGGCTTCCTTGCTGGCTTCAACTGCACCACGATACTCTGCTTCTGCTGAAGAAAGGGAGATGGCACTTTGTTTCTTACAAGACCAAGTAATAGGTCCTGAACCAAGAGTGAATACATATCCTGCAGTGGATTTTCGATCATCGGGGTCACCAGCCCAATCAGAATCAGTGAAACCAATCAACAAGGGAGATGCTCTTGCACTGTAATGAATCCCGAACTGAACTGTACCTCGAATATATCGAAGTATTCTTTTAGCTGCTTTCCAGTGACTTTCATGAGGTTGGTGCATAAACCGAGCGACAAGACCAACGACAAAGGAAAGGTCAGGACGGGTATGGATTAGATACAAAAGTTTACCAACAAGTTGACGGTATAAGGTAGCATCAACTTCAGGGGTAGTACAGTTGACTGAAAGCTTGACTCCAGACTGAAAGGGAGAAGGGGCAGGCTTACAATCTTCCATGTGAAAGTGGCGTAGAAGATCACAGGCATACTTGGATTGAGAGAGGGTAATGCCTTCCTTGGTTTGCAAGACTTGAAGACCAAGGAAATAATGCAAGTGTCCTAAGTCTGTCATTTCAAACTTTTTTTTGAGGCTAGACTTCACATGGTTTATATGGTTTGGATCACTACCAGTAAGGGTAAGATCATCAACATAAAGAACAAGGACGGTGAAGGAATTACCCACATTCTTGGTGTAGACATTGTTGTCAGAATGACACCTAGAAAAGCCATTATCTAAGAGAAATCTATCCATTTTGGCATACCAAGCCCGAGGAGCTTGTTTGAGACCTTAGAGAGACTTCCTAAGGCGACAAACAAGGCTGGAGTATTTTTGGATAAAGCCAGGGGGTTGTTCCATATAGATTTCTTCATGCAAATCTCCATGTAAGAAGGCGGATTTAACATCCACTGATGGACTTCCCATTTAAAGGAGGCAGCAAGGGAAAGAACAAGGCGGATAGAATTCATTTTGGCAACAGGGGAGAAGGTTTCAGTATAGTCAATGCCTTCAACTTGTGAAAAACCTTTAGCGACAAGATGAGCTTTATGTCTATCCACTTTTCCATCTGGTCCAAACTTTGTTTTGTAAACCCATTTGCATCTGACAAGTTTTCTTCCTTTTGGAAGAGGAACAAGATCCCAAGTATTGTTTGCCAATAAGGAACGATACTCTTCATTCATAGCTTCATCCCAATCTGGATGACTGGAGGCTTCTTCAAAGGTTTCTGGATCAAATTTTTCTGGAACTTGAGCCAATAAGGAAGAAGCTCTTTCGAACTGAGAACGTGTACGTCGTCGATCGGCAGGGTCACCTGCAAGAGAACTTGCTGCATCCCAAGTAGAGCGGACCCATCTTGGAAGCGGTGGAGTATAAGGAACAATTTCAGGAGCTGGAGGAGGATTGTCATCCTCGTTGTCATCATCTGAACTAGAGGGAATGCTATTAAAAATAGAAGAGAGAGAGAGAGGTGGCACATATGCCGAATCAGGCTCGCAGGCCAAAGGTGGCACACCCGCCGAACTAGGATTGCAGGCCGATATATTTTCATCAAACTTTACATCTCTTCTAATGATAATATTTTTGGATTTTGGTTGAAGAAGTCTATATTCTTTGACATCTTCAGAATATCCAACAAAAATACATTTTTCACTCTTAGGTTCTAAGGCTTTATGTTTCACATCTAGAATATGGGCCCAAGCATCACTTCCAAAAACACGAAAGTGACTTACATCTGGTTTGATTGAGCTCCAAGCTTCTTCTGGAGTTATATTCTTTAAAACCTTAGTAGGAGTGCGATTTACTATGTAATTTGCACAGTTAATGGCTTCTGCCCAAAAATTGAGACCAAGTCTTTTAGATTGAAGCATACGATTAACCATTTCTTTTAAGGTGTGATTCTTTCCTTCAGCTACACCATTTTGTTGTGGAGTATATGGAACAGTATGTTGCAATTGAATGACATGCTTAGTGCAGAAGTTGATAAATTTGTTGTTAACATATTCTCCGCCATTGTCTGATCTTAACTTAAGAATTTGATGTCCAGATTGTTTCTCAACAAAGGCCTTGAATGCCAAGAACATTTTAAAAACTTCACTCTTGAGTTTTAAGAAATATACCTAAGTGCGTCTGGAAAAATCATCAATAAAAGTTAAGAAGTACTTGCAACCAGAGAAAGAAACAACAAGAAGAGGACCACATAAATCATTGTGCACAAGCTGCAAAGGGGCTGAAGCGTGCCAAGAGGCACGTTTGTCAAAACTGTCCCGATGATGTTTTTCGAGTAAACATCCGGAGCAAACACCATCTCGGCAAGATACCATAGGAAGGCCCGTCACCATATTTTCCTTACATAGAGTTTGAAGAGAGCGATAGTTTAAGTGACCAAATCGCTCATGCCAAAGTTTGCTCACATCATCATTATGAGCAACAAAAACCGAGGGAAGAGATGATGACCCAAAGTTGTCAAACTTATACAACCTTGTGGAATCATCAGCAATGCCAATAGCTAAAATATGTTTAGGATCTTTGAGGTCCTTGATTACAACATCATGAGGTGAGAATTCTACTATTTTCCATTCACCTGAATGAGTTATCTGATTAACAGATAGAAGGTTGCATGATAAGGTAGGAACACGTAGTACATCATTAAACCGACCATTATCTAGATGAATGGTTCAAGATCCTACAACACTAAGAGATCTATCATCACCAACATAAATATGTTTGGTGTTACAATCATTTAAAGAAGAAAACATGGATTTATTTTTAGCCATGTGGTAAGAAGCTCCAAAATCAATGAGCCACTCATGAGAAGGAGAAGAAGAAGATACATTTAATGCATAACCAGATCTTGATGCTTGACAACCACAAGCAGAAAGTGCCATGCCTGAAGATGAAGGTGAAGAGTGCTCCAAATTGATGTTGTGAATCTTCATTGCTGCTTCTAAGGCTTCCATCTTCTTAAAACATTTGGACTCTATATGGCCATCCGGATTGCAAAAGTTGTAATGTCTATCTGCCTTCTTCCCTTTGTTTTGATTTGCCTTATTATTTTGGTGATTTGATTTTTCAGTTTGCGGCTGAAATTGCTTAGGGCCCTTGTTTGGTTTAGGACCATATTTTTTAGGATACTGCTTCTTTGGATTCTTTTGATATGGTTGTTGTTGGGCTGCTAAGGCTTTCTTAGAAGCGTTTCCAGCAGTGATAAGACCAAGGTGTAAAAGTTTTTCTTGTTCTCTTATCAAATAATCACAAAAGGCATCAAAAGAGGGATTCTTGTAGGTGGTTCCTGAAGAAATGATGGCTTCTCTGGTGGAATGGAAGGCGGAAACAAATACAGAGTATGTAGGACCAAGCTTAGCAAGAATGCAATATATGAGGCTACCATCTTCCTTTTTGACCTTACACCCTTCTAAAAGAAGTCTAAGGGTCTTGAATTTGGACAAAAAGTCTTCAATAGAGGAGAAATTATTAGGGTCCAAAGTAAGCAACTCATTTTCAAGTTGGTGGGCCCTGATTTGATTTTGAATGCCAAAAACATTATTTAGCTTTTCTAGGGCTTTATCAGGGGTGTCAATGTCAAGGATGTGAAATTGAAGATCTTGAGCAATGGACATTCCTATCAACCCTCGTGCTTGATCTTGTCTATTTTCCCATTTAGGAACTTTATCATCATCAGAAGGTTTAGTTTCTTGACCTGTGGCTATTCTATAAAGCCCTTTACTTTTAAGTATATCTACCATGTGAGATAGCCATTGGAAATAATTGGTGCTGTTAAGAATAACCGGGCATGCACTTTCCATTTAAAAAAAAAATGAAGCTGAGAAAAGCTGAAAATAACTGCTCAAATGGAAAGATCTTGAAAAATTAGGCCGTTAAAAAAAAAAAAACGGCGCGAAAAACCTAGGTTGCGGGGAAGCTTCAAACCCCCTTCGCTCCCGTTTCCGAAACGCGCTCCGTGCGGGAGCGTTTCGGAAACGCTCGGAAACGCGCTCCCGAAAACACTTCCTGAGGGGAGCGTTTTCGGGAGCGCGTTTCCGAACCTGTTAAAACGCTCCCTGTCTTTTCGGGAGCGTTTCAGGAAGCACTCGAGAGCGAACGCTCCCTGAGCGCTTCCGGCGTTTAAAAAATGCTTCGGGAGCGTTTTTTAAACGCCGGAAGCGCTCGGGGAGCGTTCGCTCCCGAACGCTCCCCGGAACAAAAAACGCTTCCCGCCGCGCGCAAATTTTTTTAAGTGAAAAATCGATTTTTTTATAATGGGGGGGGGGGTTTCATTTTACATTTTATTGTTTGTTGAGTTGAGAGAGAGAGCAAGAAGGAGAGCAAGGAGAGCGCAAGGCTGACAGGAGGGCAAGGAGCAAGGCTGACAAGAGAATTGCAAGAAAGAGGTAGGCTTTCTAATCCAATTTAGTATTTTCTAGGATGAATTTGTAGATTGTTAAATTGTTTAAAAATGAAAACTTGAATTTTTCTTGAATGTTGCATTTTATTGGATTTAAAACTTAAAAAATGAATAGTTTTTTTCCTTTGTTGCATTTCCTATTCCCATTTGGCATTTTTCCATTTGTTTTGCAGGCTAGAAACTTGAAACTTGTTTCCATCATGGCTACATGGCTAGGGATTTTCCTCATGTTGGTTCCTTTCTTTGTGATAATGGTGTTGGAGAGTGCTAGAAGAAAGAGGCAAATCAGAGAAGAGGAGGATGAAGAGGAGGGTTATGGTGGATCTGAAGAAAATCCTGAAGAGGAGGAGGATTATGCTGAGGAGGAAGTGGGGAGTGGAGAACCTGAGAACATAGATTCCCCAACTAAACAAGACCAAACTCCTTTGTGGAAATATGTTCAGAAAATGGAAGGAGGGAAAGGTGGTGGAACCACTAAATTTATTTGCCCCCATTGCAAGAAACAATACCATGGTTCATACACCCGTGTGAGAAGGCACCTTTGTGGGATAATGCCAGGGGATGGAACTAAAAATTTTGGAATCAAAGTTTGTACTTTTGTGCCAGCACCACAGAGAGAGATATATAGGAAGGAAGAGGGGATTGCCTTACAGAGATCATCTAAAAGATCTAGGGGTTTCGTTGATTCAGGCCCAACACATCATGGACAAACAAGTTCAACTTCCACCCATGCCAGTGGTTTTGGAAGCAGTGGCACTGGATTAAGGCGTAGAACCATATCCGATTTCCTAGACGAAGGGTGTAGAAATGATGTGGATTCAAAAGTTTACCGGTTTCTATATGCATGTGGGGTGCCATTTAATGTTCTTCGCTCACCTTATTGGCATGAAATGGTTTCTGCCATTAATGATGCCCCCAAAGGATACAAAAGCCCTGGGTATGACAAGGCCAGAACCGTGGGTCTTGATCATGAAAGAGCTAAAATAAACAATTTTTTGGCTAGAATGACAAGTTCGTGGAATGAGCATGGGCTGTCCATTTTCTCTGATGGATGGACCAATGTAAAAGGAAAACCATTGATAAATGTTTTGGCTGTGTCGGTTAGTGGTGCAGTCTTCCTGGCAGCTTATGATTATTCAGATAAATTCAAAACCGACATTAACATTGCAGAACCATTACTTGATATAATTGAAAAGACTGGGCCATACAATGTCATACAGGTCATCACTGATAATGCTGCTAACTGTAAGGCAGCAAGAGCAATTATTGAGGATAGATACCCCAACATTTTTTGGTCTGGGTGTTTGGTTCACACAATGAACCTTTTGATGCATGATATCATCAAAAACAAACAACCTTAATTCAAATGGCTTGGTGATTTGTACAAGAGAGGTAAAAAAATGATCAAATTTATTACAAATCATAGCAATACCCATGGGCTTTTCCGTACTCACTCCAAATTGGAGTTGTTGAAAATAGAAAAAACTAGATTTGCTAGCTATTACCTCACCTTCAAGCGCCTTTTGAAGGTAAGAGAGTCATTGGCTGCAATGGTATCAAGCCCACACTGGCAACTATTAAAGGACAGGGCGGCAACAATAGTTGACAGGCAAGGTTTCGAACATGTGGAGGAGACCGCCCTTGACCATCTGTTTTGGGCACGTATGAGGGAAATTGTGAGTTTTACCAAGCCCATTTATAACATGATTCGCTTTGCAGATACTGATAAACCAGTGATTGGAGAGGTTTATGAGCAGATGGATAGCATGTTGGGGCAAATAAAATATATTGTTAAGGATAATGATCCCAACTTGTATGCTATGATTCATGACTGTGTGTGTGCACGGTGGAATAAATTCAATGTTCCACTACATGCTTTGGCATATATCCTTACGCCAAAATATTACTCTCCATCTTGGTTGGGCCAACCTGCACCTGGAGGTGGGGTTAGGGTGAAACCTCACACAGATCCGGAGGTACAAGAGGGGTACATGAAGGCATTGGACAAGTTGGTACCCGACAGGGAAGAGTGTGCTAAATTGCGCCTTGAATTAGGCAAATACTTCAGTTGCACTGCTAACTTTGGTTCTTTCCATGCAATGGAAGATAGGGACAGATTTGATGCTCTCACATGGTGGGAATCATATGGCGGCATGGGACTTTTGCCAAAGTTGGCTAAAAAAGTTCTCTCACAGGTTGTGAACACTTCTTCTACAGAGAGGTGTTGGAGCACCTATAGCTTTATACACAATGTGAGAAGAAACAGGCTGAATGAAAACCGAGCTGAAAGCTTGGTTTATGTGCATTATAACTTGAGGTTGTTGAGCCATTATTGTGATCGGGCAAATGAGGATCAATCATACAGAGTCTGGGACAACAACCCAAAGGATGATAATTTGGAGGACGACACGTTACATCTGGAAGAATTGGAAGCATAACTTTATAGGGATGATGATGAAGCATCATCATTATCGCCACACACACGACCAGTCCCACCATCTACTGGTAGCAGTGCGGGTGCCAGTGCTAGTGCCAGTGCTAGTGCCACTCCTAGATATCACAGTATTGTTCCTTTGCAGATCCAGCCTCCACCTTCTAGTCGTGGTCGTGGTACTCCTGAGAGTACTAGAAGACCAACATTTCCTCGTGGCTCACAAAAATTAGACATTTCTCGTGGGCGTGGCAAGGGGCCAGCCAGATAAAATATATTTGTTGTTTACTATTTTCTTTTTGTTGTTGACAGTTGAACAGTTGAAACTTGACTCTTTCTGATTTCATATATTTAATGACAATTTAAGTTTGAAGTTTGAATTTGAAAGGTGAAACTTTGAAGTTGGCATTTATAAGTTTACCGTTTACAAGTCATTATGAATTATGAATATGATGCTTCATGAAAGTTATATGGTGATCAATGAATCAATGATGATAAATGTTATATAATATCAATGATGATAAATGTTATATATTGAATTTTGAAATCAATGAATCAATGATGATAAATGTTATATATCAATGATGATAAATGTATATTGAATTTTAAAATCAATGAATCAATGATGATAAATGTTAGATATTGAAATTTGAAATCAATGATGATAAATGTTATATATCAATGATGATAAATGTTATATATTGAATTTTGAAAGCTTGAAACCTCCAGATTGATGATTTGCGAGAGTCAAGAGTCAATATGTTGTATGCTTCCAACTCGTGGGCGTGGTTGATGAAGATTATAACTTCTAGATGATTGATGTTATATGATTCAATCTATGTTTTTATGTTTTTTATGTCTAATTCATCATTCTACATGTTTTTGTTGACATATATGTATCAAAATATAAAAAATATAAAAAATATTAAAATGTATATATATATATATAACGCTCCGGACCCGGAAACTTTTAAAAATGGTGCTCCGCGCTTCGCTCTCGCTCCCGCTCCCGCTCCACGCTCCCGCTCCCGCTCCGCGCTCCCGCTCCCGCTTCCAAGTAACCTTGCGAAAAACGGCTTCCAGATGAAGAAGTTATGCCTTTTGAAAAATCTGAGTTGTAGATGCCGAATAGTTGTGGGAACGGGATGAAGTGAGGTTTTTTTAAAAAACAATTCCACCCCTTTGAACAAAAACTTTTTACAAAAGTAGCTTGAGAAGGAGACTTGAACCCAAGACCTCTATTCTCATAAACTAACCCCTCACCAAGTGAGATAGTAAAAGGATCATGTTATTTTAGAAAGGAGGAAGGGGGGATTATTATTATTATTATTATTACTCTTCGGTGTGCGTGCCTTTTCGTTCACAAAAAGCACAAAAAAGAGCAAAAAAAACGAAATGCAAAGCCTTACGGCAGAATGTTAGATTCTCAGTTAGCCTTACCGACAACTATCACTTTTTACTATTTCTGATTTCCCGAGATCGCACAAAGACGCAGGGAAAGAGCATATGTAGCAAAAAAAATTCCCTTTTTCCTGTTTCTGATTTGCCGAGATCGCACGGTGCGCACAACAAGGAGCATACACAGAGAAGAGGGTATAGATCCAGAAAATAAATAAAACTTTAATACAAAAAAAACCGAAATAAGCAGAACTATTAACAAATGTAACTGCAAAATAGATGCTTTATACCTCCAGATCTAAACTGACATAACTTGGGTAGCCGGAAACCTTTTCGCATGAAATGAAGGGCGTTCCTCACTGTAACAGATGCTCCGGACACAATCGAGCAGTTCTTCAAGCCCAAAAATGTTTAGAAATAGTAGATCTACAAAACGACATTCACATGCAGTGAAATTGGCTTCGGATTTTGATCAACAACGGACGTGGCCCTCAAAATAGCTTTGATACCATATAGGAATTTACAGGGTAAGTTCCGTAGATCAAGAACCAAAGGTCACTGTTCACAAGCAGATCATAAATCAGTACACCAGTATAATAACATGGTTAAAACCCTCAAAGAGGGAAACAGTCCACGCCCTGAGCCAACGCGGCCACTTCAGGGAATTTATTAATATAAAAGAAAAGTTACATATGTTTCTCTCATAAACGGTTATCGGACAAATGACCATCCATGCTTTTTAAATAGAGATCATGGACCAATCGGGTGTTAAGCCAAGGATCAAGTGCCGTTAATACCGAGGTGAGAGATAAACGTCGGATCACTACAAATCGTGACCGTCGGATTATAAGTTACAAATGTTCATGGTAAAGAAACACACTTTACCTAACTCTACACTAGACTAAGTTATTCTTAACTATTTCCTATGTGTCAGAATATCCTAACAGTTTTTTGCGTGGTGTGTGTTGTTTTTTGCGTGGCGTGTTTTGTGTGACGAGTTGCTCATTTTTTCCTGTGCTTGATTCTTTTGGTGCACTACTTAAACACTACCATGTCGAAGTTAATTAATCTGTTCTCTGATTCTGATAAGCTAGAGGGGGTGAAATCTTATTAGACATGGAAACGTCTAATTGAAAGCACTCTCATATATAATGAATTGTGGCATGAAATATGTGATGGCGACATTAAGCCTAATAAACCAACAAATGCAACTTTACTTGCTAAATGGGAAGTAAAAAATGCCAAGGCACTAGCTCTTATAAAGTCTTCAGTTAACAATGAAATGTACATTCATATTGAAAACGCCTCAGATGCATGGATTGCTTTGCGTACATTCAAAGATCTATTTGATACACAACTTGAATAAAAAAAGGTTGATCTTCAATTAAAATTGCTTCAACAAAAATTATTGAAGGTGGTGATGTTCTTGAATATATTTCACGGCTTAAAAACATCAAGCAAGAAATAATAAATGCTGGTTTTCAAGCTGTCGATGAAAGTTTCTTGACTCCAATTTTAATTGTTGGACTGCCATCATCTTACACACATTTTTTGGAAACTTTGCAAGTCACTGGAAAGTTGGAAGGAATTGAGTGATATGTTAGCCCAACATGACAAAATTTTTGGGAAGAAGAAATAGATTGGGGAAGATGTCTTCTTCACAGAGGCCAGATCAAGTAAATCCTCAACTGATAGTTATAGAAACCGAGGAAGATGACATTTCAATCAAAGTCAAGCAGCCCACAATGTACAAGGTCGTGGTCGTAGTCAAAGCAGAGGAAACAATTTCAACAAAGGCTACAGTTCAGGCAGGAGCAATTTTCAAGGCAGAGGAAACAATAAAGGCAGAGGATATAATCAAGGAAGAGGACAAAGTACAGGTAGGCCAAAGCAGAGACAGAGGACAGTATCAAGGCAGAGGCAAAGGTTTCAGTCAAATTGTTTGCAGGAGATGTAACAAAGTTGGACATTATGCTGAAGATTGTAGAACTTCCATTGATAAAATTCCTAAGTTTCATCCAAACTCTGCACAGTTTGCAAATGATGAAGATGATCATGATGGTTCAGAATATGTCTTCACCATCACAGAATCAACAACTTTTCATGTTTCAACTTTTCTTCGAAGTGAATATGAAGATGCATGGATTATGGATACAGGAGCAACTCAACACGACTTTTTGATGTGACTTTTTTTTGAACTTCAAACAATGCCATCTCAATTCAATCTATTTTTCCGATAAAACAAAACATACTCCTTACGACAAAGGTGTAGTTAAAGTTTTTCTACCTGGCATTGGAGAAAGAATGATTTCAAATGTATGGTATGTCGCAACATTTAAGCAAAATTTGCTATCTTTAGTCACGATTCGACAAGCAGGACAACTGGTGATTATGGAAGATGGCTTAGTTAAAGTTAACTCAGTCAAACAGAACATGAAAACAATGATGACAGGTTATGAAGATGGAAAACTATTAAGGATGAAAGGGATAGTTATTCCAAGAAATTCTGACTTTGCAGGAGCAGCGAGTAGAGACATTTCATCGATCAGATTGTGGCAAGTAAGATATGGCCATCTCAACTTTGATAGTCTCTCTCAGTTACAAAAACAGGGAATGGTTAGAACTTAAGGGACTTCCAACCTTCAAAAGGGAAAATGCAAAATGTGAAGCTTGCATTTATGGAAAACAACATCGAGAGACTTTTGCCACAAGTTCATGGCGAGCAAACAGGCATTTGCAATTGGTTCACAATGATATTTGTGGACCCTTACAAACTTCGCTAGGAGGATGCAGATATTTCTTACTCTTTGTTGATGATTTTAGCAGGATGACTTGGGTATATTTTTTGAAGCAAAAGTCAGAAGCATTTGAAAAGTTCAAAACTTTTCGCCAACTTATTGAAAGTGAAGGAAAGGAGAAGATTGGCACTCTTAGAATCGACAATGGCGGAGAATTCACTTCAAATGAATTCAAAATGTATTGTATGGATAATGGCATAAAACGTCATCTTACCAATGTCTACACTCCACAGCAAAATGGAGTAGTAGAAAGAATGAACCGCACCTTGTTAGGAATGGCGAGATTCATGTTAACTTTCAAAAAGTTAAGTCCTATATATTGGGCCGAGGCAATCCATACCGCTGTCTACTTAAGGAACAGATCTCCCACTGCTTCTTTAGACAGAATCACACCTTATGAAGCATGGTTTGGCTTCAAACCTTGAGTTAAACATCTCAGAGTTTTTGGATCAGTATGTCATGCCTTAGTTCCGAAGGAAAAATGAACTAAGCTTGACTCACGAAGCTTGAAGTGCACAATGATTGGGTATTCTGATGAGAAGAAAGGGTACTGAATTTTGTCTAATGGGAAATTTATTGTGAGTAGAGATGTGATTTTTGATGATAATGAGAGTAAGAGTGCTGAAGAAGTTGAAAGTCTTCTTCAAAAGTTAGAAACAAAAGGTGATAAAAGAAAAGGAAATCTACAAAGTCAACCAACTTCACAAAATTGGTATGAACTTGAGTTTCCTTCATCTGAAAATGATTCATCCAGTCCATCTTCTTCACCAGCATCGTCTGGGTCTTCTGGTAGTTCATCCAAATCTCCTAGCAGTAGCAGTTCTTTTGACAGTGACTCTCTGCCCCCAGAATCCGTGGTTGATCAATGAACATCAGTTTACATCAACCCTCTTTACAATTATGGTGATTTTTCACAATCTCAAACCAGTGAACATCAATTACCAAAATGGGCAGTTCAACTTTTGAAAGATGTAAGGCCTAATGAACAGAATAAAATAGGAACAAGGGGATCACAAAGAAGTGAAGGAAATTTTTCCTTGATAGCAAATGATTTTACTGAACCTTCTACTTATTGAGAGGCAATAAAACATAAAGAATCGCAATAGGCTATGGTTGATGAATATCAGGCAGTTCTCAACAACAACACTTGGAAACTTGTTGATTGTCCTCAAAATGTTGAACCCATCGGATGCAAATGGGTTTACCGGATTAAGTACAAGCAAAATGGCGATATCGACAAGTACAAAGCAAGACTTGTTGCTAAGGGTTTTGCGTAGCAGGAAGGGATTGATTATGAAGCTAAATGGAACACCATTCGACTCACACTTGCCTTAGCAGCTCGGCAAGGATGGAAAGTTCATCAGATGGATGTAAAAAGTGCTTTCCTCAACGAAGATTTACAGGAAGAAGTGTATATGACACAACCACCAGGTTTTGAAATTGAAGGACATGAACATAAAGTCTGCAAACTGATAAAGGCTTTATATGGGTTAAAACAAGCTCCCCGAGCTTGGTATGCCAAAATGGACGAATAAATTCAGAAAGTTGGTTTTCAATGAAGTGAATCTGATGATACCTTGTATGTACACCAACAGGGTAAAAATTTGGTGATTCTGGTTATGTATGTAGATGATTTGATTATCATTGGCAACAATGATGATCACATTGCACAGGTGAAAAAGGAGTTACATGCAGGTTTTAAGATGACAGATTTGGGACTACTTCACTACTATCTTGGAGTTGAAGTATTCCAACGTCCACATCATATCTTCATTTCTCAGAGTGAGTATGCAACAAAAATTCTTCAGCAATTTGGAATGCAGGATTGAAAGCCTATTCTTATCCCTATGGAACAGAACTTGAAACTTTCAAAATTTGAAGGGGGGGAAATGGTGGATAGCACTACTTATCGACAATTGATTGGCAGTCTGATTTATCTGACAACTACTCAACCAAATCTTTCTTATGTCGTCAGTATTCTTTCCCGCTTTATGCAGGAACCACGAGACAGCCACTGGAATACAGCCAAAAGAGTTCTTCGTTATATCCAAGGAACAAAATATTTTGGCCTTCTTTACAAAAACACTAAAAACTTTATACTTGGTGGATTTTCAGATGCCGACTTTGCTGGCAGTATTGATGATAGGGCATCAACCTCAGGTTATTTAATGAACATGGGGTCAACTGCAGTGTCCTGGAGTTGCAAGAAGAAAGCTACAGTGGCCACTTCTTCAACGGAAGCAGAGTACATATCAGCATGGGAAGCAGCATGTGAGATTGTTTGGTTGCGTTGAGTTTTACAGGACTTTCAAATTCCTCCAACAGAAGCTACTTCGTTATACATTGACAACCAGTCAGCAATAAAGTTTGCCATGGATCCAGTTTTTCATTCAAAGACAAAGCATGTGGACACCAAGTATCATCATATCAGATCACTCATTGCAAAGGATGTCATCAAGTCGATTTATTGTCCTTCAGAAGATCAGACCTCCGATATCTTCACCAAACCTCTTGGCAGAATAAAATTTACTAAGTTCAGGGATGAACTTGGTATATGTTGTAATGTATCTTTGGATCATAGGGGGGAATGTTAGATGATCCAAATATCATAATTTAAAGTTAGGATAAAATTTTTATTAAATTAGAATATTTAATAAATATTAGAGACACTTAGAAATAGAATATCGTTAAAAAGATAGGACTCTAGAATAGAGTCGTATCTTAGGCTCCAAATTAGGAATAAAGTTAGTAGATTGGTTAGGTCATTTATTGTAAATGGACAGTTGTTGTTTTATCAAGTGGTCCATAACTAAATTAATTTAGGACATGTAGCTTATAAATAGGTTATTTTCCTAATTGCAAATTAGTTGGAGTTTACGTGTGTAAACTCTTGCAATTCTTATGTAATTTATTTTCCTATTATTAATAAAATTATGTGTCTGAGGACACTTCTGTATTACAGGCCTCATAACCACAAGGGATCCCCCCAGATCCATGCCCGATCCACTGCGGATCTGAGGCGAATTCGCGGTTCGGAAATCTGGAACCGTGGATCGGGTTTGCGTGGTTCTGAATTTCTAGGAACTGTCTTATTTCGCTCGATCCAAGGTTCCAGATTTTTGAACCACAGTTCTACCGGTGGATCCCCCACGGATTCGTACGGGACACGATTTTGGGTTTGGAACCTTGGGGGGAGGAGACGGTTCGTGCAACATTGGTTGATATCACTCCCCCTTTTTGTCGATGACTTGGTACTGTTGGCTTCTACCCCTAAGGGCTTGTAGAGATTGTGAAAATTCCTACATCGGAATCCTATTGCAACAACTGGAAATTATTCTCCTAATTGTTAATTTAACTTAACAATGTATTTGCTGTTTGCTATGACAAATACTGAATAAATCACACTGCAATCTACATAAATAAAACTGCGGAAGAATAAAATGCTGGAAGCTAAGAAATGCTAGCACACACATAAAAAATAACACAATTATTTGTGGACAAAAGTCCTTGGAAAAACCCAATATGGGAAAAGCGGTGCAACAACTGAGGGTTTTTATTGTTATGGAGCAGTGAGAAATTTTGAGTACAACTGGATGCCAAATCTGGCAATCCTACAAAGAGAAATACTGGCAAAAATCTAGTGAGGAATTTCCTCACCCCACATTCAAACCCGTGGCACAACCTGCCTTTAGAAACTCGGCCCTCTGACCATCTGCGTTAGCCTTTGTGTTGCACTACGCAACCTGTTTGACGTCAAGCCTTTGACTGGTCCCTCATGAAGTTGTTCTGCCCTCTGCTGGCTGGGAAAATGCTTCTCCGACACTCTGGGACTCCTTCCCGGCGTCTGGAATTGAAGACGCCTTTCCCTCTCAGCAAATCGAACTTTCCTCTAGAAGCTGCTGCGTAGTCCCTGTGTCAGCTTCTCTGTGGCTCTTCTGCCTCTCTGCAAATGCACTCGCTGGATCTGGAATACTTCCTCAAACCTCATTGTCTTCGCCCCTCTCTCGCTGCTTCGATCTCTGTCTCTTTCCGACAACTGACTTCTGCTACTTTGGAAATCGATCTAGCAAGAAATAGAACTGCTCAAGTGTATTCTCCATCACGACATCGACCTCCTTTTATAATCCTCTGTTGGAACACCAACGACCAAGATTAAAACTTAATCAATGGCTAGGATCATCTCTGGATCGATCCGCGTGAGTTTTTGGACTATTCTCACCTTGAATTAATTAATACTGATTAATTAACCTGTTTTCCCAAGTTTAGACTTAGGAAACATTAAAAAATTGGTTAATAATCTAATTAAGTCACTTCTAGGTGGAATTTCCAAAAATTATTTATGGGTTCTGGAGATCTCATGTATTCTAGCCTCTCCACCAACTTTCATGGCTAGAACACATCCGATGCTACGAAAAATAATAGAGATAGATCGACACACTATCCATCTTTTGTGACTTTCAACTGTTGATGGTCAATCTAGGCACAACCAAGGCTTTGGTCTTCAATGCATTGAAGAGATCTATTACAAACTTGCGTTTTTACTACCGTAGTGTTGAGATTGAGATGACTAAAACTTATACCTACATAGGGGCGTAGTTGACGAGCCCTCGTTTTGGAATGTGTTAGGCCTTCCAACCGTGGCTCAGTAAAGGACATGATTTCATGGCCCTCATTGAGAGACTATTTCTGGAGTCAGTTTAAGGACATTTCGTCCAAACTTCACCTCATGGAGGCAATTATTAGAGCCATAGTTCTTTATGGCTTCGAAGTTTTGGGGTCGAGCTTGTTGTAGACAAATTGGACCAACTTGGAGAGAGTCCAGACCCTAATTCTCCGACATATCATCTGCTATAAGTAGAAAGTTCCATAGGTCATTATTTAGACAAAGTTTTGTGTCCACCCATTATTCCCTGAGGCCATTTTTAGTTTGGTCTCTTTCCTTTGTAGATTCAAGTCTTTTAGAGATTGCCACTAGGAGAGAGAGGTACTCCTATCTTGCTCTTTGTTCATCTTATGGTCTCGCCTCAAATCCCCTCCCCTCAGGATGTGCTTGAAGTTGGTTCTTTGAGGCATTTCGGCTTATCTAGAGTCTAGTCGCTGACTATCTCACCAGAGCGTCTTCCTTGATTCAGATTTTCCCTTGCCAACTCGACAATTACTAAATCAAGCCATTATGGAGGATATCTACAGATTGTATGTTCAGGTCACTTGGACCTCACCTCCTTGAGCTTGGGCTTGAAGATGTCCTTCTAACTAGAGCACTTTTTGGAATTGTGGGATGGCATCACAATCCATCCCCCTTACACATGCAAACATTGGATGCATTCGCTTTGGACCTAGTGGGGATAGTTTTGATATGGTTCTTTTAGGCTTCAGATAGAAATTGACCACCATATACCACAGTTGGATATGATTTTCCAAATGTGCCACTTGCAAGAGCCAAATATGGAATCACACCTCATTTTTTGGTGCCCCCTATACTATGAGTTGAGAGGACAATATCACTGTCTATATTGGGACTCAAGAGCGCCCCTCTCTACCTTCTTTAGGTATCAGTGATTTAGGACCAGTAATGCTTATTCCCCTCTTCATCATGGAGAATTTCAGCAATAGATCTTAGCTCCTAAACACCATGCCTTGCATTGGGATGCCTAGGACGATCACCTCATACTTTCATGTGGATCAGTGAGATCATGAACACAAATGATAGGCAAAAGTTTAGGGTGTGTTGACCACACTTCGTCAACTACCCCATAGCAGTACACCCCCATTTTTTCAAATGGGATTCTTCATGTTCGACGTGGTTGCGCCATTCAGATTCCATCATCAGTCATCAGTCAACAGTTTTGAAAATGATGTAAACCCATTCTGCATTGTTATGATGTAAATGATCCAAGTAAGACCGTCAGTGTATGTAATAGCCTAGGTAAGCCTAGTATGTTGTTGATGATCTCTATCCTAGGAGGTTTTTTGTCTCACTGATTCACGAAAGTGATCGGCAGAGTTTTTCCCTCCAGCCTCACCCCAAAGCTAGGGTGGATTTTATCATCAGCATGCTAAGTGAGTCCTAGTGTTTTTATCGAGTCCTTGTAAAAGTAGTTTGAACTACTTGGTCTACTAGATCATATGTTGAGTCGCAGAACTGGGTATTTATTTGAGGGTCTATACGAACGGGTGTTCCCCCTTTATGTATGTAAATGTATTATCTCATGTAAAAGAGGGTTGGAAAAAATAATTATAATCCCCTCTTGGTCAATTAATTAAATTTTCTGGTCAATTAATTAATAAAATCTTAAATCAGAAATTTAATTAATTTAGGGTCCTAAATTAGGATTAAATCTTTAAAGGCAAAATTTGTGGGTCCTTGGAAAATGATTTTGAAAGCCCCAAGCCAAGGGAATATTGAAAATTTTAAGAAATATTGGACCCTTGGGCCTTGGTGGTTGAGTCAAAGCCAAAATTTTGGGGCAATTAACTCAAAAATAGTATTTTTGAGTTAATTAAAATTGAATTAAATGATAAATTCGTTTTTTCCCCAAAATTTTAATTTCAACGTTCCGGATTAAAAGATAATTAAATCTTTTGGACGGTTGAGATTATTTTGATGAGGATCATCCAAACTAGCCGTTAGAGATCTAGTCCTATAAATTTAGAGGTCTTTGTCATTCTTGAGTCATCCGATCTCAGAATCGTGCACTTGCTCTTAGAAGCTCTTGTAAGCTTTTTTTTTGAGGAATAAAGCAAAAGACTTTGGGGTTACAAATCTGGATGTTCCTTCTCAGATCTATGTGGTGAATTGTCTCTAAACTCTGCTACTTGGTTTCTTGTATTTTGTGGTTGATGGCCTTCATGGATTAATCTGCATATAGGTATCTTATGCAGTTTTCTGGGTTTATAAAATAACATTCTGATTTTTTTTGCAAAGGTCTCATGTTGTTTTCTTAAGTCTCTATCAATCTGAGATTCAGATCTAAGTGTGTAGGGAATTTTTTTTAGATTGAGCGTCTGGGGAAGTCTTCGGTTGGACCAGCCGACTCTCAATAAGCATAAATCTGATAAGCTCTTTATTTGTCAAATTCCAGGTCTATCTTACGATATTGTGATTTTGCAGAGTTTCAAAGGCTTGTGCCTCTCACTAAAATTCTAAAATTTCTGAAAATTGTGCTAAATGGATTTCAGATCTAACCATGAGGGTTTTAAATTGTAAACTAGCTTGTATATTTGTAAATTTTTCAAGATTGTTAGGGTTTAATCATTAAAATTGGCGTGTGTGTCTTCAGATCTGGCTGTCTTTGCAGGTTACAGGTTCAAAATCGAATTTTTTTATAGATTTAAGGTAGATCTCGCCTCCAAAGGCCAGATCTGGCCTCAAGTCTCCACTGTGAATGAATCTGGGCGTTATTGGTTCAAAGAATTTTGAAGATCCGGGCTTAAAAAGAGAAATTTTAATTTAACTGGGCAGATTTTGTGTGTACTGGGTTTATTTAAATTCGTTTGCTGTATCCCATTGACGTGCCTCTGCCATCGACCTCATATCCACGTCCCTTCAATCTGCCGCAACTCCATTTCTCTGCATCGACCATCCTTTGCTATCCATCTTTTTCACGCCGTCCAAGTCTGCAACCCTAGCCGCATTCTTCTGCAAACGCTGTCTATTCCGTTCGATTCCTCCTTCATTCAAAACCCTCGATCTGTTCCTGTCCATCTGCCGGCTTCAGTCTCGTCCCATACCACCTGCGTCCAAGCCGTCTTCTCCATTGTCCCTTTTCTTCCGCGGCAATCTGCAATCTGCAAATACAAAAACTCAAACAAAACGATACAACAAAAAAAAACGTACACAGCAATCAAAGGATAAACCAACGCTTATTTTTTGGGTTCGATTCGACTTCAGTTCAGATTTCGTTGTGAACATGCGTTAAATTCTCTCCAGAGTGCGGGTTTATATTTTTTAGATAGTCGTATGTTTTCGATTTATGTTTTAGGTTGTAGTTTCAAACTTTTATAACCCGTTTTCTTTTGTATAGTTTCAATTTTTCATTTAGAAGTTAGCATTTCGATTTGGGTTCGATTTGGTAGGTTTCATTTCTTTTTTTTATGTGTGTTAGGGTAGCGTAGTTTTAATTCGAATATTTTTTTTGAGGAGTTTTTAATGTTGGCGTGAGTTAGACTTTAGGTTATTTTGGTTAGGATTTAAATTCTTTTAACTTAGTTTAATCATAGTTTTAGCCTAGTTTAATTTTTATTTTTTTTTAATTTATTTTTTTGACATTCTAATTTTTAGTTTGAGTTTAACTCCTAGCTTTAATTTAGTTTGTTTAGATTTGATTTAGTCTAATTTTAGATTTTAAATTTTAATTTGACCGTAGTTTAGTTTCAATTTAGATTAATCATAGTTTGGTTTAATTTTAACTTTAGCATTTTAACTTTTTAGAGTTTTGTTTAGATTTAGATTTTTTTTTTTTTAATTTTAGATTTAAAAAATAATAAAAAATAAAAAAATTTCAAAATCCAAAAATAATAAAAAATTCTCAAAAATATTTTTTTATGGTCAAATGAGCTTTTGAAGTTTTATCTTAAGAGTGACTATATAAAATCGAAATATTTTCTGATCGAAGTTAATTGAAGCATCGTAAATCTGGAAATATTGCGAATATCTTGCATTTTCATCTTACTGTTTCATGGTTGTGACGTTTTCAATTAAGCATCATTGTTTTAATAAGCAGCAGTTAGTCATCATTACTGGTTTATCATTGCATAACGGGATCTTGTTTGACTCCATAAGGCACTGGTCTCTATCGTAAAATCTAATCTAGATCTGTGAAGTCCTGTTATTTTCAACTTGTATTTGGTGTTCTGGCTGTGTCTCCTGGATTTATCCTTCATTCTAAATAGGGTCTACCTCCCTTAGCCTGCAAGGAGACAGCGTAAAGAGAGAGATTGGGGATAAAGGTGACAGCCCCCACTCTGAGCCGTTGTCGCGGTGCCTAGACAATCTGTGCGACAACAGGGTGCACCAGATAATAAAAGGGTGAGATCTCAGATCTTGGATTAGCCTCCCCCCTGGGGAAGGTCAGTGGATATCATCGAGATTAGTTCAGTGATGCTGCACCATACATTAGTTCACATGTCCTAAGTGCACCATAAATACCAGCTCTAGACAACTCCAAAGCAAGGTGCCCCCAGCCCATCTGATTATCTCCCTGTCCCATAGAAGTGGCCAAAGATCTATTCATAGTTTCTTTCTTTCAACCTCGGATGATAGGTGGATCCCTCACTCCTACATCCAGCCAAGGATCATATAGTGCGATCGAATGCTGGTTCCAGGGGACTTCGACAGCGAGCCAATGCCTTAGTGGGCCTTCCTCGCCATCGGTCATCGGACTTAGTAGCCCTTGACATCTTTAGCTCCATTGCTAGATCTCCCTATCTCGTTTATTCTTTCTTTCTTTGTTGGCAACTTGTTGGTTATTTTGTATCATGACATGGTCTTTTATAGGCATGTTGTGGCAGCACTACCACTTGTTTCTATCTTTCTTTATGTTATTTCAGCATTTTCTTGGAGCTGTGCTTACACTCCCAGATTATATTCATACTGATTGTACTTTTCATCAGTCCCATTGATCTACTTTTGTGGTCATTTGTTGGACATTAATAAGATTATCTTATCTTATCTTATTCTCATTCTTTAAATTAACTAGACAGACATGCATCATCTTGCTGCTGGCAGCTCCATTGAGTATTTTTACTTGTAATCATAGAACCTTAGACTTCAAGCAAATTTGTGAAGCATTGCTTAGTACATTATTCATAAATTTTATAACATAATAAAGGAATTGGAGAACACATAAACTGAGGGTGGTTACTGGCCCTGAGTTTCCCATATTGTTTTAGTTTTGTGAGGGACAAAGCAGATACGATTGCTGCTAATTACTATAGTGAGAGGGTTGTTTTCTATGGAAAGCTTAAGTTATTTATAATATGAAAGCAACATTCTTCTAGACATTAGAGTTAGCAGTATGTAGGCTGCAGCTTGAGAGCTAAAAAGAAATTGTGGAATAGAAGGTATCATATTGCAATCAAAGTTTAGCATCTTTATATATGGTTTTGTCTCAAATATGGGTGTGCCAGTCGTGGGATTACCTAAAAGACCTTAGGGATTTTACTGGTATGATAAAATCCGAGTCTAGTGATGTGAGGGCCTTTGCATGATTGTATACACAACTTGTTAAATTTGAGTAAGAGGTATTTTAAAAGGACAGCCATGGTTCGGATTTAGAAAATTTGAAAGAATTTATTTGAAGATGGATTGTTAGACGAGACAAGGAATGCGTTGAGAGATATGTTATGAAAAATCATAAATGGCTTAGTAGAAACGTTTGCTGGTGATTTATTTATATTATATCATGTTAGATGCAGATGGTTGGACTAGAAAATGAGGAAAACACATACCGTGGAGTTGGTTTGATAGGGAAATAGTCTGTGGAGTGTTTATCAATCTATTTTTTTTTTAAATCTATTTTGAAACTATTGTTACAATTGAGAAATTCACTTCTTGTCATGAAACATTGCTGGTCCTAGCTTATTGATATATACCTATACCTTTTCTTTCTGTCATCATAGGTTCATTCGGTACTTAAGACATTTGGTTATGTTTGTGGAACGATTAAGAGGGAGGTAGGAAAGGCACCATGCATTGCTTATTGCTCTATAAGCTTCTAGTAAAAAAAGGTTGTATCTAGATTTTGAGTATGCTGATGGTGGGAATTCTGATTTAGTTGAACATGTTTATAATTTTTCAGGGTCGTGTTGATTTACGGAATGCAGAATATAAGTTTTGGTTGATAGAAACAGATGACCAAGTTTCTAACAATGGTCTTCCACCAGTAATTCAGAGGACCTTGTTTTTTGGGCGTGAGCTTGGTGGAGCAGATCGGAAATTACTGCAAACATATCAGCTAAGCAAACGAAAGTATTTAGGCCCAACAGCTATGGATGCAGAAATTGCATTTCTCATGGCCAACCAAGCTTTAGTTCAACCCGGAAAGCTTGTGTATGATCCATTTGTTGGCACTGGGAGTATCCTTGTAGCAGCTGCGCATTTTGGAGCCATGACAATGGTCTGGACTCTGAATCATTAATTTGGTCATTGTTGTCCATGGATATGATGATTTGATAGATGTCTTGATTTGTTCTTTTGGATGAAGACGTAATTAGTTTGCCTTTGGGATTAGTTTGTTTCATATCTGGACTTTGACATTCAGTTTAACAAGCCAAGATGTGTCCATGGATTTAAAATTGATATGGGGAAAGATAAAGCTGCTAATACATGCTATTTTTGATATGAAATAGGGTGCTGATATTGACATAAGAGTAGTACGTGATGGACGAGGTCCCAGTTGCAATGTTTGGAGCAATTTCAAGCAGGTACTGTTGTTGTATGGTTTGGTTATTTGAACTAGACATCATTATAATATCTCTGATTCTGCTATCTATCAGTATTATGTTCTCTGGGCTTGGCATTTTTTGCTGTGCCCATGATAATCAAGGTCTAGTCTTTAAACTTTTGAAATCAGATGGTCAATGCCGTTGGCTCACTTAACAGTAATTTGGGTTTGTCAGAGCCTGCTACAGTTAATTAGTATTAGTGACCATATGTACAGCCAGTGGGAGTTGCTGTCACTGTCAGTCCTATAAGTTAGAAGAGGATATTCTTTTTCATGGAGCTAGTTTGCAACTTTGCATTGTCTATATTTTGATTATTATGGATTGTTCTCCCTATTCCTGAAACAAAGTTGTGAAATGTGTTACGTAACGTGCCTACTTAGTTACTATGTAATAGTACAACTATCAGAAAAAAGGGTATGTACTTTTTGCACTTCTGGGGCAGTGGAATCAGAAAAACATTTCATTTTGGAATGTGATGCTTTCAGAGACATCAGGGACAGTTACCGTAGTATGTTAGCATCAATTCCGTGGCATTGTCTTTTCAGTGATGGAACTGTTAAAAGGTTGGGTCAGCTCATCATCAATTTGAGTAAGAAAATGATTGAATTGCAGAAGGCAAAAAATTAGGAAGTTGGTGGTCCCATAGATTTTTTTTAGTCTCGTGGACATTAAAATATCATTCATTCATAGTACAACTATCTCATTGAACTTTTTGTATAAGGTAGTAGGACCATCAGACACCTCCTATGCAGTCGAAAATCCCATGAACTGTGCTACTTGATGCTCATTGCCATTCCATTGTTGGGAGTGGGAGTCACTAATTTGTGTCTCTACAAACTTCTTCACCAATCTATTCTCACTTCATGATCAAATCTAAAAGGATCTGATGAGTGCATCAAATGTTTCTTTCCTTGTCTCTATCACATTTACTGTTTGCCTTGTCCCTTTGTGTGCCTTTAGCTGGCTTTGACTGCCCTCAGCTTTGGCACAATGTAGCAGGGAGCCTTATATGGCTTCCCCTCTGCCCAATAGTGGATATGTTGATTCTTCTATTGTTGTAGTTGGTAGCGGAAACCCCATGTTTGGTAGCAAAATTGGTTCCACCCAAAGGTTAAGAAAATTCATCTGCAAGGTCTGCCATGAGCTAATTTTGAGATGGAGGAATCTCTTGTTGATATTGCTATTTTTGGATACAAAAATTTATGTTTTTCTTTTAAAGTAAAATCCCTGCTGAGAATGTCGGAAGGTTTCCTCCCAAATTCGTGATTAGGCCCTGGGTTAAAGAGGTTTCAGATATGTTATGCAGTTTCCAGGAACGAGAAATAACAGGAAATGAGGTTTTGGAAACAAAAATGTGAGGACCTGAAATATAGGAAATAGCAGCAGTAGAAACTTAAGAAGTACTAGGATATGGTTTCTGAAAATGGGAACAAAACTCCTTCAATAAATTATTTAGAAATATTCAATTCCATAAATGTCAAATCTTAAATGGTGATTTCAAATTGATTTCTTATTGCATACCACCATACATCATAGATGATGAACATTGCAGTGTTCCATAATTCCACTGGAAACAAAATCGTAACTTTAAATATCAAAATAGCAAAATGCCTATCAAAATCATGAATAAGAATGTTTTAAAGTTTAAGCTCTAGTAGCAAACAATAAAGAATAAAAGCATGAAGTTATCTGGGATTATTAAGCAGTCCAGAAAGCGTTGTCAAAATGAAAATGGCCAAATGCATTGAAAATGGTCTCCGCAACCTTATTCTCTCTTTATTTTCCTTCTCATTTTCGTCCCAGAGTTTGGAGGCCAGCATGACGACCACCAAACCCTTTTTCTGTTTTAAGATTAAAAAAAGGGAAAAAATCAGGGTGTGGCATCAGAAATTGCAAGGAGTTTCTGCCCAAGCTTTTAGAAACTGTCAAGAAACGGTTGAGATCTTTCCAGAAACTGCCAAAAACGTTTTAAGAGCTTCCAAAAGTTTCAGAAATGTTTCGATATCTGCTTCTGGCTCCCAGAAACACTTTGGAAACCAGAACTGGAAATGATTTTCATGTATCATTGGGTTTGGTAACCTTATGGTAGTATTGCCTCTAGACTAGAAGCTTGACCAAGGATTCTTTCTTTTTCAATTCATTGAGAAAGCTCACATCCATGATATCATCACTGATGGTCCTTGGGTATGCAATAATAACTTGCTTGTGTTGTCCTAGTGGGAAGAGGGCATTGTGATGGATTAGATTGCACAACTTTCTTGTCTTGTGTGGTTGGCCTGTTAAATCTCCTAATATGAGTCCAGATTTATTTTCTCATGGCAATTATTTATTCCCAACAATTTATTTAATTAAAAAAATAAATCCTGAATTACTGAAAAATAGAATCACTGGTATTTTAACATCTATAAATATATGCAGCAGAAATAAATTCGAGAGATCAATCACACATTGCAATAGAAATAATTCCCTTACAACAATTCTGTCATTTATTAATCTGGAAAGTCAGCATTTCAACCCATAGAGAATTTGCAAAGAAAAATACAGTGACTGGAACCGACAACTCAGCCCCACTGGAATAATTCGGCCCAAGGAAAATCGGCCAACTGGAGATTGACCTCTGAAGAAATTCGGCCTGAAGGAAATCAGCCAACTGGAAATCGACCTCTGAAGAAATTTGGCCTGAAGAAAATCAGCCCACCTCTCACCAAAAAATTGGTCCCTGCGCCTAGCTCTCACTAAGTCTCTGTGCACTCACAACTCGGCCTCCCCATTAACTGCGCCTCCTTCTCACTTCAACAATTCGGCCTCTCCAATCCCCAACAAATCAGCCTCCCAGAAACACCCTGAAATTAGACTTGTATTCTTCTAACTTCTCCTCAGTCAAACTGAGCCTCAGGCTCCAGAGAATTCACTCTCTCCTTCTTTAGAAAATCGCTTTCCCTAAAATGCTGTAGTTGCCTCTCTCTCTTGTGTTCTTGTGTCTTCACCTCTTCGCCAAACATCTTTTATAATCTTCTTTATGGCCAAATCCCTAACCCTATCTCCCTTCTAGAAAATCTTGGAGATCAATGGTTGAGATTATTTCTAAGTTACTTAAATAATTAAATTATTTGTCCTTAGCAATGTCTTAATAGTCCACAATAATTAATTTACATTAATTATTGTACTTTTTCTAAGTTAGACTTAGGAAAGAAAACACGAATCACTTAGTCCATCAAACAAACACGTAAAGAGGCAATAAATCATCTTTCACATGCTAAGACACCAAGCCTTTGCAGAAAACGGTTGAAGCTACCACAAGCTTCAACACTCCCTCCTAGCAAGGAAGGGATTCTCCATCACCCCAAACTTATCTCTGGACTTCACAAACTTCCCTTTCACTAGAGGCTTAGTGAGAATATCCGCCACCTGCCCCTCTATGGAATTGTATTGTAATCTCACAACACCTCTCTGGACCTTGTCTTTGATGAAGTGATATTTGATCTCGATGTGCTTGGACCGATCATGAAGCACAATATTCTTAGAGAGTTTAATGCAACTCTAATTATCACGGTGAATAACCATTGACCCCACACCATACTCGCTGCCATGTACTCTGCCTCTGTTGAACTAAGTTCCATTTTCTACTACTTCGTGCTTTACCACGAGATCATGGCTGATCCCAAGTTGAAGCAACATCCGGACATGGATTTTCCGTGCCCAATCAGAATTTGTGTACCCCCGCAACTTCACTCCTCCAACTCTGACATATCTTAGTCCAAAGTCAACTGTTCCTTGTAGGTACCTCAACACATGCTTCGTTGCCACTCAGCGAACTTGTCTCAATTCCACCTTGAACTGGTTGAGAGTGTTCACAACAAAACATATATTCGGCCTAGTATTGACCAAATACATCAAGGAACCTATCAGTTGCATGTACAGTATGGGATCCACCAACTCGCCTTTAGAAGCACTTAGCTTCTTCAAGTTAATGATCGTCGGTGTAGACAAAGGCTTGCAATCCTCCATCTTGAACCGCAAGATCTTGAATGCATGCTTGCCCTCTCCAAGGAAAATCTCTTTTGACTCCTGCCACACCTCCAATCCCAAAAAGTAGTGCATCAAGCCGATGTCTTTCATCTCGAACTCCGAAGGAGATTCTCCTTGCACATCCCTATGAACTTTTCCATTCCTGTCAAGAAGAGATCGTCCACATAAAGTACCAAGATGAGCGAATCACCCTTAGCGAGTACATATTACAAGTTGGAGTCTGCCTCACTGTTGGTGAAGCCCAAACCAAGAAGTTATCCATCTATCCTAGCATACCATGCGCGTGGAGTTCGCTTCAGTCAAAATTGTATCATTGGAAATAGTCATTAGATAGAAAATTGTTCTAGTCTTGTTTACAACTAGAAAATCAACACCTCGGGGGCTTCTATTGTTTGTACTTTGACATCCGATGACTTTTCTATTTTTTGTGGGGTCGGTGATTATTTGTTTATCAATTGTTGATTTTTATTGACAATTTGCTCCAACATTTCTTGTTATCACTTCTTACCTTCTTAGTCTATATATCAATTTTTCACTATGATTCAAAAGGCGAGAAATTTCTTCGTCTTTATCAACAACAATCTTGTCATTTTTTTTGCATCTATTGTATTGATTTTTGATTATCTTGAAGGATCGCCTTTGAGATATCTCTATTGTCTTCTAATGAGGGAGCTTTATATTTGTTAATTTTGGCAGCTAGGGAGAAATTCCCTAGCCCTTACTTGACGTTGAAATGTTATTAAAATGAATTTATTTGTGATCTCCAAGTCGACGCAAATTATTGGAGGGAAATAGTTTACATTTGAAATTCAAACTAAAATTGAAGGACGGCTCACCCAAGGGTCGTGACCCTTCACTCTTGAAAAACCCACTATAAATACCCCATTGGGGTGATTCTCAAGATCCTGTGCGAAATTGATTTGCAATTCAAATGGATTTTAATTTGAGATTTTTCAGTTTTGTAACACCTTGGATGGCTATTTATTCTAAAGGATTTCAGATGCCCTCTTTCTCTGTTATGGTTTCGCATGGCACAAAATATGGTCTTCACATGGCATAGAGTATGGTCTTCTTCGCATGGCACAAAATATGGTCTTCGCATGGCACAAAAGTACGGTCTCTCGCTATTATGGATGTCACTGTCTTAATATGACATCTCTATGTTTGTTCCATGACATCTTTATGAATCCCTATTGTATGCACTGTGGTATCTCTGTTGTTCGTTCTAGTTGTACTACTTGTATGGTGTACAATTGGCATCATAGTTGTACAAAATGTATGGCACAAAGTTACGTATCCATGTGGTTCATCGTCTTGGTATTGACATGGTACAACTCTGCAATGGTATTGGTATGGCTCTGCCTGCGTACAACTATATCATTCCTATTGGCTCAGTTATACTATGGTATGGTTGTATAATAATCTCACACCTTTGAATTATATATGAAGCCCATATGATTTCGATCCTTTGTATACATATGTATGGCATTATTAGTATCAGAGTCTATGTGTCTTGCTTCAGGCTCGTATCTACAGTTCTGGTACATGTATCTTGCTTCAGGCTCGTATCTACAGTTTTGGTACATGTATCTTGCTTCAGACTCGTATTGAAAGTTATGGTATATGATTGATATTGTGTCGCTAGAGTATATTTTAATGTATGGCATATCAGTCATATGGTATCTCAGTATATATGGCTTCATGTATGACATCACTGTTGTATCTACATATTGGCATCTATATATTTGATTTCATCAACATCACTATTCAGTTGTTGGCATAACATTACAATTATAAGAATGGTATCATTTGTTAAATTTCCACGATCTTGGATCTAGGTTATAGTTTTAAAATCACTGGTGCTAACAAACAAAGAATCTCAACCATGAACTACTTTGCACAATAGAAATATAAAGCAGTAAATCACATATGCACAGAAGATAGACAACATTTTAATTTTTCACCCAATTTCGTTATATTAACAACATATAATACAACAGTCTAAGGCTCCCATACCAGGGATAATGGCTCTCATACATCCAATAGTACAAGATACAAACAAGATACTATGAACATCTGGATGTAGTCTAATCTCTCAGCCCCTCTCGGTCGTACCCTGTACCTGCCCGGTCCTTCGACTTCCGATCTGTAACTCCTGCCTCTATCAATGCTCCAAGTCCATCTGACCAGTGAATCTCAGCTATCAATCTGCTCTCTAGTTGTGCCTTAGTCCATCGAGGTCACAACACATCGAGACTCCTGTCGATTTGTTCACAGTTCGACTTCTGAACAACTCTCATTCTGCCCATTGTTGCTCCTCAACTACTGAGGGACTTCAACCCACTATGGTCTTCCTACGCAGCTCCACTGAAGACCAACATACAACACAAAGAGATGCCACCTATCACTGCAAGATATCCATCTTTCACAATGAACACGGGATAGGAGGACTACTCATCATTTACTGTAGAAGTCCTTCTCCACACAGAATTCTCGGGCTCCACAATCTTGCTCCTGATTGATCAAACCCTTGAGCTCATCAACTGCCAGGCTAGCAGACACCTTTGTCCATCAAGGTGCTGTGCTTCGTCACCAACTTGGACACTATCATGCTGTCCTCCAACATACCATAAGTTCCCAATCTCGTCCACACTTGGTCCAGTCTCACGCTGCCCTCCAACAGTCCATGAGAGACCAAGTCCACGCTGTAGCATTTGCACCTAGTTAGGGAATCCCCTGACCTCGGAGACTCTTACACCCGGTTGCCCACAAACTTCTCATGTACTGCCCTTTGCTTCTGCAATAGAGGAACTATTGCGTAAATCTCGGCTCCAATCATGTCCTCACCTAGGACATCTATCCAACTGTCATTAAGGGAACATCTGCAACTCTCCTTGTTGTTGTCCTCTGGCCTCTCATTTGATGTGCCTGTTGTCACCTTGGCTGCTTGGTAGGCTTCCCAACAGTCCACGTGGGCTCCTCCAAACAACTCCTAAGGTCTCCTCAAGTTGTCCATCAAACTAATCCAAGCAATGGTCAAACTATTTGACCCAACATCCCTCCAAAAACACTGTTGCACATATGTTTGACTTCGTTATTTGTGATAGTCTTGGTTATGGTACTTACTGCAGCCCTAAATCCACCCAACAATCATCAAACAGTCCCTTTAAGGGCTGCAACAGACCCTTGAGGAGCCTCTCCTTAGCCACGCTGCAACCTGGGACAGGTGTCAAGCCTTGAACACCTCCTACGCAACCCAACTGTGGTGCTATGGCCTGCGGCCTAGCACATCAGCACACCTGGAGCAGACAAACCTCAAAACAGTGCCCAAAACAATCTCGGATAGCAACGTTTTAGCCCATAAAGAATTCGGCTTAACAACTAGCAGCCTCGACCCTTAAGACAACAATCCGGATCTCTGTTTCGACCCTAAAGCAAACCTCCAATACCTTAGCTCACTCCGCCTCCATTACAGGCGTCGAATCCCTCTCCTCCACGTTGTCTGGGACTCCTCCTTTGCTGTGGCCAGGGCTAGAGATATTCCTCTCCAACGAATCCTTGTCTAGAGGCAACGTTGCACAAGATGGATGCCTTAATGACTCCTCATCACCCTTTATTTATACAAAAACAAAGGGGCTCCACGAATTATCAAGAGACACATCTATTGGACCAATTTTACTTCAAGCCTACATGACTTGAAAACTAATAATTATTTATCAACTTCAAAAATTCATTTCTCCTTCACGACAACTCAGAATCAGATGATTCTCATTGCGTTAGAATCATCTCAATGAGCACTATCATCCTCATCCATCACATGTGGAAAACTCATCATGGTTTTGGCACAAACATCGATGGGTGAAAACCCCCAAGCTTGGGTTCCAAGCCCACAAGCCTACTTGTGGTGCTTTGACCTCCATCCCTCGAACCTAGGGCTTGGAGTACCTCCCAAGCTACACAAAAATCAACACTCCTTAGCGAGGGAGGTACTTGCAAGACTAGGAAATAACCATCATCATCCAGCGATGACACTAGCCCATCTGACATCCATCACTGCAGCATACCTTGTAGATGAACTTGACAATCTCGGTAGTGCCACTGCCTCATCACATCCGAACCTGAAGATCATGAACCTCCATAGGACTGCTCCCTCTGAGTCTACACAATCTCCACTGGCTCAGTCCTTCAAGCACTAATCCTCCTGGATCAAATACCACTCGTGCAAATCCCACCAATCTTGGATATGCAACATCACGATCCGGTGAAGACTCTAGCTTGCCAATCTATAGTCCATCACATGAATCCTCTCGATCAACTTGATCTCGTCCATGCCAAAGAAACCCTCGAGCTGTCCCAGCCATCCATGACAAGTCAACGGAAGTCCACGATCAACAATCTGCCCTACAACAAACTGTTGTTCACTAGGCTCACCACCAATCCACGAAAATTCCCAGCCCATCTCGCCATGTAACCTATCAAGACCACATCTCCATGTCTTCAGCTTAATCGTGTGCTCCATGATCTAGATATCGACAACTCCCTCTGAGTTGCTTCGTTGTGAACACTCTGATTCACTAACCCTCAAAGTAGCTCAGATACGCTCTGATACCATGTTGAATTTGCACGATCTTGGATCTAGGTTATAGTCTTAAAATCACTGACGCTATCAAACCAAGAATCTCAACCATGAACTACTTTGCAAAGCGGAAATATAAAGCAATAAATCACATATGCACAGAATATAGATAACTTTTTAATTTTTCAACCGAAATTCGTTATATTAACAACATATAATACAATAGTATAGGGCTCCCATACCAGGGATAATGGCCCTCATACATCCACTAGTACAAGATACAAACAAGATAATCTGACCATCTAGTTGTAGTGCAATCTCTCAACCCCTCTTAGTCATACCCTGTACCTGCCCAGTCCTTTGGCACCCGATCTGCAGCTCCTGCCTCTATAAATGCTCCAAGTCCATCTAGCCACTGGATCTCAACTGTCAATCTGCTCTCTAGTTGTGCCTTAGTCCATCAAGGCCACAACACATCTAGACTCCTGTCGAGTTGTTCACAGTTCAACTTATGAACAACTCTCAATCTGCCCACTGCTGCTCCTCAGCGACTCAGGGACTTCAACCCACTATGGTCTTCCTATGTTGCTCCAATAAAGACCAACGTAGGGCACAAAGGGCTGCCACCTATCACTGCAAGATGTACATCTCTCACAATGAACCAGTGTTGCGAACATCGCGATCAAGATTAAATCGGCGAGAGGAAAAAATCAGAAAAAATCGTAAAAATCGAGAAAAATTGGCACAGACAAAAATATTCATTTTTTTTCAATTTTTCTAATATCTAAAGCATCCATAACATAAAATAAATGCATAGACACATAAATATGAAAAAAAAACTAATATATAAGATGTGTAATATCATGTCTAGTGCTACATCACACATAACAGTGAATCATGTCTTGAATACTAAGTCTTGACTCCCAAATCAGCCTCAATATATCAACAAAAAATATAATAATGTATTTCATATCATGAGTCATAATGTGTTAGTGCAAGGAGTCACTCCTTGACTGCAAAGGAGTAAGCCTTACACATCATAGTTCATTTCAAAGCAAAAGATTTTGGATGGTGGGATGGCTTCTTAAAGAGTTTGAAATAATTTCAACTCTTTTAGATTTTCATGCATTTGGCAAGCTGTGGCAAGTAATTTGTATGGACAAGTTTGTAGTATAAGGGAGAAGATTGTGACAGATGAAAGATTATAGATAGCTGGTACCCAGTCTAAGAAATAAACATATCTTAAATCAGTGACGCAACTATAAGAGTGGCCTTTTACATAAACTCTGTGTTATGTAAAGGAAACAACATTTAGAAATCAGAATACATGCATAAAAAATCTCATAAATCCTTCATGAAACCTTCACTAGCATGCTCTACACAACATATAGATGATTTGCAGAACACTGAACAATCGATAATTAACTATTAGATCCTCTAACAGTGCTCTTACTCCTACTTGCTAGCTACTGCAACTCATAAATTAGATGAATAAAACAACAAGAGAAACACACCATACATTAGATAGTCCTTGAAACACAAAGTCCTCCAGCATGAAGTACAAAAAGGAGTTTTTTATATTATGAAAAAGTCTTCAGGTCGACCAAAATCCAACCCTGAAATGGTATTTACAAATGATATTTATAGAGAGAGGCACCAACGCCATCTCACCTAAAAAGAAGGGTCCACTCTTCCTCTCATTACATAGGAGTTAGAGCATATTAAAGACATATCCTATCGAATTATAACTAATAGGACAGATATAGATAGGAAGAAAAAGGCTATTCGAACTGTGCTGAGTGTGCTGGCAACCTGCCTACTTTTCTGCTGATTTGTCTCTCCATGATCTTGGTTCTATAAAATCCATGTAGCTTCATTAAATGAGTCATTTAACAACCTCAAAACCACTTATCAACCATTACTTGACATGTCCATATCATTAGGAGTCCTTATCATCCTTGGACTAGCTCGAAATTCTGCTGACAACTGTCAAAAATCATTAAAAACAGATGCTACCGGAACTTCCGATAAAAACCTGTAACTACACAAAAAATTGTAATGCTACTGGAAGTTCCGATAGCGCTCTGTTTCCTTTTCAAAAATGCACAGCAAGATATTTGAAAAATTATGTGCAGATTAAAACATTCTGAAAATTGAGTTGTTCCAAAATATAACTAGTAGTAAAAATGATACTTCATTGCGACATCCTTTTACCTCTCCTCCATATGAGCCGCAATTTCTGCAAGCTTGTCTAAACCTGTTTTACTGTCAATTGCTGATTGTGACCTTGTAGTCTTGGTGACTACCTTTTTTGCAATGGCCTTTTTCTCTTCTGAGTTCTTCTGAATTTTTCTTCTCTTGGAGGTTCCTGTTTGCTGGTCTGAAGGAGCTTTACCCTTTTCTTTCTTTCTTGAACCCACTAGATTCTGCAATTGAAGGAGTTACAGTCTACAACCCTTCAGATTGCCTCTCCACATCTATAACTTCTGTCATCAAGCTTGGGTTATGTAGGGCTTTGGATCTCAGCTTGAATTTGTTGCTAGCTCTTGTGTGTCTTTTCCTACTATTAACAACATATGCTGCATCCTTTAGGAGCTCCTCATCTGACTTGGTGGGCTAATAATTCTCCTGAACCATAGGCTGAATGTTTGCTACCGGAACTTCCGGCAGCACCTGTTCTTTTGATTTTTCTGTAGCTGCAGTCTTTTCGTTCTGCTCTCTGGCATATACCTTGGGAAAAGGAGAAACAGGAGGCACAATCTTCATTGATTTGGGCTTGCTAATAGATGAACCTTCTCCTTTTTCCAACTTCTCTTCAACTTTGGTTGGAGAAGTCTTTTCCTTTTCCTTTTTGTCCTTAGCCTTCTTGTAGATATTTACCTTCTTTGCTTTTCTTTTAGTCCTTTTACCAACTGATGAAGTAGTTGGTTTCTGACTTTCTTCCTTCTGCTCAGCAGGTTGAGAATGTTGCTGAGAGGCTAGAGGTTGTTGAGCAGGAATGTTTTGTATAGATATAGGTTGGCCTGCTCTATAAAATAGGAAATGCTCCCAACACTGGTTTCTTCTTTTGAGTTCTTCAACAATCAACACCTTGATAAGAGCTTGATGGTAGCTGCTATAATCTGAAGCTGTTGCATGGGTTTGTATTCTAGCTGACATTTTAGTCAAGCTTTTCAGCAGGAAGAAAGGTAGGTTGAGAGTCTTCATACCTGCAAAGTGAAACAAAAACCTAATGTGATATAGAAATACAATAGTATATCTCCTCTCACAAGTAAGATAGATCTTAATGAGCTTGACAGTTTCAGCCCATTCATCGTTAGATAACTACTACGAATCCCTTTAGCCCATTTAGGGTCTCTATATTCATCCTTGATGAAGTTGTTCAGGCCTCCTCTAGTAATAACTTGGTTTTTGAACCATTTATCTCCTTCTTGTGGGAGGCGGAAAGCTTCAACAATGGATTCTGTTGATACCTACAGTTTGAGGCCATAAACATTTGCTTCTTGTCCATTGAATGAGAGGGAAAATTCTTTGGCTACTCCTAGATGAGAGCTTCCTAACCTTGAGCAAAATAGGTACCACCCAGCTTGTACAAAAAACCTCCTCACATTCAGTTTGGCATGTATTAAATCAACCCCTTGAGGTTCAATATGCTTAAGTTTTCCTGCTTTAGTCATCTGAGCAATAATGAAGGTTGTCTGCGAGATCATAAAGGTGTCAAGATTAGAAAAACTTACTTAACAGGTATTGCTGAATCCTCAATGTAAACTGTCTGAAAATTCAGTCTCCTCTTCAAGCTGCTCACTGGAACTGCTTATTTACCAAGAACCGAATTTGATAATTGATTTCTTTCCTTTTCTTTCGGTGATTTTAAGTGATATGTTGGTTCATTTTTCCATGTACAAAATCTTTTCATAATGGGAAGTATCAGAACTGTATACCACACCTCGTGATATTAATAATTATCTTTTAGTTGCTTGCTTTGTTTCAGATTCTCTGCAACAGCTGGCTGGAGCTGAACGGTGTTTGAGCTGGCAGTCACCTCCATTGCATTTATTATGGTAGGCCTAAAGTTCCGGTAGCGCTCATGCATGATTAACCAATCGGTCACCACATTAAACTGTAGAGCCATGATTAATTTTGATAATAAATATTTACGTTTGACATGTGGGCACAACGACTTGTGCTGACAGACATAAAAAACAACGATTGGTCTTCATGATTGCACATTGACACGTAATTCTTCCACGTATGACCACAACTAACTCGACATCATTCAAACATATAAGCTTTCCTATCACGTGACATGGCTCATGATTAAAAATATTTAAATCTTGGTTGATATCGGGAACATGTGGCTAACTCAAAAGCGGGTGCAATTTTTATTATTTTTAAAAAACAGGGGAAGTTACCGAAACTTCCGGTAGCATCGGATAAAGGAAAAACAGGCATAAAACAGAGTTAAAACAGACTGTCCGACAGGTTTAAAACAGACGCTACCGGAACTTTCGATAGGGTTCTAAATTTTTTTATCCTAAAAGTGAAACGATTTAAAGCACACTCGTGATTAAGCATATAACTGTGCTAACAATATTCAAAGGAATGCACCAAATAACTAATACTACTGATATCCTTTCCCTCTCTTGCGAGAAAATGTAACTACTTTCCCTCTAGATGAAGAAGATGGTGGGGTTGGCAATGGACTCTGTTGTGCTCTAGAAGCTGAAGCACCAGGAGCTAAAGGAGGTAGACCACGTCGTCTACTAGTGACAGGGGTAGGTGGTGTAACCTCCTGCTACTGCTGCTGTTGCTCCTCCTCCTCCTCTCCCTCCTCCTGCCCCTCCACTACCTCTTGCTCTACCCAATCAGGGGCTGACTCCATGATAGGCCTCTCGGCCTCAACCGTCTATGTAGTAGTGGTGTCAATCACATTTAAAGAGATGGTCTCCATATTAGGTGTCCTCTCAAGTTGTCTCACCTACAATCTAAGATTGTAGTAGACGTAAACCATGTCATTGAGGCGCTGGGGCTCCAACCTGTACAAGGGTCATAAATTAATAAATTATATAATATATATTATAAATAATAAATTAATAATTGTAAAAAAAATTATTTAATGAATTCAAAAAATCAATTGGAATATTTGAAGTTTTTAACCTGTTGCGCTTTTTGGTGTGTATTTTTTGAAATACACTCCAGTTGCGCTCGCATCCTGAAGAACTACATGTTTGGCTGAGTATTCTAATGGCAAGCCTTTGGAGATTTGGTATTCTACCATAGTAGCTCCTCCACCATGCATCTATAACAAATAAGATAAACTTATAAAGGTATAAACATAAGAAATTTCTTAAAATAATGAAAATTTGAAAATTGAGAGTTAAAGCAAAGTATGAAGTTATGAACTTGAAGAGACAATGAATTTTGAAACAAACTAAATCTTACCTGGCATTTTAGTATTCCTATCTTAGACAGCCATGTCAAAGCTCAATGTGCCACCTACCATTCTGTATATTTCCATTTCTTTGGAGATATCTGCACATTGTGTTGGAGATGGCACCATCTTCTGAATACAAGTGAAAAAGCCATCCATGACCTCAGCATCTGGTTTATGGCACCATCTTTTGAATACAAGTGAAAAAGCCATCCATGACCTCAGCATCAAATAAGAAACCAGAGGAGTAAGCAAATTCGGGGTTTAGGAAGAAGATCACTGTAGTATGAATGGGACGATGGAGTGTGTGGTTCATTCGCTCATCAATCACTTCCCATACAAGAAGTTGTTTCTGAAACTGTAATATCCCAAATTGGGATTAAATAGTAATACACAGCAAAATAGACTAAATACTACAACAAACAAGAAAACACCATTAAATACAAAAACTGGAAGCCAATAAACAATGCTGAGCCATTTTATTATTTGTTGGGAAAGAGTACAAATGAGGTGCTGAAAGGATTGCACCTGGGCCTGCTCAAAGCACGCGAAAGGACCAACATAACCCAAGCAAAACTTCTGCCAAAACTGGAACTGTGTGGCTCAATCACTACGCTGCCTAGCCCAGAATAGCTGTTGCTGGTTGTCTTCAGATTGATGGTTAAGCTGCTCCCTGTGCTTAGAAAATTCCGGGAATGGGACACTGGACTCTCCTCAACAAACCCACAAAAACTTGTGAAGGGTTTGCTGAAAGCTTGATCCCAAACATTGACCCCTTGGGGCTTGGGACGCTGCTCTGCTGGGGAAATCGAACTCCTGGCTGGAATTGTTGGTAAATGCTTCCAAAATGCTGTCAAAATCCCTGGTAGGAGGTGGCTAGACTCCTCTCCAAATCCTACGGCTGAACTCCTCTGCTCTCCCAGACTTCCGACACTTCCTCAAGACTGTACTGCGCAATCACTGCATAGTCTACATTGCCTCTGCGCTGTCCTGAAGGGACTACGCACTCCCTGCTGATGCTGCTATGGAATTCCCTCACAAAATTGTTGAACTCCTCCTAAGCGGGCACTCGAAGTCCCCCGAGGTAAAGGTTGAGATCTCCGCTTGAAGATCTCGTGTGCTAAACAACACTGCAGACTTGGCTCTCTGGCTCAAGCATGGTCAGTCAAAAGGACAAAGAGAAATCAGATGTATGAATGCCCAAATGATCTTTCCCCTCTTCCTTTTGTCCATTGAGGCTCAACGCATTCCTTGGGCCCCACCTAAGCGTGCGTTGCCTCTCCATGGGCAAATCGATTGCTGCCTTCCTCCAACCAATCCCACACTGTCTTCTTCTTGCCTCCTCTGCGCTGCCACCAAAGGTCACATCGACCCCACCACAGGAGCCACAATTTTTACTTAGGGACTATAGGAAAAGGCTTTATTTGGCTTAGTTATTATTTGTGGGTCCCCTACCCACTTTATTTCTGCCCAACATTAGGAAATGCCAAGATTAATCAAAAATTAATATTCCAATTAGCTAACGGCTAATTTTTAATATTACAGTCCTCCCCACCAAAATGTTGCTTGTGCTCAAACAACTGCGAAGATGGGTGCAGAAGAATTTGTTCCCTCTCCCAAGTGGCATCCTCATCTTGGAGGTTCCTCCATTTGATCAAGTACTCCTTGACCACCCTGCTCCTCAAACGTCTCTCTCTGATGTCCAAGATGGCGTCGGGCTGTAGCACCAAATGCCCCTTATCATTTGTGGGAGGGAGTTGAGTAGCTGTGGTCACCTGCTGTCCCAAAGCCTTCTTCAGGCATGAGACATAGAAGATATTGTGGATTTGACTCCCTTGTGGCAACTCCAACTCATATGCCACCTCTCCAATCCACCCGACAACTCGATATGGTCCATAGAAGCGAGGTTTGAGCTTTTAAGCTCCCTTCTGCTTCAGCGTAGATTGCCTATATCATTGAAGTCGGAGGTACACCAAGTCCCCCACCTCAAACTACCTCTCGACCCCAATTTGCATACGTCTTTTGCTGATTTTTCACTGTCCTCAAGTTATCCTTGAGAGCCCTGAGAATGTCCCGACTCTCTTTGATCCAGTCTTTGGCCCTCGGGGCCTTACTTTCCTGAGACATAACATCAACAAACGTTAATGCATCATAACCATACAAAGCACGAAATGGGGACATACCAATGGACATATGGAAAGTGGTGTTGTAATAGTACTCCCCTAAGTGTAGCCAACGCAACCAACCTTCTGCTGTTTTGTAACATAGTTCTGCAAGTAGCCCTCCAACCACTTGTTCACTATCTTTGTTTGCCCGTCGGTCTATGGATGGTAACTCGTGCTGGGTGTGAGCTTTGTGCCCACTAGTTGGAATAGATCCTGCCAAAAAGCTCCCATAAATCTGCTGTCCCAGTCACTAACTATGGTCTTTGGAAGACCATGTAGATGGAAAATATCTCTGAAAAACAACTTGGCCACCTGTGAGGCTGTGTACTGAGCTGAAATAGCAAAGAAGTGTGCATACTTCGTCAACTGGTCAACTACGATGAAGATGCAGTCCTTGCCCTGCTCCATGGGCAACCCCGTGATGAAGTCCATCGAGATGCTCTCCCACTTCCCCTTCTGAATGGGAAACGACTGCAACAACCCGACCGAACGGGTCAACTCCCCCTTGTTCCTCTAACAGACTACGCACTCTTGGATATGCCGGAGTACGTCCTCCTTGAGGCCCTTCTAGGAGAACCTCTCTCTGATGGCTCTGTAGGTCTTAGTAAGCCTCTGGTGCCCCGATAATAGAGAGTCACATGCTGCATGCAATATCTTCTCCCTCAATCAGGAATTGGCTGTCAAAAAGATTCGATCTCGATAATAGATGACCTTATCCATCACCCGATACCGGTCATCCGTCACCTGCCCATCCAACACCTCACATGCAAACTGATCCTTTGAGTACTCCACCAACAATTGTACCCTCCAATCTGCGTCTATGCTCATCAAGGAGAGGGACATTGGTCTCCGAGATAAGGCATCAACCACCACATTGTTCTTCCCTTTGACATACTCAATGTCAAAGTCATAAGCTTGGATCTTACTGACCCACTTTTGCTGTCTCTCCTGCAACTGTTTCTGCTCTAGGAAGTACCACAGGCTGTTGTGATCAGTCTTGACCTTGAACCGGTTCCCCACTAAGTACTGTCTAAACTTGGCGAAGGCATGCATGATGGCCAATATTTATTTATCGTATATGGGGTAGTGCCTCTCATGAGGCAAGAGCTTCTGGCTCTCGAAAGCGATGGGGTGTCCATCCTGCATCAATATGGCCCCAATTCCCACCTCGGATGCATCACACTCCAAGATAAAGGGCTTGGTAAAATCGGGGAGTGCAAGTACTGGGCAACTACTCATCACCTGCTTGAGGCGATCAAAAACCTCCTGCGCTGTGGGGTTCCAGGTGAATGCCCCCTTCCGAGTCAGGTTTGTGAGGGGTGCAGCTAGCTGAGAGAAACCCTTCACAAACTTCCTGTGGTAAGTACAAATTCCCACAAATCCTCTCAACTCGGTGACATTCTTGGGCTCTGGCCAATCCTCGATGGTCCTGATTTTCTCCTCATGCATCCACACACCATGCTCACCTATGATGTGGCCTAAGTATAGCATCTTTGTCAGCCCGAACTTGCACTTGGACAACTTAGCGTAAAATTTCCGCTCCTCCAAAATACGCAACACTGCCTCCACATGCTGCAAGTGTTCCTCCCATGTCCGGCTGTATATCAGAATGTCATAAAAAAAGACTAGCACGAACTTCCGTAGATGGCCACGAAAGACGTGGTTCATGCAGGACTGGAAGGTGGCTGGAGCGTTGGTTAGCCCAAAAGGCATCACCAAAAAATCGAAGTGCCCATAATGGCACCTAAAAGCTGTCTTGGGGACATCCTTGCCCCTCACTCGGATCTGGTAGTACCCTGATCTCAAGTCTATCTTGGAGAAGAACTTAGCCCCCCTCAACTCATCCATCTGCTCATCTATCCGTGGGATGAGGTAACGGTTCTTCATCGTCTTTTTGTTCAGGGCCCTGTAGTCGATACACATTCTCAATGTACCGTCCTTCTTCTTCACCAGGACTACTGAAGAAGCAAAGGGGCTCGAACTCGGTCGAATGTGCCCCAAGGCCAAAATCCTCGATCAGGTGGCTGCCCTGGCAGAATGTCCACGAAAACTGTGGAGTAATGGTCGAGGATGGTCTGTACATCTGGATGCGTAGGTCGAGCTGTACCATCTGCCTCTGAAATCCTCAACTCAACTGCCCACTCTATGTCTCCCAGCCTGAAGTCTGCCTCCATCCTATGCGTAGAAACTAACTGGGGTGGGTATGTATGCAGACCCCTAAGCATCACCGATTTGGCTCTTGTCCAGGAACTCCATCTCTAACTTCTTCCAATCGATAGTGTCTCTACCAAGGGTGATGAGCAGTTGGACCCCAAACATTTTGTTAGTGTCCGGAATGTCGACCACAAAGAAATGGTCTGTCATTGAGTACGTCCCTATGGCCATTGTCAAGGTTGGAACATACCGCATGCACTGCATCGTTCTAGCTCTCGCAACTTGTACCGAAAATCCATCAAATCCATAAAATTGTGCGTGGCCCCACTGTCCACGAGCATTGAGACATGTTGTCCCTGAACTATCCCCGAGATCCTCAACATTAAGTACTTGGGTATCCCTTGCAAAGATGCAAGGATCCCTCTGATCGGTGCAAACACTGATCCTCCTGCTGTTGGAGGAGGTGGAGGTGGAGGACCTTCCCCTTGTGGTGTTGTGCTGTCATCACCTCCCTAACTGCTGAGAAGACCTTGATGTAGTTTGCCTTCCCTCCGACACACCTATGGCCTGGTACCCATGGCTCCGGGCAGGTGAAGCAAAACTTCTTCCTTCTTAGATTCCTCCCGGTGTCATCATCTAATGGCCCCCGACCTTGGTTACCTCTCGGGGGTGGAGCTCGTGTCCTTTCCCCTCCGCTGGAAAGCTGGTTTGTTTGGCATGGGGGTCCTAGCCCTCGGTAATGCATCCTACAGATCCTGGGTCCTCCCAACTGCGTCCTCCAGCGTAGTGGGTCGAGTTGACCTCACTAGCCCATGCAATGGCTCTGCCAGCCCATCTATAAACATGAAAATCCTCCTGGGTTCCGACAGATCCGGAACCATCACTGACAACCTGAAGAACTTCGAGATGTATGTCTCAGGACTCCCCGACTGCTTGAGCTTGGTTAGCTCTCCAAAGTGCTCCTCGAGATCCTTCCGATCAAATCTCTCCAACACTCTACTTGTAAAGTCATCATACATTGTCACCCCTGTGTGACCCAGTGTAGTCAACCCATGAAACCACCAATCGTGGGCTTCTCCCTCCAAGTGCAGCATAGTCACCTTGATGGCCTCCAACTCTGTCATTTGATTAAGCTAGAAGTAGATATCCAACTTTTCCACCCATGCTTTAGCTGAACTCTTCGAAGACCCATCGAATGTTGGCAGGAAAAGCCTACCCACGGTATGTTGCAGGTCACTCCCCTGCGTGTACCCTCCTCCTCTAGTCTAGCCCTTGGGCTTATTGTTCTTCTTCAACTGGCAAAACTCATTGAAGTTGATGGCCCTTCCGAACTCTGGCCCATAGGACTGATACTCTGCAATGAAATCTCCACAATGAGTCTCCTTTGGCTCTTGCTGCCCTCCGGTTCCTGAACCTAGGAATGTGGGAATGGTGGAGCGTGGTGGAGTATAAGGTACAACTTGAGGGTAACTTGAAGGCCTGACTAGTGCTGCGAAGTTCCAGACCCTTCTCCAATATGGATTTCTCCTTGAACTCCCTTTCCCTTGCTGCCGTTACTGAGTCTCTGACCCATCACCTCAATTCTCTTGGAGAGGTCTTGTACAGAATTTAGGAGGTGAGCAAACTCCTTCTCATTTCTCCCATTAGCCATGTGTGCCATCTCTCTCTCTTCAACCTTTGGAACACTGTCAACCGGATCTGGAGTAATTTCGAGCCTTCTCTCTTTGCTCCTGTATCTTTGCTTCTGGTAAGTTACGTTTTTTCTGTCTTCTAGTGTCATTGACTGTGTGCTGCACAGGCCGAGCCAAGTCTATGAGCTCTGATACCACTGTAATATCCCAAATTGGGATTAAACAGTAATACAAAGCAAAATAGACTAAAAACTACAGCAAACCGGAAAACACCATTAAATACAAAAACTGGAAGCCAATAAACAATGTTGAGCCATTTTATTATTTGTTGGGAAAGAGTACAAATGAGGTGTTGAAAGGATTGCACTTGGGCCTGCTCAAACAAGGTTGAAAGACCAACACAACCCAAGCAAAACTTCTGCCAAAACTGGAACTGCGTGGCTCAGTCACTGCGCTGCCTAGCCCAAAACTCCTACTGCTGGCTGTCTTCGGACTGATGGTTAAGCTGCTCCCCGTGCTCAAAAAATTTCGGGAATGGGACACTGGACTCTCCTCAAGAAACCCACAAAAACCCACGAAGGGTTTGCTGAAAGCTCGGCCCCAGATATTGACCCCTTGGGGCTTGGTACGCTGCTTTGCTAGGGAAATCGAACTCCTGGCTGGAATTGCTAGTAAATGCCTCCAAAATGCTGCCAAAATCCCTGGTAGGAGGTTGGCTAAACCCCTCTCCAAATCCTCTGGCTGAACTCCTCTGCTCTCCCACACTTCCGACACTTCCTCAAGATTGGACTGCGCAATCACTGCGTAGTCTACAGAGGTTGCGTAGTCTACACTACCTCTGCGCTCTTCTGAAGGGACTACACACTCCTTGTTGATGCTGTTATGGAATTCCCTCACAAAATTGTTGAACTCCTCTTGAGCAGGTACTCGAAGTCCCCAGAGGTAGAGATTGAGATCTCCGCTTGAAGATCTCGTTTGCTAAACAACACTGTAGACTTGGCTCTCCTGCTCAAGCGTGATCAGTCAAAATGAAAAAGAGAATTCAGATGTATGAATGCCCAAATGAGCCTTCCCCTCTTCCTTTTGTCCATTGAGGCTCCATGCATTCCTTGGGCCCCACCTAGGCCTTTGCTGTCTCTCCATGGGAAAATCGATTGTTGCCTTCCTCCAGCCAGTCCCACGCTGTCCTCTTCATGGCTCCTCTGCGCTACCACCTAAGGTGACATCGACCCCACCACTAAAGCCACAATTTTTACTTAGGGACTATAGGAAAAGGCTTTATTTGGCTTAGTTATTATTTGTGGGTCCCCTATCCACTTTATTTTTGCCCAACATTAGGAAATGCCAAAATTAACCAAAAATTAATATTCCAATTAGCTGATGGCTAATTTGGAATATTACAGAAAACCTTCATCTCGCTTATCTTCATAGTAGCTCCGAATGGCTTCTTTGGCCCTATCCATGGCCTCATACAAGTAGCCCATACAAGTAGCCCATTGCGGGCTTCTCTCCATCAACTAATCTAAGAACCTTTTCCAAAGGTTCAATAATGCTGCACACCTCTTGCACTCTCGCCCAAAAGCTTTCCTGATATGAAACTAAGCTGCATATGGCCTCTCCCTCTGGTTTGTGGCTATATGTCAAAGCACGCTACTTCTTTGAAAGAAACATTCTCTCCACATCCCACATAGAATTCTGGAGGGATTGAAGAGATATGAAACTGGTGGCAAACCATGTAATGGCAGGGCGCACCAACTCCTTGTTGTTGGTGAATGTTCTCATCAAATGAAGCACAAATGCATGATTATATATAAATTTTGTAATGCTCTTTGATGATTAAATGATATCTTTGAAAAAATGAATTTTTCCTATGTCCTCCAACATCAAATCAATGTACTGTGCAGCAGAAGGTGTCCAAAATACGCTAGGATGCCTCTCCATAAGCATCTTGCTAACAACAACATAATTTGTAGCATTGCCCGTTATGACTTGTACACCATGTTGTGAAGCCACCTCCAGATTGAACACATTCAATAAATCACATAATAATCGTGCATCTTTGACATGTGCAGATGCATCAACAAATTTCATAAACATTGTCCCCTTGGGACAACTGACCTTTTGATCAGTCCAACCATCTGACATCACAGTGCATCCTGTGATTGCCCAAGGTCTCCTTAACTCCTCCAATATCTTGGTGTAGTCAAACTTTTCATTTTGAAGAATGCATCCTCTATATTCATTATATGAGGGGGCTTTGTACCCTGGGTCAACAACAACAATGACATCAACTACAGTATGGTAAAAGGGATTGTTCTTGGCAAGACTGAAAGGAATATCACTCCAAAGAAAAAGCTTGCCCAACAAATTGTCAGCTTCTTCCTTGTCTCTTTTTTTAATAATTGAAAAGATAGATGGTTGTGCACCAGGTGTGGTTCTAGGAACAAAATATGACAAGGCAGCTATGAGGTTGGGTATAGAAGATGCTGATGGTGAAGAATCACTACCACTGTCACGGTCTCCCCCCAATCCTGACACTCCACCTCCTGCTATTTGACTCAGAGCTGCCTTGGTAAGTTTAGTTGTTTCTATTCTTTCCAATGATTTGAGGGCTCTTCGGATGATTTCTGGATTGGTATTTGTGCAAAGCCCTACCTCATGTCTAGGAACTTGTGCAAGGTGGTACTTCAATGTGTATACCCCCTCTGTCATGTGGTGCCCACATAACTTGCAAGTCAAATTTGATCTCTCAAACCCCCCATCAGGTTCACCAAATTTCCACATAGGGTTCAATTTCCTTGGCATGTTTGTAAATTTGTTGAACTCTTGATTTTCACTGTAAGATGAAGTTTGAACTTTTAAATTTGAACCTGGGGCACATGAAGAATTGCAAGTAAAAATATAAAAATAAAATTTGCAATTTTACATACAATTTTATTTTTTCACAAAAAAAACCCCTCAATTGAATGCAACAATAATGGCAAAAAATACACATTCTAGCCCAAGCAAAAATAATGGAGAGTAACTAGGGGCATAAGAAGAAATGAAAAAAATAAATCTAACAACCAAATTTTTGCATTTTTGACCAAAATAAACCCTCTCCACTCTATGCAATTTTTTTTTTTTCAAAAATCATGGAAAATACATGGGTAATAGAAACCCATGGAAAAACAAGAAAAAAATGGTCAAATTTGATGCCCATACCTGGAAACCACGCTTTGCTGAAGAAACTTGGTCCAAACTTGAATTATATTGGCTTAGGATGCTAAATTCATTCATTTTTCTCCTCTCTTGTCCTTGTAGATGACTTCTCCTCCTCCTTAGCTCACTTTCTTGCCCTCTCTCTGCAAAAATGACAAAATAAAATGAATTTGCAACTTATTGGGTCGCTGTTTGATGGACCCACGATTTTTACTCATCGAATCGTGATTTTTTCACGATTTTTTGAATATAAAAAAATTGCCGCAAAAATTGGCGATTTCATCGGCTGGGCCAAAAAATCGCGATTTTATCGCGATGTTCACTTCACTTCAATGAACACGGGCTAGGAGGATTGCCCATCATCTGCTGTAGAAGTCATTCTCCCCACACAAGTCTCGGGCAACACAATCCTGCTCCTGGTTGAACAGACCCTTGAGCTCATCGACTTCCAAGCTAGTAGACACCTTTGTGCATCAAGGTGTTGCGCTTTGGCACCAACTTGGACACTATGACGCTGTCCTCTAGCGGACCATAAGTGCCCAATCTCGTCCACACTTGGTCCACTCTCACGCTGCCCTGCAACAGTCCACGAGAGGCCAAGTCCACGCTGTAGCATCTGCACTTAGTTAGGCCATCTCCACACCTAGGAGACGCTTACACACGACTGCCCACAGACTTCTCATGAACTGCCCTTTGCTTCTGCAATAGAGGAGCTATTGTGCAAATCTCGGCTCCAATGATGTCCTCACCTAGGAAATCTGTCCAATTGTCATCAAGGGAAGATCTGCAACTCTCCTTGTTGCTGTCCTCTTGCCTCTCATCTGATGTGCCTGCTGTCACCTTGGCTGCTTGGTAGGCTTCCCAAGAGTCCACATGGGCTCCTCCAAACAACTCCTAAGGCCTCCTCAAGCTGCGCATCAAACTAATCCAACCAATTGTCAAACTCTTTGATCCAACATCCCTCCAAAAACACTACTACACATATGTTTGACTTTGCTATTTTTGACAGTCTTGGTTAGGGCATTTGTTGCAGATCTAAATCCACCCAATAGTCATCAAACAATCCCTTTAAAGGATGCGGCACACCCTTGAGGAGCCTCTCTTTAGCCACGCTGCAATCTGAGACATGTGTCAAGCCTTGAACACCTCCTATGCAACCCAGCTGTGGTACTATGGCCTGCGGCCTAGCACAACAACACACCTGGAGCAGACAAACCTCAAAACAGTGCCCAAGACAATCTCAGATAGCAATGTTTTAGCCCATGAAAAAATCAGCCTAACAGCTAGCAGCCTCGACCCTTAAGACAATAATCCGAATCTCTGTTTGGACCCTAAAACAAATCTCCAATATCTTAACTCACTTGGCCTCCATTATAGGCTTTAGGCCCCTCTCCTCCACGCTGTCTAGGACTCCTCCTTTGCTGCGGCTAGGGCTAGAGATATTCCTCTCCAACAAATCCTTGTCTAGAGGCAACGTTGCACAAGATGGATGCCTTAATGACTCCTCATCACCCTTTATTTATACACAAACGAAGGGGCTCCACAAATTGTGAAGAGACAAATCTATTGGATGAATTTTACTTCAAGCCTACATGACTTGAAAACCAATAATTATTTGTCAAGTTCAAAAATTCATTTCTCCTTAACGACAACTCAAAATCAGATGATTCTTGTTGCGTTAGAATTGTCTTGACGAGCACTATCATCCTCATTCATCACATGTCGTTTTGGCCCAAACATCGATGGGTGCAAAACCCCCAAGCTTGGGTTTGAAGCCCACAGCCTACTTGTGGTGCTTTAACCTCTATCCCTCGAACCTAGGGCTTGGAGTACATCCCAAGCGACACAAAAGTCAACATCATTGTCATCTCAATTCCTGACAGTTGTATCCTAGAGCACTGGTGGTCTTTATAAGTTGCAACTCTAATGACAACATGGTAGTAACATGGTAGTTTTGTCGATTACACTTGTTCAAAAATGAAGTTGTGAACAAGTCATGTATAGGCCTTAGGTAGCCTGATAACATTTGTAATTTGTACCTCTCCGTTGAACAATTGATGACAATGTAATAGAAGAAGAAGAATTTGATGGGTTTTCCCCATTGTGGGGTTTTGCCTTGGTCTCCGACCAAATCCTGGTGTCTATTTGTGCATGCGTTTCTTCTATTGTTGTTCATTGTTCCGCTCATTATTTTTCTTTCTACATAATTGCTAATGATAATAAGATGTTATGAGGTGAATGTGATATGTAAATAAATGCAATTATCTTAAGCAAAGAACAATCAAGTGCTAAGAAAATTCAACAATATTTGACTTCAGTGTAACATGTTGCAATGTTATATTCTTCTTATTATGAATTGTCAAAAGGTTTTTCTTCATGTTTAAGATGAAAGTATCCAATACTTCAATCCAAGTTGAATGGTGAACCTAGAATTATTTCAACTTTGTTTCAAATATAGTTGTAACATTGAAATGGGATATGCATTTATAATGAAAAATTGTTAATTGTATGTCCTTAATTTGTCATAAATGTTTTTTTTTTTCAATTATACTTGACTCTTGGAACTAATAATTGATTTTCCAAGTTGACATTAATGAGGATTTTCTGTTTTTTTGGACAAATAGTGATTCTGATATTCTTCCCTTGAATAATCCCTTTAACTATGCTAATTTTCTTGCAAACTTAGCACCTTAGAAACCATTGACCTAGCAGATTACAAATCTACTGAATGAATGTACAACTAGTGTAACAAACATAATAATAGATAATAATGAATTAATAGAAAGGTGTCTCTTATTAAAGAGACACGTCTCTTCATTTAAAGGCACCCTGCCTAGTATTTATATGGGGGCCCCTCATTGTAACAACAATCATCATTCTATCAATTATTTATATATCAATACATTTTATACAAATACAAATATATTGTCTACATACACAAACAAGAACAATGATTACATTGGTATTAGAGTCGTGTTTTCTGATCACCAAGCCTTTGGTTAGGCTTTAGCCACACACTCAAAATTTTTGGAGTTTCTACAGTTTTGACATTCGTGACGAACAAAAAGAAAAGGGCTTTGGCCATTAAAAAAAGAGCAACACATTAAGAAAAAAAATTGAAAATAATATATATATATATAATATCAAAAAAAATTTAAAAAAGAAAGAATAAAAAAATAGAGTATAGAAAAGGGAAAAAATAGAAAAGAAAGAGTTGTATATATTGAAAAAAAAATATATTATAAAATAAAAAAGCCACTATTCATGCCACCTGAGGTCCACAGATGCTGTCGTCTCTTTTGCCATGGATTGCCGATCATTGCCACACCGATGTCTCCATCTCGCTCTTCATCATATAGATATCATATTGTTGTTGTTGTTTTGATTGTTGCCAAATCGACTGAAGCAATATGCCGTAGCTCTATAATAGCTTGTCATTTGCCTTGCGAGAGCCACCACATCCTCTGCTCTTGTACCGTCGTGTGCTGTTTTAGGTGCCGCCATTCGTTGCTGTGTTTGACCGTGCTGTTGTTCTCTGTTGTTCTCCCACAATCTCCTTTTCAGTTGTTGTGAGCTATCATTGTTCCCCCTGCTGTCTCTTGTTCCGAAGTTATCTGTTGTCTCCTGTTTCCATTGTCGTCGCCCCACTGCTGTGCCCTGTTCCCTCGTCGACATCACCAACATTGCTTGTGCAGTTAGTACTGTGGTCAACCATCATTGCCAGGATCGTCATCATTTCCCCTGCCCCCGCCGATGTCACGACCATTGGTAAATTCAATAATTAATTTTTTTAGTATAGTTAGTTTTAATTTAATACCAAATAACATATATTTTAATTTAATATAGTTATAAATATATTTATTAATTATAGTTATTAATTTTTTTTTGTAAGCTTCAGATTCTATTACTAAGTCAAGAAATTGCATCATGTACAACCATATCAAGAAATCTTTTGCCACAATCTGCCACCAGGGAAACCCTACCAACGATGAAAGAGCAAAGTTTTTGTCCAAAATTTTACAAACATTATGCAACATCTATTGTTTGAACAAAGAGACATAAAAACATAACATATAACATATAAAAGCTTAGAGATGAACAACTATGATAAAAACTAAACTCATGAAAGTCATCAGGTCAAGGTTGAGACATATATGGGGGCAACAAAAGTGCCTTGGGAGGGTGGTTCCTTTCCTTTTGTCAGCAACGCTTTAATTCTTACGAGTTTGAGTGCCATGTCTCGATATTGTAGAAACATGGCTCTGTGCTCCTTCTGTATGTGGTCCATCTGGTGAGACAAATCTTGCTTAGCTTTGTTCCTTTACAACAACCATAAAACCCTGGGCACACCAATGAAAATCCACACCAACAAGTTTCCCTGCAGACCATAAATCAGATTCCACCATGCAAATACAAACAAACAAAGAATGTTGTGAAGATGGACAGAGAGAAATTTACCCCGTAACTGCTTGCCCATTGGGTGTTGAAATGTTGCAGATGAAACTCATTTCCTCTCTAGTGACTTCTTATTCTTGCTTTGACCCCATTGCGATCGCATCCAATGTCCCACGATTTGCTTCCTTAGTAACTATTTCCCAACTCCACGCTTGAAATACTAACAGAGGGGATGTGTAGTGAAGGCCAACCTCTAGGGGACTAGGACCTTCATATGACAAAATTTGCACAAATCCAGTGCTGTGTGAGAAATATCCCACCTGCAGCTGGGAGTTACCACTAAGAATGAAAAATAACATGGAGCTACGACAGACGAGCTGAGAGCTCGCGATAGGAATGAGGTTTGCCATCTTAATACTAAGGGTTGTAAGACGGGTAACATGTGTGGCTGCATGGGGTGGGATAGCCTCGCCATCCACCCCTCTTAAATGCGATGGGATGTGGCGGGCTTCCGCCTCCCTCCTTTGGCATAGATTTCAACATCCCGATAGGGGAGAAAAGAAGCATATATAATTGACGGAGAGGATCGATTGATTAATAGAAAGCACAAACAGTCGTTTGCAAAATCTGAAAAGTGATGGAAAACTGTGCTAAGAATGAGGAATGATGACAAGGACGAAGCTACTAAGATACTTAACTACCATGATGAACATATTAATTAGCTTATTGAGAGGGTGGATGCATTAACAACGCAACTCTTAACCCATCGGAGGTCAATACCAAGCCCATAGTCACAAAATACAAGAGACCAAGAACAAGAAGAAACGACTGAAGTAGTCTTTTTAGGCAACAAGTATCATACTAAAGTGCTTGACCGAAATAATCAAAGGATTAAATGAGAATTACCGAAGTATGATGGTACGAACCACCGAGGAGCAACCGTCTTGGTCAACGAGATGGAAGGAATTTTCAAATCGAACCCTCCATTGTGTGAAAGGGAAAAAATAATGACAACTTACAAGGGGAAGCTTATGATTGGTTTCTGTGGTGGACCAGGAAGTGTGACGTTTGTTCCTTTCATTGGAAGAGTTTCACGACAACATTATTAAAGAGGTTTCATGACGAAGAAGATGATGATTTGTACATCTCAAATAGGAGGGAAACACAAACGATTATACACAGGAATGGGAAGTTTTGGAAACTAAGACAAAATGGACTCATAGACGAACAATTGCTAAAATTGTACATCTATGGATTAAAAGATTATATTTGTAGTGAAATAAAGCTACAGAAGCCGAAGACCGTAAAGTTTAGAGGAGTTTTAAGAAATAGAAATGTCAGAATACTCTTAAATTTTGGTAGTACTCACAATTGTATATACATTGATGTTGCTAAACAACTAAACCTTTTTGTGTACCCCACCAATGACCTCATCATAAGAATCGCTAATGGACAAAAGTTTGTAGAAGTAGCAAAATGTCATAAGGTGTCAATTCATATTCAAGAGTTGGAACTACAAACAAAATTCTATGCTCTACCACTTGAAGAGATGGATATAGTGCTAGGTGCAGAATGGTTGATGTTGTTGGGAGTTATACTACAAATCTTGAAGAATAGATTAGGAAGTTTAATTAGCAAGGACAACACTATAAACTATATGTTTTGAAGCTTCCACTCTAAAAAAGTTGCAAAAAAATACACATGAACCTCACCAACACTCAAAACATTAGCGAAGTCAAACCTACAAATGTAGATGAACTTCATTTGGCCACAGAGACGTGCCTAACTAGATAAAATCCTGCTTCTTATGCTTTGAGGACAAAGCATTCCTTGAGAGGGCGACAATGTAACAAATATAATAATAGATAATAATAAATTATTAAAAAGGCATGTCTTATTAAATAGACATGTCTCGTCATATGAGAAGGCACCTTGCCTAGTATTTATAATGGGGGCTCCTCATTGTAACAATGATCATCCTTCTATCGATTATTTACATATCAATACATTTTATACAAATATAAATATATTTTCTACACACACGAACAAGAACGATGATTATAGCTAGGCTCTTAACATTATTTAGCGAAAGCGAAAACATAATCAATCTCACAAAAAAATGACACAAAGGTTTTGTGCAATCAAATCAGTTCATCATTAAAATTTTAAGAACCTACTTGGGTTCTTGTCTTGGTTTTATGGTCCAATTGAGGAAATGCATGTATGGCACTGGATCTGATCCAGTTGATTAGCCTTCCTTGGTTGATTTGGATCTCCTTGCTGCCCCCTTCCTTGAAATTGACACACTAGAGTATTACATTCCTTACTGAGATGCAACTCTTAATCTTGTGCTGTTGTATGGTATGCATTTTCCATCTTCCTAGCCTTGCTTTTATAACTTTTCATTGAGCTAAATCCCTAACCCTAATCTCCAAAGTGATTGACAATCGAGATTTGATCTCACCTCACCTAAGATCAAGGATTAAGATTAAAATACAATAACTGAAGTAAATACTTTACTTTTTCCAATGTTTCTTTAGTTCAATAAACCAACATAAAAATTATGTACTTTTCTTAAATTAAAACATAGGATAAGTTACAAATGCAACTTGCACATATTAGAGCAAGTATCCAAGGAGACTTTGGGCAACTTTTGCATGCCTAGACACTTAGGCCTATGCAAAATTACCCACCTGAGCTACAAACATCAACACTTCCTCTTAGCGAGATAGGTACTTCTGCCCCCTGGAACTGACTTCGATTCTAGAACTACATCCGCTGCCTTGGTTGCTCCCTTTGAATTGGAAGCCTTATTTTCCACTTGGTTTGGAAACATCCTCAAAGTTATTCTCTCCTTATCCTGGTTCCTAAAAGCCTCCTACTTCTAAACATCTTGTAAATTCATCTCATACCAAGAGACCTTCTTGATAGATTTGGAGGACTTTGTCAACTTCCCCTCACCTACTGAAGGATGACTCTGTTATGAAACCAACTCACAAAATAGAAAAAAAGATAGATCAACGCCTTAGAAATCAGCCTCTTCGAGGGGGCAACCTCCTTTACATTACATAAATGAACAATTCTTGGATGATTCAAATGAAAAAACCTCCTTTCTATATATAGGAGTCCACGGGGTCACAATATAATCCTAACCGACCTAACAATAATAATGTAAGGGCATAACAATAACAATAGTGGGCTATTATGGAGCACAATAATAACAATATGGGGACTACAGGGGTACAACAATAACAATAAGGGGGCTACATTAACACCAATAAGGGACTACACTAGTAATATGAGGCCCTAGCATGCTCCTCTCCTTCAAAAAAGTGTTGTCCTCAACGCTGAAGTAGTTATGGATGCTTTTGTATAAAATTCTCATCCTCCCATGTGGAATCTTCAGTGGATAAGTTCTTCCACTTTATGAGATACTTTGAAATTGATCGATTTCGTAGCTGTCGAGTTCTTGTTTTCGTGACTGCTTCAGGTTCCATTATGATTTTTCCTTCCTCATCAAGTTTTGGCAATATTGTTTGAACCAGAAGTTTGTCACCTATAACCTTTTTTAAGCATGAAACATGGAAAATTGGGCGCATTCGGGAAGATGCAGGAAGCTCCAATTTGTATGCCATAGTACCAATCTTTTGCAACACCTTGTAAGGACCATAGTACTTTGGCAATAATTTATTATCCTTCTTAGCTTGCTTGAGGGACATATGTTTGTATGGTTGTAGCCGTAAAAATACTTAGTCTCCTACATCAAAACTTCTCTCGCTGCGATGTTGATCTGCCTATTGTTTCGTTTGATTTTGTGCCAAATTTAGGTTATCCTTTAAGAGTTGGAGAACTTGTTGCTGATGCTCGATGTGATCTTCCACTGCTTGAACCTTAGAATTTTATCTTAAAGATGATGTGATGGATGACAGATGATATCCATAAAGTGCCATAAATGGGGTCATTTTTGCTGTAGTGTGGAAGGAAGTGTTATACCACCATTATACCTGAGGTAAACAATTGACCCATTGAGTTTGTTTATCAGATACAAAGCAACGAAGATATCCTTCCAAACATTTGTTCACTATCTCAGTTTGCCCATCGGATTGAGGATGATAAGATGAGCTATGAGCTACTTGAGTACCCAAACAAGAAAATGATTTCGTCCAAAAATTTCCAGTGAAAATGAGATCTCTATCGCTTACAATAATCTTTGGGTTTCCATGTAGCCTTTGGATTGTTTCCGTAAATGCAGTAGCAACTATACTCGCTTTAAATGGATGAGATAATGCACAAAAGTGTGCATACTTGGTAAACTACCACCATGATGACACTCTTTCCTTTGAACTTTTAGGTAAACCAGTGATAAAATCCATTGAAACTTCCTCCCAACGTTGATTTGGAATGGATAACGGCTGTAGCAGACCTGGGGTCTTAATTGTCTCAAATTTATTTTGCTGGTGAACCAAACATTCCACCACAAACTTTTGAATATCAGATTTAAGGCCATCCCAAAAAAATCTTTCTTCACCCTGTGGTAAGTTTTTAAAAATCATGAGTGTCCTAAGGGAGAGATGTGCAATTCCAAAAGAATCTTTTGTTTTAGTTGGGAATTCTTACAAAGTTATAAGCGATCTTTGTACCATAAGGAATCATTTTTCCAACTAAATGTATCAGATGTACTGGGATCTTGCTGCAACTATTGGATGAATGTCCATGCTTCTTCGTCCTTCTTCCATTCCTCCCTTGCTTTGGTTATCCAGTATGGTTGGATAATAGAAATGGCACAAAGCAATGCTTCCACATCCTCATCCTTTCTTGAAGGTGCATCTGCAACAACATTTAGCTTCCCTTTTTTGTAGATGATTTCAAAGTCATAACCCAACATCTTTGTGACCCATTTTTGCTGCTCTTCTGAAGATAGTCTTTGTTCAGAAAAGTATTTAAGATTATCATGATCAATTTTTACCTTGAAGTGTCTTCCCATTAGGTAAGGTTGCCATTTCTTAAGTGCATGTAGTATTGCGACATTTCCTTCTCAGAAATAGCTTTCTGTAAATACTTTCCTTTGATTGGACGACTTTCAAAAACAATGGGTTTTCTTTCTTGCATTAAAACAACACCAATTCCATTTCTAGAGGCATCACATTCCACAATAAAGATTTTTGTGAAGTCTGGCATAGCTAAGACCAGTGCTTAGCACATTGCCTCCGTAATATGTTCAAAGGCCTTAGTTGCTTCAGGAGTCCATGAAAATGCATCTTTCTTCAATAATGTTGTTAGAGGAGCTGCTATTCTCCCATAATTCCTAACAAACTTGCGATAATACCCTGTTAACTTGAGAAATCCTCGCAATTGCTTTATGGTTGTGGGGACTTTACATTCCTTAATGGATTTAATTTTGTTAGGGTCTACCTTAACACCTTCCTGAGATACAATATGAACTAGATATTCAACCTCTTGTATTCCAAAGAAACATTTGGAGGTTTTTGCATATCTCCAATAGTTTGAGCACCCTGTCAACATGTTGAACATGATCCTTCCAAGACCTGTTGTAGATTAGTATATCATCAAATAATACTAACAGAAATTTTCTAAGGAAGGGTTCGAAAATGGAATTCATTAACCCCGGAAATGTAGAAGGTGCATTGGTAAGGCCAAAATGCATGACCAAAAATTCATAATGATCTTCATGAGTTCGAAATGGTGTTTTCAGAATGTTTTTAGTCTTCATTCTAATTTGATGATATCCTGAACGTAGATCCAACTTGGTGAAATAAATTGCTCCATGTAATTCATCCAATAATTCATCAATTCATCAATCACAGTAATGGGAAATTTGTCTTTAATAGTGAGCTTATTGAGCTCGCTATAATCCGGACATGTGCGCCATGATCCATCCTTCTTGTGCACCAATACTACTGGAGCAAAGAAAGAACTTTGACTAGGTTGAATTATACCAGCCTCTAGCAATTCTGTAATCATACATTCAATTTCGCTCTTTTGGACGTAAGGATATCTATAAGGCCTGATGTTTGGAGGAACACTTCCTGGAATCAAATGAATAGCATGATCATGATCACGAATAGGTGGGAGTCCTTTGGGTGTTTCAAACACCTTGGAATGATTGTCCAAGAGTTTTTGGAGATCTGGAGAAATACAGGATTTTTATGTTGTAACTTCTAGTGAGCATAATTGTGCAATGACGCCTCGTTGTTCTTTCTTCAGAAGTTTTGTCATGACATTAGAGCTTATTATCTTTCCCGGCTTCCTTGCGATACCCCGTAATTCAACTTCCTTTCCTTCAAAAAAAAATTTCAAGAAAAGTTTTTGAAAATTAAAAGCTACTGTCCCCAAAGATTGTAACCATTGAACTCTTAGTACAACATCAGTGCCACCCATTGGAATGGAAAGCATTGGACTATTCAATACATATTCCCCCATGGTTAGCTTGATATTATGGCACTTTCCTGAGCAATTTATAGTTTCTCCATTTGCCACCATCACTTGACACTCTGGCACTTGGTATAGGAAGAAATTCAATTTCTTGGCTACCTTACAATGAATAAAATTATGGGTACTACCCGAATCAATATGCACTATTACATTTTTCTTCTTGATATGTCCTTCTATCTTGAGAATTTGAGGAGTGGTAATTTCTGCCAATGCATTACAGGATATGGTCGGATTCATTTCTTCGTCCTCTAGGGTTTGTTCTTGGTGTATATCCTCTTGTTTTGAAGTTTCTTGTTCCTTTTCTTCCTCCTCTTCACAATCCATGTAAAATAATTTCTTCTCAACACACTTACAACCTTTAGTGTATTTTCTATCACAACTATAGCAAAGCCCTTTTGCTCTTTTTTCTTCCAATTGTTCATCTTTATAGTTGTGAGTGGTAGGCTTCTTTGTTGCCATAATTTTGTTTTCAATTTTTCTTGCCAACATGAATGCCTTCTCCAATGTATTAGGTTCCCAAAGGCAAACCTCATATTGGATGTTATCCTTTAGAGTCCCTATGAAGACATCAATCCTATGTTCCTCTGGAATATTGTTTACCCATATATTCAATTTTTGAAAGTCCTCAATGTCCTCCATCATTGAACCCTTTTGTTTGAGATTTATCAATTGGCTAAAGAAGGTGTTGATCTTTCTATCCTCACAATGTGCTATCATTTCCTCCATAAAAATTGACCAAGTGAACAATGGATTAGGAGAACAAAGCCATCGATACCATACAAACTGATAATGTTCTAAATATAAAGTTGCAATGCGTACCTTTGTGTGTTTTGGGTATTATGGTGCTCAAAGTATTGTTCCATTTGTAGTATCCAAGTTATCGGATCCTTGCCATCAAACGTCCTCATATCTATCTTTGGAATATGGTGGGTCTTAAATCCAACATTAGAGTCTATGAAATCATGATTAACATTTCTTTTGTTCTCATCATGATTTTCATCTACTACCTTTTTGCCATTAGGAAGCTTTTCTCGTAGCAACTTTTCCAAACCTTCTTTCAAACCTTTCGTGTCTTTCTTCAAATCTTCCATGTTGCCTTCTATACCATCCCTCTTAGCTTCCATGCCATCCATCTTAACTTCCACGCCATTCTTCAAACCAACCATCTTAGCTTCAACGCCTTTCTTCAAACCATCCATCTTAGCTTCCATTTCATTTTTTGTTACTCTTTGCGAGAGCGAAATTTGTTGCACTTGGTCTTGTAATTTTGATATATCATGTTGCACTTCTTCCTCTTCATGAGTTATAGTAGAGCCCTCTGAGAGATTAATGGGTGTTGAATTCTTTTTAGGGGGAATTTTAGAACCCAATATTGATATCTATGCTTCAATATGCCCTTGGAATCACTCCAAATTGATTTTTCAAACAATACTTATGCAATTTAAAAAAAAAATACACACATTTTTCTTGCTTTTGAGGAGCTCGATATTGAAACTAATGTATTTCTGTAATTTCGGATCCTCAAGATTTTATCTTTTGTACGTTAGTAGCCCTTTGAATCTTCTTTCCAATGCCACAAGTCCGACCTGATTTGGATTCTTCAAGACAAAGTTATGCCCAATCTCCCAAAATGACCTAATTATGGACTAGTTTAGTAGAGCGAATTTGTACGGCGTGCCACGTGTCACTGTTTCCTTCTTCGGCTCTAAAATCGATACACAGGAAATTACAGTCTGTGTAATTTTGGCCACTTTTTACAGAATTCCAATTCGATGCTTAAAGAGCGAGTTATGATGATTTTTCCAAGGTCACCTCTTTGAGATGAAATTCGGGAGCCTGCAAAAACCCTAACTTCCGCAGATCATATCTCTGAAAATATTGCGAACCAAGATCTGAAATTTTCCCACGACATTCCTCCAGATTTCGGCGCAAATGGGTTTTTTTTAGCTTTTGAACCTTCGTAGAAAAAAAGTTATAGTAAAAATGCCACGATGACATGTTTGAAGCGGCGAAACCCTAGAATCCAAAGCTCTGATACCAAATGTTATGAAACTAGCTCACAAAATAGAAGAAAAGATAGATCAACGCTTTAGAAATCAACCTTTTCAAGGGGGCAACCTCCTTTACATTACATAAATGAATAATTCTTGGATGATTCAAATGACAAAACCTCCGTTCTATATATAGGAGTCCATGGGGTCACAATATAATCGTAGACGACCTAAGAATAATAATGTAAGGGCATAACAATAACAATAGTGAGCTATTATGGGGCACAATAATAATAATATGGAGACTACAGGGGTACAACAATAACAATAAGGGGGCTATACTAACAATAATAAGGGACTACACTAGTAATATAGTGCCCTAACAGACTCCCTCTAAGCTGCTTATCCTTCGAAGTTTTCTGCCCGCTATCCTCTTTCACTACACTGCTTCGTCTTGTGGCCTATGTGTTGAAGTCCTTTTAGCACCCACAAGAAACCTACTGGTTTATAGATATGCTAAGATCTCCTTAGTGGATCTGTCTCTGTCCTTTGAGACACCTAGTAAAATTGCCTGTTGCCAATTCCTCGATTGGTACAAATCTCTCTTTCTTCCTCTAAGGGTTGACCTTTTCCAATCTTGTTGACAGATTTTTTACTGTCCTTCGTACCCTTTGTTGATTTTTGTAGCATCCAGAAGTGTTCCGAGTCTCAAACTTTGCCGGGAGGCTTGGACAATAGCGTTCCAAAGAAACCAGAAACAATTTGTGGAAATTCCACTCGATTTAAGAATTATTAAAATAATTAATTATTTTAATGAATACCCTAAGTCCAAATTTAGGAAAAGGAAATAATTAAAGGGCATTAATAATTTAGAGTGTGAATCTTCTAGAAAACATGGATCAAGTCAAGATTTAATCTTAGCCATTGGTTAATCTTTTAATCTGGGCTGTTGGTTCTTCAACATGAAGATTATAAAAGAAGACTTGAGGGTCACTTGGAAAATAAGCCGGGCACACACTCGATACTCGAAGAAGATCCATTTTGATGTAGAATTCGATTTCAGCGAGAGAGTTGCAGGGCAAGAAGTTGCAGAAGCAGGAGGTCAGGGGTGTCGGAGAGCAGCAGTGGGTCACTAAAGGTGGCTTGAGGCTACAACCAAAGACCCCACGCAGTCCAGCTCTGGGACTGCGCAGAGAATCACACAGACTGACGCAGGGGCTTGCAGGGGCTGATCTGGGTGTCAAATATTTGTCCGAGAAAGCTAGGCATCCAGTCTCAGGTGGTTTAGAATTTATCTGCCGGATATTTTCCTGTAAAGATATCGTTTTCTGAAGAAATAATAAAACCCTCATTTGCTGCACCGGTTTTCCCACATTGGGTTTTTTTGAGGACATTTGTCCAAAAATAACTATGTACATGTGATTGGTTCTTGTGCTTATGTTCTCTACTATTTATTTCTCTGCATATATAATTGTGAATGTGTCAGTAGTATTTATTTCGATGTTTGTTGGAAGTATTTTGAATAATAACTTATTGAAATAATAAGTAGGAGAAATAAATCTATCACTGCAACTGGTTGAGAATTTTCACATGGTATCAGAGGCAGAGATGAATAACAGAGAAGTAGCATCTATCAATGAACAAAGATCTACGCCGTTCTGCAGGGCAACAATGCAGAAGGGTTCACGCAGTGCTCCAGGAGGGGGGGGAAGCACGATAGAACGGATGGATCATGATGTGTCTGTATTGGCATCCCGATTAGAGGAAGATTTTGCTTGTGTATCAAGCACGACATCCTCAGATGTCTGGTATATTGACAGTGGAGCATCTGCCCACATGATAGGAGTACGAGACTATTTTTCTGACTACCAAGAAGATTAGATGAATTTCAAAATAACCATGGGTAATAAAGCAAAATGCACTCCCATTGGGAAAGGTACCGTAGTTTTTTAGACAGAGGCAGGGAACAGAATATGGGCTGCTAATGTACTGCATGTGTCGGGTTTGGCGATGAATCTACTCTCAGTGTCACAACTTCAAAAACGAGGATATGACGTCTACTTTTTTGGCAATAGAGTCTATGTCAAGCACCCTAGTTGGAAGAAGAAGGCACAAATCGGGGTAAGAAGCAACAAGCTGTACAAACTGCAGCTTGATTCCCCAATGGCACTGGTTGGCAGTGCAAATGAGACGGATCTGGATGAGCTGTGGCACAGGAGAATGGGGCATTTGCATCATGGGGCGTTGAGAACTCTCTAGAAGACTGTCACATGTGTTCTAGAATTGAGCACCAAGCGGGATGATGTCTGTAAGGGGTGCATATTGGGAAATATGCCAAGGTAGCATATCAGAGAAGAAACAATAGGGCCAAGGGTGTGTTAGATCTAATACACTCACATATTTGCGTGCCGATGTCCACGAGAGCTCTTAGTGGTGCCAAATATTTCGTCACCTTCATTGATGACCATTCCAGAAAAACCTGGATCTACTTCTTGAAGACTAAGGATGAAGTCTTCAGTCGATTTAAAGAGTTGAAAGCTTTGGTGGAGAATCTAACAGGGAAGCGGATCAAGGTTTTGCGATCAGATAATGGAGGTGAATACATAGATAAAGAATTCACCGGCTTCTGTGCAAGGGAAGGCATCAAAAGAGAATGGACAGCCCCATACAATCCGGAACAGAATGGAGTGGCAGAAAGGAAGAACCGGACTATTGTTGAAGCAAACAGAGGTATGTTGTATGACCAAGACATCCCCAAATTCCTATGGGCTGAAGCATGTAATACAACTGTCTACATTCAGAACAGAACTCCTCAAACTGCACTGGGAAAGATCACGCCAGAAAGTGTCTTCACTGGTAGCAAGCCTGAAGTGAGTCACTTTAGGATCTTCGGCAATACAATTTACTGTCATGTACCTAGTGAGAAGAGGAAGAAGTTGGAGATGACTGTTGGAAGGGGGTATTTAGTAGGATACAATGAGAATGCAAAGGCTTATCGCATCTACGTTCTTAAGAGCAGGAAAGTAGTGTTGCGAAGAGATGTGAAATTTATGGAGGAGAAAGCCTTCAAAAGATCACGAGAACTGCCTTCTGCTACACAGTCAAAGGAAGAGCCTCTGGTCCAGCCCCAACAGTTTGCAGCAGAAAATCCAGTTGCCTATCCAAGGCATAGTGATCCAAAGGATGGGTCTCTTGAGGATTTGCAAGAAGGAGAGTCGATAAATCCACCCACCACCACTGGAAGAACGAGCAGGGAACTTCGATAGATTCTAAAGGATGCAGAGGATTTTGTCAGAAATCCCAGGAATGAGAAGAGACATCGTAAGCAGCCTGAGAGGTATCAAGCTTTGGTTGCTCAAGTCGGAGAACCTTCCAGTTTCCGAGAAGCTTCTGAACACTAGGTATGGGTTGATGCAATGGTGGAAGAGTATAGTTCTATCATGACAAATGATGTCTGGGAAGTAGTACCTAGACCACAGGAAAGATCTGTTGTAGGATCCAGGTGGATCTACAAGATCAAGCATGCTGCAGACGGCAGCATCGAAAAATTTAAAGCCAGGTTCATGGCTAATGGGTATGCTCAGAAGGAAGGAAGAGACTATGAAGAAACCTTCGCCCCAGTGGCTAGATACACATCTATCAGGTCTGTGATATCCCTTGTTGCGCAGATGGGATGGGAAATTCACTAGATGGATGTCATGACGACATTTTGGAATGGTGTGATAGAAGAAGAGGTGTATATAGAACAACCGGAGGGCTTTGAGACACATGATTAGAGGACTCATGTGTGCAGATTGAGGAAAGCATTATATGGATTGAAGCAAGCTCCCAGAGCCTAGTATGGTCGAATTGACAGCTACTTGCAAAAGATGGGATTCGTCAAGAGTGATGCAGATCCCAATCTCTACTATCTAAGAGTAGGGAGTGAGCCATTGATACTGGTATTGTATGTGGATGATCTGTTCTTGACAGGATCATCAAGGCTCATCACAGATTGCAAGAAGAATTTAGCTGAAGAGTTTGACATGAAAGATCTGGAACATATGCACTATTTTCTGGGGTTGGAAGTTTGGCAGCAGGATGGGGAGATCTTCCTTGGTCAAGGAAGATACACTACAAATATTCTAAGGAGATTTTAGATGAAGGATTGTAGACCCATGACCACTCCAATGATTACCAACTGGAGGAAAATCGACACGTCTGATGATGATGAAGCTAATCCTACACTGTACAGACAGCTCATAGGCTCATTGATGTATCTGGTAAACACAAGGCCAGACATCTTTTATGCTGTTAATACCCTAAGTTAGTTCATGGTGGAACCGAAGAGGGCACATTGGGTAGCAGCCAAACACGTTCTTAGATACCTTCGAGGAACAATCGAGCTTGGATTGAAGTACACCCATGACAATGATGTCAGGTTAAGTGGTTTTACTGATGCAGATTGGGCTGGAAGTTCAGTTGATCGAAAGAGTACTAGTGGGTATTGTTTCAGTCTGGGATCGGGAATGACTTCTTGCTGCAGTAGGAAACAGAAGTCCGTGGCACTGAGCTCAGCAGAGGCAGAGTATATGGCAGTTAGCATAGCTTCGTGCGAAGCCATATGGCTTAGGAAACTGTTAGTAAATCTATTCAAGGAGAAAATGGAAGCAACCAACATTTTATGTGATAATCAGAGTTGCATAAAGCTCTCTGAAAATCCTGTGTTTCATGATTGGTCGAAACATATTGACATCCGGTGTCACTTCATCAGGGATTGTGTACAACATGGAGCTGTTCAACTGCAGTGCACTCCAACAGGAAAAAGGTGGTAGACATCCTCACCAAGGCTCTGGGAAAGACAAAGTTTGTCTACTTCAGAGAAAAGATGGGGATGATGAAGAATCCCTTCCAGTAGCAGGAATGGAGGATTCAGTATTCAAAGGGAGCTGTAATACAGATGCAGCATGTGACAGTGGTAGTGTCAAAGGTAGCAATACAGGAGGCATCAACGTAGAGGGTGTTTCAGAATCAGAGCAGCATGCAGCAGACATATTGTTGGAGCACCTTCCTCGCTAAGAGGGAGTGTTGATTTTTGTAGCATTTGGAAGTGTTCCGAGTCTCAAACTTTGCAGGGAGGCTTGGACAACAACATTCCAAAGAACCCAGAAACAATTTGTGGAAATTCCACTCGGTTTAAGAATTATTAAAATAATTAATTATTTTAATGAAGACCCTGAGTCCAAACTTAGGAAAATGAAATAATTAAAGGGCATTAATAATTTAAAGTGTGAATCTTCTAGAAAACATGGATCAAGTCAAGATTTAATCTTAGCCATTAATTAATCTTTTAATCTGGACCGTTGGTTTTCCAATAGGAAGGTTATAAAAGAAGACTTGAGGGTCACTTGGAAAATAAGTTGGACACACACTTAGTACCCGAAGGAGATCCATTTTGATGTAGAAATCGATTTCAGCGGAGAGTTGCAGGGCGAGAACTTGCAGAAGCAGGAGGAGGTCAGGGGTGATCGAGATCAGGGTCGGAGAGCAGCAGTGGGTCACTGAGGGTAGCTTGAGGCTACAACGTAGAGACCCCACGCAGTCCAGCTCTGGGACTGTGCAGACACCCCACGCAGTCTCCACGCAAATTCACGCAATCCAGCTCTGGGACTGCGCAGAGAATCACACAGACTCACATAAGGGCTTGTAGGGGCTGATCTGGGTGTCAGATATTTGTCCGAGAAAGCTAGGCATCCAGTCTCAGGTGGTTCAGAATTTATTTGCCGGATATTTCCCTGTAAAGATATCATTTTCTAAAGAAATAATAAAACCCTCATTTGCTGCACCGGTTTTCCCACATTGGGTTTTTTCGGGGACGTGTCCAAAAATAACTGTGTACATGTGATTGGTTCTTGTGCTTATGTTCTCTACTGTTTATTTCTCTGCATATGTAATTGTGAATGTGTCAGTAGTATTTATTTCGATGTTTACCAGAATATTTCTGAATAATAACTTATTGAAATAATAAGTAGGAGAAATAAATCTATCACTGCAACTTGTCGAGAATTGTCACACCCTTTTGCTGCTCATAATTGCCAACTCGTGCTTGTTGTAACAGATCCCCTGCTTAGCGATTTTGCACCCTCTCATGGCTAGTCCATTCATGGTCCACTCATCCTTGATTGTGGCTGACCACCTCTGCTGCAATTTCTCCTTGTTGTGAGTCCTTGTCTTCCTTGGGCTCTTGTGGCACACCCTAAACGCGACAAAGCTTACAACGAGCCACTCTTGATAGAGCTCTCGTTCTTTGCAGCTACCCTGAGCACCTTTAATGTCCCAAACCACTTGAGCATGGAGTTACCTTCCTTCTAGCCTAATTTGTCTCCTTTAGGCTAGAAAAAGGGGAAATTACTAAGGGGACAAAAGAATTTTTGCCTAAATAATATAAATAAATAAAAAGGGGCAAAAGTCACTTGGGGAAAATATGGAAAAATCCACTTAAGTGACTTTATCAAATAAAATAATAATAAAAGGATCTTCTAGAAAATTGGAGAAAGGTCCCAATGAATCTTTAAAAAGGGAGAAGAGGTCAATTCACTGACAGCCTATTCTAATGATCTTTTTATGAAACTTGGCTCAAGGTAGCCTATTGTAAGGGTTTCAAGGGAAACTTTCAACTATTTTCGATGAACTTCGAGTGCCACACTAGTGTTGATTTTTGGCTGGTTGTGAGAGGTATTCCTCAACTACTCAAGTTAGCTCTAGAAAGAAAAAAAAATTATTAAATTAAATTTAAATTGGTTAGGTTTTCCCTAAAAGTTTGAGTTGGCCCAACAAGGAGATGTGCCCCTTGGGAACCACAAGAAAACTATAAATACAAACTTTGCCTCCATCATTTGGACACAATTCATATCATCAAGAAAATCTTTGATCCTCTGTTCACATGTGCGAGATAGAGTAGTCTTCTGAAATTTGACGAACATTGACCAACTTTGACCAGGTCTTTCTGAGGTTTGTTTGACCTGTGTTGACCGAGATTTTTTCGGGTAGAGTTGACTGAATTCTGGGTAGGGTCGAGTGAGTTTTTCTGGGCACGGTTGACTGAGTTTTTCTGGGCAAAGTTCAGTGTGTTTTTCTAGGCAGAATTGACCGAATTTTCTAGGCAAAGTTGACCGAGTTTCTAGGCAGCTGCAGGAGGTTGAATTTCAACCTATTTGACTCAGTTTGATTGAGCTTTCTAGGTAGTTGCAGGAGGCCGAATTTCGGCCTGTTTTACCAGGTTTGACTTATGATGAATTGTTGGTCTGGGTTGACCAAGTTTGACTTGAGAATACCAGATTGCACTTTTGCTGAATTGAACAATTTCTCCTAAGAAAGGTTGCTGGGTTTTTTCCCGAGGTTGGGTTTTCACGGGGTAAATTTGTCTCTTTTTTGTGCTTCGCTGTCTCTTTATGATCGTACTGTCATTATTGCATTACTGTTAACAGTTTCTGTGTATAATGTCTTAATGATATATGTGACATAAGTTAACTTGATTAAGAAATCACTGCAAAGTAATTATCATATTGGAAGATCAATTTCTCTAAGAAATTTCAACATGGTTTCAGAGCCCAGGTGAAAGAGCAGCCATTAAAGAGACATGAAGAAGCCAAGTTTTGAAAAGTCTGTCTTGGAGAGGTTATTCAACAACTTGATCATTTCCCTATGAAAGGCGAGGAAGCTAGAACCAAAGGGACAGAAATTCTCAAGTTCTTAGTTCTTAGATTGGGATTCATGGTTTAAGGGGGACGTTTATAATTGTAGGAGATCTAGGAGCTTCCAAGCTCTAGATCTAGGGTTTGATTGCATGTTTTGAGGGCATTCGAGCATCTAGAGCAATTATCTTCTGATAATGCACCCAAATTTGTGCCAAATCAATGCCATTGATTGTTGAGTGGCAATGACATTTCATTTCAAGGTTGTTGTTTGCACATATATTGAGGATCGGCTGATGGAGTGAGTTCTTTTGGGAGATTTTATGGAGGACATTAGAATGCCATGGTCTTATTCCCTTTTTTATGGATACATCTTACTTTCATGGAGCATCCTTTATTGGAGATTTGTAAATGTGTTTCAACCAACAATATTTTGTCTTTGTTGACATTGCAGTTGGAGGGTATTGTTTTTTACAGTGTTAGTCAATAAAGAGGCAGAGTACAAGCCTTGCAAAGGCTATATTGGATCATTGATCTTGATACATTTTCTTGGATTGGAATACGATAATGGATTTTGGTAGTTTGACCGAAATGGAACATCCTTGATGCACTAATAACATGATGGAATAGGGATACTTCAAACACCTATGCGGTGGCATGGGGGCTCTAGGACACATTCTTTTCCATTTATGGTTTTGGACACTTGGTTTTGCACTATGCAGTTGCTTCTGGATTTGAGGAATTGTCCCACTATATGGACTACAATAGGATAATTTGCACATGACAAGTTTGATAAATTTTTTGAAAGACTTAGGGTTGGTAAGCCCTAGAAGACCTGAAGTTTATGACTCAAATGTGAAAGTCCTAAGGGTTTGTGAAACCCTAGAATGCCACCAAGAACACTGAATGCTATTAGGAGTGTGTACTTGGTAGCATGAAAATGTCATTAGCTTGCAGTTGAGCCTTTGGCATGGATGGATAACTCACGAATGAAGAAACCCTAGATTATACAATTCAAGCAAGAAAGGAAAGGAAAGAAACATGCATTAGTAGCTGATGATGAGGATGAGGATGGAAATTTCTAGCTTGATGAGATTGCAGATGGATTTCAGTGATTTTTGCAAGAAGGCAAGGATCAAGAGGGAGTTGACAATTCCTTACAATACTCGGATCAAAAGATAAGTACTTCGTATCTTTCTTCTTTGATTATTATTACTTTATTTTTGGTCAGCCTCTTATCTTTGTTTCTTTTAGTTGGTTATAATTGTTCTTCTATGGCCTCCTAATGAGGTTTGTAGGTACATCATGAAGGCTGCAAGGCAGTGATTCTGGTAGCAGATGGAAGCATCGGGGAGAACGAAGCAAAGTTTGTGGCAAGAGGATTCTCCCAGAATCGAGCATAAACTCGCAAGAGTGATTTGTGTTCAAGAGGGAGAAATTGTACAGACATCTAGAATCATGCCAAATGACCGAAAGAGCTTCTAGTTCAGAGGCAGCGAGCCAACAAGTTTGGAAGGATACCATATTAGTCCATCATGAAGAATGATGTGTGGGAAATTGTACCGATACTTGAGGGGAAGTCAGTGGTGACTTCCAAGTGGATCTACTAGATCAAGCATGTGGTATATGGAAGCATAAAGAAGTACAAAGAAAGGTTTGTGGCAAGAGGGTTCTCCCAGAAAGAGGGAGAGGACTGTGAAAAAACATTTGCTCCAGTCGCAAGGTACACTTCTATTAGAATTGCTTCTATTATGGGTTGGAAATTGCATCAAATGGATGTGAAAACCACTTTCCTCAATGGAGTGATTGAGGAAGAAGTGTACATAGAGCTCCCTTAGGGATTTGAGGTACATGAAAAGGAGTCTCATGTTTGCAAACTGAAGAAGGTTTTGTACAAACTTAAGCAGGCACATCGGGCTTGGAATTCTCGCATTGATGAATATTTGATGAGTATTGGTTTCACTAAGTGTAATATTTATCCCAACCTTTATTACAAAGTTGTTAAAAGTGAGCCGATGATCTTGTTATTATATTTTGATGACTTGTTTTTGATCGGAGTGCAAAGAATTGCTCACTTGACAAAAGGAACAACAGTGGCAGGAGGATTTGCTTATGTTATAAAGGAAACAATTAGGATTACCACAAGAAGCCTTGCTTCAGTGTCAGAGGGAGTTGAACTTTGAGTTTGAGACGAAGGATCTAGGTTTGATGCACTACTTCCTTGGTATAAGGGAAATATACTATTGAGATCCTTCAGAGATTTGGGAGGATGGACTGTAAGTCCATGGCTACTCCCATGGTGACCAATCTGAAGAAGATGAGAGACTCTGATTTAGATTTGGTGGATCCCTCTATGTATTGACGATTGACGGATTATTGATGTATCTGGTTAATACCAGACCTGATATTTGCTTTGCAGTAAACACTGTGAGCCAATTCATGCTGGAAAAGAGGCATGTACAATGGATTGCGACAAGCATGTGTTGAGATATCTGTGTGGAGCGATTAACTATGGATTGAGATGTCTCAAATGGTGAAGTACAAATGCAGGGATACACAAATTCTGTCTAGGCAAGGAGTGTTGAAGACATGAAGAGCACATTTGGATGTTGCTTCAGTTTGGGTTTTGTTATGATAACTTGTATGAGCAGGAAGTAGGCATTTGTCGCACTCATCACTACAGAGGCTGAGTATATTTCAACTAGTTAGGGGAGTTGTGAAGCAGTGTGGCTTCAGAAGTTGCTTGCAGGATTGTTTGATCAGGTGCTAGAGACAACCATGATTACAAGTCGAAGCACATTGAGTCAAGTACTACTAAGTCCGAGACATGGTACAAAAGGAAGCAGTGAGGCTCCAATGCATTTCTACAGACGAGCAAGTTGCTGACATTCTAACAAAACCTTTGTCCCAGATGAAGTTTGTCTACTTCAGGGACAAGCTTAGAATGGTTGAGAATGCCTCCCTTGATGAGAGGAAGTATTGATGTTGTAGCATAAAGGGAAAGCATTCTCCCTAGGTCAAGGGTATTGACTAGGTGCTAGGTAATGTGGTTAGGGATATTGGCCCAAAGAGCATCAGGGCTTGGAGTGCTGCCCTTATCAGAAGGTTTTGACGATATTGCCAAGGGTTTTACTTGGTCGGTGGGTAGAGTGAGTGCCCCAAAGCATCGGGCAAGTATTTTTACTAGTCAAGTTGCCATGTGATGACATGGGTGTAATGGTAAATTGGCCCAGGGTTTCACCATTGGTCAGGGAGAATTGACCTTGTTCCAAGTGACGACTTGGTTAGTTGGTGATCGAGGGCTAGTTTTGTTTTACCCAAGTCAGGGGGTACCTGACCATATTGCCAAAGGGTATTTGGCTAGTGAGTGACTGTATCCTTTTCATGTTGTTGATGCAAGATGCTTTCCATGTTGTTTTGGAATAGAGCATGAAGTGGATGGGTACAGTAATATAGCGGGCTCATTCAGTCTTTTCTTAGGATGGAGATTCTTTTCAGCAAAGTGGACATTTTTGGAAGTCAAGGTGAATAACTCCCTAGCTAAGAGGGAGTGTTGATTTTTGGGTAGCTACGGGAGGCATTTCTTAGCTAAGTCAGCTCTAGAAAGAAAACAAATTATTAAACTAAAATTAAATTGATCAGGTCGGCCCCAAAAGTTTGAGCTGACTTAGTAAGGAGACATGCTCCTCTCGCACCACAAGGCCACTTTAAATACAAACTCTACCTTCATCATTTGGACACAATTCAGATCATCAACAAACATCCGATCTTCTCTTCACGCGTGTGAGATAGAGTACTCTTTTGAAGTTTGACTAGTGTTGACCATCTTTGACCAAGACTTTCTGAGGTTTGTTTGACTTGTTGACTGAGATTTTTTTTGGGTAGAGTTGACTGAGCTTTTTTGGGCAAAGTTGACTAAGTTTTTCTGGGCATAATTGATCAAATTTTCTGGGCAGTTGTAGGAGGCTGAATTTCGGCTTGTTTCACCGAGTTTTCTAGGCAGTTGCAGGAGACCGAATTTCACCTTGTTTGACCAGGTTTGACTTATGTTGAATTGTTGGTCTAGGTTGACAAGTTTGACTTGAGAATATCATATTGTACTTTTTCGGAATTGAACAATTTCTCCTAAGAAAAGGTTCTTGGGTTTTATCCGAGGTTGGGTTCTCGTAGGGAAACTTTGTGTCTCTTTTGTGCTTGGCTGTCTCTTTATGATCCTACAGTCATTATTGCATTGCCGTTAACATTTCATATGTATAATTGCTTAATGATATATGTGACATAAGTTAACTTGATTAAGAAATCATTGGAAAAGTAATTATCAGATTAGAAGATTGAAATTTGGGCAACTACGGGATGGAATTTCCTCAAGAGAAATCCAATCACCCTAAGTAGAAACCATCTTGCCCCAAAAGGAAAATTTAAATTTGATAAAAAGGAATAATCACCGAGCTTTCTAGGCAGTTGCAGGAGACCGAATTTCACCTTGTTTGACCAGGTTTGACTTATGTTGAATTGTTGGTCTGGGTTGACAAGTTTGACTTGAGAATATCATATTGTACTTTTTCGGAATTGAACAATTTCTCCTAAGAAAAGGTTCTTGGGTTTTATCCGAGGTTGGGTCTCTGTTGTGCTTGGCTGTCTCTTTATGATCCTATAGTCATTATTGCATTACTGTTAACATTTCATGTGTATAATTGCTTAATGATATATGTGACATAATTTAACTTGATTAAGAAATCATTGGAAAAGTAATTATCAGATTAGAAGATTGAAATTTGGGCAGCTACGGGATGGAATTTCCTCAAGAGAAATCCAATCACCCTAAGGAGAAACCATCTTGCCCCAAAGGGAAAATTTAAATTTGATAAAAGGGAATTATTATTCCTCATTATTATTTGATGTGACAAAATTTATTTGGGCAAGCGATCACCAAGGCATTTGATAATTATATTTGAATATTATCAAGAGCAAATCAAACGGGGCTTTTCTTCAAGTCGACCTTGTTAAGTGAAGGGATTCCTTGGCACAAAGGCACCCCTTGGCACCTCCATCATCTAGTATAAATAAGAGGCCTTGGAGCTCATTCAACATACACATCAAAGGGAAATTCTTCTTGTGCCAAGACTATCTGAAATGATTGAGTCCTTATGTAGCTGAGTTGTGTTGGAGGAGAGAATTCATGTTTGTTTTCTTGTGTTCTGGGTAGGACCAGCGAAGGTCTAGTCAAGAGTGGTCAAGGTTCGGTGTATGACTGTTCTGGGCATGCGAGTGTGAAGGACTCTCTGAGATCTGGCCGAGTATCTTCAAGTGTATGCAAATTGCAGACCTCTGTGATTGGGCCTAAGTATCTAATGTTGATTTTTGTAGCATCAGAAAGTGATCTAAATCTCAAAATTTGTAAGGAGGCTTGGACACCAGTATTCTAAAGAACCCATAAATTGTTCGTGGAAATTCTACTCAGTTTATGTTTTATTAAAATAATTAATTATTTTAATGAGGACCCTAAGTCTAAATTTAGGGAAACAAATAGTTAAAGGGTATTAATAAAACAGAGTGTGAATCTTCTAGAGAACGAAGATCAAGTCAAGTTTTAATCTTAGCCATTGATTAGACTTCTAATCTGGGCTGTTGATTCGTCAATGAAAAGATTATAAAAGAAGACTTGAGGGTCATTTGGAAAGTAAGCCGGGCAAACATTCAACAACCCGAGGGAAGTTGATTCTGAAGCAATAGAATTCGATTTCAGAGGGAGATTTGCAGGGCGGAGGGCGCGGAGGGCATCAACAGTGTCAGGTCCTGAGGGAAGGACGCAAAAGGGCAGAGAGGTAGCACTCAGGAGCAATGCAAAGGCCTCACACAGGAGTGACGCAGTTTCACGCTGGCTCTGCGCAGAGAGGTATGCAGGAGTGACGTAGGGAGGGCTAGTGAGTCCCTCAGGTATCAGAAATTCTTCGGAGGTTCGGAGACGAATTATCTCAGGTGTATCTCAAGAAGTTTCTCAGTTATTTCTGCCAGTCTTTCCTTGTAAAGAATTTACTGCTGAAGATTAATATCAAAGCCCTCATCGGTTGCATCGGTTTTCCCACATTGTGTTTTTCCGGGGACAATTGTTCAAAAATAATTGTGTCATTGTGATTGTTTCTCATGCTTGCATCTTACTGTTCCGTTCTCTATATGTACTTGAGTGATTACTGCAGTTGTGTTTATTTCAAAATTTATTGGAAGAATTCTGTTAATAACTTATTGTGAACTAAGTAGGAGAAATAAATCTATCACTGCAGTAGAATTTCAGAATTGAAATTTTCACATGGTATCAGAGCTGAGATTGAGTAACAGGAGTAGAGACCCTGCAATGGAACGAAGACCAGAAGTTGCTGCAGTAGCAACTCAGAAGGGTTCACGAAACTCTCCAGAGAAATGGGAAAGCATGAAAGAACAGATGGATCACGACATCTCTGTATTGGCTTCCAGATTGGAAGAAGAGTTTGCTTGCGTATCAAGCTCTGGTTCTCTAGAGGTCTGGTATATTGACAATGGACGAGAGTACGAGAATGTTTCTCAAGCTACCGAGAAGAGCAGATGAACTTTCAAATCACCATGGGAAATAAGGCAAAGTATACCCCTGTTGGAAGAGGTACAATAGTGTTTCAAACCGAACTTGGCAATAAGCTTCGTGCCACCAATGTGCTGCATGTGCCTTGTTTGGGGATGAACTTACTCTTAGTGTCTCAGCGACAAAAGAAGGGCTATGGTGTTTACATCATTGGCAAAAGAGTATATGTCAAACACTTGAGTTGGAAGAAAAAGGCACAATTCAGAGTGAGGAGCAATAAACTGTATAAGTTACAGCTTGAATCTCCAATGGCACTAGTAGGCAACAATGATGAGAAGGATTTGAACGAACTATGGCACAAGAGAATGGGGCACTTACACCATGGGGCTTTGAGAATTCTCAAGAAGACCGTCACAGGAGTTCTAGAACTGAGCACCAAGCGAGATGATGTTTGTAGAGGGTGCGTACTAGGGAAGTACGTCAAGGCAGCCTACCCTAGGAGCAACAATAGGGCTAAGAGTGTGTTGGGATTAATACACTCAGACATCTGCGGACCAATGTGCACTAGAGCTCTTAATGGTGCCGAATATTTCATCACCTTTATTGATGACCATTCCAGGAAGACTCATATCTACTTTATGAAGACCAAGGATGAAGTCTTTGATGGATTCAAGGACTTTAAGGCTTTGGTTGAGAATCTGACAAGAAAGCGGATAAAGATATTGCGATCACACAATGATGGAGAATACATTGATAAAGACTTCACAAAGTTCTATGCAAGGGAAGGCATCAGAAGAGTGTACCGCTCCTGTAATATCCCAAAATGGGAAGGACAGGAATATAGAAACACAGTAGTTGGAAACTACAACAATGTACAATTAACCAATAAACACCATGAAAATACACATAATAGTTGAGCCATTTTATTAAATAGGAGGTGGAATACAAGATATAACAGTGCTCAAAACTAGAAGCACTCAAGCTAAAGAAGAAGGCTAAAGTAACCTTGATGTCCTCTCATCAAAGGCACTGCGTAACTACTGATCTGCTGGAGGCCATACTGCGCTGTCCCTTCTGCAAATGTTGGAAATATAACTGCTGGCTGAAAGGCAATGCGTAGATCTTGCTATTACGGAGCTCAGATGATGCCGAGATTTCAGATTGGGGCTCTATGAGGAAAACCCAAAATAACCCAGAAAGGATTTCCAGATCTAACAACCTTGGAAAATCACCCTCCTAGGGCTTGCACTATATGACTGTTGGGTATGCAGATCTACTGTATGACCTAAAGATAAGATGGCTGCAATGATGTACAATCAGCTCAATGCATGAAGGGCTGATCCCTCCTCCAGGTCTCCAAGCTAGAAGGTTGAGATCTAGCTCCTCCTTCCTCCTCTCAAGATTGCAGCTGCTGAATACTCAACTGCTGGAATAAATTGCGTTGTCAGGGAGGCTGAAGCTATAGCCTGATGCTAGATAATGGAATGCTACTCAAGAATGATGGAAACAATATCTCCAGAGCGAGGGGTGTGAAAATTTCTGAATCTTATACTTATGCAAAAATCTTACTGTTAAATCTGTTTATGCTCCTCCTACTTAATTAAGTTATTAACTGAATAAATTCAGATTAATATCGAAGCAAAACACATAACATACTTTCACCAATCCAGATCTAGAAAAAGTACATGCACACAAAGACAAAGTGGCACAGTGATTTTCTGGACAAAGTCTCTGGAAAAACCCATTGCAGGAAAACCGGTCTGCTCGCTGTTGGAGGGTTTTATTATTAAGAATTTTCTGAATACAGCAAATCTGGGTTCTAGATCTGGAAAACCCGACAAAGATAAATTAGATCTACAACTCACTGGCTGTTCTGAAGCCAAAATAATGACTGATCCACACCCTCAAACGGGATTTACAAGACTCTGCCAAAATTAGGCCCTAGAAACCCCAGCGCTGCCCCTGAAGCCCCTGCGTCCCTCAGCGCTAGCCTGGAAAGGGCTGCGTTACCGCAGACTGGGTGACGCAGTCCTTACGCTGCCCCTTAGGGTCTCTGCGTAACCCCTGAGTGCTTCCAGCTGAATCACGCTGCCCTGGGAGGGACTGCGCAGCACCTTAGTAGCACAGTTGCTGCCCTCTCTGCTGCTGCTTTCCTGCTTCTCTGCGCTACCTCTCTGAGCTAATCTCTGCCTCTTGCTGATTCTAGACCCTGGGATCAGATAATCCCCTTGGTCTAAATTCCTCTCTCTGCGGCTGAAACACTTCTGAGAATTCTTAGCAAACTCGCCCTAGAATCTCAGCTTAGCTTCTATGCTCTACCTTTGCTTCTTTACAAATGACCCCAAGCCTTTCCTTTATACTTTAACGACCATGATCAGATCTTGAATCAATGGCTAAGATTAGAAGAAAGCTTGATCTGTGTGACTTAAGACAATTTTATCACATGTTTAATTTAATTAACTCTAATTATTTCATTTTCCTAAGTTTAGACTTAGGAAATACATTAAAATAATTAATTAATTAAATATCTCCCAAACCAGATGAAATTTCCCAAGTCCCTTTCCGGGTCTTGTAGATCAAGTGTACTCTAGTCCCTCCACAAAATTTGGTAGCTAGAGCACAATTGATGCTACCTTAAATACACAAAATCTCAACACTCCCTCTTAGCATCAAGAGTGTGTTCTAGTAATACATCATACTATGCATTACAAGACTTTGGGTACTGGTTCTGTGCTGCTGATGCTTGGCCTGCTGCCACTCAACGCTGCACTGCTGCTACCATTCTGTACTGCTGCCCCTGACTTGGCCACTACCACTGCAACATCTGTACTGCAACTCCCTCTCAATTTGTTGCATCTGTGCTGCTCATAGCACTGCCATTGCTGATCTGTTGCACTGCAACTTCAGTTGTTGAGAGAAACAACTGAATCTCCTGACCAATCTTTGATAGAGAAGTCAGTTGGGCTGCATCCTCATCACTGAAGCTCCATAGGCTGCTGATTTGTGTTGGCATCTGAAGGATGATGCACAACAACAACTCTGCACTACGTAAGCAGACTCCCTCTGCACTACTGAAGTCACATCAACTCCTTGTGCTGAAATCCCTCACGCCGCTGCTGTGCTATCCTCCTGAAGCCTCCACGCTGCTGCAACTTTGCTCTGCGTAAGCAGCTCTGCTTGGCACTGCTGAAGTCACATTAGCCCCTACGCTGCTGCTGCCTCTACGTTGCTGCTGCATCTGCATTGCGCTGCTCCTTCCAGCCTTAAGATTTGCCTCTGCTTCATCTATGATCTATGGATCCACTGCTCCACTTGTCCCGCTACTGTCTTAAGGCTGCTGTAGCTCGCATGTGATCCAAGAGATGAGTTGCTCAAGGATCCCGCCCTACATTCTGTAGCTCCTCTACAAATCCATGTTGCCCCATTTTCGTGGTTCATGAGCGCTCATGGCTGCATGATCTATTGACCCATCATCTGCCACAACAACGTTGGAAGAAGAAGCTTCGTTGACCCTCTTCTGAGGACAATTGCTGGCAAAATGTCCCATTTCACCACACTGGAAGCACTTGATCTTAGAGAGATCCTTCTTCTTTTCCTGCTGCCTCTTTGGTGCCAAGGCTGCATCTTCATCATCTTCCTTCTTCACTTTGCTCAATCCGTAGCCGATCAAGTCGGTGATTCGCAGAAGCTCTTCTCACATTTCCTCATGTTTGTCCTGGAAATCCTGGAGGTCCGTTCGCCCAAGATACTTGGACAAAGGTTTCCACTCATCTATCACCGTATCGAGAGCGGGGCCTCCACCATCACATCGTCTTCCACCCACCCGCCGTGTTGAACTCGATCTTCCATCATCAGAATCCACAGAGTAATCCTCATGTTCTTCTCCTCAGTCAAACCATGAATGACCTCATCCCAGCCTGCTGTCACATCTTCCTTGGGATGACTTTCCCCCATATAGGGCGCTTTCCACATTTTGGCCCCACACTTCTTTTTCAACTATGTGGGATGAAGATAAATTTAATTTATCAACACTGCCCCGCATGCCCAACAGCCTTCATTATGCCTTGAGGTGATCCACATTGCCTGCAGCTGTGAGCTGTCTCCGTGTGTCTCTGGATGATAAGGCCTGAAGAACGTCATCAGATCCTAGCCTTCCAAACTGAGAAGTTGGAAAGGCCATCCAATCTGTCCTGATCACGCAGTCCATGAGGAGCCATCTGCTCAGAAATGTGTTGGAACTTCCCTTTCTCTTTGCTAGAGAACTGGATCTAAGGCCCTTGGTGAAATAGGGACCTCCTGCTCCCTCTGACAACTAATTTCCCTTCTTGGAAATCTGCCAAATCAACAATGATTCAGCTCTCTTTGATCTTTTGATGAATCTGCAAGTTTCTTTGGCTAGAAACTCTCTGAGAAGTTGATCTCCTCCTGCTCTTTGTCACTTGTGCTTATGCTAAAAATCTAAAAACTTCAGAAATTTAACCCCACCAGAACCTTCTGAATTTCTCCAGCTATGCTTCAAGCTCTTCTGGATCTGACAGATTGTGATCTGTGTCACACTGGCTGGCTTTTGACAATCCCAACGCTATCTTTGTGCTGCCTTTGCGCAGTAATTGCGTGGGCTTGCTGTGAGACAGTGTTGGACTGCGTCACCTTGCCCTCTGCGTAACTTCTGCTGCTTTGAAAACTACGTTGACCCTTCAGATTTGCCCTTCTGCTGCCTTTTCCTACTGCTTTCTGCAGCAAGAAACTTCTGTCTTCTGCCGGTGACCCTCCTAGATCTACAGTTGCTTTGATACCATGTGAAAATTTCTGAATCTTATACTTATGCAGAAATCTTACTGTTAAATTTGGTTATGCTCCTCCTACTTAATTAAGTTATTAACTGAATAAATTCAGATTAATATCGAAGCAAAACACATAACAAACTTTCACCAATCCAGATCTAGAAAAAGTACATCAACACATAGACAAAGTGACACAGTGATTTTCTGGACAAATAGTCCTTGGAAAAACCCAATGCGGGAAAACTGGTCTGCTAGTTGCTGGAGGGTTTTATTATTAAGAATTTTTTGAATACAACAAATCTGGGTTCCAGATCTGGAAAAATTGACAGAGATAAATTATATCTACAACTCACTAGCTGTTTTGAAGCCAAAATAATGACTGATCCACACCCTCAAACGAGATTTACAAGACTCAGCCAAAATTAGGCCCTAGAAATCCCAGTGCTGCCCCTGAAGCCCCTGCATCCCTCAGCGCTGGCCTGGAAAGGTCTGCGTTACCCCAGACTGGGTGATGTAGTCCTTACGCTGCCCCTTAGGGTCTTTGTGTAACCCCTGAGGGCTTCCAGCTGAATCACGCTGCCCTAGGAGGGACTACGCAGCACCTGGGTAGCACAGTTGCTGCCCTCTCTCCTGCTTCTCTACGCTGCCTCTCTGAGCTGATCTGTGCCTCTTGTTGATTCTAGACCCTGGGATCAGATCATCCCCTTAGTCTAAATTCCCCTCTCTACAGCTGAAACACTTCTGATAATTCTTAGCAAACTCGCCCTAGAATCTCAGCTTAGCTTCAGTGCTTTGCCTCTGCTTCTTTACAATTGACACCAAGCCTTTCTTTTATACTTTTCTCGTTGGGAAACCAACGATCATGATCAGATCTTGGATCAATGGCTAAGATTAAAAGAAATCTTGATCCGTGTGACTTAAAACAATTTCATCACATGTTTAATTTAATTAACTTTAATTATTTCATTTTCCTAAGTTTAGACCAAGGTTACTTGGGAGCGAGAGTGGGAGCAGGAGCGGGAGTGCCATTTTTAGAAGCTCCCGGTCCGAGAGCTTTTCGGGGAGCGTTTTTTTATAATATTTATAATATTTATATTTTGATGCATATATGTCAACAAAAGCATGTAGAATGATGAATTAGACATAAAAAACATAGTTTGAACCACAAGTATCTTTATCATTACCTCTAGATTCGTATAGGAATCTTTGTCATTAATATCACCCTCTAAGCATTCGCTCTGGGAGCGCGCTCTGGGAGCGGGTTCGAGGGAGCGCGCTCCGGGAGCAGGTTCGATAGGGGGGAGGTGCTCCCCCGCAACCTTGGTTTAGACTTAGGAAATACATTGAAATAATTAATTAATTAAATATCTCCCAAAATAGATGAAATTTCCCAAATCCCTTTTTGGGTCTTGGAGATCAAGTGTACTCTAGTCCCTCCACAAAATTTGGGAGCTAGAACACAACTGATGCTACCCCAAATACGCAAAATCTCAACAAGGGGGTGATCCCTCATAGGATTTCCAGCTAAAATACTGGAAACTTCCTTCCTCCAATAGATCTATAGGATTGGACCTTGCAATTCCTAGGGGAACTGCTGCTGCATGGAGGTGTATAATGTTGGCCTGATGCCAAATATCAATTTGCTGCTACTGAAAGATTGATCTTGAAGCACAAGGTGAAAGGATGAACCCTCCATCGGTTTCCTAGCTATAATGCTAGAAACAACCTCCTCCTCTCAAACCCTCAAGCAGGAATGCGTAATTCCTGAATCTGAATGTGCTGTAGAGAGGGGCTGAATGTGGCGCCAATGCCTAATGAGGAATGGCTGCTCAAAGAAACCTTCCTAGAGTAGGCACTCGAAGTCCCCCGTGGGTAAGGGTGTTATTCTCGCTCGGGAACACCCGTGTGCTAAACAACACTGCAAACATAGCTAAACAATTGAAGCGTGCAAAGAAATGTCAAATGACAAATCCATATCTAATCCAATTCTAAAATCTGAGTTCTATGGTTGCCTTCATCTTCCTTTTATGCTTTGTGAGCCTCGCCTAGCCTTGGCCCACCTCATAACTTCACTGCACATGTGGCCACTAGCCTCCATGAAGATTGCGCTATCTCTCCACGATCTCCATCATTTTTGCATTTAATTCCCACTCTCTCCATCATGTGTACATTTAATGCACCAATTTTTCTATCACTTCATCATTATTGCTCTATGATCTTACTTTGACTCCTCCACTATCTCCATGATCTTCTCCTTAATGATCCATGATTTCCACTCTTCCTTCATTATTAAGCTGCTCCACTACTCCATAATGCTGATCTACTATCTAAATAACCCACATACACACACCAAAAGTGGATTTTATTCATTTATGAGGTTTATGGGTCTCTCCACCCTTTTATTTACTTAATTAATTAAGAAAAACAAGAACTCTAATATTCCAATAATCTGATGGAAAATTTGGAATATTACAACTCCATATAATCCAGAGCAGAATGGAATCGCAGAAAGGAAGAATAGAACTATTGTCGAGGCTGCAAGGGCAATGTTGTATGATCAAGACATGCCCAAATTTTTGTGAGCTGAAGCTTGTAATACAATTGTATATGTTCAGAACAAGATTCCTCATAGCGCATTGGGTAAAATCACTCCAGAAAGTGTCTTCATTGACAGGAAGCCAGAAGTAAGCCACTTCCAGATTTTTGGCAGTATGGCATACTGTCATGTACCCGAAGAGAAGAGGAAGAAGTTAGATAAGACTGCGGAAAAGGGATACTTGATGGGATATAGCGAGAATGCGAAGACTTACAGAATCTACATTCTTGAGAGCAGGAAGATTGTAGTGGGACGGGATGTAAAGTTCATGGAAGAAAGAGCTTTTAGAAAATCTCGGGAGTTGCCTTCCACAACGCAGTCTGAAGAGGATCCGCTAGTCCAGCCATTACGACCAACAGAGGCTAGCACGAGTGCTTCTCCTAGCCACAAGGATCCAAGGGATTCATCTCCCGAAGATTTGTAGGAGGGGGAGCAAGTAGATCCACCCACTAGCAATTGTAGGACAAACAGAGAATTACGACAAATTCTGGGGGACGCAGAGGAGTTTTTCGGAGCCCCTAGAAATGAGAAGAGGTAGCGTAGGCAACCAGATAGATACCAAGCCTTGGTAGCCTAGGTTGGGGAACCCTCTAGTTTTCAGGAGGCAACTCAACATCAGGTGTGGGTAGATGCAATGGTGGAAGAGTATAGTTCCATGAAGACAAATGATGTTTGGGAAGTGGTTCCTAGGCCTCAGGACAAATTAGTTGTTGGTTCGAGATGGATCGACAAGATCAAATATGTTGCAGATGACAACGTAGAAAAATATAAAGCCAGGTTTGTGGCAAAGGTGTATTCTCAGAAGGAAGGGATAGACTATGAAGAGACCTTCGCGCTAGTAGCCAGATATACTAAAACTAGATCCGTGATATCCCTTGCTACACAGATGGGGTGGGAGATTTACCAGATGGATTACAAGACTGCATTCTTGAATGGGTTGATAGATGAAGTATATATCGAACAACCAGAGGGCTTTGAGACGCATGAGTAGAAGACTCGTGTGTAGGCTTAAGAAAGCCTTGTATGGACTTAAGCAAGCCCCTAGAGCTTGGTATGGTCGAATAGATGGCTACTTGCAAAAGATGGGATTCGTCAAGAGTAATGCAGATCCCAATCTCTACTATTTGAGAGTAGGGGATGAGCCTCTGATACTAGTGCTGTACGTAAATGATCTATTCCTAAGAGGATCATCTAGGCTCATCAAGGACTGCAAGGAGAATTTAGCTGCAGAATTTGACATGAACGATCTAGGGCTGATGCATTATTTTTTGGGGTTGGAAGTTTGGCAGCAGAAGGGTGAGATCTTCCTTGGTCAAGGGAGATATACTACAGAAATCATGAAGAGATTCAAGATGCAGGACTGTAGACCCATGGCTACTCCAATGATCACCAACTGGAAGAAAATTGATACGTCCGAAGATGGTGAGGCTGATCCTACCTTGTATAGGCAACTCATAGGGTCCCTGATGTATTTGGTCAACACTATGCCAAACATCTGTTATGCTGTCAACACCCTCAGTCAGTTCATGGTGGAACCAAGGAGGGCACATTGGGCAGCATTGAAGCACGTTCTCAGATATCTGCAGGGAACAGTCGAGCTTGGATTGAGTTACACCCGAGGCAATGACATCAGATTGAGTGAGTTCACTGACGCAGATTTGGCTGGAAGCCCAGTAGATCGAAAAAGTACCAGTGAGTATTGTTTCAATTTTGGATTAGGAATGACTTCCTGGTGCAGCAGGAAATGGAAATCCATGGCTCTGAGCTCAGCTGAGGCGGAATATATTGCAGCAAGCACTGCTTCGTGTGAGGCCATATGGCTTATAAAGCTGCTTGTGAATCTACTCAAGGAAAAGATGGAAGTGAGCAACATTTTATGTGATAATCAGAGTTGCATCAAGCTCTCTGAAAATCCTGTGTTCCATGATCGGTCGAAGCACATTGACATCAAGTGTCATTTCATCAGAGACTGTATCCAATGGGGAGCTGTACAATCGTAGTACACTCTGGCAAGAGAACAGGTGGTGGGTATCCTCACTAAGGCTCTGGGAAAGACAAAGTTTGTTTACTTCAGAGAGAATATGGGGATGATCAAGAATCCATTTCAGTAGCAGAAGTGGATAGGTGCAGATTTAAGAGGGAGTTGCAGTACAGATGAGGCAGTGACTGCGGCAGAGTCGTGGGCAACAGTACAGAGGGCAACAACAACCAAGGCATCAACAACGCAGAGGGTGCTTCAAAGACAAAGCGGGATGCAACAGGCAAATTGATAGAACACTTTCCTTGCTAAGAGGGAGTGTTGATTTTTGTAGCATCGAAAAGTGATCTAAGTCTCAACATTTAATAAGGACGCTTGGACACCAGTATTATAAAGAACCTAGAAATCGTTCTTGGAAATTCCACTGAGTTTATGTTTTTATTAAAATAATTAATTATTTTAATGAGGACCCTGAGTTTAAACTTAGGGAAATTAAATAATCAAAGGGTATTAATAAAACAGAGTGTGAATCTTCTAGAGAACGAAGATCATGTCAAGTTTTAATCTTAGCCATTGATTAGACTTCTAATCTGGGTCGTTGATTTGTCAATGAAAAGATTATAAAAGAAGACTTGAGGGCCATTTGGAAAGTAAGCTGAGCGAACATTCAACAACTCGAGGGAAGTCAATTATGAAGGAATAGAATTCGATTTCAGAGGGAGATTTGCAGGGCGGAGGGAGCAGAGGGCATCAAAAGTGTCAGGGCTCGAGGGAAGAGGGACGCAGAAGGGCAGAGAGGCAGCACTCAGGAGCAACGTAGAGGCCTCACGCAGGAGTGACGCAGTTTCACGCTGGCTCTACGTAGAGAGGCACACATGTGTGATGCAGGGAGGGGCCAGTGAGTCCCTTAGGTGTCAGCATTTCTTCGAAGGTCCGGAGAGGAATTATCTTAGGTGTATTCTCAAGAAGTTTCTCAGTTATTTCTGCCAGTATTTCCTTGTAAAGAATTTACTGCCGAAGATTAGTATATAAACCCTTCTCTATTGCACCAGTTTTCCCACATTGGGTTTTTCCGGGGACAATTGTCCAAAAATAATTGTGTCACTGTGATTGTTTCTTGTGCTTGCATCTTACTATTTCGTTCTCTATATGTACTTGAGTGACTACTGCAGTTGTGTTTATTTCAAAATTTACTGGAAGAATTCTGTAAATGTTGGGTATGTGTTATATTCTTTCCATGATTAGTCGCACAAGAACCCGTTCCATGGTTTGGACCTTATTTTTCGGTGGGCGGACCTGCCCATGGTTTTGTGCATGGGTTTGCACATGGTTTTGGGGCATGATGGTTTTCGGCCCCTGGTATTTTGTAGATCCGGTCAAGGGAACTACGGTTATGTTCTAACCCAGGGTTAATGGATTGGGGTTAATGAATGGTTCGGCATGTATATATATGTGTTGTAACACTTAAAGAATAAAATGGAAAAGCAAGCTGGTAGTCCCGATTTGGGATCCAGGGGAAAATATCTGTGTATATCAGTTTTATGTTTTATTCTCTCACTACTGTTTATTTTCTGTTTTAAGATTCATTTGCTGATAATTTCTGTATAGGGTTAAAACCTACATTTGGTATCAGAGTTGTTTCGGCTGCAAGGGGACGCCTTTGTTGCTGAGGGGTTTTTTGCTCGGCCCTGTGGTAGACCCTGTTCATTGGGAGATCTGCGAGATCGATTCTTGCGGTGAAAGAAGATGGCAAGCAGTGGAAAGATAGAGATCGAGAAATTTAATAGTCACAGTTTTGAGTTGTGGAAGCTCAAGATGGAGGATCTACTGGTGGGTAAAGATCAGTGGATCGCGGTAGATCCGAGTACTAAACCAACGACAATGTCAGATGAAGACTGGAAGAATTTGGTTCGGAAGGCAAAGAGCACAATATGATTGTATGTCTCAGATTCGATATTGTTGAATGTATCTGGGGAAGCTACGACGAAGACTTTGTGGGACAAGCTAGGGACTTTGTTCCAATCTAAGTCTCTAGTGAATAAATTGTTCCTGCGAAAAAAGATGTATAACCTGAGGATGAAGGATGGAGACTCGGTGATAGAGCATTTGAACGCCTTCAATACTGTGGTAAGTAACCTGTCATCTGTTGATATTAAAATCTCAAATGAAGATAAGTGCATCAATTTGTTGTGTTCTCTACCAGATTCGTGGGACAGTCTGGTTATTGCAATAGGTAGCAATACAACTACCTTGTATTTCAATGGAATTGTCTCAATCTTGCTATCGGAGGAAATGAGACGGAGAAATATGGAGGGCCAGAATGGAGATGCCTTATCTGTATGAGGAAGGTCCCAAAACAAAAACAAGAATAAGGTTTCGAGTAAGAGATCTAAATCTAGAGGGAGATCTAAATCTCCAGGAAAGTTTGTAAAGGTGTGCTAGAAATGCAGAAAGGAAGGGCACTAAAGCTCTTGAGAAAGGAAAGGGATTTGATATTGTTCCTTTTGCAGAGGCAAAAACCACCTCGTATGAAGGTGGGGATGTGTATTTGGCTTCTTCTTCAAATACACATTTAGATCATGAGGCATGGTTGATTGACTTAGGTGAATCCTTTCACTTCACTCCCCATAGGGAGTTGTTCTGCGAGTATGAGAAGTATGATGGTGGTGATGTCTTCTTAGGGGATGATAGGAAGGCCAAAATCGCCGGACGTGAAAAAGTGAAGCTGAAGCTGCAAGGTGGAAGGATTAAAACACTTCCTGGTGTTTTGCATATTCCTGCATTGGCCAGAAATCTGATTTCTGTAAGCAATATGGATGATGAGGTGTAAAAACAGTGTTCGAGAAAGATACCTGCAAGATGGTTCAGGGAGCATTGGTATTAATGCAGGGAGTTCGGATTGGAACTCTGTACAAGCTTCAGGGTAGCAATGTTATTGATGGGTGCAACAGTTCTGTGGTTTCTGAAAGTGGAGCGGAAAGCCTAGCGGTTTCTGGAGAAAAGACCATGCTATGGCATCAAAGGCTTGGAGATATTGGAGAGAAGGGCCTTAAGATACTGCATGGAAATGGTATGGTAGAAGTTATGTCTAATTGCTCTCTAGATTTCGATTTCTATGGACATTGTGTATATGGGAAGCAGAATCAGGTGATTTTCCTTCTGGTGCTAAGAGGGCAAACAAGATATTAGAGCTTGTGCATAGTGATTTTGGACCTGTGTCGGTTCCATCACTGGGAAAGTCTGTGTACTATGTTTCATTCATAGATGACTTCTCAAGGAATACATGGATATATTTCTCGAGGAAGAAATCTGAAGTCTTTGACAGATTTAAAGAATTTAAGGCTCTGGTGGAAAACTAGACAGATGTTAAAATTTGGGTACCAGAAGACAAGTGGTTCCCTAAGGCTTTGATCTTTGCCTAGGGAAAAGTGTCCAGTTTATTTGTACTTCTTTTCCTAAAGTGACTTTATAAGTGGTAAAGTCAATCTAATTTTAAAGTGACTTTATAAGTGATAAGGTTACATTCTAATTTTAAAGTGACTTTATTAAAGTCAATGAAAAATTAGAAAGGGAAAAAGTGACTATGGAAATAAAAGGTTAAGTGGGTGAGTTAAAAAATAGAAAGTGAGAATTAAATGCACATTTATTCTCATTCCTAGATCTAAATGAATCTCAGCCATTAGATCTTAGGGTTACCCAAAAGGTCATTTAGGGTAAAAGGAGAGAAGGAGAAGAAAATATTAATTCAGTCTTTCATGAGCTATTGAGAGACAGAGAAGAGAGGGCAAGGAGAAAATTTCTAAGCAGGGAGGAAGTGAAGGAGATCAACAAACTTTGGCATGCATTTCAAGGAGACATTAGCAGTCCGTACACCAGCATATATTTGGCACAAATTCCAAGGCAGAATCCGTACAACAGCATTGGGAACAAATTCGAGGACCGTACAACACAGAAATTGAGGGAGAAATTACAGTAGGTTAAAGGCATGAATTTCAAGGCATGTTGGGCACGAAAGTTGAGGAGAGAGCTCTGTACATTTTTTTACACTCCGTACGACCTTAATACAAGTTCTGGGCATGACTTTCGAGGCAGACCGTATAACATTTAATGATGTTATTTTTGTTTTGCTGTTGGCACGTTTTTCGAGGCGACGTTTAAGCACGGAAATGGGGATAAGTTGTAAATTTGTGGTTGCTGGAGTTTTTGTCTATTTCAGTTTCTCTGTAAAAACATTTATAGAAATAAAGAAGAGCTCTCAAATTTGTTTTCCCCAAGAGTTGTAGGGGGTTTTTCCAGGGTCACATTGACCAAAAATCACTGTCATTTTCTGCGTGTGGCTGTTATATTTTTGCTGTGTTTTATTTCTGCATTTTCCAGTAGTGTTGAAATCTCCAAATTTGTGTTTTCAGAAATTTCTGTCATTTCCAGATTTTAGTATTTTTATCATGCTTGGATTTAAAACTATATGCATTGAGTGTTAAGGAAAACTGATAACCGGAGTGGGCACTGAAATTCTTCATGGTATCAGAGCTTGGTTGGTTGAAAAGTGCAGTTTGGGACAGCAAGTCAAAAATTACAGCACGCTGATTTTTACACAGAAAACAAAAACCTTTACCCAGATTTGAAAATTTCAGTTTTTTAGGACAATTAAACATGTCTTTGGGTTTGAGGGTTGAAGACAGGTTGGATGGGCAGAGTAACTACAGTGCATGGAGGGAGAGAATCCATGCTATCTTTGAGGAAACAAAAGTTTGGGGCATTATGGTACATACCACACAACACCCAGTAGTACCTGCTGACCCTATACAGTTGTCAGAGTTTAACAAAAAGAATGCTAAGGCAAAAAGTTTGATTTTAGATAGAGTCAAAGATCATGTCATTCCTCAGGTGAGAGGAAAGACCTATGCACATGAAATGTGGACAACCTTGACCGGTCTTTACCAGAGCTCAAATGAAAACAAAAAAATGGTCCTAAGGGAGAAACTGAAGGCCATTAAAATGGCCAAGACTGATAGTGCTACAGCATACCTCACAAAGATCACTTCAGTGAGAGATGAGTTTGTAGCCGTAGGTGAGACCATTGCACCCACTGAGTTGGTGATGATTTCTTTGAATGGTCTTCCCAAGACTTGTGTATGGTATTGTTGCACGGGAGAACCTTCCCGGATGGGAGAGGTTGTGGGATGATTGCATTCAGAATGAGATCAGAAAGAACCATCTTGGGGCAGCCAAATAGGGGGAGGAGGATGACAAAGTGGCATTGTTGGCAAGAGGCAAGAAGGGCAAAGCAAAGAAGAAAGCTTCCACCAGTGGAGGCAAGGTTAAAGGCAAAGGCAAGCGACAGAACAAAGAGGACTATTCCAAAGTCAAATGTTGGAATTGTCAAAAGTTGGGACACTATGTTGTTGTGTGTCCGGAGAAGAAGAACAAGAAGGGTAAAGAGAAAACCATGGCAGCTTCTCCAAAGATAGAGGGCTTCTCAGAGAGCTTTGATCGGGAGTTTGGGTTCATAGTCTGTGAGGCCTCCAGTGTCGGATCACCTGCCATACTGGTTTAGAGGGAGTGTGCACTCTCCACTACTAGTAGAGTATCTTCTAGCATTTGGTATGTTGACAGTGGCGCTTCTCGTCATATGACAGGAGTGAGGGAGTACTTCTCAGAGCTTTCAGAGAATGATACTGATATGGAGGTAGTACTTGGTGATGACAACATTGTTAGAGTAGTCGGTGTGGGAACATTGACATTTGATAGGGAACACAAACCTCCCTTGAAAGTGTCAAATGTTCTATATGTGGTTGGAATGAAGAAGAACCTGATATCTGTCTCAGCACTTGAGGACAGAGGGTATGAGGTGTTGTTCAAGAGAGGACATGTGCTTATATATCCTAGGGGAACTCCAACTTCTTTAGCTATAGTGATTGTTGTGCGGCATGCCCAGGTGTACAAGTTCTCATTCCAGCCCCTGATGGCATTGAGTAGTAGTACTAGAGACAGGACCGACAACAGATCTAGTAGTTCAGAGTTGTGTGAGATTTGGCATCGCAGGATGGGGCACATGTATCATGGGGCCTTGAAGACATTGCAGGAGATCACCACTGGTGTGCCAGATTTCAGTTCTGATCAACTTGATGTATGCAGAGGATGTGATATGGGGAAGTTTGCCAAATCCCCTTTTCCCAGCAGTGACAGTAGATCGACAGGGATCCTTGACTTGATTCATACCGAAGTGAGTGGTCGGATGTCTCATGTATCCTTGAGTGGCTATGAGTATTATGTTTTATTCATTGATGACCACTCCAGGAAGACCTGGATTTATTTCTTGAAGACCAAGAGTGAGGTCTTCAAGCAGTTTCAAGAGTTCAAAGCTCTTGTGGAGACCTAGACAGGTAGGAGATCAAGGTCCTCAGGTCGGACAATGGAGGGGAGTATACCCTTGGTGAGTTTGTTGATTTTTGTGCTGAGGCAGGAATTAAGAGGGAGTTCACGGTTCCTTACAACCCCTAGCATAACAGGGTGGCAGAGAGGAAGAACAGATCCATTGTAGGGACTGCCAAAGCCATGGTTCATGATCAGGGGTTACCTTTATTCTTGAGGGAAAAGGCCTGCAACACTTCTGTGTACTTGCAGAACAAGAGTCCACATCGTGCCTTGGGGAATGTGACTCCGGAGGAGGCTTTTTCTGCGAAGAACGCTGATGTTGGGCACTTTCGTATCTTTGGGTGCCTTACATATTACTATGACCCCAAGGAGAAGAGGACCAAGCTAGAGCCCATTGCAGACAAGGGCATATTTGTGGGTTATAACAAGACCTCGAAAGCTTATCAGATTTATATTCCTGCGAAGAGAAAAGTGGTTGTCAGGCGGGATGTGAAGTTCGAGGAGGAGAGAGCTTTCAGGAGGTCATGAGAGTTGCATTATCTAGAGTCACCAGACCCTTAGGTGCAACCGAGTCAGTCATAGGGATCTAGTGCATAGGTTGCAGGAGGTCAGGGATCAAGAGGTACTGCGATTACAGTGTCAGGTCCATCAGTGAGCAGTGGCTCTCAGAGTCAGGTGGGTGGTTCTTCGGGCAACATGCAGAGTAGTTCACAGGGTAGTCCACTCATGGACAGTTCGCACGGTACTTCAGCCTCTACAGGCATAGGCACAGGGATGAGGTCAGTTGGCAAGCCTTCAGGAGTTCAGGGTTTTGATGATGATGATGATTCTTTCACTCCGGTGGGAGAAGTATGCTCAGGGAAGAGGAAGCCCAAGTGGCTTCAAGACACCTTGCGTGAGGCCACATCAATTGCTGGGCCAAAGAGACAAGTTAGAGAGAGTAAAGCACCTGAGCGGTTCTGTAGTTACATGGCAGTGGTAACAAGCATCGTTGACTCCGAGCCTTTTAGTTATGAGGAGGCAGACATCCAACACGTTTGGAGAGAGGCCATGATGGAGGAGTATTCTTCTATCATGAAGAACGATGTTTGGGAGGTAGTGCCGAGGCTTGAATGTAAATCAGTTGTTACTTCCAGATGGCTCTACAAGATAAAACATGCTGCAGATGGCAGCATTGAGAAGTTCAAGGCTCGGTTTGTGGTGAGAGGGTTCTCACAGGTAGAGGGATTTGCCTATGAGGAGACCTTCGCTCCCGTAGCTCGGTATATATCTATTCACTCTATTATATCGATTGCAACAGAGATGGGTTGGAAGATGCACCAGATGGATGTGAAGATTGCCTTTCTCAATGGCTTCATTGAGGAGGAAGTTTATATTGAGCTGTCGCAGGGCTTTGAGGTGCATGGGAAGGAGACCCATATATGAAGGTTGAAAAAGGCACTATATGGCCTGAAGCAAGCTCCTAGAGCTTGGTACTCGAGGATTGATACATACTTGCAGCAATTGGGTTTCACAAATAGTGAGGCTCATCCGAACCTATACTTCATTGTGGTAGGTGGGAAGCCTCTCATTCTGGTGTTGTATGTTGATGATTTGGTCATCAGTGGTGTAGAGAGACTCATTGAGGGCTGCAAGAGAGATCTTGCTTTAGAGTTTGAGATGAAGGATATCGTCTTGATGCATTATTTTTTGGGATTGGAGGTGTGGCAGGAGGAGGGGCATTTTTTCCTGGGACAGGAGAAGTACGTTGTGGATATTCTTAGCAGATTTCACATGGAGGACTGCAAACCCATGTCTACACCTATAATCACTAACTGGAAGAAGCTTCACGCTTCAAATTCTGAGTTGGTGTATCCTACTCTATACAGACAGACGATTGGTTCATTGATGTATTTGGTCAACACTCGACCAAATATATGTTTTGCAGTTAACACGATGAGTCAGTTCATGTGTGAGCCCAGGAGAGTGCACTGGGTGGCTGCAAAACACATTCTTCGTTACTTGCAGGGTACACTGTTTCAGATTAGGCAGGTTGTGCTTCAGATAGGAAGAGTACTTTAGGGTGTTGTTTTGGGTTGGGTTTAGCAGTTTTGTCGTGGTTCAGTCGAAAACAACAGTCAATTGCATTGAGCTCAGTTGAGGTAGAGTATATGGTTGCTAGTTTGGCTAGTTGTGAGGCCATATGGCTTCGCAAGATGTTGTTTGGTCTATTTAGTCAGGCATTGAGATCTTAAGTGATTTATTGTGATAATCAGAGTTGCATAAAACTTACGGAGAATCCAGTTTTTCATGACAGGTCAAAGCATATCGGGATCAAGTATCACTTCATTAGAGACTGTCGAAAAGGGAGCAGTCAAGCTTGAGTACATTTCCACAGATGAGCAGGTAGCGGACATTTCACCAAAGCCTTACCACGGGGCAATCATGTCCACTTCAGAGACAAGATGGGAGTGGTGAGGAACACTTTCCTCGGTAAGAGGGAGTGTTAAAATTTGGGAATCAGAGGACAAGTGGTTCCCTAAGGCTTTGATCTTTGGCCTAGGGAAAAGTGTCCACTTTATTTGTACTTCTTTTCCTAAAGTGACTTTATAAGTGGTAAAGTCAATCTAATTTTAAATTGACTTTATAAGTGATAAAGTTACATTCTAATTTTAAAGTGACTTTATTAAAGTCAATGAAAAATTAGAAAGTGAAAAAGTGACTAAGGAAATAAAAGGCTAAGTGAGTCTTTATTTAAGTGGGCGAGTTAAAAAATAGAAAGTGAGAATTAAATGCACATTTATTCTCATCCCTAGATCTAAATGAATCTCAACCATTAGATCTTAGGGTTACCCAAAAGGTCATTTAGGGTAAAACGAGAGAAGGAGAAGAAAATATTGATTCACTCTTACATGAGCTATTGAGAGAAAGAGAAAAGAGAGCAAGGAGAAAATTTCTGAGCATGGAGGAAGTGAAGGAGAGCAATAAACTTTGGCACACATTCCAAGGAGACATTTCAGTAGTCTGTACATCAACATTTATTTGGCACAAATTCCAAGGTAGAATCTGTACAACAACATTGGGCACGAATTTCGAGGACCATACCGCACAACAATCGAGGGAGAAATTATAGAAGGTTAAAGGCATGAATTTCGAGGCAAGTTGGGCACGAAAATCGAGGAGAGAGACAACTCTACATTTTCGTACAGTCTGTATAGCCATACTGCAAGTTTTGGGCATGGTTTTTGAGGTAGACCGTACAACATTTAATGTTGTTATTTATCGCTGTTATTTCTGTTTTACTGTTGGCACTTTTTATGAGGCGAAGTTCAAGCACGAAAATCGAGATAAGTTGTAAATTTGTGGTTGCTGGAATTTTTTCTGTGTATTTCAATTTCTCTGTAAAAGCATTTTCAAAAATAAAGAAGAGCTCTCAAAATGATTTTCCCCAAGAGTTGTAGGGGGTTTTTCCAGGATCACTTTGACCAAAAATCACTGTCATTTTCTGTGTGTGTTGTTATATTTTTACTGTGTTTTATTTCTGCATTTTCCAGCGGTGGTGAAATCTCCAAGTTTGTGTTTTCAGAAATTTCTGTCATTTCCAGATTTTAGTATTTTTATCATGCTTGGATTTAAAACTATATGCATGGAGTGATAGGGAAAACTGATAACTAGAGTGGGGACTGAAATGCTTCAATAGAGAAGAAGATAAAGGTGCCGAGGACAGATAATGGTGGAGAGTTTTGCAAGAAGGAATTTGAAGAATTCTGTAAGAAGTGTGGTATAGCACGACATAAAACTAGTCCATACACACCTCAGCAAAACAGAGTTGCAGAAAGAATGAACAGAACGCTGATGGAAAAGGCAATAAACATGCTCAGTGGTATCGTGTTAGGACAAGAATTCTGGTCAGAAGCAGTGGAGACTACATGTTACCTGGTTAACAGATCACCTTCATCAACGTTGGAGGATAAGACTCCACTTGAGGTATGTACTAGTAAGAAACCCTCTCTTTCACATCTGAGGGTATTTGGATGTGATGCATATGTACATGTTCCAAAGGAGAAAAGGACCAAGTTGGATAATAAATTTGAAAGGTGCATCTTTATTGGGTATAAGGATGGTTTAAAAGGTTACAAGCTTTGGAACTTAGAAACAAGGAAGGTTGTGTGCAGCGGAGATGTGGTGTTTAGAGAGGTGAAATATGTTGTTAAACATGAAGTCCTACCAAAGGAACCTGAGAAGATAGAGTTTGAGCTAAAGGAGGATGAATCAGACTCTATAGTCCATCTGCTTTCTATTCAAATTTTGCTTTAACTATAACTGATGATGATCCCAGAACTGTCAGGGAGGCAGTGGATTTAGAGGATGGAAGACTGTGGAAGGAGGCCATGGTTGATGAAATGGCATCCTTGCACAAAAATGAGGCATGGGATCTGGTGGAGTTGCCGGCTAGAAGGAAGCCCATCAAGAGCAAATGGGTGTTTAAGAAGAAGATGAATGTAGAAGGCAAGGTGGAGAAATACAAAGCTCGATTGATAGGAAAAGGTTTATTCCGAGGTGCCGAGAATTGATTTTGGTGATATTTTTTCTCATGTTTCCAAGGTTACTTCTATATTAGATTACTTTTATCTGTTGCCGCTGCATTTGATTTTGAGGTAGAACAGATGGATGTGAAGACAACATTTCTTCACGGGGATTTGGGAGAGGAGATCTATATGAAGCAACCTGAAAGCTTTATGGTGAAGGGTAAGAAAGAATTGGTATGCAGGTTAAAAATGTCTCTGTATGGGTTAAAAAAGTCACCAAGAATGTGGTATCAGAAATTTGATACTTATATACGGGGACTTGGCTTCACTAGAAGCAAAGAGGATCATTGTGTGTATTTTAAATTAATTGATGATCGTGTTATTCATTTGGTCTTGTATGTGGATGATATGTTCCTGATTGGAAATGACAAAGAAACTATCCAGGATTTGAAGACCCAATTGTTCTCCAAATTTGACATGAAGGATCTTGGTTCTGCAAACTATATTTTGGGCATGGAAATTTAAGAGAGATTAGGCAAAGAGGAAGCTCTGGTTAAACCAGAGGAAGTATGTCGAGAAAATATTGCAGAGGTTCAATATGCAAGATAGTAAACTGGTGAAGGTTCCTATTACTGTAGGTGTAAAGCTATCTGTTGAATAGTGTCCCAAGACACAAGAAGAAGAGGAGGATATGTCCCGTGTTCCATATGTAAGTGTAGTGGGTGGCCTGATGTATGCAATGGTCTGTACTAGACCAGACATTGCATATGCAGTGGGAGTATTGAGCAGGTTTATGTCAAAACCAGGGAAGGAGCATTGGACAACAGTGAAGCGGGTTTTCAAATATTTGCGTGGCACTAGTGATTATGGTTTATGTTACTAGGGAAGACCAGGATTGGACAGAGTTTTGGACATCCGTGGTTTTGTTGATCCAGAGTGGGCAAGAGATTTGGACCAAAGAAGATCTACAAGTGGGTATGTGTTTAGCCTATTTGGAGGTGCAGTCAGTTGGATGAGTAAAACACAGTCTGTAGTGGCTCTTTCAACTACAGAGGCAGAATAAATGGCAACCACTCATGCAAGCAAGGAAGCTGTTTGGTTACAGAGATTGTGTTCAAGTATGGGGTTGGTGCAACGAGCTATAAGGATAGATTGTGATAGCCAAAGTGCAATTTTCTTGGCTAAGAACCCTGCTTATCATTCAAAGACAAAACATATTGATGTTCAACATCACTTTGTGAGAGATATGGTTGAGGATAAAAGGGTGTTGCTGGTAAAGGTGGACACTTTGAAGAATGTTGCAGATGCATTGACGAAGTCTGTGAGCACTCGGAAGTTCTCTTGGTGTAGAGAAACAATGGGTGTTGCAGAGTTGGACTAATGACTAAGCTCTCCTGTGCCCCCTTGCGGAAAGAAAACAACAAGTGGGAGAATGTTGGGTATTCATTATATTCTTTCCACGATTAGGCACACGCGGTGGGCGGACGCATCCCATGGTTTGGACCTTATTTTTCGGTGGGTGGACCCGCCCATGGTTTTGTGCATGGGTTTGCACATGGTTTTGGGGCATGATGGTTTTCGCCCCTGCTATTTTGTAGATCCGGTCAAGGGAACTACGGTTATGTTCTAATCTAGGGTTAATGGATTGGGGTTTATGAATGCTTCGACATGTATATATATGTGTTGTAACACTAAAAGGAATATAATGAAAAATCAAGCTGGTAGTCCCGATTTGGGAGAAAATCTCTTTGTATATCTGTTTTATGTTTTATTCTCTCGCTATTGTTTATTTTCTGTTTTAAGATTCATTTGCAGATAATTTTTGTACAGGGTTAAAACCTACAGTAAATAACTTATTGTGAAATAAGTAGGAGAAATAAATCTATCACTGCAGTAGAATTTCAGGATTGAAATTTTCATATCTAAGGTATTGTAGGGAGGTCGAGACCCTTAATTAGTTGAGGAAGAAGGCATATAAGGCTGTGTGTGAAGCTGGATGTGGGCCGAGGTTTTGTATAGAAAGAAGAGGTCACGTGTGACGATTTCTGGTGCCATCCGAACTAAAGAAGGTCGAGCCCTAGATTAGGAGCAGATCTAAGGTCAATTCACCTTAGAGCATACCTGAAATATGGGTCGAGATACCTCGTGAAGCAACACAGGAGTTAAGGTCATGAAGGAAGGGTTTGATGTAGGTTTTGGAGTCGTTTGGAGGCAGATCCGTAGGGCTTATGTACAACTGTATAGGTGCCCTAACAGAGGGTTGAAACCTCAGTGACAAGTGCATAGGCCGTGGAGTCTAGGGCAGTTGGTTGAACATCATAAAAAGGTATGTTGATTGGCTTTCCAAGTTGATGAATTTTCTAGGTTGATGAGGTTAAATTTGAACAAAATTAGGAGCAGCCTAAGAACAATTTGGTTGGAAGAGTATAGTGGGTTGCTTCAAGCCCTAAACTACAGTCCCTTGTGAAGGACAATAGGGTTGTTAGTGGGCAGGTGGTTTGGAGTCCTTAAGGCTGATCTTTGAAGGAGCTATAGGGCAAGCAAGTGGGTTTGTTATCAAGCCCAAGTTCATTAATTTGTAGAGAGGTCATCTTGTGTGCTCATGTTAGTGATGTATAGTAGTGATACTTGTGCTTATGACAATGATGTATGGCAACAATACTTGACAGTGATATGATAACAATGACACATGCTCCTATGGTAGTTTCATGTATGATACTTGAGACAAAGATATATGCTACTTGTGACCGTGATATGGAGGCAACCCATATGTTAGGAGACCTATCAGAGGTCTTTTGTAGGGCTTGTGAATGTCTACTTGATAGGTATGTTTGCTGCCATCTTATGAGGATCTTGTATGATCCAGGGTTGGTTGTAGGATGCCTAATCTGATTTATATTGAAAGACTTTTGTCTCATTATAATTGTACTTTGTATCTCAGCTGAACATTGATTGACTAATAGAAGAAGAAGAAGAATTGATTATGGGTTTTCCCCCTTGTGGGGTTTTGCCCTCATCTTTGACCTAAATCTTGGTGTCTCTATTGTGTATTCTTTTCTTCTAATGTTCCCTACTGTTCTGCTGCATTGTTAATATTAATGTTCTCTCTATATAATTGCTTATGGTGATATGTGGTGAATGTAATGTGAAATTTTTGAAAATGTTTAAAAATGAAATTATCTACAACAGAGAACTATTTAGCACTTAAAACTTCAACATGGTATCAGAGCTAGGTTAAAGAAAAGTCATTGAAGATCACCTCCGTTTAGACCAACGTTGCAAGAAGTGAGGACGAAGCGGGGACGTTTTTTGGAAGCGGGGACCCGGAAGCGTCATTTCCAAAAAATCTAGGAGGCGAAGCATCTCGGAAGCATCTACTATATATATATATTTTTTATTTTTATTTTTTTGCATTTATATTAAAAAAACATCCAAAATACTAAATTAATTGTATAAGATATGGAAGCATGCATATTTGTACATAAATCAAGATAAATATGACATCCATTGTACATTAATGATTACTTATTTGAGCATCAGCCATTTAGATGCATCAACCATCTATATTCTAGATTCTTCTCCTCTTGTCTAGCCTTTGCCTCTACCTCGATTATCTAGGGACATTAGTCAAAATTGCCCAATTTTGATCAAACTACCTAATGCAAGCCTTAAAATATGGTAGAAAGAACTTAACATGCTTGATTGATGATTTTGAGTTGATTGAAATGTAATTTTTTGCTAACGACATGACAAAGGAGTTCAACAATTAACACCACCAACACTAGGGTACATATAGGGCTTGGTGCTCTTGATTAAATGCTAATCACATACCCTCATACATGATATAATCTAATGAAATGCCACCATACCATTGATCCTGAATTCCTGAAAACTGTTAAGTCTGCTGAATTTTGAATAGGATATGAAATTCTATTTTCTACATATGAAGTCCGATCAGGCTGGAACCACTCTCAAACATCCCGAGTCATTTCATGGTAATGTTAAAAATTTAAGTAAAAGTGATGAATGTCACTTTTAATTTAAGAATTTAACATTACCATGAGGGAGCATCTAAGAAACATCTAAGGAGGTGAAAGAGAGCTTATATCTTTTTCATCCTATCCCTAACTCAACACTAATGCACCCTCTAACCCAACTAAAGTTAAAAATTAAAAATAAAAAAAAGTCGTTTTTTTTTGCTGTGATAGTTGGATCCGTATGGCGCTGTACGGAACCGCTCGCGATCCGTACAGGAAGCGTGGCGCTTCCATACAGTGATCCGTTGTACAGAAACGCGGATCCGGCCGCATGGTTCCAAAAAAGCAGGAAGCGTAATCTTTTTTTCCGAAATGCGTTTCGGGGAGCGAATCCTGTACGGTTTCGTACAGACTGCGTTTCGAGGGTTGGACCCAAGGGGGGGGGGGACGTTTCCTGCAACATTGGTTTAGAAACCTATGATGGATTTCTTGATCAAGCAAAGTAAAAGAGATGAAGATGTTGGAGAGCTAAAAGAATGTTAGAATTTGAAGGAAACCTTAGGGAGCCTTTGTTCTTAGAAATGAAGGTTAGGGTTTTGGAGAAACCCTAGGAATGGCCTTGGATATGGAAAAGGCTTGGGTTCTACAACATAGGAACCCTAATGGGATTCAAAATCTTCATGATATGATATAATCAGTGAGAAGCTATTGAGTTATACAAGTGGTAGATTCAAGTACCTAATAAGAGATGGTATGATGCAAATCTAGTGGTCATCTTGTACATTAATAGTTGGGCTTGAATTCCCAAGAAGGAGATTAAGGATCTGGAAATAAGAATACAAATGGTGTTCAAAAGGAAGCATTTCTTCTTTTGTAGATGATATTGACATATGGTTGATGGACAGTGGTGCCTCATGGCTAAGAAGGAGGCAATATTAAGAGGGAGTAGATAGCTTCCTACAATCCTCATTAAAGATAAGTACTTTCAAGACTTATGTTATTTCTTTGTGACACTTTTATTATTTTATATTGATTTATCTTCTTAGACTACTGCTTATTCTTCTTGCATGAGTAATTGGCTAACCAAATGCTTCTTTCCCTACCTTCTTGGATGAGGATGTGATCAAAGAAAACATATCCATCTTGAGGGCCATGAAGATGAAGAATAATGCAGGAAGAGTTAGCTCCAAGAGGGAGCTGGTGCATGAGAATGAAGGAGCCACTCTCATATCTAGAGAAGAAAGACAAAAATGTCTACTAGATGAAGCTTGCAATAGTTGATCAAAATGTAGAAGATTCTCCTAATAGAAAGATTGGACTGTACAAAGTCCTTCTTCATCATTAGGTACACTTTCATTATGTTTATTTATTTTGCTATTATTGCTGTTGCACTTGTTCTGGGGTCAATAGGTACATTAGGTGGATGTAAGGACCTAATGCTCAATATCGAGATTGAGGAGAATGTAGAGCCACCCCATGATTACAGTGGTGCGTGAAAATGGACAAGAGTTGAGACCTCGAAGGAAGGGTTGCAGTTTCCTAGGTTGATGACTATGACTGAAGAGGCTTCCTATTCAGAGGGAATAGACTGTCAGTTTGGATGTGACAGTCAAATAAGACACGTCTGTGATAAAGGAAGCAACAATGGCTAAAAGAAGTATGCCTCTGTTATAGAGGGAGCAACAATGTCAGAGGCTTCCACGATAGAAAGTTCAATAATGATAAGGAATATGCTCTCAGAGGGAGAGGTCTGTGATAAGATCCTAGCACCTGTTACTAGATGCACTATTATCATATGTATGTGAAGTTGGTTTCCTCCATGATGTACTTAAGGAAGAAGCATACTTGGAGCTACCTCAGGGCTTTGAGGTACATGAGAAGGAGACTCATGATTGCTGATTGAAGAAAGCCCCATATGGACACAAATGAGTCCCCTGGGCTTTGTATGCTTGGATTGATGGGTATTTGATGCGGATACCAACCTCTGTTCATGGTTGAAGGAATTTCTTTGATATTTGGTTTTATATGCTAATAATTTATTTATGACAGGATCAAATTATATCATCGTTCAGTACCAAAGGGAGTGGAGCTCTAAGCCCAGATGGTCCACTTCTTGAGATTAAAAGTGTAATAAAGAGATGATGAGGACTTTGTTGTTGAGGGAAGTATGTTGTTAGAGACTAAGCATGATTAGCAGTTGAGAGGCTCCTCTTCAGATTCAGATTTGGTGGATCCCACGATGAGTGGGAAACTAGATGGATCCATGCTTTGCAGTGTGTACCTTGAGCCAGATAGAGCTTGGACATGTATATTGGGATGTTGCAAAGCTGGTTTTGAGATACCTACATGGTAAAATAAGTCATGGATTGAGACAATGTCGTGACTAAAGAGATATGATGATGCCCAGTGAACCAAGGGTGCTGTGAATAGGATGAAGACATTGAGGTGTTGCTTCAGTATGGGTATTTCTTTGATTCCCTGAATGAGCAAGTAGCAAACTTCCATTACACTCAGTCCAACAGTGTCTTATCAATTTGCAACTTAAGCTATCCACAGGATTGTCAGACATGGTGCCATTAATAGAGCATTGAGGCTCCAACACAGAGGGTGTAGTGAGGCTCCGATAATGACTTGTTGTAGAATTGAAGCAATGGGACTTTAGCAGATGAGCAAGTTGTAGACATTTTCACCAAGCCTTTGCCAAAAGCAAAGTTCTTATTCTTTAGAGAGTAGCTTGGGGTGCAAGAGAATGCATCCCTCCTCGCGAGGGAACACTGCTGATCAAGAACATTGAGCATATGCCTTTCCTTGTCCTTATGACTAGCCATGGACTTGGTGAAGGGGGATGAGCAGCGAGTCTCCTAGGTGTGAGGGTACTCCTTAAAGCCATGTAATTGGCCGAGAACATGCCCTAGTATGCATCCTACTAGCAAGTCACCTCGTGTCTTTATTGACCAAGGGCCATGGACTTGGTTAAGCTTGTCGGGATTGCCACCCATCTGACTAGTGATTGAGGAGACTTAGGTGTGTGTGATCTTTACCAAGTGCAGACGTGCCTGCCATGGACTTGGTTGTGGTAAATTGATCTCCCCTAAGTGTTGGATGCATGTTTTCTACCACTTGATTACTGAGGATCAAGTTGGTTGAGGGTCAGTCAGTGCACATAGGGTGTGTGATCTTTACCAACGTCATTTATGACTGACATGGACTTGGTTGTGGTAAATCGATCTCCCCTATTGTCGTGTGGATCATTCTTCTTCTTCTTTGGATCGAGTCATCATTGTTCAACTGAAATTAGACGAGATGAGCTTCTTTTATGTTGAGACATGTACATTTGAGATGAGTTATATGGTGCAGCTGAAAATTCCTCCCTAGCTGAGAGGGAGTGTTGAAATTTGGGCAGCGTCAGGATGGATTTCCTTAAGGGAAATCCAATTACCCCAAGGAGAAACCATCTTGCCCCAAAAGGTGAATTTAAATTTGATAAATAAAAATTATTATTTTTAATCAACTTGTCACTCCTCTCATTATTATTTGATGTGACATATATTTGGGCAAGCAATCATCAAGGCATTTGATAAATATATTTAAATATTATGAAGAGCAAATCAAAAGGGGCTTTTCTTCAAGTTGGTCTCACTAAGTGAAGGGACACCTTGGCACAAAGGCACCCCTTGGCTCCTCCATCATTTAATATAAATAAGAGGCCTTGGAGCTCATTCAGCATACACATCAAAGGGCAGTTCTTCTTGTGGTAAGACTATTTGAACTGACCAAGTCCTTATGTAGCCGAGATGTGTTGGAGGAGAGAATTCATGTTTGTTTTCTTGTGTTTTGGGTAGGACTAGCAGTGGTCTGGTCAAGTTTCTATGTAGACTGTTTTGGGCACGCGAGTGTGAAAGATTCTCTGAAATTTGGCTGAGTATCTTCTAGTGTATGCGAATTACAGACCTCTGTGATTGGGCCAAAATATCTGAGGTATTGCAGGTTGGCCGAGACCCTTAATTGGTTGAGGAAGAAGGCGAATAAGCTTGTGTGTGAAGCTCAATGTGGGCCGAGGTTCTGTACAACAAGAGAGAGGTCACATGTGACAAGTTCTAGTGCCATTTGAAATGAGGAAGGTTGAGTCCTAGAATAGGAGTAGATTTGAGGTTAATTCAGCTTGGAACAAACCTGAAATATGGGCCAAGATACCTTGTGAAGAAGCACATGAATTAAGGGTGTGAATGAAGGGCTTGATGCAGGATTTGGAGGTGTTTGGAGATAGATCCGTAGGGCTTACATACATTTGTATAGGTTCCCTAACAGAGGGTTGAAACCTCAGTGACAAGTGCATAGGCCGTGGAGTTTAGGGTGGCTAGTTGGACATCATAAAAAGGTATGTTGATTTGTTTTCCAAGTTGATGAATTTTTTAGGTTGATGAGGTTCAGTTTGAACAGAATTAGGAGAAATCTATGAACAGTTTGGTTGGAGGACTATAGTGGGTTGCTTCAAGCCATAAAATACAATGTCTTGTAATGGACAATAGGGTTGTTAGTGGGCAGGTGGTTTGGAGTCCTAAAGGTTGATTTTTGATGGAGCTAAAGGGTAGCCAAGTGGGCTTGTTATCAAGCCCTAGTTCATTAAGTTGCAGAGAGGTCATCTTTTATGCTCATGGTAGTGATGTATGACATTGATACTTGTGCTTATGACATTGATGTATACTAGTGATACTTGACAGTGATATGATAAGAATGACATGTGCTCCTATGGCAGTTTCATGTATGATACTTGAGATAAAGTTATATGCTACTTGCGATAGTGATATGGAGGAAACCCATATGTAGGAGACCCATCAGAGGTCTTCTGGTGGGCTTGAGAATGCCTCCATGATAGGTATGTCTGTTGCCATCTTATGAGGATCTTGATCTAGGGTTGGCCCTAAGAGGCATAATGTGATCGATATTGAAAGACTTGTGATTGATTATAATTGTACTTTGTTTCTTAGCTGAACATTGATTGACAAATAGAAGAAGAAGAATTGATTCTGGGTTTTCCCCCTTGTGGGGTTTCTCCCTAGTCTCTGACCAAAATCTTGGTGTCTCTATTGTGTATGCTTTTCTTCTAATGTTCCTTACTGTTCCGCTCCATTGTTAATGTTAATGTTCTCTCTATATAATTGGTTATGATGATATGGAGTGATTGTAATGTGAAAATTTTGAAAAATTTAAGGGTTAGCACAATATTTATGAAATTCTGATAATTTTTTGTTTGTTTGTCAACTTTCAAGTTGTCAGGCTTGACCTGTGGTTCGAGAAACCATGACCCAGGGGCATCTCTGAAATTCTGATAATTACTTTCGATGTAGATCTTCTTTTATCTTATTTCAATATATCGTTCAACAATTATACTTCAGAAATTCAACAGTAAAACATAGAGATCATATTACACAAAAGTAAGACAAGATTTATGTGAAAATTTCAACTATTGTAGTAGCTAGAAATTATTCTCCTAACTGTGAATTTAATTGTGCAGTTTATTTGCTACAAGTAATGAATAAAATCACCACTGCAATTTTCACCATAAAAAAACCGTGGAAAATAAAATACTGGCAGCTGAGAAATTCCAGTACACACAAGAATTGTGACACCGTTATTTTTGGACAGTTGTCCCCGGAAAAACCCATTGTGGGAAAACCGGTGCATCAATTGAGGGTTTTATTATTTATGAACAATAAAAGTTCTGACTACAATAAAATGATGCCAAACTGGCGTTTCTATATGAGAAAAAATACTGGCAAAAATATCTGAGGGATTTTACCCTCCTCAAGAGATCCCGCAAGAAATTGAGCTTCAGAACTGGCTATAGAACCCTCTGCGTCATCCTTCTGCGCCGATCTGTGCAGGCCCAACATGTACTGCCCAGAAACTGCCTCTGATGTGACGTCTAGCCTGTTATTGCCACTGGAAGTGATTCTTCCCTCTTGGAAATTTTCTCGGCATCTGGAAGTTGAATCGCCCTCCTTGCTAAATTGAATTGCCTATCTTGAGGCACTGCGCAGTCCCAACGCTGCCTCCTGAGGAATATGTTCAACGTTTTCTTTTGACACTTACGCAACTGGAGACTTCTTCGGAAATCTGCTACTCTACCCCTCTGCCACCTGCAACTCGATGTCTGACTTGATTTCTCCTGCTGAATTACCTGTACTGGAAAATCAAACTTTCTAGATCACTGAGTATCTGCATTGGTGTGTTCTTCGTCTACCCATCGTCTTCTTCTTATAATCCACTATTGGCGCATCAATGAACAAGATTAGAACTTAATCAAGGGCCTAGATTAATTCCCTGACAATCCGTGTGAGTTTCTAGAGAATTCTCACATTGACTTAATTAATTATGATTAATTAACCAGTTTTCCTAAGTTTAGACTTAGGAAACTTTAAAAAATAGGTTAATAATCTAATTAAACCATCTCTAGGTGGAATTTCCAAAAACGATTTCTGGGTTATGGATATCTCATGTATTCTAGCCTTTCCATCAAGTTTCGTGACTAGAACACATCCGATGCTACAAACACTAACACTCCCTCTTAGAGGAGGACTTTGTTCTAATGCTGCACACCCTGCTACAACATTGTCTTTGTACCGTCATCTGTCATGTCGCTGATGTCTGGCTGTTGTTGCCCACTAACCACTGCCCAACTTTGATGTAATAACCTTACCAAATCAAACTCCAAATTTTTAATAACTACAAATTTAAGCAGAAATTCATTAATTTAATGCACATATATCTACTCAGTTTCCGAGTTTGAAGTCGATCCCGAGATGTTGTGGCTCCAAATTTGCTCCCGTTACCAAAATGACCAAAACCTCCTTGCTAAATTGAGCACAATCTCAGTACCCAGTTTCAGAATACTTCACAATTGAAGCACTCTTGCCCTCGTGACCAAAAGCTTCAAGAACAATGAAGCCCAAACTTCCTTTGTGGCCCTCTCTGTTGTAAATTCCTCCCCTTTCTTCACGTGTAAAAAAGAAAATCCTCCCCTACTACAGTACCTTCCCCCCCTTTTATACTGGAGAGGTTTCTTCACTGCTTCCAAATTTCTCCACCACCTTCAATTCGACAACTTAAGGTATTTGCAAAGGCGGTCATCGCCTTCTCTTGACCCTGACTTAATGAAAATATTTCTAATTATTTGTATTACATCTCTTTTATCATATTATGGTTTCCTTTTGTTTATATTAGATTACTTTACAGTATTATGGTTTTAGTCTGAATCACAATTTAATATATATATATATATATTATATTCCCCTTTCATTTTATAGAATACATATAGGATAATTTCTTTTTGTTAGAATAATATATATTTATATATTGTTGGACACCTAATCCTCCTACGGTTAGTGTGGAAGGCGAAGGGTGACTAGGGAGTCCAAGAGACCTTGGAATATGGAATCCAAAAGTCGCACCTAATGTACTGTAAATGTATATCATTGTGAATAATATGATCACCCATGCTTATCTTTCGTATGTTGTCTATTCTTGCCTATTCTATTGATGAGTTTGACATGGTATTAGAGCATAGGTGGTCTCCTTTTCTATCTCGCTCAATGTAACTCCTCTCACTGTTTCTCTGTCCATCAAACTCTGTCACGACTGCCTCTTAAAGGAACCGTTACAACCTTTTTGCGTACGGGTGTCACTGATATATTCCTCGCAATAACATTTAGTTTTGTCAGCCACGCCCGGCTAGTGCTGTAGGTAGTGTAAGGCACACATAAATGGCATGATTAGGGTAGAACATTACTTATTTTGCTGGGACTGGACTGCTCTGGCACGTTCGTCTGATCGGTCTGTATGTAATCTCCGCATCCGGGGTAGACTTAGAATCATTTTTGTAATCATCACTTCGAGTAAGCTTGCCAGCGGCTTTGCAACCCTAACGTTCTCAACTATCCGAGCATAGTTGCTTTTGTGGGGCTTGGTATCTACGTTGCCTCCATTCATGTTCTTGTATCTACGCTGCCTAGAGGTATTGTTCGAGATTCAATGGTGGTGTTGAATGCATGATTACAATCAAATGAAGTTTGAACATGGTGTGTGAAGCACTGTGTTGTATGGCATGACTGTGGTGCTGGTACCACCGTTCTCCTTCGTGTTTCAAATTACACTGCCTCCTCCCCATACCTTCCACTGCTTACCACTCCTCTACGCCCTCTGCTATATGACTCTTTGGTGCCTCCACACAGGAACGAAGCTACCAGACTCAAACCAACAACATAACACCTCCCCTTTCCGTATTGCGGCATCACCTCATCCATACATAATACATATATCCCTTGCTTGATTTTTTCTTCCTGTTGCGAACCACAGCCTCACCGCCATAGTTATATAACTCGGCACCTGACTGTAACTTCCCTCACAGTTTTTGCCGGTGCTCGGCCTCGCTGCTCCCATGGCCTGGGAGTCTCTGCCAGTGCTTGGCTCCATACCATGCTCTCCTCCATACGCTGCTTGGATTCTTTTCCTCCATACACTCTCAACACTGCTCCACATTGCTGCGCTCTTACACGGTGCATTGTTCCTCCCAAACCACAATCCGCACTCTTACACGGTAACTCCCACTCCATAGTCCGCACTTCTATTTTCTCATTTGCCAGTGAAGTTGCGTATTACGAGAACGCTGCTGGAATGCTTAATGCATTGAAGCATGAACTTAAACAATGGATACACCGTTCATATTGCGCAACTAGGAGATAGTACGTTGGAGACAGTGTGTTATAACTAATTGTGCGCATATTTAAATCTGGTATGTGCATTGTTTCTCTGATATGAAAGCACGTTGAAAAAGAGGTGGAATGTATGTGGACGAAATTGGAAAAGTCGCATAGATGTATTTTTTATGGTGCATTTCGATTAAAATTTTTCGTATGTGCGCCCTTTGAATTGTTCATATGCTAATCAGGAGTGTGATTCTAAGAGCAGTTTTATATGCTTTCGTTTGAAATTGATTCGGTGTGGGTAACTCCTGCATCGATATGTCGACATTGTTTGATCACTTGCAGGAGTATCTAGGAGAGTATGTGCCACTCAAGGACAAAACTGATCCAGTAGAGGACAAGAATTGATAATGGACGCGTTCTAGTTGGAATTGTGTCCAATTCGAGGCGACAAAGGCATAGTTGCCTGCCTTTGTATGTAGACCTCAAAATGAACTTGAAGGCGGTGTACCTTTTGTGGGAAGCTCAAAATATTTGTTATGAACTAGTGAATATATTTTACATTGATAGAATAACGAGTGTGCACCAAGATATTTAGTAAGAAGACAACAATTTCAGATTGTTTGAGTGGGCGCTACACCCAGTTCCTCTGAAGTGGCAAGCAAATCTCTGATTTACTGATTAGGCCCGGTTTATATTCTAAGATCTCCAAGTATTTTTGCATTGGCCCATTATTAATACAAACAAAAAACATGGTTGAAACAACCAAAACAAGAATATAAAGTCGAAACTGGTTGAGGAGTTTCTGCTAGGAGTCAAGATCTGAACTGTTCCAGGCGGTGTCTTGATTACAAAGATTTTTGTTCACAGGCATCAGGGATTGTTTATATTTTTTAAGGTTGCAGCGATTTTGCATTTTGTGAGATATTTGTTCATTTATAGTTGAAACATTGTTATGAAATGGATCAAATTGATGATGCATTAAAGTTATTGAATAGCCTAATTTGTTCCACTATTGATGGGATGGTAAAAGTCAGCAAGGAAACTCTCTCTCACATTCAGACCTGTTAGCATAATGCACAAGAAAATATCGTTTTTTTGCAGCTTGAATCTCTGCTACAGCGAGAGGAGTTACAGAAGCATAGCCATCATTCTGAACTTGTCTTTGTTCAGGACAATCCTCTCTTTGAGACTGAGACAGGATCCCATAAATTGCCAAAAACTAATCAGATCAGCAAGGTTAAGGTTGATTCAATGCCCATTTCAAGAGAAGCTTTGTATGGAGATGAAGAAGCTCAGGTTCCACCTCCCAAGCCCATTATCAAACCTTGGGAAGAGCTTGTCCACAACAAGCACAAAACTAGTCTTGGATATGACAAGGATGTGTCCTTTCATATTCCATACTATTCCAAGCCCATACAGTTTCAAAGTGTTGGATTTTTTCATGACAACGCATCTTCAGTTGTTCGAGATTTTGCTCCTCTTCCACAGCAGCAACAACAGATTGTTATATGCCAACACTGTGACCGAGTTGGCCATATGAAAGATCACTGTTTCGATCTTCACCCCTACAAGCACTGTGGTCAGCACACTCATTCTTCACACAGATGATTTAGAAACAAGCCTCCTGTAAGAACAAAGATTAATCTTGGATGGATCGCTTCTTGGAAATGGGCATCAACAAGCAAGAAGATGTTTCAGTCATATGTCAGAACTTGTTCAAGAGTATTGAACAATCTTGCAGTTGAGTTTTCGCCATCATCTCACCTTGTATTTGACAGGGGGGAAAATGATGGTCATCTACAAGCTTCAAAGCCACATCAAGCGAGCCTGAGCCACAACCTGCCATTCCAGATTCAGAGTTGTAGCCAGAGACACAACAGTTCAAGCGAGCCTAAGCCACAACTTGCCATTCTAGATTCAGTGTTGTAGCCAGAGACACAGATGCCCATGAGCATGCCTTTGGTTGTTGGTCAGCCTTAAGCCATCTATGTGAGGTTGATATTCTTCCTCTTTAAAGAATTCAGGACACTTCTTGCCAGTTTTGGTAGAGTTCTAGGAAATGCATCAAGCATTCTAGAGTTGTTGGTCATCCTTAAACCATCGCAGGTTGTAGACCTCCCTTCTTCCAGGTTGAAGGTCTCCCTCGTCAAAACATTAGGAGCACTTCCTCTAGTAGAAGATCTCAACTTCTTTCCAGATTTTGAAGAGTTTCGGGAACTGCACTAAGTGTTCCGGTGTTGGTGGTCATCCTTAAACCACCTCCTTATGCCACATCAAGCGAGTTTGAGCCACAACCTGCCATTCTAGATTCAAAGTTGTAGCCAGAGACACAACACTTCAAGCGAGCTTGAGCCACAACCTGCCATTCTAGATTCAGAGTTGTAGCCAGAGACACAGATGCCCATGAGCATGCCTTTAGTTGGTGGTCAGCCTTAAGCCATCTATGCGAGGTTGATATTCTTCCTTTTCAAAGAATTCACGACACTTCCTCTAGCAGAAGACTTCAACTTCTTGCCACTTTTGGTAGAGTTCCAGGAAATGCATGAAGCATTCTAGAGTTGTTGGTCATCCTTAAACCATTGCAGGTTGTAGACCTCCCTTCTTCCAGGTTGATGGTCTCCCTGTTCAAAACATTAGGAGCACTTCCTCTAGTAGAAGATCTCAGCTTTTTGCCAGATTTTGAAGAGTTCCGTGAACTGCACTAAGCGTTCCAGTGTTGGTGGTCATCCTTAAACCACCTCCTTATGGCAACATTTCAGAGAGATCATTCAGCCTAGTGCTGCCATGCATACTTTGCAGATTTGTATTACAACGCTCTTCTTGGACTCATGCATACCCCGTTCAGATTAAGGGGGGAATGTTGGACACCTAATCCTCCTAGGGTTAGTGTGGAAGGTGAACGATGAATAGGGATTCCAAGAGACCTTGGAATATGGAATCCAAGAGTAACACCTAATGTACTATAAATGTATATCATTGTGAATAATATGATCACTCACACTTATCTTTCCTATGTTGTCTATTCTTGCCTATTCTATTGATGAGTTTGACATATATATATTTTCCTTTTTATTTTGTTCAATACATTGCATTTATCTCTAGTTTTATATATAATAGAATTATGTATATATATATTATGGTGGTGGTACATATATCAAGTACCCCACTATATTCTTGTGAGTTGGGTATTTACTTCAATAGTTAATTCGTTACCCTAAATATAGACATTTTTCAATATTAACCAATATGTATACTAGTGCAGTACATGCGATGCATGCATATGTAGCTTTCATATGCATGCTAATATCCCTATGCTCCTTTTCATTCAAGACGGGTCATTACATCTAATGCTGCAACTGTGCTGCAACGTGCTGCTCGCCTTGCTGTATTGCTGCCAACACTACATCTTCGTTGCAATTCCCTCTCATTTGTTGCTGCTGCAACTGCAACATTGTAATATCCCAAATGGGATATTTTAACCAAAATTGCAGAAACAGACTTGAGCAAAAAAATAAATGGAAATAAACACATAGCCACCAATATAACACAATGGATGCCGATAAAATCACTGAGCCATTTTATTAATCCATGGAAAAAAGTACATCAACATAAAGGAATAGCGGAACCTGAGCTTGCCAAGCAAGCAGAGCAAAACCCAAAAAGATATCTGGCCCAACTGATGAATGACACTGGAAATGATGTAGATGGCTCGGCAAGAAGATTGCTGCAAATCGGCGATGGCAAAAGCTGTCACTGAACCCATTGAAGCACAAGTTGAAGATCTGAATGATCCTCACACCAATCCCTGAAGCTCTGCGAAACTTCTGAATGAAGTCTTCTCAAGAGAGTTGGGTTTCCATCCAACACTCACAAATCACCCGAGGGTTTCCGTCCTGGGGCTACGACTGAAGTAGAGAACCACGGTCTCACACCTCTCATACAATAAAATAACATGATCCCAAATATATCCCTCAATGGCCTCCTCCCTTTCTTTTATAAATCTCTTGGAGTCTTCTAGAGCATTATTTTATTATTATTTTATTCATGGAGCACTTTTCCCTCTTATTAAAATATTCCTTTTTAATGTAGAAAAGAGTAAATCGGCTACCATGTCTCCTTCGATCACTGAAACTCATGTCCAATTGTCCCATCATGGAGGTATCCTCGTCTCGGTTCCAATGAGCTATTACACTAAGGTGTTCTATCATGTATTCCTCCTAGAATGCCATTGTGAGCGTAATTAGATGAGTTAAGCCCCACAAATAACTAAAATTTCCGAAATTTGTCAGAATGCACCAGAACGAAATCCAAACTACTCGGATGATGGAATATATCAAGCGAATGCCACCCGATCACAGAGAAACTCCTCAAAACTCCTCCAAAAAGTCCCTGGGCCCACTGATGACACCAACATGTACTTGTGACCGATCTGCTTTTAACTCTAGAAGTCCATCCTAGCCCTGTCATAGGTGACACAAAAAAAAAGGAATATTACAGACCTTCCACCCCAAGATTGGTTACCCTCAAGCAATCGAAATATGTGGCCACTCTGTTGGCCCGCCGCAACTGAGACTCAATGCCCAGATCCCATACAAACCTTTGGGTGCTACTATGCACCTGTGTCAAACGACTCGGAATAGACCCGTCAATGTCGGGATCCCAAACTGATCTCTCACTGTACCAGTCAACAAGCAATCCTCCCGGATCCCCATGCCACGATGGCCAATCATCGCCCAAGTCGCACGGCTTGGATTGGGCACTGCCTCTGGCTATAATTGATGCTCTAAGAGGTGAAGACCACGTCTCTTGTTGCACTGTATCTATGACGGTGTAAGCTGCCCCACAAACTGTGTACTAACTTATCACCTCTCTCCAATCCAACCCTTGACTAAATCCAATGTTGATCCTGCTCTCCTGAAACAAGGATGGGATGTTGAAGAAATGTCAATTTGTGCCCCACTGCCAACTGGAATCTGATCATATGTCATGTCTAAGGGCCCCTGCTTCGTTGTGCGCCCTACGAAGAATATCGTACCTTCAAGAGGGTACCAACTCATGATATCCCGCCAATCCATCCTGGAAGAAGAATCCAATGTTGCAACAACTGCATATGGAACATGCCTGGAGTGTTGTCGCCAGCCCGTAATTAGCTCACACTGCTCTGCCCTGTCTGCTAACCAAAGCTGCCTGTAGAAAAAAGCCCCTCTCTCTATAATGGGCCAAAGTGGGCAAGATGTGCTGCAAACCCCATCGATGTACTTCTGGAGAGTGATACTCACTGAAAGTACTGTAGCTCTGTCGACTGCATGTACATCTATCTGCACCTCATCAATGTGTCGGCCCAAAGATGGATGCTCCACCATCTCCAACAACTCATCCCTCTCATCAGGAATGTAATGCTCCTGTTGTCCCCTAGCCCCCTGCAGAACTATCCCATCAACCTCCAACACCTCTAGAGGATATGGATCTGCAAATGCTGTCACTATACTCGGTGTATGTGCATCTGACTACTCCTCATCAGTGGTTGTCCCCAAGGTTGGCTGCATATCCATCATAGACTCAATGTGAGCCTCCATCTGGCTCTCCCCCAAAGGACTATAATGCATGATGTGTATAGTATCCTCCCCTACTGACTCAGGCTCCATCATATGCTGCTTTGTCTGAATCGTCACAAGTGACTCATCACCCATAGTATCTCTTGTACAGTTCCCTGACTGCTCACTCTGCACACTGGAATACAGCTCCGGTCTATTGTCATCATCTCTGCATGACTGCTCTCGCTCCACAGAAGCATCCTCAACTAATCCCATGGACTCATCTGAAGAAGAGCCCTCACCCTGGCATATAAAAGGAATGCCCTCCTGTTCTGCTTCTGCCACATCAGCTGCATCACTCAAGCATGAGTGATCAGGCCCCCAAGGTTCTTTGCAAATGAAGCAAATTCCCTTCCTCCTCAGCTCATTTTTGCTGCCTGATCCACCAAACTGGAGTAGCTCCTCCCTGGTCAACTGTCTCCTGAAAAGCTCAATGTTCTGCTCAACTAGCCCTTGGGCTAGCTCATAAGCAGCAGGTGAGACCAACTGCTCTCTCCTCCAAATGCTCAGCAACCTAGTTTGCAACTTCCGGCAAATGGCCTCATGGACTCCCATACATGACGATAGGATGGACTGCATGTGTGTTATGACTGTGTCAGAATGATGTTTCCTAATGCTAAAGAAGCATTGGAACATCTGCAGAATCAAGCCATCACACTCAAAGTCAAACATGATCTCATGAGTCCGGGTCATGGCCATGACTTTTAAAACCTTAAGCTTCCTCCTAAATGTAGAGCCTGCACAGTTGTCCAAATCCCGAAAGGTTCCTACTATTAGTCTGAATTTTTTTTTCATAATGTCATCATTGTAGGGAGGGAAGGGTGCTGTTATCCTCAAAATATCACTGAAACAAGAGGCAACTATAAGCTTGACTCTCTCACTTGGATGTTCCAAGAATCTAGCTTGTACCAATGCAAGCATAGATGGCTCCAAAGCCCAATTTAAACTCCAATCAGATTGCTCTACCTTTGAAAGGAAGGATTCCAGTTTCTCTAACATGGGAAAGTCATTTTCTGATCTTGCACTCTTTAAGTCCATCCCAAGTGCATAAAGCCAATTTCCCACTTCTTCCTCCTTTTGTAAATTCCTCGGGTGCCTTTGTTGGAGCAAATTATGTACCTTCTTGGAGAAGGGTCTGCTGTTCTGTTTTGTTTTCTGGTCTTCTGTTGCGTGGTGGTTCAAGGAACCAACTTCTATTCTTCTCAAGCTATTTAGGAATCCCTCCATGGTTCAACCAATGATGTGGTCACTATTTTTCTGAGTTGTTATAGTGATGTAGGTGTAGTTTTTGTCAACCAGTTCAAATACATACTGTTGTAGGTGACACGTATTTGCTGGTGTCAAATACAGGTGCATAGTGGGGACTTTACAAAAGAATCAGTCTCAACCCCACAACTGATATCTATATTTTAAGCTCAGAAAATTATTACAACCATTGACAAAACTACATAACAGAGATATTTTAGACAAGACATAGCGACATCCCTCACTGATATAAAAAAATGTATACTTAGAAAATATAGAATGGAACCTAGAAATCGCTCTAGTAAGCTCCTCCAGAAACTGCACTGCTGCTCCAAGAATACACTGCTGCCTGACTTCGGCCTCTGATTTACCCACTGAAAAATGCTCAAAAAATTCTAGGAATTTGGGAAGGTGATCCCTGCCCAAAACCCAGAAAAACCCAAAAAGGGTTTCTTCTAATTCCAACCTTCAAAATCTGACCCTTTGTAGTTTGCCCTCTTCCAATTTCGTTTTTTGGCACTGTAGTTGCTACTGTCAATCGTTGCTCTCCAAAATCCCAGTAAACCTCCTTATATGGCTCTCCTATCAATTTCCTAACACCCCAGATCTAAAATCCCACCAATGCAGCTCCCACAAATGAGCCTCCTCCAATAACTGCGTAGGCCCTTCTAACCAAAATAGCCAAAATAGTTGCAACTGAAAATTGGAAACCCGCAGGCTGATCCAAGATTGAAGCTTTGATACCACTGTAATATCCCAAATGGGATATTTTAACTAAAAATGCAGAAATAGACTTGAGCAACAAAATAAATGGAAATAAACACACAACCACCAATATAACACAATGGATGTCGATAAAATCAATGAGCCATTTTATTAATCCATGGAAAAAAGTACATCAACATAAAGGAACATCAGAACCTGAGCTTACCAAGCAAGCAGAGCAAAACCCAGAAAGATCTCTGGCCCAACTGATGAATGACACTGGCAATGATTTAGATGGCTTGGCAAGAAGACTGCTGCAAATCGGCTATGGCAAAAGCTGTCACTGAACCCATTGAAGCACAAGTTGAAGATCTGAATGATCCTCACACCAATCCCTGAAGCTCTGCGAAAATTCTGAATGAAGTCTCCTCAAGAGAGTTGGGTTTCCGTCCAACACTCACAAATCACCCGAGGGTTTCTGTCCTGGGGCTACGGCTGAAGTAGAGAACGACAGTCTCACACCTCTCATACAATAAAATAACATGATCCCAAAGATATCCCTCAATGGCCTCCTCCCTTTCTTTTATAGATCTCTTGGAGCCTTCTAGAGCATTATTTTATTATTATTTTATTCATGGAGCACTTTTCCCTCTTATTAAAATATTCCTTTTTAATGCAGAAAAGAGTAAATTGGCTACCACGTCTCCTCAGGTCACTGAAACTCATGTCCAACTGTCCCATCATGGAGGTATCCTCGTCTCGGTTCCAATGAGCTATTACTCTAAGGTGTTCTGTCATGTATTCCTCCCAGAATGCCACCGTGAGCGTAATTAGATGAGTTAAGCCCATAAATAACTAAAATTTCCGAAAGTTGTCAGAATGCACCGGAACGAAAGCCAAACTACTCGGATAATGGAATATATCAAGCGAATGCCACCCGACCACATAGAAACTCCTCAAAACTCCTCCAAAAAGTCCTTGGGCCCACTGATGACACCAACATGTACCTGTGACCGGTCTGCTTTTGACTCTGGAAGTCCATCCTAGCCCTGTCATAGGTGACACCAAAAAAAAGGAATATTACAAACATTTGCAACTGAGAAGCATCCGAAATAATCTGTCCCAACTGCTGAAACGAGTTCTCAACCATACCCATTTGTTCTCTGAAATAGACGAACGTAGCTCTCCCTAGAGCTTTCTTGATTGTATCTGCAACCTGTTCTTCTATGGGAACATACTATAGCTGGATCGCTCCAGGCTGTACACAATCTCTCTGATGAAATGACACCGAATATCTATGTGTTTTGACCTGTCATGAAACACTGGATTCTCAGATATCTTAATGCAACTCTGATTATCATAGTAGATACTGGTTGCCTCCATTCTCTTCTTGAACAAGCTTACTAGCAGCTTTCGAAGCCATATAGCTTCGCCCGTAGTTGTGCTTGTTGCCATATACTCTGCTTCTGTAGAGCCCAATGCTACTGACTTCTACTTCCTGCCACACCAAGAAACCATCCCTGATCCAATGCTGAAGCAGTAGCTAGAGGTACTTTTCCTGTCCATTGAAATGCTTTGCCAATCTGCATTTGTGAACCCACATAGTTTGACGTCATCCCCTAGAGTATATCTCAACCGATACTCGACTGTGCCGCATACATACCTCAAAATATGCCTCGATGCTGCCTAATGTACCCTCTTCGGTTCTACCATAAACTGATTGAGGGTATTGACTGCGAAGCAAATATCTGACCTAGTGTTGACCAGACACATGAGAGAACCGATAAGCTGTCTGTACAAGGTGGGGTCGACATCCTTGTCATCTGACGCATCTATCTTCTTCTAGCTGGTGATCATGGGCATAGACATGGGTCTACAATCCTGCATTCTGAACCTCTTCAGAATATCTGTAGCGTATCTTCCCTGCCCAAGGAAGATCTCCTCGTCCTTCGGTCACACTTCCAATCTTAGGAAATAGTGCATCAACCCCAAATCCTTCATATCAAACTCTGCTTCCAACTTCCTCTTGCAATCCTCTATGAGTCTTGATGATCCTATCAAGAAGAGATTATCCACATACAATACTGGATGAGTGGCTCATCCTCTACCATCAAATAGTAAAGGTTTGGATTTGCGTCACTCTTGACGAATCTCATCTGTTGCAAGTAACTATCAATTCGACCATATCATGCCCTGGGATCCTGCTTGAGCTCGTATAGAACTTTCTTCAATATGCACAGATGAGTGCGCCTCTCATGAGTCTCAAAGCCCTCTGGCTATTTAATGTACACCTCTTCCTCTATCACCATGTTCAAGAATGTTGTCTTGACGTCCATCTGGTGAATCTGACATCCCATCTAAGCTGCTAGGGATATAACTGACCGAATAGAGGTGTATTTGGCAACTGGGGCGAATGTCTCCTCATAATCTATCTCTTCTTTCTGTGCATTCCCCTTTGCCACGAACCTAGCCTTGTACTTCTCCACGCTACCAGTTGCAGCATACTTGATCTTGAAGATCCATCTAGAACCTCAATTGACCTGCCTTCAGGCCTCAACACCACCTCTCAAACATCATTCGTCATGATAGAGCTGTATTCTTCTGCCATGGCATCTGCCCACACCTGATGTTGTGCGACTTCCAGAAAGATGGAAGGTTCTGCAGCTTTAGCTACCAGTGCTTGATATCTATCAGGTTGTCTGCACTCTCTCTTGTTCATCCTAGGAGCTCCAACAAGCTCCTCTACATCTTTCAATGTCTGACGAATCTCTCTGCAGGCTTGACCGCTAGTAGTGGGAGGTTCGACCAGTTCCTCCTCATCCTGCTCATGCAACTCTGTTTCTTGAGATCTCACTGGATTCCCTGCTCTTGAGGAAATGCTAGTAGTAGTTACTGTACTGGATCCCTGTGACTGTCCCACTAGCTGCACCTATTGCTAGACCAATGGAGCTTCAACTGGCTGATTCTGATCACTTGAAGGCATTTCACGAGATCTCTTAAAAGCTTTATCTTCCATGAAATTTACGTCCTGTCTCACCACAATCTTCCTATTGCTAGGAATGTAGATCCTATATGTCTTGGAGGTCTCACTTTACCCAATGAGAAACCCCTTCTCTACAATATGATCCAATTTGGTGTGCTTCTCTTCTGGCACACGATAATAAGCAATGTTGCCAAAGATACTGAAGTGACTAACTTCTGGGTTCTTCCTTGTGAAGACCCCTTCTGGCATTTTCTTCCCCAATGATGTATCAGGAGTCTTGTTCTAAATATACATTGTCCTGTTACATGCCTTTGCCCATAGAACCTGTTGACCACTAGAGTGACATCGGATGATGATGAGAAGACTCCATGCCCAAGGCTGAACCATAAGACATTTGTACTATTAGATATCATCAGTTTAACAGAGTTTTTAAACTCTACTTCTACTTCTTATCATTTTCTCATGTACCCAGATTCCATGCCCTATGGGGAATTGTAAAAGTGATGCTAGTAATGATGAGTGTTGAGTCAGTATTGAGTCTGTAACAGGCCTAGGTAGCCTGGGACCTTGCCAACAAGTAAGTATTTACTCTGGGAGGTTTTTTTTACTTGGTTAATTATCATCTTCCTACTAGGAGTTAATAATTAATTGAGTTTTTTCTTTCAATTTTACCCCAAATCCGGAGTACGGCTTGATGGTGAGGCCTTGGGTGAGTCCTAGTGTCTAGAGTCAATGTATATTACCATACTAGATCACACAAAAAATTTCGTGGAATTTGGTTAGGTCTAGGTAGTGATTTGTTAATTTTTTAGATTTCCCTAAGTCAAAAATTGCAATAAAAATTGTAATTGAATTGTAATAAGTGTTGTTTAGAGAAGTTGTATGGGGTATGAGTAATCAAAATTACACCTCTCACGCTCAATTTTCTTCTATGACACACTTTGAGGGGTTAAAAATGTGTTTTGAAACCTCAAAACCCACTTTTCCTAAGTTTAGTGGGAAATCTGGCAATTAATTATGTCAGAAATTAAATAAATGGAGAAAAATAAATATCCGCATATGCTAAATGAGGTGGAAATGAGGTGGAAAATTATGGAGGAGTTAAAGTGAAGTCCCAAGGTGATATGGACTCCTAAAATCAAGGAAAAGACACGTGCTCAAATAAAATTGAATTTCCAGCATTAAATGAGAGTTGCTTACTTGGAAATTCGAATTTGTGACGTTAGTGCATATTTGGGAGGATTTGGGAGAATATTTGGTGGAGACTTTTGTGGGAAATTGTCCCCACATGGATTACCAACCATATACACGTCATTCCATCATAAAATTCGAATTTGGCACATAAGGGAAGAAAATGATGTCCACTTGCCAGAATTCGATTTTTACACTTGGCATTGGAGTTCCACTTACCAAATTCGAATTTGCCTTGAGATCTCCTCCCTCTCACCACTTGGCATATGGTTCTTCATTGGGATTTGCTCCCAACTTTCTATATAATGGAGCCATGAGCTCTCATATTGTAATATTTTTTACTAGCTATTGTGCTTGCGGAAGCGCTGCTGCCTTGTACACTTTCAAAAATATCAATAAAGACTTTGGGGTTTCATTCATGAGGTGTTCCTCTTTTTGGAGTGTGATGAATTGTTGATCATTGATATAATTCCTTTTACTCATGCTTTGATCTAATTTGTTTCCATATGCTCTTGTAGATTTGTTAATGTAGAGCTATCTTACATTGACATTTGATTTAGGAGTATGCTCTAGGTATAGAATGTTCTAGTTGGTTTCAAATAAATCTCTAGAGTTTCTTATCATTGTTTATTGCTAGATCTATATGGAACTAATTCTTGATTGAAGTTTTGTAGAGGGAACATCTTGTTGGGATCAAAGAATCAAGTGTTGGGAGAAGTCTTTGGAGAGACCAACCCACTCTTGATACATTCTCAAAGGAGCTCTCATTTGTTCTTTGAACCTTCATAGTCTTATCTTACAAAGTGGTTTTGCAGGGGGTTTTGAGACATAGCTTGTATACAAGCCGAATACTACTAAATTTGAATATCCTTTAAAACATTATACTTCATTGCTTTCATTTGCTATCTAAGAGCTTGAAGATGAAGAAGCAAAGAGGAGAGTTTACTTGAACTCTTTAGCTTATCCCTTTGCAAATTGTTGTGCAGTATTTTGTAATTTTATCTATCTAATATTTGATTGGTTTTGTAGCCCTCTTTCGAATTTTTTCTTGTGACAGCTTGAGTGGACAACTACAAGAAATTACTAACAAGTTGTTGCAGGACCTTTGGGTTGAATTTCAAATGAGGAAGATAATCCTCTCTTCTTTGGTTGTGGGCATAGAAGAGGCTTAGCTTCTCTTCTCCTATAGTAAAGTGTGAATTTATTTTGAGTTCTTAAAAATTCTCATCGAGAAAAAGTCTATGGTTTCAATTTTTATTTGTAAAGACTTTCCTTGGTTTAGAAAAGGCCTCATGATCATTTCATTCTTGTAAAATTAATAAAAATTTCTGTTTTTGTTGTGGGAGCGTGGGTTTTACCCATTGGCATCCCTATCTCTCCATTTCAAAGGAGAGAATTTGTAGATGGATTGACTTAGTGGTTTTGACATTTCCGTTTTCTTTCACATCACATATGCATGCTCTAATTGGGAAGTAACACAAATAGCATAGTCCTTTAATTTCTTAATTCGCAATCTCATTTGCCATCACTTACTTATGTTTTGTGATCTATTTCTCATTTGGATAAGTTTCACAATATACTACAAGTAAAGAAGCATAGCACTTTCAATTTATGGCAACTTGAGTTATTGTTCTAACTATGAAGCATATTTAATTGAATCATCTCTATCTTTTACGTAGCACTTGCAAACTCACTTTCATATCATTTAGGCATTTCACTTTTCATACTAGACTTGCATCTTTAAAATTTACCTCCAATTTAAGTTGGTTGAATAGACGTTTTAGGGACCCTCTACCTCTATGGACTCCTCACTGTGAGATCCAAATATTTGGGCAAGGGTGAGGTCTGAGGATTAGAGTTCAATTGTAACCTTGCTTTAGAACTAATTAATAAAATAAATCAAGAGCACTATCTCATCACATTTACTTGCAAAGTTCCCAAATTTTTTGCTATCTTGACGGTTTAAAGATTCACATGCAAATATTATCTCAAGAAGCACTTTGGAAGCAAGCATTTTAATTCCTTAAATTTTACAACAAGTTTAATTCTATGGTACTTGGAAATTTGCTTCTACTTTTGCAACTTCATTGCATGTCATCATTTTAATGATCATTATGCTTATGGATGATTGATATATCTTGTTTCATTGACAGATACCCTTATTTGGTGTTGTAAACTTAATTACATGTTGTGATCTTGGTCTAACATTTGAGTTTTTCTATCATCTCATTTACATTTTCCAAAAGTAGAACACTAAATGTTTCCTTATGAGCAAGATAGTTCCTCATGCTTTGGTTCATAATTCTTTTTATCTTGAGAGCATTTCTGATATCTTGTGCTAATAGTCTTTTGTTTCCATTTCAGGATCACTGTGTTCTCATCTCTTTGAGCATTTCTTTTACTTTTGAGCACATTATTTGTAAAGACACTGATTAAATGGTTTGTCATTATTTCAAAGTTGCTCATAAATTCTCATGAATCTTAAGAAGTAATCTATTTAACTCTAACAACTCTCCTAGAAATTCACATATTTTAACTTAGTTTTCCATTTAGGGACCACCCCCCATAGCTAACCTAGGAAATAGCTTAAACAGAGAGAGTTGGGAATAGGTGACAGCCCCTTCTCTGAGTTCCTTGCCACCAACCACACCTGTGGGGTTGAAGGCTTTTCCCACTAACTGTAGGTAGGTGTAGGCGGCAAGCGATAACAGAACCCTCGACAAATCTTGGTCATATAACATTGCTTTTGCAGCCCCAACTATGGTTTTGATTTTATGCTCTGCTACCCCATTTTGTCGTGGATTGTACAAAGCTATCCATTCTCTTCTGATGCCTTCCTTTACACAAAAATCTTTGAAGTCTTTATCAATATATTCTCCACCATTATTTGAGCGAAACACCTTGATCTTCTTCCATGTCACATTCTCTACAAAGGCTTTAAACTCTCTGAAACGATCAAAGACCTCATCTTTGGTCTTCAAGAAGTAGATCCAAGTTTTCCTAGAATGGTAATTAATAAAGATGACGAAGTATTTGGCACCTTTGAGAGATCTAATGGACATTAGACTGCAAATATCTGAATGTATAAGTTATGACTCCTAACACGCCATCTGCTCTGCTGTCACTTCTTGGGAGTGCGGCCTTAGAATACTTCCTAAGTATGCATCCTCTGCACACATCATCGTGTTCTGTGCCAAGTTCTGGAACCCCTGTTACTGTTTCCCTAAGCATCTTGAGTGCTCCATTGTGTAGATATCCCATTCTCCTATGCCATAACTCATTCAATTCCTTCCCACTGTTACTATCACTGCTTATGAATGCCATTGGAGAGTCGAGTTGCAACTTGTACAATTTGTTGCTTCAAACTCTAATTTGTCTTACCCTCTTCCAGCATGAGTGTTTGACAAACACTTTCTTTCCTACGAAGTGGATATCATATCCCTTATTTTGTAATTGGGATGCTGAAATTAGGTTCATACCCAATCCTGACACATGAAATACATCTGTAGCGCGTGTGCTTGCTCCTGAATCCCTCTGAAAATCGATGGTACCTCTCCTTACTGGAGTACACTTTGTTCTGTTTCCCATCGTAATCTGGAAGTCCATCTTCTCTTCCTTGTAGCTAGAGAAATATTCTTTAACCCCTGTCATATGAGTTGATGCTCTACTGTCTATATACTAGATACCCTGTGAAGTTGATCCTGACAAGCAAGCAAATTCGTCCTCCAACCTGGAAGACAGATTTGAAGCCCCTCCTGAATGTCAATTATGTCCATGATCATAGAATGGACAACTTGTGTGCTATTCCTCTTTTACTCGATGCTGATTCAACTGCTGCAAAACCTTCTGCATCAAACCAGAAGTCTACTTAGCAAAAATTTGAGCTGCTGCTGCTCCCTTTGACTGTTGGAATTACTGAATCTGGCAAGTTGAATTTTTCTGCCAACCTGCATTGAAAAATCGAACTCTTGCCCAACAATTCAGTCTGTTTGTCTGAGTAATGCACAACCTCTGAGAATTTCGGCTTGTTGCTCCCTCTGAACAACGAAATTCTCTCCTTTGCTTCTAAGCTACCAGACTGATCACTTACGCTTTGATTCCATGTGAAAATTTCATCTATTGCAGTAACTGGAAATTATTCTCCTAACTGTAAATTTAATTATGCAATTTATTTGCTACGACAAAAAATGAATAAAATCACAACTGCATTTTTCACCATAAAAATATTGCGGAAAATAAAATAGTGGAAACTGAGAAATTCCAGCACACACACAAGAATTGTGACACCGTTATTTTTGGACAATTGTCCTCGGAGAAACCCAATGTGAGAAAACCAGTGCAACAATTGAGGTTTTTATTATTTATGTAGCAGCATAAGTTTTGAGTACAATAAAATGACGCCAAACTGGAGTTTCTATATGATAAATATAGTGGCAAAAATATCTGAGGGATTTTACCCTCCTCAAGCAATCTCGCAACACACTGAGCTTCAAAACCCTCTTCGTCAGCCTTTTGCGTTGCTTCTGCGCAGACCCTACACGTATTGCCCAAAAACTGCCTTTGATGTGACGTCTATCCTGTTGCTGCCACTAGAAGTGATTCTTCCAGCCACCTAGAATTTTTCCCGGCCTCTGGAAGTTGAATCGACCCTCCTTTTGGCTGAATTGAACTGCGTATCTTGAGGCACTGCGCAGTCCTAGCACTGCCTCCTGAGGATTTCGACCTTCTCTTCTAACTCTTTCGGATTTGGAGATTCCTCTGGAAATCTGCTACTCTGCCTTTCTGCCACCTGCAACTCGACCTATGACTCGATTTCTCCTGCTGAATCACGTGTACTAGAAAATCAAACTATCTAGATCACTGAGTATCTGCACTTTTATGTTCTCCATCTACCCACCGACCTTCTTCTTATAATCCACTGTTGGAACACCAAGGACCAAGATTAGAACTTAATGAAGGGCCCAAATTAATTCCTTGATGATCCGTGTGAGTTTCTAGAGAATTCTCACCTTGAATTAATTAATTTTGATTAATTAACCAGTTTTCCTAAGTTTAGACTTAGGAAACATTAAAAAATAGGTTAATAATCTAATTAAGCTATTTCTAGGTGGAATTTCTAGAAACGTTTTCTGGGTTATGGAGATATCATGTATTCTAGCCTCTCCATCAAGTTTCATGACTAGGACACATCCGATGCTACAAAAACCAACAATTTAAATTGGGAAATCCCACCACTGGGAAAAACCCAACAACCTTTTCAATAGAGAAATTATTTCTGTTCAATAAGAGACACACTTAGAACTATGGTCAAACCTGGTCTTCTCCTCCAAGTCAAGTCACCCAAACTGATCCTGCACTTTGTTCTGCGTGCCTGATCCAGAAATTTCGGCCTCCCAGTCACGTCCAGTAGCCCAGAATTTTGGCCCCTTCAAGCTGCCCAATAACCCATAAAATTTTGGCCCTCCTGAAGCTTCTGCCCTAGAAAGATGCGAACCATAGAGAAAGACTTCTATCTAGACGTGTGAGCTTATGAGAGAGGAGAGAGAGAAACTTGGCCTTCTTTCTTTGTCCTTCTTCGTTCTTCTTGACCTCCTTTGCTTGCCCGAATGGTGTCTTGAGTGAGGAATGCAAATCTGCCAAGTGAGGAGCTTGAGTTTCCTTTATATAGTAGTCTGTATAGGGTGAAAATGCATGTGTCTTGGCTAGGGTCGACTTGGCTTGGAGAGAAGATGACTTGTCACTTTTGGAGCCAAAACATACATTTCAAAATTTCAAATTTATATCTTTTAAAAGTCGCAATGGGACTTTGACTCAAAATAATTTTTCCTTTGAATCAAGCATTTATAATTATGCTTTACAATGATACATATAATTACATCAAGTGACCACATGTACATTATGAAGACTGACCATAGTTACAAATTCAACACTCCTTTCAGTCAAAACCCCAAACTTTTGGTGCCTTGCCCACAAAGCCCCCAAGACTTCTCCACTTGGAAATTCCTTTCGAGCTACCAAATTTCGACATTACTTGTCTATTTTTTTACTAATTTTTGCTTGAATACTTGTCCTTGCTTGACTTGTTCATTTTCTTTGGTCCAAAGATTCCCTTTAGTGAGCTGGAGGCCCCTCCTAGCCCCACACTTGTGACCAAACCCCTAGAAAAGAAAGTGCTAAGTGTAGATCTCCAATGTCCTTGATTGTGTCTAGAACCTAAGTTCTATAGAAAAATATTTTTAGATACCAATAAATTTCTCATTTACCCCATTTGACCAAGGAATGACCTCCAAAATGCCTCTAGAAGTCCTATGTTCCTCCAAAAGTAGAACAATCCTCTTTGACTGAGGATATCTCCATCTTGAATCACTGTTTTTGAAAAATTTCAAGGGGTAATAGAATTAGAAATTTTGTTGCTTCATTTGATCTCTTTAACCAATGATCCCTTTAGATCCTATGCATTAGGATTCCCAAATTGCATTGGGAACTGGAAATTGTTAGAAAATGCGAGATTGCCATGTGGAAGAGCTATGACGTGATAATGACACCAAGGCGAAGGAATGCCATCTAGACTCAGTAAGACAACTAAGTGTGGAAAAGGTAGGTGTGTTGGGATCAACGAGATAATATAAGGGAAATGTACAATATGTGATTACCTTTACAGGGCTTAACACTGAATGGTCCCATAATTCATGAGTCCTAATAGTTCTAGCTATAGGATGCTTGCATAACACCCCAAGGCATAAGGATGCCCTTCAAGGCAAGGATTTACCACCTACCAGGGGGGTGTTAATAGTGTCATAAGACCAAGCATTATGGAAATGAAGCTAAGAAGATTGGTCATGACTGCCCACACGAGGGATCTAAGACACACTAACACATAAAGATCACCTCACAGGACTTTACAAGGCTTTAGACTTGCATTCCTTGTGCTTACAATGGTGATACCGAGAATGAATTTGTGCATATATGTACCCTTGTTGAAAGAGGGGTGAAAAGTATTAGCTTGTTATAGATAGATTGGACTAAGCTTGAGAGGGTATGTACCTTGCTTCTTCAGTGCATCGTCAGATGTAAGTGGACGATTCCACAACTCATCATCCCGACAGAGTTCAATGTCCACCCTTTCCACCTCAATGTCCATTTTCATTTGGTTTCTTTCCTCCACAAAGTTCGATCTCTCAAAGACTCCACCACTGGTAGAGAGAGTTGACCTTGCACTTTTCTCCTCAGATGCTCTCACTTTAGATCTTCCTTCAGGTTGGGCACAAGGTTGGTTCTCAGAGCCATCTTGGCTTCTCCAATCTATTACTCTCTCCCTAGAGCGGCTTCCCATGTTTGGATTCCCCCTTGATGCACCGAGCTATCTCTTTTCAACTAGAGAGAAACTGAATAGGCTATCAGAGAAAATATTTATAGATTGTACATTTAGGTCACCTAGATATCACCTTCGATGACCCTGGGCTCAAAGATGTCTTTCTACCTAGAGCACTTTTTGGAGATACGAGATGGCATCATCATTTGCCCCCAAAAATGTGCAGGTGTTAGATGTACTTGCTCAAGATCCCTTTGGGATAACTTCGAGTCAACTTCCATCGACTTTGGATAGAGATAGATCACCATATACCACGATGCGATAGGATCTACTAGATGTGCCACCTTTAGGAGATGAAGATGAAACTTATTTTATATTATGAGATCAAAGTTTTCTATCAATATCTCTATAGGGACTCGAGGGGCTCCCTCTTTACTTTTCTGGTATCAGGACTAGAGATCCGTAGCCCTCTTCATTAGGGAAATCTTCTGGCATAGATCTCAGTTCCTGCACAACACGACCCACCTTGGGATGACCAAATCGATTTCTTGATTTTCTAGATTGGAGCAAGAAATGGCAGGCAAAGTTCCATAATGCACTAGACAACAGAATGGTGAGACCTTAGGTTTCTCGTCAACCTCGAAATTGATATTATCGAGACCGAATTGGAGGTATTAGTCTCTATATCAGCCCACACATTCTTAGGGCGATAGATGGATAAACTCCAGATAGATTCATACTAGAGCACCTCTTGCCTGTCATACTACCTTTAAAACCTAGAGGAGTAGCCAAAGATTTATTTGAAGTTTCCTTCTTTTGACCTTGGATGCTAGGATTATCCCTTACTTGTATATTCCTCCCCTTGATCATACGACCAAACCCCTCGATGGTTCAACAGGACTCCAGCAATGAAAAAGTGCCTTGTTTTCCCTCTCAGTGTCAGCCATTGGACTCAAGAGACCTTGACATCATCAGCCTCATTGGCCGATCTCTCTCAATAGGTTTTTGAGTTGTTCAAACTCACCTAATGTTTTTGTAACATCTACCTTTGTCACAGTTTTATACTACATATGTTTATTTCTTTATATTATTTTTGGTATTTCCGCAAACTGCGCTTGCACTCCTACATTGAATTCATACTGGTTGTACTCTTTAGTCCCATTGACCTATTTTTGTGGTCATTTGTTAGACATCAATATATTTATCTTATTTGTTATGTATTTGGTGGTGTAAATCAATTTGCTACAGAATAGTCTTTATTTAAAATTTAAAATGGCCAAAATCCTGGATGTGGTCAAAGGCGTGGATTAGAGAAACTATGAAAAGAAGTGTGGCCAAAAATCAGATTAGACAAGGCCCAAAAAATATGGCCATAACACGAACCAGATGGAGCTCTGGTACCAATGAAAAGAACAAACTTCATTTACTACATAAATATCCAACATAAGGACAATAAAGGGAATCCATAAAGGAAAAATATATATAAAATAGCGAATAATATATCAATGAATGATATGTAATGACCCTCATGATGGTGTATATAAATATTGACATGTCACATTGGTTGAATGGTCATGTCCCTTAATTAGAATGTGTCACTTCATTAATAATATTTTTTATATGTTATATATCTTTTATGTTCATTACAATTTTTATACTCATCCTGTGTCATGTTCCTTTTTCTAGTTTCCCTTATTACGTGGTCAGGATGGACTTCCATGGTTGGAGGCGACTAGGTCACAGGAGTAGGGTTACTCCTTCAACGGGCCCAAGAGCTTCTGGAGGGGTTTTATGGAGTTTTGAGGAGTTTTTTTGGGATCTGATGGCATTCTCTTTGCATATTTCATCATCCGCACAACTCACCTGTTGTTCCGTTACATTTCGACAACTTTTAGAAAACAAGGTTATTATGGAGCCTAACTCAATTAATTATGCTTAAGGTAGCATTCCGAGAGGAATAGTTGACATAACACCTTAGTGTAATAGCTTGTTTGAACCAGAACGAAAAGATCTACAGGATGAGATGGTGGCAAGTGGCTTTCGGTGGCCTGAGGAGGAATGATGGCTGATTTTCCATTTTCCCAAATCAAAGAGGTATTTTAATTAAAATAAAAGGAGGGAAAAGGTACTAGTGATTGAAATAATAATAAAATAAAGGCTTGTAGAGGGATTAATTAGATTTATAAAAAGAGAATGAGGAGACCATTGGAGGACATCTTGGATTATTGATATTTTTTATTGATGAGGTTGGAGAACCTAGTTCCCAACTTCTACAGCCCCGGAATGGAAACCCTTGGGTTTGCTATTTGGTGTTGGATGAAAACTCGACACTCTTGAAGAGATTTCACCTAGAAATCTCATGGTGCTTCAACAAAGTTTTGGAGAAAAAAGGTTTGTAGTAGCAGGTTGCAGCAGTCTTCTCACGGAGCCATCTACATCATTACCAGGGTCATACATCATTTTGGTCAGAGATTTTTCCTGTGTTTTTCTTTGCTTGCTTGGAAAACCCAGGTTCCACTATTCTTTCATGTTGATTTAGTCTTTTCAGTGGATTAATAAAATGGCTCAGTGATTTTTATTGGCATTTATTTGTGCATCAAATTGTTGGTTGTGTGTTTATTTGCATTTCTAGTATCTACTGTCAAATTTTCCATTAGAAATATTAGAGTGGTATTAGAGTTGGTGTTCCTGCCATCTTGACTTAGTTGCAACTATTATTATTAGAGGGTTTTGCTGAAGAAGTAGAAAAATCAGTGCCTGGAGCAAAATAAGAATTTGCAAAAACGCTTGGCAAAATTTTCTTAGTAAATGTCCTACAAATTTTTAACAAATTGTTGCAGATACAATAAAAATTTGACAGGTTGACAAATGAGCCACGCTAAAAATGAGCTTGTGATTTTTAATCGAAAATCGTGGCACATTATTTCCACTGGGGGCCACAAAAAATATTCAAGGCCAACTCTATTGTTAGGCAAATTATTATTCGAGGGCCGAATATAGTTTTACCAAATTCCAGGTTTTGTGATTGCTGTCGAAGGTTGAAGGAGCCGGCTGCAAAAGTTTTGGAGGAGCAAGCAAATTTTATCAAAGTCGACTTATTAAAAGGGGGCCATATATTTAAAAAGCTCAAATATTATGTTCAAGGGCCAAGCTTTATATGTTATAATGGATGCAATATTATTTTAAAGGGCCATACTAAATTTTGAGTGGGCCATAAATATTATAAAGAGCCGCTTTTTTATATTGGGCGACCCTTTTATTTGAGAAAGCCATTGAGTTAAATAAACATTGAAAGGGCAAAGTCTAAATTTTTTGGATTAATTTGATTGTTGTCTTAGATTTGCAAAGGTTAGAGTGTCCATTCCCTGTCCAAAATCAAAATTGATTGGGCACATTGTGGAATTTTCGTTTCAGCGCGACCGTATTCCTTTCCAGAAGTTATTCCATATCACTTGAATTCAGATTGCAGGAACGTAATTAACTCCAAATTGTAGGAGCGGGAATTTTCGTGATTGGGATGAAAGTCCTTGATTGATCATAGCATTTTTCCCTTCAACATTGTTGTATGCACAAAATTACCAGTGTGAATGCGGGCTAGGTAGAGTGGGAAGCGCCGGTCGACTTGTGCAACAGAGACGTCTCAACATAGAGGCTTGATTGGGATGAATTTTGTGTGTGATGATTTTTTTTTTTGTGTAAGAAATGTCAATAAAGCAGTGCAATGAGTTAGTGCACGTAGAAACCAAGAAACGAGTTGTATGGTATTGTTGGCTATACATATTGTTTCGGAGAAGCAACTCCTACACAGAGTTAGTCCCTGTCTTCAGAATGAAGAAAATACACCAGCATAAAAGAAATGACAGAGCAAATAATTTGACATTAATGCACACAACTCTCACACATCAACTCATAAAATTTCATTAACATTGACATATATTTACACATGAGGAGAGGTCTCGGGACTTTGTCAACTCCACAAATTTCTCAATCAATAACTCCACAAATTACTCCATAATTCTCTCAATCAACCAGTCCACAATTCTCTCAAACAAAATAAAAACTTTACAATAACACTAACAATTAACAAATGGATCATTATTCCAACATTCCCCCTCATAATGATCATTTGGAAGTATTCCAAGATCATCTATGAATTTGCAGAACTTTTCCTTATATAGTGCTATGGTGAATATATCAGCTACCTGTTCATCTGTTCTGCAGTACTCGATCTCGATCACTCCTTGTTGAACCAAATCCCGAACAAAATGATACTGAATATCAATATGCTTTGTCTTCTTATGAAAAACTGGATTCTTGGTCATCTGAATAACACTTTGATTATCACACATCAACTGAGTGGGTTGTTCTTGTTGTTCATGTAGATCCTCTAGAATTCTTCTTAACCAAACTACTTCACATGCTGCTGTCGCTGCCACTTTATACTCTGCTTCTGCTGTGGAGAGAGAAACTATAGGTTGCTTGTTAGTACTCCAAGCGACTGTCGCTGAACCCATACTGAATGATTACCTTGAAGTTGATTTTTTGTCATCCATGCATCCAACCCATTCTGAATCGGCATAACAAATCAACCTAAAATATTCTATAGACCTATATACCAAACCATAACCAATTGTTCCATGCAAATATCTTAAATCCTCTTTGCTGCTTACCAATGCTATTCCTTGGTTCCTTGGGTTTTGCCATCAATCTTGATACCATACTGACTGCAAAGGAAATATCTGGTCGAGTTGTAGTTAAGTAGATCAAACTTCCAACAAATTGACGATACAAAGTAACATCAACTGAATTGGAGTCATCATGTCCATATAACTTCAACCCAACTTCCAAAGGAGTTGTCGCTGGCTTGCAACTCAACATTCTAAACTTCTTCAGAATGTCCCAAGTTTACTTGGCTTGTAACATGAAAATACCATATTCCTTCTGCCAAACTTCAATACCCAAAAAATAATGCAACTCACCAAGATCTGTCATCTCAAACTCAACAATCATATGTGACTTAAACCTTTGAAATAGTTTTGTACTGTTCCCTGTGTAGATGAAATCATCAACATATAAGACAACTATTAGAATGTCCTATCTTGACTGAAAGATATAGAGATTGGGCTCAAATAAACTTTTAACTAAGCCATGGTCCTGGAAGTACTTATCAATTCTTGAATACCATGCCCTTGGCGCATGCTTAAGACCATACAAGGCCTTCTTCAACTTACAAACATAATCTTCTTTTCCTGACACTTCAAAACCTTCAGGCCACTCCACATAAATTTTTTGATCCACATAACCATTTAGAAAAGCTGATTTAACATCCATTTGAAAAATTGGTCACTTGTACTGTGCAACTAATGCAAGAACCATCCGGATTGTATCCAACTTTGCCATTGGGGAAAATGTCTCAGTATAATCAATTCCTTCTTTCTGTGCATATCCCTTTGCAACTAAACGGGTCTTATACTTATCAATTGTTCCATCTGATTTATACTTAGTTTTATAAACCCACTTAACTCCAATTACATCTTTTCCATTTGGTAATTTGACCAAGTCCCATGTATCATTTTTCACCAAGGCATTCAATTTTGCTTCCATAGCTTCATTCCATTCTTTCATTCTCGATGCTCCTGCATAATCATGTGGTTCATCCATTTTCATTACTTGTCCCATAAGTGCATAATTCACTAGAGAACTTTGAGATCAAAATTTCTATCCAAGATATTGCTTTCTGAATGACCCCTTTCAAGCCACTTAGGCTTCTTCTTAACTTCATCTATCTTTAGTGATTCGGAATTTGATTAATCACTAATATTCACAACATCTTTCCTCTATTCAAATTGTACTTGATCTGGGTAATAGATTCCTTGCTCATCAAACACAACATCTCTGCTTATTATCACCTTCCTTGCTTCAAGATCAAACAACCTGTAAATTCTTGTTTCAGTACTGTATCCAATAAAGATACACTTCATGCTCTTATAATCCAATTTCTTCCTCTTTTCCTTAGGAACATGTGCATATGCAGTACAACCAAAAACTTTCATATGTGCAACACTTGGTTTGTATCCTGACCATGCTTCTTCTAGAGTCAAATTCAACACTGCCTTTGTAGGACATTGTTTAAGAGTGTATACTGTTGTGTGTACTACTTCAGCCCAAAACTCATTTCCAAGTGACTTAGTTTTTAACATGCTTTTAGCCATTTCAACTATGGTCCTATTCTTTCTCTCTGCAACGCCATTTTGTTGAGGAGAGTATGAATTGGTAAACTCTCGCTTTATTCCATTTTTCTTGCAATAATTCAAAAGCTCATTTGATTTGTATTCTCCCCAATTATCTGTTCTTAGGGTGAGAATTTTTAGACCACTTTGCTTTTCAACTAAAGCGTTAAACTCAAGAAATGAGAAAACACTTCAGACTTCTCTTGCAGAAAATACGCCCATGTCTTCCTAGAATAATCATCAATGAAAGTGAGAAAAGAACGTGCCTTTCCAAAAGACACAATCTCCATTGGACCACACAAATTTAAATGCACCAACGTTAGACATTCTCTAGCCTTCCATGTTCTATCTGAGACTTTCCCTGTGTTGTTTCCCAAAAATACACCCTTCACATACTTTATCATCCAACTTGATATAAGGAAGACCATTCACCATGTTTTGCTTTCTCATCAACACCAAACTCTGAAAATTCAAATGTCCCATCTTATAATGCCAAAACTTACTATTTTATTTTTCTTTTGCTTTCAAACACTGTGAATTACTTGAGTCAAAAGAGAGCTTGAAAATCCTATCTTGAGTCATTTCACCTCTTGCTACAACTACATTTTTATTCAACTTATCCATGATTAAACATTCTTTATTATCAAATACTAACTTGTAGTGTTTCTCCATCATTTGTCCTACAGAAAGTAGGTTTTTCTTCAATGCTGGTGTCAACAATGTGTCCTCAATTAACTTCTTCTTTCCATGTAATGCTGGTATTGCAACCGTGCCTTTCTCTTTCACCTTAGAGACACTATCATCACCAAATATAACTTTACCAAAATAATTGTCATTAATTTTGGTAAACAACTCCTCTTGAGATGTCATATGAGTTGAACATCCCGAATCAATATACCATGTTTGACTTTCTTCACTATGTGCCATCAAACTTGAGATGAATAACTTCTCATTCCTTGTTTCTTCAACAACTCTATTAACACCTTTATGCTCCATATCTCACATTTTTGCATAACAATCTCTTTCAAGATGGCCAATTTTTTGGCAATAATAAAATTGTGGTCCGCCACCTCTTCCTCCATTTCTGCCTCACTCTCTTCCTTGTCCTCTTCTGCGAGATCCATCTTTGCCTCTTCCTCTAAACTGATTGGGGTTGCTGCCTCTACCTTTTGAAGGTGATGCATTTCCTTGTGAACTTTGCTGATTTCTGTTTTGATTTTGATTATCATATTGACCCCTACTCCTTCCTCTTCCTCTATGCTTTGCATAAAAGACATGTTCTACTTGCTCAAATGGTTGTTTCTCTTCAAAAATTAACGTGAATCCATTTAATTCATCAATTTTCATGGTATTTAAATATTTGGAGACCATAATACTAGTAGTGACCATCTGAAACTTAGGCAGAAGTTAGAACACTTCTTAAAATCTTCTCAATTAGCCTTCTTTCTGGAAATCTTCACCTAATGACTTCATCTGATTAACAAGAGCTTGCATTTTTGTGATGTAATTATGAATAGATTCATTACTTTGCATATAGTCATTTTCAAAATTCCTCCTTAATGTTTGCAGTTTAGCTACAACAATACCTTCATATGTGTTCTTTAAGATATCCCATGCTTCTTTAGATGATATTGCACCATTGATTCTTGGAAATATAGATTCTTCAAGAGCTGCCTATAAGTGAAAGTGCTTCATTATCTTTCTTAATAAGTTCCTTAAGAGATTTCTTTTCGTCATCACTTAATGCTTTGAATTCATCAGGAGAAGGCATAGTGTATCCATCAGTTACAAGTTCCCATAAATCTTTAGTGATGAATATAGGTTGCATGCGTTTGCTCCAATAAAAATAATTTGTGCCAACAAGTTTAGGCAATACAATACTGCTTGTCGCCATGAGGAGAGTAAGAGAGAGTGATAGAGAGAAAATGCACAAAAGAACACAATGTGTCCCACTTCAACCTGAGACAAGAACCAAATGTCCCAAAAAATTGGGACTCAACCACCACCACAAAATATCCTTTTTATTAAATAGAGAGTACAATATGACGCAACAAAAGCACAATTACAATCAATTTCTCTTTCAAAAGAAGTAATCATGAATGAAGGTGATTAATACTTCTTACCTTCCATTTTCAGCTTTGTTACAAATCCCTTTTTTCTTAATAGAAAAATTACAAAATTTCATTTTTAAGAGATTTAAACGTATACCCTCAATTTTAAAATCTAATACGAATTCAATATTAAAAAACCATTCATTGTCTTTCATGCTCAAAGCATGTTGTTAATTTTGGGCAACTAGGTTCAAACTCCATGTTGAACTGCTCATATGATGATGATCATATTTTTGTTGGATTTATCTTTCGGAGAGGTGCAAGATTGATCTAAAGATCATCTTGTTTGGATGAGCAAAACATATATTTTGATTTTATTTTCCACACATGTGCAAGGTCGGTCAGATTTGTAATGTAGGCTCACAAGCCTAATAGATGTATCACACACCCTCACTGGTGGATATAAATTGGAGAGAATTGGAGGTCATTTTTTCATTAACTCATCACACATTCTCATTGTGATCTGATTGGTTCGATAAACTTTGGAGGCCTCTTTCCTTCACACATGCAGAGCTGAAGCTGGGGAAAATCTGCGGATCTGTTTAGGGCTGTGTTGCTGTGTGTTGACCAGCATTGACCGTTTGACCTCCAATCTTTGCTGGAAATCCGATTTTTGCAGGCCGTACAGCTGGGCACAAAAATCGAGGAAAAATGAGCAGTTTGACCAAAGACCTAAATCTGCAGCGTTGACTTTTTGTTGATGGTCCTGCGCTGACTTTCTGCGTTGATTTTTGGTTGACCAGCATTGACTTTTGATGAGCTGTCTTTGAGGGCTGTGTGTGTGACACTTGGAGGGTTGGCTGATCTAAGAAAGACTTTGCTGGCTAATGCATCTTGTTGACTGCCGTAACGCACAATATCCTATATCTTTGATGGACAAGAAGAATTGTAAAATCTGATCTATATTATTGGCTTGTCTTCTGTTGATGTATTATTGTGTTCTATCAGTATTTTACTTTCACGTTTATGTGATTGCTAAATTGATCGGGCCTAAGAAAGATTGAAGTAAATTTGCATTAAGCATAGAACACTCCATGTCTATCTAAATTTAACACACGTTCACCCCACTAATTCTCTCTCCTGCATTCATTTACATACGTTCACATTTCTCACTAAAAGACATATGCTTACATGATATAAAGTGAGAAAAATATCTAATATAATGTACTCTATGGTCTTGTTTATGCTTTAATATATGAATGCTTTGTGCTCATTGTTTTACAATTTAATATGGTATTCCACACGAAAATACTTCAATTCCATACGTGCTTGGCTCAATCAAGCGGTAACAACTTCACGCTCCAATGCACAAATGCCATATGCAACGTTTCTGCACGCAAGAATCAGAACCAGTCTATGCAAGGTACTTCCGAAGTATGCAACACACACAAGATTCGTTTTACACTGCTCCAACACTTCCAAACATACGCACAGGTCTCCATGCTCCATGCAGATCTCTGGCTTCAGCACTCCATGGGTAATTTGATTCACATGCAATAAACTCCAACACTTTCAACGCTTGCAGAGGTCTTCCAACACACGCACGTCCAACAATTTCAAACTGAAAAAATGGCTTTATGGCTTTGATACCAAATGAAGAAAACACACCAGCAGAAAACAAATGACAGCAAATAATTTGACAATAATACACACAACTTTAACACACCAACTCATAAAATTTCATCAACATAGATATATATTTATACATGAGGAGTGGTCTCGGGATTTTGTCAACTCCACAAATTTCTCAATCAATAACTCCACAAATCACTCCATAATTCTCTCAATCAACCAGTCCACAATTCTCTCACACAAAATAACAACTTTACGATAATACTAACAATTAACAAATGGATCATTATTCCAACACAGAGGCCAAAAAAATCCCTCTTCTGGGCTGCCTGATAATATTTCACAGCACTTAGCCTGTTAATGATTATCTGTGTATGCTGGAGTGGTCAAATAGTGAATAAGGGCACGTTGTTCACCTTATCTCTGGTCCATTGACTGGACGTGGGGGTCATATTTTGAAATTTGGGCTATTACTTCACAACTGGACAGCGTATGACTTCACCTAGTGCTGGGACGTGCTACAGATGAATGGATATTGCAGTATGCATCCTTTATTAGTGGATGCCTCTAAATACCATGTTCCTTCTTTCTTATCCGTCACTGTGTAGATAAAGTTTGTTCAATGGGTTTCATTAATAATTATCAGTCCTGTAAAATTTACGGGTTTGGCATTAGAGGTGTAGACTTGTTTGAGATCTGTGGGCACATATGAAGCATTAAACAACATATTAATTTGGACCCTTTGAAGATTTATTTTGGATACATATTGCTCACTGTGTTCATTAATTGAAGTTAAAATTATGAGAAAAACACCTACAACAGTATACAACCAAGATGTTTGACAAAAGGCACCAGTGGGAATTTTAAATATAAACTCAGAAAATTGTTGAAACTCTGAAGGCCAGTAAACCATATCAGTAGGTGTCTTTATTGCAGAGCTAGTGGACAAAGTATGCCACTGTCATATGTTGCTCTTAATGATGTTGAAAGCATTGCAGAGGAATATTGTTGCTAAGAATAGTGTTGTTATGAGCCCTGGATTGGCCACTGCCATAAGCCTTATAGCCCTACATTGTCATGAGTTTTGGATGGGTATAAGATGTCAGTATAATTTTCTGCTGATTGTATACTACAGTGAGCCAATCATTGCCCTGTATAAGCTGCTAAGCTATCGCTGAAACTGAGATTGGTCTGTAATTGAGTTCATGTTATTTAGAGAGCATGTTGTTGTTAGTGGTTGATTTAAGAATCAGAGTATAAGGCTTGGCAACCTGATTGTCTGTATGGTGAGTCATTTTTTGGGCACACCACTGAGAGTTCTATGTATTGAACTTCTGTTGAAACTGTCAGTCATAACAGCTTGATGTACTTAACTTCACTGGGCTAAACCATGAAGGAACTCACAGAACTTCTAAATAAATTGAAAAGATTGAACAATGCAGAAGTTGGTTCCTTGGAACACCATGCACCCAAACAGAACAACAAACCCTTCTCTCGAAAAGTGCATAATATGCTCCAACAGAATCATCCGAGGAATTTACAAGAGGAGAAAGAAGTGGGGAATTGGCTTTAAAGGCTGGAAGATCAGGAGATAACCTCACATTGGAAGAGCTGGAATCCTATTTTTCCAAGGTGGGTCATTCTGGTTGGAGTTTAAATTGGGCTCTGGAACCAACTATGCTTGCATTGGTACAAGCCAGATCTTTGGAATATCCGGGAGAAAAAGCCACGCTTATCATTGCATCCTGTTTCAACAATATTTTGAGGACAGTAGCGCCCCTTCCTCCCTATAATGATGACATTGTGAAGAGGGTCTTTCAATTGATTGTAGAATGTTATTCAGGACTGCATGACACCCAACCCTCAGACTTTGATAGAAGGCTCGTAATCCTAGACACCATGGCCAAAATCAGATCCTACGTAGTCATGCTTGATCTAGAATAGGATGATTTGACCCTTCAGATGTGCTAATTCTTCTTCACCAACACCAGAGAGCATCACCTCAATGAGGTAAAAGCCAACATGCAAGATATATTATCTTCAATGCTAGTTGAAGGTGATGTCATTCCAAACAACTGTAGACAAAATTATTAGCCATTTGGAGGAAGACACAGGTTGCCTCACCAACTGACTATGAGCTAGCCAAAGGGTTGGTTGAGCAAAACATGAGATTCTTTAGAAGGCAGCTAGCCCAGGAGGAGTTAATGATGATGCAGCATACAAAGATCCAAACATGTAGTAGGAAGTAGCTGAGAAGGAAGGGTCTTTTCTTCATTTGCAAGGAAACTTGGGGGTCTAACCCAGTGTTTTAAAAAACGGAATCGGGTTCCGACCAGGCCGAGGGTCGGCTCGGACTCCGACTCCGAATCAGTAATGACTCGGTCGACTCGGTTTCAATGACTCGGTTTTTGTAAAAAATACATTAAATATTTTTTTTTTTGTACAAAAACATAATTTTAAAGATTTTTATTCATGTTTCCAAACACAAAGCATTGCAATATAGACAAAAGACAACATATGATCAAAGTAGGCTCATGAATATATCCATTATATCAAAATTTCACCCAGTGCACTGTCTAATACAAGATGATCATATAGAGATCAAAACAAAAAACATAACCAATGTCACTAACATCAAGGTACATAGAGGGATTGGTGCTCTTGATTAAATACGACTTCCATACCCTAATACATGACAAAATTCGATGGAAACATTGCAATAACCCAATCCTGAAATCCTGAAAAACTGATAAGTCTGCTGGATTTTGAATGAGATCTAAAATTCTACTTTCTCCATATGAAATCCAATGAGGTCGGAACCACTCTCAAACATCTTGAGTCATTTCATGGTAATGTTAAAAATTTAAGTAAAATGATGAAAATGAAGATTAAGGAGACTTAAACATTACCATGAAGTTGCTCCAAAAACCAACTCCACAACTCTTCAGAAAACCCTCACAAATGTTCAAGCAAATTCAATGAGATAGATGTGAGGTATTGAGAGGGGTTGGGTAAGTTAAATAGGATGGGGAGGGGTTAGATAGCCTAAACAAAACCTAACAGCAAAAAAAATTTCATTTTCAAGTCCGATTTTTTATTTTTTTGGGCCCTCTGGCCGGCTGGAACAAACCAACCGATTTAACTCGAACCAAGCCGAGCCGGCCGGTTTGTTACTGAGCCGACTGAGTCGGTATACTACTCGGCTGGCTCGGTAACAAACTGGCGGCCTGACCGGTTTAACCGCCGAGTCGGACCGGCCTACCCTTTGGCTCAGTCGACTCGGCCGGTTCCAAGCCAGACCGGCTTGGTTTTAAAACTATGGTCTAACCACTCATGCTTGAGTAGCATAGAGGAGGTGACAGAGGGAGACCGAGTGGAGATTCCTTCTAACTTTCCGGATGAGGATTCTCCATCTATAATAGAGTCCATGGGTTTTTACGAGGATACCTTTGAGTGGCATGAACAAATAGGTGGTGGTGTTGACAACGGCCCAAATATGCAACCACATTTGACAGAGGTGTATGATGAACAGTCAATAGATCCCATAGGAGACATTCAAGGAGATGAGTCATATGAGTTAGATGAGGAGGATGATATGCATAGTGTGTGATGGGCGATCTGTGGAGGGTCAGCTAGTGGCTCATGTTGAGCCTATGATGGAGGAGGATGAGCTGTTGTCCTTTGGGTCAACCATTGGCGAGGGGCAGAAAGATGCATAGGTAGCCAATAGGGTTGTTGACACTTGTCATCAGGAGGTGCTAGAGCCCAACAAGGCAGCGTTGTAGGAGATTGGTAGATTGTGTGTATGATGAGCAGTCAATAGATCCCATAGGAGACATTTAGGGAGATGAGTCATATGAGTTAGATGAGCAGGAGGATATGCATAGTGTGTGTGATGGGCCATCTGTGGAGGGTCAGCTAGTGGGCTCATGTTGAGCCTATGATGGAGGAGGATGAGCAGTTGTCCTTTGGGTCAACCATTGGCGAGGGGCAAAAAGATGCATAGGTAGCCAATGGGGTTGTCAACACTTGTCATCAGGGGGTGCTAGAGCCCAACAGGGCAGTTTTGCAGGAGATTGGTAGATTGTGTGAAAATTCCTAATCCTAGAATCCTTATTGCAGCAAACTAATATTACTTCTCCTACTTGATAAATTATACAAGTTATTTATTGTGTTCTACAAGTAAATACTTAAGTAAATACACTGCAACCTTCACTAAATAAACTGCGGAAAATAAATGCGGAAACAAGATCTCAGCAAGAAAATTAAACACACATGACATCGTTATTTTTGGACTAAGTCCCCGGAAAAACCCAATACGGGTAAACTGATGCAACAACTGGGGGTTTGTATTATTAAGCAGTAGTTTTTTCTGAATATAACTGGATGCCCAAATCTGGCTATCCACAAAGAATCTGACTGACAGAGAATCAGTGAGGATTACCTTACACTAACACTGGAGATCCGACACTGACCAAACCCCAAACTGATGAACCCCACGCTGCCTCTGCGCAAATCTGTGTCACTCTGGCTGGGGACTGCGTCACTCCCTTCGAATGTTCTTTCTGCTAGCTGGACGCTGATCTTCTGCCCCTCCGATCTCACACCCCGACACTCTAGCACTGGATCTGACTGATCCTTAGCAAAAATACGGATCCCTTCAGAGTCTCAAGCTGCCTCTGCGCTGCCCAGCGTAGCCCCTACACTGCCTCTTCTACGTCCTCTTCTCTGCCTTCTTTGCAATGTATTCTCGATTCAGGAAGATTTCCAACTGGAACTATGTCTGCCCCTCATTGCAAGAATCAACTCGATCAATCCTCCGACTGCTCTGCGCTGCTCACTTGAGAAATCGATCTCTGGACTCTATCCGATGTCTCTTCCAAATGCCCATCGAAGTCCTTCTTATAATCTTCTCGTTGAGAAATCAACGACTCAAATTAGATTCTAATCAATGGCTTAGATCATATTGACTCAATCTCCGTCTTTTTCTGGAAGTTTCACACCCAGTTCTATCAATATAGTTTAATTATTTTAATTCCCTACGTTTAGACTTATGCTTCCTTTAAAAATAATTAATTATTTTAATAAAACCACATATGGGTGGAATTTCCCAAAACTCTTTCTGGGTATTTTGGAATACATGTGTCTAAGCCTCCCTGCAAAATTTGAGACTTAGAGCACATCCGATGCTACCAGAATTCAACACTCCGTCTTAGCGAGGAATGTGCTCTAGTAATGCATCCTACTGAAGCATTACACTAATTTTGTAACATCTCCCTCTGCGCTACTGATCCCTGACACTGCTGTCCGCCAACTACTGCGCTTATGCATCTATGCTACTTTTGACCCTGCATAATGCTACCAACTGCATCTGCACTGCAACTCTGTTGCTGTCGCAGCAGAAAAACATTCAAAATATTGAAGTAAATGTTTAGCATGATGCATCTGATATTGAAGATCTGACTACTGCTAGTCTCTGTGCTGACCCTCTGAAGCGGCGGCACTGCTGCTGACTTTGCGCTGTGCCTTATTGCACTGCTGCCAACTTTACTCTGCGCTGCTCAGACTCTGGCGTTCTCTAGTCACTTCACTGTCACTCCGACACTCCTCTGCACTAATTGACACTGGTCCATCCTACTACTTCTGATATGGGCTCCCGTAGCAAGGTATTGATCCAAGAGGTGGATTCCTCAAGGTTCCTGTCCAATTGCAGTTCTTTCGAACTACAGTTCTAGATCACCCCAATTCTCCCTTGGAGATATGTGGGCAATCATGGCAAACTCCTCCTCCTTGATCCTCGCGGTTGCAGCGTGCAGATCATGTTTCTCATCCTTGTCCTTCTTCTTGAGAGGACACTGCGTAGCGTAGTGACCCATTTCACCACAATGGAAACACTTGATCTTTGAGATGCCATTTTTCCGACTCCGCTGCTCCTGTTGCCCATTGGATGCAAGGGCTACATTCTGTTCCTCCTCCTTGGGCTTTGACCCACTGTTGCTGCTGCCATCAAGTTTACACTTGATGATATCTCGCCTCATCTCTTCCTGTTGAAGAGCGGCCCACATCAATTCCCAATCAGACAACCTTTCTCTGCCCAGGATGCTCTAGACAAAGACTTGCCATTCATCTGAGACTGAGTTCAGGGCCAACCTTACCATCTCTGTGGCCTGAGGTGCTGATTTGACAGCTACCAAATGATCTCGAGTTTTCTGAAGCTTTGCAAGGAATGGATCAATGCATTCTCCCTTTTGTATCCTCATAGATCACATATTCTCCTGCAAAAACATCTTCCGCTGCTCGAAAGATCCTTGATACAATGTTGCTAAGGCATCCCACATCTCCTTGGTAGTCCCTTTGCCAACGATGTGACATACTACATGGACCCTCACTCGATCGAGGATCAAAAGCTTAGCCTTCACCATATTCTTGTTGTAGGCTTTCAACAGATCTGCATCTACGGGGACAACTACCACATTCTCAATAAAGGCATTGAGATCATGCTCATCTAATAGACATATATTCCTTGCCTGCCAGATCACAAAGTTGGAGGCACCCTCCAACCGATCTTGATCTCTTAGCCCATTAGCTGCCATCTCTGCCAACAAAACAAAAAGTTGAACTGCTCCCTCCCTCCTTTGCGTAGCTGCTACGTTGGCCTACACACTCCCTGCTGGAGTATGTAGATCTGCACTCGCTACAACTACTCTGCAACTGAGAGATAGAATTCCTTGGCTCAGAATTCATGGAGGAAGAAATTCGCTCAAAAAGTGTCTTCTTCCTTCCTCTGACACTTTTCTGCCCTAGAAAATGCTGCAGAAAAACTGCGTCCCACAGAAAACTGCTCTGCGCTAAATCTATTGCTGCGTTGCTCCCTTTGTCGCTGACAAATCACGAACTGGAGAGTCCTATCTCTCTATTGACTTACTTAGAGAGAGACTTCCTCGCAAATCTTGTCCTTTCTGGCCTGGACTGCGCAATCCCTTGGGGATTCAATCTGCTACCTACGCAGCTATTTGATCTCCCTCTTTCTCTTCAACACTGAGTTCTTCTAGTGTGCTCTCTTGCTTCACCTGCAATGCTTTGATACCATGTGAAAATTCCTAGACCTGGAATCCTTATCGCAACAAACTAATATTACTTCTACTTGATAAATTATACAAGTTATTTACTGTGTTCTACAAGTAAATACTGAAGCAAATACACTGCAACCTTCACTAAATAAACTGCGGAAAATAAATGCGGAAACAAGTTTTGAGTAAGAAAATTAAACACACATGACACAATTATTTTTGGATTAAGTCCCCAGAAAAACCCAATATGGAAAAACCGATGCAGCAGCTAAGGGTTTGTATTATTAAGCAATAGTTTTTCTGAATACAATTGGATGCCCAAATATAGCTATCCACAGAGAATTCGACTAATAGAGAATCAATGAGGATTACTTCATACTAACACTAGAGATCCGGCACTAACCAAACCCTGAACTGATGAGCCCCACGTTGCCTTTGTGCAGATCTGTGTCACTCTGGATGGGGACTGCGTCACTCCCTTCGGCTGATCTTTCTACTGGCTGGATGTTGATCTTCTGCTCTTCCGGTCTCACACCCCGACACTCCCGCACTAAATATGACTGGTCCTTAGCAAAAATACTGATCCCTTCAGAGGCTCAGCGTTGCCATTGTGTGGCTGTGTGCTACCCAATGTAGCCCCTACGCTGTCTCTTTTGCATCCTCTTCTCGGCCTTCTCTGCGATGTATTCTCGGTTCAGGAAAGATTTCCAACCAAAACTATCTTTGCCCCTCACTGCAAGAATCAACTCGATCAATCCTCCGGCTGCTCTGCGCTTCTCACTTGAGAAATCAATCTCTGGACTCTCTCTAATGTCTCTTCCAAATGCCCATCGAAGGCCTTCTTATAATCTTCTCGTTGAGAAATCAATGGCCCAGATTAGATTCTAATCAATGGTTTAGATCATATTGACTCGATTTCCATATTTTTCTAGAAGTTTCACACCCATTTCTATTAATAAAGTTTAATTATTTTAATTCCCTAAGTTTAGACTTATGCTTCCATTAAAATTAATTAATTATTTTAATAAAACCCCATCCGGGTAGAATTTCCCAAAACACTTTTTGGGTATTTTGGAATTCATGTGTCTAAGCCTCCTTGCAAATTTTGAGACTTAGAGCACATCTGATGCTACCAGAAATCAACAAAATGGAGGAGCACAGAGTTCTTAGTCAGATGAGTGGTGATATTCTAGAGATGATGGGGCATCCATCTATGGGTCTACTCTTAAATGAGGTGCAAATAGGTGCAGTGGTGGCCAACATGGTTGTAGTATATACTAGCGGTAACCCTCTCGAGGAGTACATATATAAGGCTTACAACACCATTTGCCCACCTTTATCCTTCCGAGAGAGGGATAAAGTTTTCCTTGTTGGTTGATCGGTCAGAGCAACAGGAGTTGAGCATGGACCAACATCCTCCTAGTAGACTTGTTCTATACACAAGTGTCCATGCATTATATTCTTCCCACGAGCTGAATTGGCGGGAGATCATGAGTTGGTACCCTACTGATGGGCAGATATTCTTAGTCAGGGACATAGTGCAACAGGAGCCCTTAGATGTGAGGGATACTGCATGTTTTAGTTGGCAGTGCAATGTAGGCGAACAACTCTTCAACATTCTAGCCCAACATCAACAAAGTAGGATTGGTATTGGCTTGTGTCAGGGATTGGATTGGAGAGAAGTGATGATTTGGTATTCGATTGATGGAGCAACATCTACAACTGAAGATAGGGCATAGTTGGAGCCATCAGATATAGGTGTTGATGAGTAGCCATGGTGGTATTGGGATCCAGGGGGATTTTTTGGTGGCAGGATGAGTCAGAGTTTAGTCTGGGATTGAGGCATTAAGGGATCCGTTCATGTTTGGGTGGCACAAAGGTATGGTATCACCCAGTGGTTTGTATGGGATCTACGTATTGGTTCTCAGCTGCACAGGACCACCGGGTCGGTTGACATATATGGATTGCTTGAGGGCAAGCAATCTTGCGGCGGGAGGATTTATCATGTTCCTTTTTCTGGTTTCCCTTATGGTGTGGTCAAGATGGACTTCCATGGTTGGAGGTAGCTAGGTCACAAGAGCAGGTTTACTCCATCAGCGGGCCCAAGAGCTTCTAGTGGGGCTTTATGGGGTTTTGAGGAGTTTTTTTGAGATCTGATGACATTCACTTGGCATATTCCATCATCCGCACAACTTGACTTTTGTTCCGTTGCATTCTAATAACTTTGAAAAAATAGGGTTATTATGGAGCCTAACTCAATTAATTACGCTTAAGGTAGCATTCTTGGAGGAAGACTTCATGGAAGTTGGAACACCTTAGTGTAAGAGCTCATTTGAATTGAAACGAAAAGTTCTACATGATGAAATGGTGGGTAGTGACTTTCGGTGGCTTGAGGAGGAATGGTGGTTGATTTACCATTTTTCCCAAATTAAAAAGGTATTTTAATTAAAATAAAAGGAGGAGGGAAAAGGTACTAGTGATTGAAATGATATTAAAATAAAGGCTTCCAGGGGGTCCATCAGATTTATAAAAAGAGGAGGAGACCATTGGAGGACATCTTGGATTATTGATATTTTCTGTTGATGAGGTTTGGAGAACCTAGTTCTCAACTTCTGTAGCCCCAGGACGGAAACCCTTAGGTTTGCTATTGGGTGTTGGACGAAAACCCAACACCCTTGAGGAGATTCCACCTAGAAATCTCACGGTGCTTTAGCGGAGTTTTGGAGAGAACATGTGTACAGTAGTAGGTTACAGCAGTCTTCTCACGGGGCCATCTACATCATTACCAGGGCCATACATCATTTTGGTCGGAGATCTTTTTCTGGGTTTTTCTCTGCTTGCTTGGCAAGTCCAGGTTCTACTATTCCTTCATGTTGATTTACTCTTTTCAGTTGATTAATAAAATGGCCCAGTGATTTTTATTTGCGTTTATTTGTGCATCAAATTGTTGGTTGTGTGTTTATTTGCATTTCTGGTATCTACTGTCAAATTTTCCATTAGGAATATTACATCATGGGATGAAGGATGTTGCCTTTGAGGGGGCGTTGTCATAATGTCTCTTCTTGATCTCTACGTCAATCTTAAAGGTGAGTGTTAGTGTATAATGTTGGCTTAGGTCTTACTATCACTACTATATTAATAATAACCCCATTACTTATTGTACTTTATAATTGGGTTATTTCCTGTTTTATTATATCAACCATGCAAAATTTAATGTGTTTATTTGCCGTTGTCTTTATGGAGGGATTGTCATAATGCCTTTTCTTGATCCCTAAGTCAATCTTAAGGGGGGATGTTAGTGTATAATGTTGACTTGGGTCTTATTATCAGAACTATATTAATAACAAGTTAACAACCCCTTCCTGTATTGCACTATATAATTGGGTTATTTCCTGTTTTATTGTATAAACCGTGAACTTTTTATTTGTTTGTTGAATATTTGCTGTCAGGCACATCATGTGTCACAATGAAATGCCTTGTGGAGTCTCATATAATATTGATCCTAATGCTATATATTCTTAAACTTTGATAAATGGAAGATGTGAAGATGATGATAACCAAATTCCACAATTTTTTGAATGGCTTCAGTTTCTCATGAACAAACTTCATCATGTTGAATGGGATAGTCTAGATAGAAGGAAGTTCAATACTCTAAGAGTCTAAGATGATATGACATTTAGATGTAACTTCTACTTTTAGTTCTTTGTTTACAACTCAAGCTTCTCAGATCTGTACGAAACTGGCATTATTTGATGGAACGTGTCTCAAGCTAATTCTGTTACTGATCTCTATGTTAACATTTCCTCAGCAAAACCAAACTTGAACTCAAACCCTCACTGATTGACAGATTATTTGACTTAGATAACATTGAAACACTTTTGTCTTTGATCACTATTTACTTTGTTCAGGCATTAGAAAAACAAGGTTTTTGGTGCAAAATTTACTTTCTCCTCTGTATATGTCATTTGAGTAAATGCAGATCATAATTATGTTTCACTTTTTTGGTTGGGTAAAAGTTGAAAAATTCTACGTGCTTGAAAGTTGAAACATGGTAATAAATTAACATGATTTTGCTTGCGCTCAAATGAAGTTTTTTTTTTTTTTTTTAGAATCTACGTTGAATGGGTTTGTTGAAAACTTTAGTTGGCTAAATATGGTATGCAGTTGTTGGGAATCTATCTTTTGTTGATTGTTGTTTTTTATTGATTGCAGTACAACTTACCTTCGCCAGTTTCTCTGGTCCGGGCAGACAACAATCTCCCTCCATGGCGTAGAGAGCTTGAAGAAGTGAGCTTTTGGATGCTCTAATGTTCATTCATGAGTCCATTTTCTTTAAAATTGAGGCTGTTTTCTGTCTTCAAATTTAGCAAGATGTTTATGGCATGCTTTTGTAATTGAAAAGGTTTTCTGCTGCAGCATCTCTCTATTAAACCAATATATGAAGACTGAAAGTGTCATTTTATGCAACTGATTGCTTCTGTTGCCTTTTCCTTTTTAATGTTGTAGAACTCTTGGTGTTTTGAATGACTGCTTTACTTCTTGGGTGTGCGAATTGCACTTTCTAACCTTGATCTAGAGAGAATATCCACTATTTAAAGTTTGGAGATATCAACATTTCCCACAGTAGGTATGATTGGCATGGTAATGAAAAGCACGACCAAGATCCACTGTTTAGTGGACTGGCTGTTTCTGCAGCTTGAGGCAGTTACTGCATTTGGCATCCTTGTAATTATGACATCATTCTTTGTGGCACTACTTAAGTCTTTGGCAGGCCATTAAGTCTGCTTGTTAGGTAATTGAACTTTTACGACTTTATCTTGAGTGTGCGCAGTCTTTATAATGCAGCTAGGGTGTACTTTTTGGTAGTTACGTATATAAGTCGGTTCAAAGGAAAAAATACTTTCTATTTCACAAGCTAACATCTATCATCTACTTGCTGAAATAAAATTCAGAATTAGATACTGTTGCAACTGCTGCTACTGTTATGCTAACATTCCATACATCACACATTTATCATACTTTGTTCCTATGTATTTTTCTCAAAAGGGCAGGTCAGTGTTACAAATATGCTGCTTCTGCTCTAAATGGTCCTGGTCTTTAAAACTCCTATTTTCTAGAATCTACATTGAAGATGGCCTTTAAGGCACGTGGAAACATGCACAAATGGTGCTGAAATGGTTGTGTGATGGACCCTTTGAGAGGCCAATCATTCTCCCTTGATTGAATTTAGTTGCCATGAGGGTTCCATAGACCGCTGCTGGGAATCTCGTGTCACTAAAGCTAAGATCATTTATTTAACATCATGCCATTAACCAAAATTTTGTGAAAACGATAGTGAAAAAGCTGTTATTACTATCCCGCTCGAGTGTTGGAGCTAGGTTTTTTTTTCTGCTGAAATTAACATTCCAACACTACATCTCTGTGGACCTTTTCATTTAATCTCTCTCTCAATACATGCAGTTGCAATAGTGAGGAGATCATTACTGCCTTATTGGCATATTTTCACTGTATTTTCACTGTTGGAATGGAGAGTTCTTCACTCCCATTCTACAGGACGTCAAGCAATTTTTGAAGGGCATCACATTCTTCTTCTATTGCTGGATTGTCTTCTAGACTTCTTCCTTTTCATGCGAGGAAGAGTCACTCTAGCTGTCTTGATCATCATCCATAGATGTTGGAAAGTGTAACTAGGTTCGGTCTTCATATTGACTATATAATTATCTATTTATGTAATGAAGAAGACAAAGATAATAAAATGTATTTTTGTTATGCTTGCTTCATGGGTTTCATGAGCAAAGTTTTTATTATAAGTCAAAAGACTTCTTCTTGATGTCTTTTAGGGATTTGTCATCTTGTCATAAATGTACTAATTAAGAGTCATGAATATGAAGTGTCAAGTCAAAGGAGTATGGCTCAAGACCTTGTCACATAAGCCTTGAAGGCATGGCTCAGAATTTGGCTCAAGATCAGCGTTGTAATACTCTTCAAAACAGCCTACAAGTCGGCCTATTAACAATGATCAGGTCCGCTCAATGAACAGTCACATCTATTGACTGTCAGGTCGGCTAATATAGCGGCTGACCACTATATATACCCTATATATACTGCACAGAACAGAAATGAATTTGGACAGCTGTAATCGATTCAAAGTACAGGAACAACTTCGGTCATATATGACAGTGTTAAGTGCGAGTTAGGACTGCGTTAAAGGAGAAAGAAGTGCGAAGTAATGGCTGTGTTCTAGTGTAAAAGAAGGACCGAGGTAAGTGCAGATATAGGACTGCACTCAAGTGTGAAGAAGGACTGTGTTATAGTGCAGATATAAGTCTGTGTTCAAGCATGAAGAAAGACTGTGTTAAAGTGCAAGATTAACACAGGGTTTATCGTGAAGAAAGGATTGTATAAAAGAGTTATAACAGGACTATGAACAGGACTGTGTAAGGGTACCGTCATTATATAGGGTGGACTGTTCTATAGAAGGAAACAGGACAAGTGTGTGCAGTCAACAAGGATAAGTGAAAGCATAAGGTAAGACTGTCTATGACACAGTGCTGATGTCAAGCAAGGTTCTCATACAGCCAGAGAAGGAAGAATACAAGTAGAGACCAAGATCTCTAGCCTTGGTGCAGAAAGGTGCAGAACGGCGCAGGACGGTGCTGGAAAGAAGGATCAGCTCAAGGAGTCAAGTAAGAAGCAGTGACAAGGTCTTGGAGGCATACACGGGTCAAGGGTTTGCGTCATGGTCATGGTACTTGTTATCTGAAAGTCTATAAGAAGAAATTCTTGTGGGTTTTCCTTTGCAAGAAGGAGAGGTTTTCGTGTTGTGTTTGTATTTCAAATGATCCTGTGTTTCTTTTTCTTGTGCATCCGGGACACTTGTTGACTGTTTGTTCCCATCTGTGGTGGTTACTTCCTCTTCTTCTTCTATCTCCTCCTTTGAATCACATGGGGGAAATTGCCATCCTTTGGGTGCTTTTCCGGCCCTCTTCTTTCTTCGGTTTTCTCTCTTTGCTTCAGGATAGGTATTTTGTAGATGACCGGTCTGCCTATAGATTCTGCATCTGAAGGCTGTGTTTTCATAGTCATATGTTGCATCTATTTTTGTTGTTTATGTACCAACTGAATGCTTTCTGGCAGTCCTTTGCTGAGGTCTACTAAGACACAGATACGTGCGAAGGTGAAGATACTCTCCTCCAGTCGCTGTGTATCTGTTTTGATGTATCGCCCAATGACATTCCTAATGCCTTGAAGGACGTTGTCACTCCAGAAATATAGGGGAAGATTATATAGCTTGACCCAAACCGACATTTTGGGGACAACCATAGTGTTAGCATCAAAGTCCAGGAACCATGGGGTGATGTAAAGTCTCGTAGAACACCAAAACCACAGACCCTCCTGGAGAATGTAGTCTCTGATTTTTGAATGTTGGAATTTAACTATAAAGAAGTCTTTTGAGCAGAGATGTATTTCGCACTCCATGGTCCAGTTTTTGGATATCCATTGAAAGAGGTCCATTGGTTTGGGCCAGAAGCTATTGAATCGACATATAAGTGCTTGTGCTTGATATGTGTTTCGATGATCATCAATCTCAGGTATATCTATGGCTAGTTTAGGAGTATGATTCAACTGCTCTACTATGTAAGGCCTAGGGGCATTGCCCTCTGGTTCTGAAGGGGCAATTGGTTTTTTGTTCTCCTGCCGTATGTTCTTGAAGGAGGGCCTTGTATTATTGTGATCCTGTTTTGAGGTACTACCTCCCCCTGCTCCACCAAAGCTTTTAGTTTTTCCCCAGTCTCCTATTCCTCCTCCTCGCAGCCATAGGTTGAGGATAATGGTAGAGCCAGAGGTTATGGAGTAATCCTTTATGGATCTGGAGTGTTGAAGTGCTCTGCCTTCATGTATCAATGATTGCAATGGTACTGGGTATCCATGAGCTTGTGTGGTTTTCATTTTGAGGTCTATCACCTGCTCTGTATCATCTGTCCATCGTACTATATTTTCCCCAATAGGGGTTTTAATAAAAATTTGAAATTTGTTTGTGTTTACCTGTTTCGTGGTTTTTGTTGCCCTTTTGTTTTCTTCTGCCAGAGCCGATTCTGGGTCCTTCTGCGATGGGAGACTCCATTTGTGTTGAGACAAGTCATATTCAGCGAGATACAGGGCGTCTGCAACTCTCAAGGGTCGGCAGATGGTGCATCGATGGCAACCCATTCCAAGGATGGGAAGAGACCCCGAACCCCAGGAAGCAGGGCACCCAAAATATTCAAATGACATTGTAGGTAGGTCGGTCTGCGGTCAATATGTTCTCAGAGCTGTCTTGCTGGTCCTCCAGCTGTCGTCGTGTACCTCCGTCGAGTGCATCCTTGGGGTTTCCTTGCGTGTCAACCAGGTGCCATCGGGTGCCATCGTCGAGAGCCACCAATCATGGGTGCCCGATAGTGGAGCAATGGTTGCGGATCAGCCATTCGTAGTTGAAGGTGTATTGGGTCGGTCCTAAAACCACGTGGATCTGTGTCGATGTATGTCGGGTACCCTGCACAGCGAGCGCGGCGAGGAAACCACACCAAACCATCGATCAAGGGTTGCTTGTGTCCAGGAATGATGACCCGCGCGCTGTGGTTTTGTAGCTGGGTTGCAACGAGCTTGAGAGGTGTTGCCGCATGGCTGCAAATGGCCTTTGTTTTGGAAACCGTAGCGCTGCTCACCATTTCGCAGAGCTCGGCAAGATCTGTCCTGACTCTCTTCTAATTTCCAAGTCTGTCAAAATGACTTATTGCAAAGAGAGCAAAAAATTGGTTGGGTCATCAAACTTTAGTGCATGAAAGTAGAGGACAAATTTGAATCTAATTGAAGATGAAGTTATGGGCATCAAAGGATCCACAATTCAACCCTAAAAAGAAGATGCTCCAGCTCATGCCAAGTACATAAAAGGAGAAATCAGAGCCCAGAGGATTCTCGTAGAATCCATTAAGGAATCACTCATACCCTATGTATCATACTGGAAATTGCAACAGAAATATATGAGAAACTAGTGGAGCTATTCTTTGTAAGTACTGCAAGAGAAGCAATTTATCTGAGACAAGAACTATACAAGATGAAATTGTCAAGAGAGGAAGGTATCAGTTCATATTTTATGAGGATTTCTGTAATAAGACCAACTATAGGAATTGGGAGAAGTAATATAATGATATGACTGTAGTGGTGTTGAATGTTCTACCGGAAGAATGGGGATACTTCACTTCAAGCTTATACGAGAAGAAAGAAGCAACACCATTCCAAAATCTATGGTCTCTATGTAAAATAGAGGAAACAAAATTGAAAGCCAAAGCTGACACATGATCAAGTGAAGGGAATCAAGCCTTTGCAGCCATGTCGAGGAAGAAAGGAAGATGTGGTAAATTTGATCCTCATAAAAAAAGAAGAAATATGGACAAAGTACAATGCTTTGGATGTAATGAACTTGGGCATTATAAATGTAGAAATTTGATAACCAACCCCAGTTTTCAGTTTTGTCCTTATTTCTCCCATAAAGTTAAATGCTCATTCCCATAGCCATACATTCAACAAGCTAGAAAAATAAATATTTTCTGAAATCACTAATTCTGGAAATTTCACAATGCTGAAATGCAGAAATAAAAACTCAGAAAAATAAATCAGCCATGCACAGAAAATAGACACGCTGATTTTTGGTCAATGTGACCCTGGAAACACCCCCTACAACTCTTGGGGAAAACCAGTTCGAAAGCTTCTTCTTATTTCTGATAAATGCTTTTACAGTGAGAGAGAAATACTCATAAAAATTTCAGCAAGTAATAAATACAACTTATCTCGTTTTCCGTGCTTAACCACCGCCTCGAAAAATGTGTACACAGCAAAACAGAAACAACAATAAATGTTGTACTTTCTCCCTCATTTTTCGTGCCCAGAAATACATCAATAAATGCTGCTATACGACCTCTTTTTGCATGCAAAACAACAATAAATGCTGCTGTACGACCTCCTTGGAAAGTGTTCAAATTGTAATAAATGTTGCTGTACGGAAATTGCCTCGATTTTTGTGCACAGCAACAACAACAGGCTGTACGGCTTGCCTTGAAATCCGTGCCAAAAAAATAACAACTTTCCTCCCTCAAAATCTGTGCTAGAATGTGTATGGCTGCGTAGGAATGTGTACCCAAAGCTACTGTACGGAATCTGCCTTGAAAAATGTGCCAAAACTACCTTGAACTGTGTGCCAACTCTGTTGTACGGATTTGTTGAAGTGTTGCCTCGGTATGCGTGCCAAGGTTCTGTTCTCCTTCTTCTCACTGCTCAGAAAACTCCTTTGCTCTCTTCTTCTCCTTCTCTCAATCTGCTCACTTTTCCTTTCTAATTTCACATTGACTTTATTAAAGTCACTTTAATATTAGACTTTAGTAACTTTATCACTTAAAGTCACTTTTAAATTAGATTTGACTTTATAACTTTATAAAGTCACTTTAGGAGAAAAATTAAATTCTTTTGGACACTTTTCCCTAAGCCAAATATCAAAGCCTTAGGGAACCACCTGTCCTTCGGTAACCAAATTTCAACAATAAAAGGGATTTTCCTAAATCTGGGAAGGACAAGAGGAAAAAGAAAGAAGCCCATGTCATAGATGAAGGGGAAGAACCTGAGGTAAAGAAATCTAAGAATGGAGAAGCGAAAGATCTCTATTATGATTGAGATCATATTTCTCTTTAAGTGATTTCTGTTGGTTGTAAAATAGTGTGATAGGAAGTAATGTATATTAATAGCATCATGATAGGAGCATTGAAGGAGCCCTTGAAGAAGTGGCTCCTGGAAACCTCACTGATAACTACATTGATGGAAGGAACTCATCAAGATCAAGGATCATCATTCAATAATCAATATGGAAACAGGTGTTGACATTTTCTAATGGAATCCTCTCTGGATTCACTAACTAGAAAGAAAGTAAAAGGTTTCATCAGGAATTCTATCTTATAGAATTCGGGGATTAGAATAGGATGACATATTGATGAAGCAAGTCAAGGGAATGAATTTCAGTCTAGTAAAATTGCTGCAGGATGACTCAAAAGTAAAAAGGATGAGGTAGATATATCTATATGCTGACACTGGATGCTGTGAAGCCATGTCATAGGATTGCAGGTGATGGACTTCTATCTTTAGAAGTATGATCAAAGGAAGAAGGATCCCTTCTAGTGCAAAGGTTGCCACTAATAGATGAAATCAAATATGTCCTGATATGGAATATGAGGTGGTTGTATACAAACAAAGAAATGGATATTGGAAGTTCCTGGGAATGAAGCAGTGTGGAGAAATAAAGGAAGAGATTATGAAGTGCAACCATGTCAAGAGGCAATTATCATCTGGAAGCAAAGAAGGTGTGACTAGGAGATCTCCTGGGAAGTTATGTGGACTCTAATAGAAGTATGGTAAACAAGAAGACCCTTGACAATACATATCTTTAGATGTGTCAATCTGAATAAAGGATGCGGATGCCTACATGAAGATGTCATGGTGAAAGATCATCACTTAGGTAACTTTTGATTTAAAAGTTCTTATGTATATGTTTATTTGGATAAGTTTTTGCAGGGCTGCCAATCATGTGGAAGGATGTAAGATCCTTGGGAGATGGTTCGAAGGAAAGCAACATGGCATAAAGGTGGACTAGATGAGAAGGACTGATGAATCACTTTCTGGTGGATGACATGCCTCATGTGTAATATTCCCAATTAGCAATAGCTAATTGGAAATATTAATTTTTGACTATTTCACTTTAATAAAGTTAAGTTAGAAATAAAGTGGGTGAAGAGGGACACTTAACTCACACTTAGGATAAAAGCATTTCCTAAAGTCACTTGGAGACATGATTATTTGGCAACGTGGGGCCTAGAGGACAAAGTGGCAGCGTGGAGGAGATGTCAGCGTGGGCAGCGTGGGCCCAAGTCAGCGCAGAGTTAGAGGGACAACATGGCTCAAGGAAACATCGCAGTTTGTGGTGGGGCCTAGGTGAGAGCAAAGCTCTCCAAACATAAAAAGGGAGAGAGGCTCCTCATTTTGATCATTCTGATTATGCATCTATGATATTTGTCTTTTGACATTGAGCACGCTTTTGCTGTTGAGCAAATTCTGCAAGCGCTGTTTAGCACACCGGGTGTCTCCGAGCGGAGATCCCAACCTCAGGCCGGGGGACTTTGAGTGCCTTCTCGGGTGAGGAGTTCTATCCTTGTTTTTCCGGAGAGAGTTGGAGCAGCCACAGCTGGGATTGTTCACTTGCAGAGACAGCACAGTTAGTGAGAGGGAGGACGCAGTCTTTGGAGGAGGAGATTTCAGATTGAGGGTTTATCAGGGGATTCAACCTAGGAGAGTTGGAAAGGGGTCAGCCCATCCCTATTCCATCATTTTGGTAGAGTTGGAGGCCGTCTTTTGCAGCAGATTATTCAGGGCCAGTGTTTATCATTGGGACATCGTGGTACCTCAAGGGAGGTCATTTTCGGAGGTCAACCATTTTCGAAAAGCTCTCTGGGCTTTTCTGGGTATTGGGTGGAGAGGCCATTCCTAAGTTTTTATAATTTTCCAAGGTGGGGAGCAGCCCCAAAGGTTCAGTTTATTCCAACAGTAGTAGCAGCACGACAACAACACCAGCAGCTTGGAGATTACGCAGTCATTGAGGGAGCAGACATTCCATGATATATTCTAAGTGTATTTCTATGCTTGCCTAGTGCAAGCCAAGGTGCCATCATTCTGATCACCTTTGTACTCTTTTTATCTTTCAGTATTTAATAAAATGGCTTAGCGTTCTCCATATTATGTTTTGTTCATGTGATGTCTCTCTAGTTGCTGTAGTTTCTTGTTTATGTGCTCTATATTGCTATTTATTTCTACCCAGAATATTACATCATGGATGAAAGTGATGGATGATCTGTGCCCTATGAAGCCAAAAGTTGAAGATTCCTCAATATCGAAAGCCATGACATCGAGGGGAGGAATTCTTCATGAGCCGCTGGGTGTCTCACCATTGCTGCTACAGGTCCTTGCTTAAGAGGGAGCCTGGTGGTAAGTTTCTTACTTGGAAGAAACTTGAAGTATGTCATTCCTGATTTAAAAGGAAGTGATGAATATGATTCTCTAAATTCATGTGTCATGCACTAGACCAGGACTAACATCTGTAAGTCTTAGTGAAGGCCATGAGGAGAGAATGGATAGACACATCATTTTGGTCTTCACCTGGACGACAGAATGGAGGATTGGGTAATCATCTGGCATCCGATACTCTTTGAGAATGACATAGAGCATTCAAGATAAGAGTAGTCGGGGAACGATATTCTTTGAGGGTTGGCTATGCAAGAGAAGAATAGTCCAAGCAGGTCATACTCTGTGAACACCCGGGCAGAGTATGTACCTTGGAGAGACAATGTCTATGGTGTCTATAACTCATGTGTCTCACCAACATTGTAGCCCATTGTCTCGTTGAGAGATGGGGCTGTTAGTCAAGGCCTTGCACTAGGGCAATGCTGGTTGTTATGATGCTATACAGATGTGATTACCAGTCCAATTCTTCTTATGAGATTCTTCAGATTGAAAGTGACCATGTACCGTTATGAATACCTCCCTAGTTAAGAGGGAGTGTTGGAAAGTGTAACTAGGTTTGGTCTTCATATCGACTATGTAATTATGTATTTATGTAATGAATAAGACAAAGATAATAAAATGTATTTTTGTTATGCTTGCTTCATGGGTTTTTGAGCAAGGTTTTTATTATAGTTCAAAAGACTTCTTCTTGATGTCTTTTAGGGATTTGTCATCTTGTCATAAATGTACTAATTAAGAGTCATGAATATGAAGTGTCAAGTCAAAGAAGTATGTCTCAAGATCTTGTCACATAAGCCTTGAAGACATGGCTCAGAATGTGGCTCAAGATCAGCGTTGTAAATTTGTAGTACTCTTCAAAACAACCTACAAGTTGGCCTATTAACAATGATCAGGCCGGCTCAATGAACAGCCACATCTATTGACTGTTGGGTCGGCTAATATAGGGGCTGACCACTATATATACCCTATATATACTGCACAGAACAGAAATTAATTCAGACAGTTGTAATGGATGCGAAGTACAGGAACAACTTCGGTCATATATGACAATGTAAAGTGTGAGTTAGGACTGCGTTAAAGGAGAAAGAAGTGTGAAGTAAGGGCTGTGTTCTAGTGTGAAAGAAGGACTGAGGTAAGTGCGGATATAGGACTGCACTCAAGTGTGAAGAAGGACCGTGTTATAGTGCAGATATAAGTCTGCGTTCAAGCATGAAGAAAGACTGTGTTAAAGTGCAAGATTAACACAGGGTTTAGCGTGAAGCAAGGATTGTATAAAAGAGTTATAACAGGACTATGAACAGGACTGTGTAAGGGTACCTTCATAGTATAGGGTGGACTGTTCTATAGAAGGAAACAGGACAAGTGTGTACAGTCAACAAGGATAAGTGAAAGCATAAGATAAGACAGTCTATGACACAGTGCTGATGTCAAGCAAGGATCTCATACAGCCGGAGAAGGAAGAATACAAGTAGAGACCGAGATCTCTAGCCTTGGTGCAGAAAGGTGCAAGAAAGAAGGATCAGCTCAAGGAGTCAAGTAAGAAGCGGTGACAAGGTCTTGGAGGCATACAAGGGTCAAGGGTCTGTGTCATGGTCATGGTACTTGTCATCTGAAAGTCTATAAGAAGAATTTCTTGTGGGTTTTCCTCTCCAAGAAGGAGAGGTTTTGGCCCTGGCTTGAAGAGCCTAAATTTGTGCCTCTTGTGTTTTGGTAATTGACTTGATGAAAGACATAATAAGCTAAGAAAAGAATAGATAAGTAAGAGAAGTAAGCTCACAAGTAATTATCAAGAAGAGAACTTGAATTAATCACTGCCCTACCAAATTCTCAACAATAGATTCCTCTTCTTTATCAGGGTTTTTACCAAGGATCAGTTTTTTTGTTGTGTCGGATTGAAGCCTTAGCAAAAGGTGGAGTAACTGTCACATCAAGGTTCAAGGAATGGGCAATTCAATTAAGTTGATATGCTTGATCTTCTTCTTGATATCTTGTTTTTCGGATTTTGTCATATTGATTCCTGGAATGTTTGTAGCCAAGTTCACCTTCTCCCTTCCTTCAAACTACCAATAATCTAAGCTAACGACTGTAAAGGGCAGAAGGGTGTTTCTTGTCATTATTCTGGCCAATCCCTGCCAATTTGGGTCGAAATATTTGTTGATCTCAAGTCCAAAATTTCTTGTTTTATTGCTTTCCAAATGGTGTATCACGTTTTTGCTTGAGTTGGGGACCTGTGCTGCCATACCAATCAAATTCTCATCAAGAACGGTTTCTTTGCCATCCACCTGTGTTTTTTGTTTGTCAAAATTCTTCACAAATTCGAATAATTGGTTTGCATAGTGGGTAACTGCATTCCTGCATAAGTATATCAAATATACTGCGCAGAGTGTTATTTCTATTATTTTTGTACTGTCCTTTTTGTTAATTTTAGGGCTAGATTGAAGGATTCTTCTCTGCTGTAGATAATTGCATTTTTAAACTTTTTCAACAATTTCACATTACATTCACCCCATATCATCATAAGAAATTATATAGAGAGAACATTAACATCAACAATGTAGTGGAACAATAAGGAACATTAGAAGAAAAACTTAGACAATGGAGACACCAGGATTTAGGTCAGAGACCAGGGAAAGACCCCACAAGGGGGAAAACCCAAAAATCAATTCTTCTTCTTCTTTAGAGATTCATCAAATGTTCAACAGAGATACAAGTTACAATTATACATGGCTTTCAACATCAAACACATTAGGCCTCCTAGGGCCAACCCTGAATCATACAAGATCTTCTTAAGGTGGCAGTAGACAAGACTATCGAGGAGGCCTTTACAAGCCCTCCACAAAACCTCAGATATATCTTCCAGCAATCATCAAATAAAACCAGAAGGGCTGCCTCCATATCTCTACCACTAGAAGCATATATATCCCTGTCTCTAGTAACATACATGTTACTGCCATAGGAGCATGTGTCACTGTTATGTGTCATGGTCATATCACTGTAAAGTGCTATTGTCATCACACTCATAAGAGCCACTGCCAAACATCACTGTCATAAGGACAAGTATTACTGCCATACAATCAGCCCTTACGGTTCCAAATACCCTGCCCTTCTAATAGCCCTGCACACTGGTACACAAGCTGCTCCTAATTTTGTTCACACTGAACCTCATCAATATCAATATGAAAGACATTTACAAAGCTCTGAAAGACATCATGTTTCTTCCCTTAATTACACTTCGGGCTGTGCTCTTCAAATGTCACTGTACACAGGCATCCAAACTAGGTCTTCAACATGATTCCTAGACCACAGAATTCACTGTTCATAGCCTTCATCAAGTTCAGCTTCTCATAGTCCCTTGCTCCATCCAAGTGCCTGTATTTAGCTTCTAAATCAAGGTCTGCTACATGCATCAATTCTGCCCTTGAATTTATTGTCAATGCAGCCCTAAATCACGTTGTCCAAGCACCTCTTGATGGACAGACTTCAATACATACTCCTGGGCACTCTGCTCCACATCATACAAGCTATTCACACTGATTTTCAGACCTTCCTTATCTGCCTGAGGCTTGACGCTGTCCCTGTCCAAAATTAGAGGTCAGATTAGGCCTCCTTTAGGTCTCGGTCTCCCTGAGATATCCCTGTGCATACCTAGAGGCCTTGTGGCCTCACTCAGCTGCCCATCTGAGGCTCGGTAGGGCCTCCTAGGGCTCAGTCCTTTCCTTAAATTTCTGAACAGAAACCCTACCTCAGAACAGAATTTCAGCCCTCTTTCCTTCGTTGAAACCTCAGACTTGTAGGCCGCAGATAAGAGAGATAAAATTAGAGTGATGGATAGTGATGAATCAGCTACAAGATTTCAGACTTGTTCTTCAAATGCTAGACTTCTGCTTGAGAGAGAGAGAGAGAGAGAGAGAGAGAGAGTCCATGTCCATTTCTAGATTCGGTCCCTTGTGTCCTTCCTCTAGCACCTTCGCATGAGAGAGAAGAAGACAGATGCATATGCTAGTTGAAGTACTTGTGTTGTGTGTGTTGAAAGAGCTCCAAAGCTTGTTTATTTATACTAGACGGAGGAGGTGCCAAGGGGGTGTCTTATGTGCAATATGACCCTTCATTTTATGAGGCCTACTTGAGGAAAAGCCTCTTTCAATTTGCTCTTGAGAATATCTAAATATATTTATCAAAAGCTTTGATGATTGCTTGCCCAAATAAATTTTATGCCACATTAAATAATAGGAGGAATACCAAGTTGATTTGAAGTTTGAACACATGAATAAGAATATTTTCCTTTACCCAAATTATATTCTCTTTTGGGGCAAGATGGATTCTCCTCGGGGTAATTGGATTTCTCTTGGGGAAATTCATCCCGAAGTTTCCCAAATTTCGACACTTTTCTAGTGTCACACCCAACCAAAGTTTCACTCTAAAGGTGGCAAAGGCTTCTCGAGACATAGAGGCGAGTAAAAAAGTGCAACCCTGATTGTCCTCTGTAACCCTTTCTTTCTACCACCAATTCTATTCTCACCTGCTTAAAATATAAGTCCTTTGTCATAAATAACTGTGAAGGAAGGTTCAAGTCCAAGAAAAAGAGCAAATAATTGCCTTCTTGCCTTTTGAATTATGATAATAAGGTCTGGTCTAAGATTATGTCCCCGAATAGAATGATGGCTCCTGCCCTCTTTAATCTGCTCCCGTGACTTAAATATAGCCTATAGTTCTCTACTCCAAGTCTGAACACCAAATGAACTGCTTGAGTATCTGAACTTTCTAACATTTAAGAACTTGGCAACATTTGTTCACAAAGGTTATTGGTGTTGGAGGTTCTGAAGTTAAGAGACTTAAGGAGAAATTTAGGTCCAATTTAGAGTGGTGAATTCAGTAGCAGGTTAACGGGGAACAAGGTTTTTTTTTGTTGCTTTTTACCATTATAAAAATCTGCTTGCAAAAATTCAGAATGTGTATCTGGTTCAAATACATCGAGTAAAATGACAATCTTTGTTACTTGTATGTCTGCTTCCTACTAAGATTAGGGCATGTTGAAAAACGTACCAAGGAGGTGTTTCCTAGTGTTTTTTGCCTTAGCCTAGGAAAACATGAGAACCCACCTTCTTAGTGTGACTTTATGTGGTTATTAAAGTCATGTGACTTTTTAGTCACTTTATGAGTTCTTAAAAGTACATTGTACTTTGTTATATTAAAGTGCCTTTATAAGAAAAAAAGGTACATGGTACAAAAAGTTATTAAGGTAACTAGAGGGGCTCATTAATGAAGGGGGGCTATAAGAGGGGGTCAATGGGAGATTAGATCTCCACCCTTGATGAAGGAGAGATGAGATCTAATCTCAGCCCTTGATTTTAGGGATATGTCTTCTCATCATTACGGAGACTAAAAAGGAGGAAAAAAGCAAAGCAAAGATTCATTCTTCATGTGTAGAGTTGAAGAAGTGAAAAGAGGAGGTGAGGAGAAGTAGTGAAGACTGAGATAGTCATTTTGCTGAAGGAGAGACAATATTGCAGCTAGGATAGGCAGGTACAGGCTCAAATCCCAAGGCTGGAAGGTGTCACGTAGACTAAGAAGGTTCAGGTAGCTACAATAGTTTTGTTGAAATTGTAACGAGGTTTGGTCTTCATAATTATGATTTTGTAAAAAGAGTCAAAAAATAATTTATTTGAGTCAAAAGAAAAATGATTTTTATCATGTTCTGTTTGGACATTTCAAAGAAAAGAAAAATTGAATTTTTAAGTTGAACTTGTGTCTCCATGTTGACCAAGTCGGCCCTCCAGAATTCTAGTTGGCTCAGCCTTTAGAGGCACCTTTTTCGGATGAAGAAACAACTATATATTGACATCTATTCTCCACCATTTGGCAAGCAATTCTGACTTCATCTGTGGAAGAGAAATTCGGATATCTGTGGCACATTTCTCTGTGGAATATGAGCTTCCTGAGGCACTACTTTTCTGCGATAATGCGAGCTACTTGAGGACTATTATCTTTGTGGAATGTGAGCTACTTCAGGACTATTACATCTGTGGAATGTGAGCTACCTGAGGCACTCTATCTCTGTGGGACGTGGCATATAAGGATAAACATGCGACAAACTTGTTGAATATCTTGTGAGCAAAGTTGTGGCAGAGTTTGGTCTATTGATGGAGGGCTGATGGCACTTGGATAATTGGTCTACTAGTCCGGTGTGATATGACTTGGATTTCTTTTGTTGACAAAGATTCTATAAGGAAGGATTGTTGGGTTTTCCCCTTGTGGGTTTTTCCCTGGCCATTGGCCTAATTTCCGGTGTCTCGTCTCTTATGCACCGTGATCTTTATTTTTTTTGTATCTGAATGGATAAATTGATAATTGTTTGATGAATAATAAAGAAAAGCTAAGAAGGAACAATAGATATCTTCACAAGTAATTATCATGATTAGAAATTCAACCTTGCAGTTGAATTTCAACATGGTATCAAAGCTATGGATTGAAGATTAGTCTGAATTTTGAGGTTAGAATCCGATTACATGTTGATGGGTTGAGTTCTCTATATAACCAAGTCTAGCTCAAAGTCCTAAAGCACTATGTTTCTTTAAAACAATGTGTACCTATGGTATTATCATCTTTGTAACTTAGCCCAAATTTCTGTGACACTCCTGTGGTTCATACGAGCTATTTGTGGCACCTATCTTCTATGAAAATTTGCGGACTTGAGGGTGCGGATCTGAAGCAGTTTATCTGAGGCCAAATATTTGATATCTGTGGAACCTTGTGAAGATTGGAAGTCAACTAACTATGTTGCAAATCCTGAGGAATTGCGCAAGTTAAGAAACTATGTTATGTCTCCATGAAAGGACTGTGATCTGAGTTATAAGAAATCTGAACTCTTCGAGGTGAGCACTATCATCTGAACTTTCTAAGGTTTTTAAGATTGAAGCCCGAATCCTAATGACTTCATTTCTATGGTATGGTATCCTAATGACATTTGAGTTTGTCATATCTGTGGAAGAGTGACAAGGTTAAGCTTGTAACAGTCCGAGACACTAGTTTGAGATGATAACTCTGTAAATTAAGGCCTAGAAGTCCGAAATCATCCTTGTATGTCCAGTAATATGAGCTTATCTCTATGGCACTAGTGTGAGGAGGATTCAAATCCATGATACTGTTTTCTATACATAATAGAAGGACAAAATATATATTACAGACCTGATGTCTCTTTGAACAAATTGAAGAATTTCTTGAATTGGTGTTGCTTGAGATCCAAGTTACAATACTACTTGTAGTGTGGCATATATGTATTAGTAGCAGTAATTCTTTTAATGCTCAGTTGTGAGATGGTTTATATAGGATCAAGGTCAGGTATGGAAGAATCTGTTTTTTGATAAGTTGATATGGCAGAGAGAACTAACATTGAACCATGTGGACATGGAAATCAATGAAAACAGGTCGAGTTCCTCTTCAAGGTCAAATATCTAAGCTATAGTATTGGATTAAATGTTGTTAAGTTGCTAAGGGGATATGAAATTCTAAAGTATTGATGCCAAAGTCTCTTGGGTATTGATATCTACCACGTTGAAATACAATGATTCTAAGAAACCAAATCAAGGTTAACTATTGATCAATTGATGATGTAAAGAATCTAGGGTCTTCGCATTTGGGGACTTGTAGATTGAGAATCTAGGGTTTACAAAACCCTAGCAAATTGAGAAGAGGCTGAAGGGAAACATCTTATCAAGCTATAATCAATGTGTTGGTGTATAAATCCTCGCAAGGGGTTGAACAAGAAAGGTCTAGGGTTTAACCTAGGAATGACAGTTTTCGATATGAGAAAGCCCTAGCTCTCGGGAATGACAAAAATGACATCATGCTAATGTTGAAGACAAGGATGAAGAAATTGCAATATAAATGCAATAAATCCAAGAGTAAGAGGGAGCTGATTTTTGTTAAAAGATAAGTATTCTATATATTCTCTCTTTCATTACTACTATTGACCACTGGAGTGGCACTTGATGATTATTTGAAGACTCCATGCCCAAGGATGTACCAAAGGACGCTTGTACCATCATATATCATCACATTACCAGAGTTTTTAGACTCTACTTCTTCTTCTTATCATTTTCTGCTGTACCCAGATTCCACACCCTGCAGGGAATTGTAATAAGTGATGTTAGTATGATGAGTTTTGAGTCATGTAATAGGCCTCGATAGCTTGGGACCTTGCTATCAAGTGAGTGTTACTCTGGGAGGTTTTTTTCACTTGGTTAATTATCATCTCCCTTCCAAGACTTAATAATTACTTGAGTTTTTTCCTCCAAATATACCCCAAAGCCGGAGTACGACTTGATGGTGAGGCCTTGGGTGAATCCTTGTGTCTAGGGTCAATGTATATTACCATACTAGGTCACAAAATTTTTTGTGGAATTTGGTTAAGTCTATGTAGTCATTTTTTAATTTTTTAAATTTCCCGCAGGGCTGAAATGGCAATACAATTTTTTATCTATAATGTGATAAGTGATGTCTAGAGAAGTTTTATGGTGTACGAGTAATAAAATTTGCACCTCTCACCCTCAAATTTCTACTATGACACACTTTGAGGAGTCAAAAATGTGTTTAGGACCCCCAAAACTCAACTTTCCTAAATTTAGTGGAAAATTGTCAATAAATTAGGATAAAAGTAAATTAAATGGAGAGAAATAAATTATTCCATGTGACAGAATGACATTAAAATGACTTGGAAACTATCCCAAGTCAAAAAGTTGAGTCAAGGGACACGTGGAGGATGATTGAGCACCTTACTTCATAAATGCACCACTCACTCATGAAAATCAAATTTCTTGGAGTTAATGCAATAGTTGCTAGTGGAAAATCAAACTTTTTGGAGTTAATGCAATAAAGGAATTATTGATGGATATTTGGTGGAGGATTTCATGGGAGCTTGTCTCACCTTAGCTTCACTTCTTCTACACTTAACACTCCACTTGGGATATTCGAGTTGCTCTTGGAGGGACCACACAACTCCTTGAGGATCTACGTTGAGCTTCATTGGGATTATCATTTGAGGTGGCATCACATGGTTTGAGTTTGGAGTTTGACTGGAGTTATCTACTTGTTTTGGTTCACACTTGGATTTGCTTATTGTGGTACATACAAAATTCAATTTTGCTTGAGGATCTCATATTCCCACATATGGAATTCGATTTACCTTGGTGTCTCTCTCATCTCCACTTGGAACTCGACTTTCTCTTCCTTGGGATTTGCTCATTAGCCATTTGTCATGTGGACTCTACTGTAATATCCCCAAATGGGAAAATGACAGTAATACATGCAACAATAGACTAAAACTACAACAAAATAAATCACACCATCAATACATGTGAAATTAAAGCCAAAAGATGAGCTGAGCCATTTTATTAATATCGGGAATTGAGTACAAAAGAGGCACTGTAATAGGTGCACCTAGGCCTGCTTAAGGCAAGCTGGAATACTTCTCAACACAAGCTGAAATGATTCTCTGCCACTGGCTCTACGTGGCTCTGGTGTTGCGTTGCTCTGCCCAAAAATGTTGCTGCTGTTTGACTTCGAACTGCTGGTTTGGCCGCTTCCACTGTTCAGAAAATTCCGGGCTTTTAACTCCAGAATCTACTCAGAAAAAGCACAAAAACCTGAGAAGGAATTGGCCAAATGTCAACCCCGGAATTTTGGCCCTATTTTCCCCTAACTCCACTAGCGGCTGGTTGAGTTAGGATCTTTGTTTGACACCTCAAACTTGCCCAGAAAATTTTGCCAAATTAATCTTGCCCTCTCCTCAATAAACCCAGTAAAACCCAGAAAGGGTTTGTCCTAGTTTTGACCTCGGAAGTTGGCCCTCTTGGGCTTGGCTCACCCAACTGTTGGGAAATTCGACTCCTGGTTGAAACTGCGGGTAGATGTCTCCAAAATGCTGCCAAAATCCCTGGTAGGAGGTGGCTAGCCTCCCCTCCAAATCCTTCGGTTGAACTCCTCTTCTCTCCTAGACTCCTGAGACTTCCTCTAGATTGCATTGCGCAATCAATGCACAGTCTCTGTTGCCTCTACGCAGTCTTGAAGGAGCTACTCACTCTTGCTACTTCTGCTATGTCAACTCCTCACCAAAATTGTGGAACTACTCCCCTGAGCACTCGAAGTCCCCCGAGGTAGAGGTTGAGATCTCCGCCTGAAGATCTCGTGTGCTAAACAACACGAAAAACTTGGCACCCGACACAAGCATGCTATGTCAAGATAACAATCAAAATAGAAGATGAATGAATGAGGAAATGAGCTGCCTTCACTTCCTTTTATCAATTGAACACCCAACGTTCCCTTGGGCCTACCATGGACTGCGTAGTCTCCTCATTCAGCCACTCATTGCGCTGCTCGCATAGAGCCTCTCGCACGCTGCCACCTAGGGAGCTGCCTCCAAATCGAATTCTGGCCACATGGACCCCATTAAGGCTACAATTTTTCCTTGTGAACTATAGGAGTAGGCTGTAGTTTCTTCCTTTTAATTATTAATTGTGGGTCTCGGCCCACCTTATTTCTGCTTGACATTAGAAACATCAAAATTTATGAAAAATTAATATTCTAATTAGTAGACTTGCTAATTGGGGATATTAGAGTCCTCCCCGCCCAAAAATTGCTTGTCCTCAAGTAATGCCTGAAAAAGCATCCTCTCTTGCTGACACTCCCCACTTTCACTGCAAAAATGTGCCAGGGTCCCAGATGTGCCATCGAATCATCCCTGACCTCTGCATCCCCTGATAATAAGGGATCCCTCAATACCCGGATCCAAAGCCATCCTGTCCAACATGAAGCTCTCTACGCTCCACTCACCATCCTGCCAGGAACAAGTAGTAGTAGCCCTCTGAACACCATCAATGAGTAGGGAATCATGATAATATGGCACTATGCCCAACTCCTCATGAAATTTCCCTACCAAGTAGTCCATCCCATGCACTCCAAGAGTAAACCCTCGAGGATACCACCTAATCCGTGTAGAGATAGCATCTCGCTCACATGAGCCCCTCCTGCTATCATCCCGCTAACCAATCTGCCATGCTAATGAAGTCCCCCACTCCATCAATGACTCACTAAAGCCAAATGGAAGATCTACATGATCTACCCATGTAGTATATAACTCATCCCTAAAGGTTATCGAGCTGTTTAGAGCTTTAATGCTCGGGTCCCCTGCTAATCTCGGAGAGGTGCCACCATGCTGACGTTGCGCCACTCTGACTATGAGATACTCCCCATCGTCCGGGGATTGTGTATCCTTCTCTCTTGGGGCCTTGTGGCAAAAAATCTATGAAGGCCAAGCTCATCTTGCCCGGGCATCTCCATGATGCTGATATCTACCCCTCCACTGCCAATCATGACCCTTAGCAACAACATGATAAATTTGCCTTGCCATGCAGTGGAGGTCTCAGTGCTCCTCAATTGGTCAAAACTAAGGTTGATTGGATCACTCTCTGCCATGTCCCTGCTCATCACATAGTGGAGTGATCCACCTGCCCAACAAAAACCCTAGATTCCCCAACCATACTGGGAGCTCACAACTCCCACTCCTCAGGGGATGTCATTGTGTAGCACAACTACCTGCTAGAACCCATCTGACCCTCATCTCTGACCCCTGTAAGTATCCCTTGGATGGACCCCAAGTATCAGGAGTCTGTCCCACACATGCGTACTTGCCTTGCTCCTGCCAGATCACATAATGAAATCCACCATCCCAACTCTTGATGATCCACCTGGACACTGCTCGGAATCTAGGTACCCTCCTGTAGATGACGTCTACCATCCACAGTCCCTCAAATGTGAGCCCAGGGGTGGATCATATGCTACGTTAGCAATCAACCACGCCATCCCTAAGCCTGTACCCATCAACTCGTGCACCTACCAAGTGTCTCAACTGGATAGTCTCCTCCCAGCTCATGACACACCGTATCTCATCCAAATACCTAGGGTGAGCCTCCCATGCCCTGCTACTTGAATGGAGAGTGTCAAGGGGCACCAACCAAACACTCCGCGACCGTAAGCAATACTGGAGGATGATGGGTGGGTATGTCCCAAAGGGTATGATCAAGAGTCTACTTGAATTCTCAAGAATAATCCTTCGGGCGACACTCGCTCTGCCTCGGATCTACTAATAACACCTTCATAGCCCTGTCCTTGCTAAACGTGGTGTCTCTAGATGCTCAACAAGATCGTCATCGATCCTAGGTGAGTTGTATCCCATGGTACTCCTAAGGCCCCTGTCCATAAGTCCCCTTGAAGGCAATGCTCCAAGAGCCCGCTGCGCCGTATCATGTGTCACTGCATACCACCAAGTGTCTCCGCACTCCTCGACATGGCACTGTATCCTGCAACCTGTCCTTGTACACCACCGGATACCCCTGGCTATGACTATACCATCCTATATTGTCATGTATTCCTCCTGTCTCACTGCACCTGTCACTCCCCACATGTACCCAATGCGATGTGAGGCACTCTTACTCCCCAACGCGGTCCGACATACTACAACACACCCCCATGCATCTCCATGATGTGGGCTACATCTCCCCATCTGCTCTGAAGGACCACTGCGCCTATCCTTCATAGCTGAAGTCCCCCATATGCCGATGAGAGAGCACTGTCTCTATATAATGCCCTGTCTGGTGGCTTGCCGATACCACCTCCTACCAGCTCCTGCCAAAGTAGGCTAATCACCTTGTGACTCCATGCATAGTCAATATGCTGAGATAACTTATGAAATGTGTAATCCCCTCTGTCGAAACATCCTGTCACTAGGGTTGTCCGGGGCTCTGATAGAGATCTGAAAATGTGTGTGCGCCCAAACATTAGGTCCATCGTGTAACAACTACCACCACCTACTGACTTTATGGTGTGATGGGAAATCCCACTTGGATCCCAACAACAATCCGACCCTCGTGTCCCCTGGTGATCCGTGGACTTTGCTGAAATGTGGGCAGAAGAAATGCTAGCGCACATAAAATAACACAGTTATTTTTGGACGAAAGTCCTTGGAAAAACCCAACTTGGGAAAATCGGTGCAGTAGTGAGGGTTTTATTTTATTATGCAGTAGTGAAATGTGAGTACATCTATGGATGCCCAACTGACACTCCTAAAAGCAAGAAAAACTGAGTAAAATACTAAAGGGAATTACCCTTGTCCCATAGGAATCTCTGGTTGGACTTCTCTATCAGAAACTCGACCTCTTAGTGCTTTGCATCAGCCTCTGCACTGCTCTGCGTAGTTGGCTGGACGACTTGCCTCAAACTGGGCTTTGATGAAGTCATTCTGCCTCTGGAAGCTGAGAAAATCGTCTCTTCGGCCTTTTGGGTCTCCTTCTCGGCCTCTGGAACTAAGAACGAATTTTTCTCCTCCCCAAATCGATTCGCGTGACTGAAGCACTACGCAGTCCCTCCACGCTGCCTCTCTAGGATAATTCAACTCGCTGCTGCCTCCCCGGATTTGGAAAATCTTTCCTCCGGCTCACTGTCTCTACCTCTCACTCACTACTTCGATCTCACTGAATCCCTCTCCGGCAACTAACAACTCCTACTTTGGAAATCGATCTTCCTATGAAATCGAACTACTCAAGTGTTTTCTCCAAGTGCCCATTGACTTTTTATGATCCTCTGTTGGGACTCTAACGACCAAGATTAAGTCTTAATCGATGGCTAGGATTAACTTGAAGTCTATCTGTGTGAGTTTCTAGATCATTCACACCTTGAATTAATTAATTCCGATTAATTAACCATATTCCCTAAGTTTAGACTTAGGAAATATTTTAAAACTGGCTAATAATCTAATTAAGTCACTTCTAGGCGGAATTTCCAAAAATGATTTTTGGATTTTGGAGATGTCATGTATTCTAGCCTCTGCACAAAATTTCAAGGCTAGAACACATCCGATGCTACAAAAACTAACACTCTCTCTTAACGAGGAATGTGTACTAATACTGCTGCACCCATCATAGCAATACTCTGTTTCTGCACAATCTCCTGTCACGTTCTTAATGTCTGGCCATATTGCCCACCAACCACTGCGCAACTCTGGAATGAGTTGCATTTGTGCTGCTGCTGACCCTGCTGAATTGCTGCCAACACTGCATCTGCACTGCAACTCCCTCTCATCTACTGCTGCTGCAGCTGCAACTGCAACATCTGCAACTGAGAAGCATCCAAAATACTGAACCATCTGTGTTTAGTATGATGCATATGTCACCCAAGTCTTGACTGCTACTAGCTTCTGCACTGTCTACCTAAGACTCTGCGCTGCTGCTGACACCGCACTGTGCCACCTGCACTATTGCCAACTCTGCATTGCGCTCCCCAACATCTGACTGCTACTAGTCTCTACAACCGTCACTCTGGCATTTGACTGCACCAAATGCCACTTGTCCATCTTGCTACTGAATACTGTGGGCCCCCATAGCCAGGTATTGATCCAAGATGGTGGAACTCCTCAAGAATCCTGCCCATCTGTAGCACTTTGAGGCTACAAAACCAAGTCACCCCACCTCACTCCTGGAGGTATATCGACAAACATCGTGAAGTCTAATCTACTCATATTGTTGCTACTACTCCTCTGCTAATGCTTCTGCAACTATTTCATTAATGATTCTGATCTCCTCAGATCTTGAAGTACTAGCTTCCATAGGGTTACTCCCTCTGAAACTAGACTCCCTCCGAGTCTCGATCTCCCTATGGGAAATCTCTCTACTCCCTCCTGGCAACTCGCACTGTCCTCCTGTACTAGAAATTGGACTGTGAAGCTCTGCACTGGGAATCTTCTGGCTGGAACTGCACCTGCATCCTGTACCTGGGCAATTCACACTGCTTGTGTCACTACAACTAGTTCTACAACAGTCTCCGGGGTACTGACTGCAACTAACTATGCAACGGTCATCAAAATGAATGACTGCACCTGCTGACACTATGATCCTTCTATTAATTTTGTTAGGCTCCCATTTCAAGGATACTGATCCATGTGAGAAATTTGTAGTAACTGGATCTAATTTGCTGCTCTTTTACGGATCCTGCCCATATGTGGCCATCTCTGACAATATCAAAAATCTCCTCTTCCCTTCTACTCAGCTGTTGCTCATCTATTCGCACTCCCTTCTGGAGTGAGAGACTCTGCTCACAACGACTGCGGATCTGCAAGGGAAATCGAACTTCTTGAGACTAGAAGTTCCCTGAGGAAATTTTCCCTCTGTGTGTGCTCTTCTTCCACTTGATGCTAGTTCTGCTCTAGCAAACTGCTGCAAAACTACTGCGTCTAGCTAGAGATTTGCTCTGCGAAAAATATTGGCTGCTCCCTCTGCCTCTGTAAACCCTCGATCTGGAGAGATCGAATTTTTCTGTCCCTCTCTCAGAAAAATCGATTCTCCACAAGAAATTCAACCTCTTGGCCAAGGTGACTGCGTTGCCCTCTGGGGTTTCGATTTGCTGCCCACACCAAACAACGAAACTCCTTTCTTCGCTATTGAGCTCTCTGGCTAATCATCTTCGCTCTGAAACCATGTGAAAATTCGGAAACTTGAATCCTATTGTAGCAACTGATATTATTTCTTCCAATTGTTAATTCTATTTAACAATTTATCTGTTGTTTCCTACGACAAATATCGAAAAAAATACACTACAACCTTCACAAATAAAAACTACGGAAGAAATAAGCGCTGCAAGAAATGCTAACACACCACATAAGATAACATAGTTATTTTTGGACAAAAGTCCCCAGGAAAAAAACCCAACTTGGGAAAACCGGTGCAACAGTGAAATATGAGTACATCTATGGATGCCCAACTAGCACTCCAAACAATAACAAAAACAAAGTAAAATACTGAAGGGAATTACCCTTCTCCCATATGCAATCTCTGGCTGGACTTTCCCTATCAGAAACTCGGCCTCTTGGTGCACTGCGTCAGCCTCTGTACTGCTCTGCGTAGCCGGCTGGACGACCTACCTCAAACTGGGCTTTGATGAAGTCGTCCTGTGTTATGTATATTTTATTAATTATTAGTTAGATATAGTTATATTAGGTTTTATTAAGTGAAAGGGCATGATCAAAGATCATGCCTCTTCACCAAGGGACACCATGAGGCTATATTTAAAGCCTCGGTGATTCCCCATTGTAATCATCTCTCATATCTCATCTTATATAAATAATAATATATACTTATTCAAGTTTACCAGAGTTTTTACACTCCATTGTATCGGAGCCATCTGTCTTCGGGATCTGTGTGATCACCCAAAATTAAGGAATTACAAGAAAATTCCAAAATTGCAGATTTTTTTAAAAACCAAGTGCTTGTGGGCAACAACATCTCTTTTTAAAAAGAAGAAGGAAGAAATATATATATATATATATATATATATATATATATATTAATAAAATAAAGAAGAAGAAGTTAACAAGAAAGAGGAATAAATTAAAAAAGAAATATATATATATATATATATATATATATATATATATATAAAAGAAAATAGTTCGAAAAAAAAAGAAAAGAAAGAAAAAAGAGATATATATATATATAAAGAAATATGTACATGTGAAGACAAAGTAAAATTAAAAGGAAGAGTAATTGCTCGTGGTTTTGGGCCAGGTATTAAAACCCATTTCCCTTTTCAAAACAACGTACCTTTTCAAAAACAAAGTGACTTTTAAAAACAACGTGATCTTTCAAGGTTAGCTGTCTTTTTTATATATATATATATATATATATATATATATATATATATATATATAATTCAAATAATAAAATAATAAAATAATAATAATTATTATTATTTAATATATATAATAATAATAATAATAATAATAATAATAATATTAGAAATTATTATTGTTCAAAAATAAATTTCGTTAATTAATTTAAATATTAATTAATTAATTAATTTAAAAAAGAGGGAAAAACTGGCAGAAAAATATTCCCCACCTCATACACGTCAATGTCTTCATCGATGTCGATGGCCGAATTCCAGAAGAAATTGGTGGATCTTGAGAAACAGATCAATAATAATTCATATGACTTTGGAAAAAGATTAGTCGATCTTGAAGGTACAGTTGCAAGACACTCCAACGACATCAACAAGGTTCATGATACGACAAATCGAATAGAAAGACAAATGTGGCTAAATCATTACGAGGTCACAGAAAAGCATAGCGAAGCAATGAACAAGATGACAAAACTCTTCAATAAGCTAAATGATAAGATAGATAAGTTAAGTCGGACACAACTTCCAATATTCCCAAATGTCGAACATAATCAACTAAAAAATTCAGCTAATTCAGATCATCATCATGAATATAACATGTTTGAAAAAGAGCAATTAAATGAGGTTGAATTGGAAATCAGCTCACATGAAGGCTATAGTGTTGAACCACCTAGAAGTAGAAACTCTGAAATCAACCATGAAAGTTATAGAGCTGAGAAACCAAGAGAAGAAAATGCAACTCAATCCACTTATAAAGCCAGTAATGCAACAACAAAAGTTATTGAAAACTTTTATATAAATGAAAATCCAATGGCAGAAAAAGAAACAATGTTGGTGAAGGAGCCACATAAAGAATTTAACGTGACTGTTATCACAGATGCAACAACAAACATAGTCGTTGAAAATGAAAGAATCCATGAAAATACAGTTTCTTATAAACAGCAAAATGTTTCATCCCCAGAATTGAAAGAAAAATGTGAAGAGATAAACACATTCGAAGCCACTGATACAGTGCCAGAAGCTGTTGAGGCCTTCGATGTTCACGCAGATATGGTTGTTAAGAAGGAAGTGTTTGATGATGAGGAGAAGTTGCATCGAACGATAATTGTTGGTAACTTACCTCTAAATCTAAAGAGAAATCACGAAAAATCACCAGAAGAACAAGGAATAGTTAGGAAACACGAAAAAGTCTTCCAAGACCTGCCAATAAAAATACCTCCTAATAAGGAACATGAACATCCAATAGAAGTCAAGAAAGGACCCGACCCTGTCAATATCAAATCTTGTCGCTATCCACATCACCAACATATGGAGCTCGAGAATATGCTTCATGATCTTTTTAAAATGTGGGAAGCAAGAGCCCACTGCTCAAGAAACCCAAGCGTTCGTCAACATTGTCCATCGTTATGTATGCTTTGAGGACAAAGCATCTTTAAGAGAGGGGCAATGTTATGTATATTTTATTAATTATTAGTTAGATATAGTTATATTAGGTTTTATTAAGTGACACCATGAGGCTATATTTAAAGCCTCGGTGATTCCCCATTGTAATCATATCTCATATCTCATCTTTTATCAATTATAATATATACTTATTCAAGTTTACCAGAGTTTTTACACTCCATCCTGCCTTTGGAAGTTGAGAAAATCATCTCTCCGGCCTCCTGGGACTCCTTCCCGGCCTCTGGAACTGAGAACAAATTTTTTTCCTCCCCAAATCGATTTTCCTGATTGAAGCATTGCGCAGTGCCTCTGCGCTGCCTCTCTGGGATAATTCAACTCACTTGTTGTTGCCTCCCCGGATCTGGAAAATCTTTCCTTCGACTCACTGTCTCTGCCCCTCACTTACTGCTTTGATCTCACTGAATCTCTCTCCTGCAACTAACAATTGCTGCTCTGGAAATAGATCTTCCTATGAAATCGAACTGCTTAAGTGTTTTCTCCAAGTGCCCATCGACTTCTTCTTATAATCCTCTGTTGGGACTCCAATGACCAAGATTAAATCTTAATTGATGGTTAGGATTAACTTGAAGTCGATCCGTGTGAGTTTCTAGGTCATTCACACCTTGAATTAATTAATTTTGATTAATTAACCATATTCTCTAAGTTTAGACTTAGGAAATATTTAAAAACTGGCTAATAATCTAATTAAGTCACTTCTAGGCGGAATTTGTAGAAATGATTTTTGTGTTTTGGAGATATCATGTATTCTAGCTTCTACACAAAATTTCAAGGCTAGAACACATCCGATGCTACAAAAAATAACATTATTTCCATTATGCTTTTCAAGTTATGTTGATGTGTAGTTATCTCATATTAGCATAAGGATTATTTACTTGCTCTAGGAAGAAAAATATTTTAGTTGATGTCAAATATATCTCTTGAATTTTCTCTCCATTGCATTTGATTAAGCCCATGTAGATCTAATTGGTTTTGGTGAAGTTGTGTAGAAAATATTTCTTTGATCAAGCTTCAAGTGTGAGGTGAAGTTCTCGAAGGAACCAACCCACTCTTGAAATATTCAAGGAGAACCTGCATTTGTCAATTGCCAAAATCTTATCATTCAAATTTGTCTTACAGGGATTTCTTTTGAGTCTTAGGCTCTTATCTCTTGCATTCAATCAATTTAATATTTATTTCTCAAATATTGTGCTTCATTTGCTAATATTGCTATTTTAAAGAGCTAAATCATGGCTAGGCGAAGAGGAGAGTTTACTCATACTCCTTGGCTTATCCTTTGGCAGATTATATTGTACACATATTTTGTAATTTTATTGAACTAATACTTGGTTTGTTTTGTAGCCCTCTCTAACTCGTTTCTTGTACAACTTGCAGGATTTATCTTTGAAACTATTAACAAGCTTGCTTGCAGGACCTTGGACTCTAATTTCCAGAGCTTTCTCTCTCTTAGCCGTGGCCATTAGGAGGCCTTCTTTGGCAAGGCCGAGTTCCATTTGGGTTGCATTCTCTCTCCCTTGTCCGTGGGCTCAAAGAGGCTTAGTCTCTCTTCTCCTCTTGTAAAAATATGAATTTTCTTATGCCTCTCTTTGGCCTCAAATGCAGAAATATTTCAACAAGGAAAAGTTTATGGTCTAAGGCTTCATTATAAGAGACTTTCCTTGAGTTTGGAGGCAGCTTCATGGTCTCTTACCTCTTGTAATTTTATAAAATTTCTGATTTTTTGAGCGTGGGTTTTACCCATTGGCATCCATGTCTCTCCACCTTTGGGAGAGGACTTGTGGTTTGATTTGTTGATATCTTTTCACTTACATGCATCTCATCTAATTGGCTAATTAACACAACTATGCATCTCACTCATTTTGCTTGCTATTACTTTGATTTTCTACAAGTCTTAAGCTCACTTAATTTCATAGCAAATTCGATTTTTATGCAAATATCTTTAACTTGATTTTATTTAGCTTGAATATTGTTCAAAGTTACTTATTCTTCACCATTGAGCACTGTTGTCGCACAGAATGTCTAGGCACCACGACAACGGCTTAGATCGGGGGCTGTCACCCTGATCCCCAATCTCTCTATCTAAGCTGTCTCCTTGCAAGCTAAGGGAGGTAGACCCTAACGATAATGAAGAAGGAGAACTGGTTGAAACCAACCAATTCAGGAGACACAGTTAGATAACCAAATACTTGTTAAGATTAATGAGATTTTATAGATCCAATTAGATTTGAAACTTTAAAACCAGTTCCTTGTGGAGTCAAAATATCCCGTTAGGAAATTAAAGTCAAGTAATTGATATGTAACTACTGCTATGAAAAATCAATCCACCACAATGTTATTCAATTTCTCAATTAATCAAACTGGAAGACAAGTTCTTTTCGATTCAACATTAGATAAACACCTTCGTAATTATGCATTAGCAATGTTCGATAAAGACATGTAATTTATCATCACTTGAAATATTCCCAAAGTTAACTTCAACAATTAATTACCAATTTCAAGTAATTTAAAACCACAATTAAAGCTCATTAAACGATCATCAACCAAGTCTAAGCATAAAAGATATTTCGAACCAACAATTTAAATTTCGAAACAAAATTATTAGCATGAGGGAAACCATCGAATTTAAATGTTAGACATTTCAAATAATTCCGAATTAAATGATATTCAAAATAATCCCAATTCAGAAATCTATAGTCAAACTTTAGATAGAAAATTAAAGCTTACCTTGACTATGTAAAATTTTTAAATTTTTTGAGAATTTATTCAGAAAGCTATAGTCAAACTTTAGATAGAAAATTAAAGCTTACCTTGACTATGTAAAATTTTTAAATTTTTTGAAAATTTTCTAAATTTTTAATTTTTAATTTTCTTTTTTTTAAAATCTAAATTTTATAAAACTAAAACCAAAAAATGTATATACAACTAAAGCTAAAACTAAAAATGAAAAAAGTTAAGAATTTTTTTATTTTATAATTTTTTTATTTTTTTATTTTTATTTTATTTTTTATTTTTGTTTTTATTTTTTATTTTAAATTTCAAAAAATCTAAAAAGTAAAACAAAAAAAAATCAAACTAATTAAAATCTAAACTAACTAATCAAAATCGAAAAAGTCTAAAGTCCAAACTAAGACTAAAACTTAAAAAATTTAAAACTAAGGCTAAAACTAATGCAAACTAAAAAAGAAGAAATCTAAAATCTAACGTGAACCTCTAAAAAACTAAAATCTAAATCTAAAACTTAAAAGTCTAAATCTAAAAATTAAAAAATGAGAAATCGCATATACGTGAATGTTATATTTTATGTAGGTCGATGATAGCTGTACGACTTGTACGGACAGAGATGCAAAGGTGGGCAGCGCAGGGTACGGACGTACGGATGACAGGGAGGAGCTGGGATGCAGGTTGACGACAAGGGAGATGACGGTTGGAGGCTGAGACAGCAGGAAATTGGCAGCAAGGAGGCATGAGAGAGGAAGCGGGAGTCAATGCATGAGAGATGGAGACGGCATGAAGTCTCACGCAGGATGGGACAACAAGGCAGGGAATGGAAGGACGTACGACAAATGTAGAAGATGGAGGCAGCGAGCATGAAGGGAAGGGCGGGAAGAGAGAAGCTGATGGCAAGGAGGGCAGCGTGAGGGATGAGGGAAATACGCTGTATGGACATTGGAATAGAAGAGAAAGATCAGTGAATGCCAGCTATGAGGGAGAATGGCATCAAAGATTTCAAATTTCTCTTTCTGTCCAACAGTAAAACTTACACAGAAATCCAGATTTAGAATTTGACTCGAATTTCTCTGCAAAATCCCGATCTTGAGGCACAATGCTGCCCAGATCTGCAACCAGACTTGATCTTGAGACCAGATCTGCAACCAAACTGATCTTAAGACCAGATCTGCAACCAGATTTGATCTGAGTCCAGATCTTACCCTCCAGGGCCTAGATCTGGCTCAGATCTAAAAATTTTCTGAGAATCTCCCTGTAAACATGCACAAAACCAGAAAAAACCCAAAACTATGCACAGAAAATAAACCCTTAAACCCTAGAGAATATTTGCAAATTTACAGTGCTAATTTACAGATCAGAAGCTCTCATGGCCAGATTTAAACAGTTCAACACAATTCAGAAAATAAAATTTAAAAGAGAGGCACAAGCCCAATAAATATCCCTGCAAAAAATGGAATTTAAGATAAGCCTAGAGAATTAGATCCGGAGGGCTCTTCAGATCTTATCTCCTGGGAGTCAGCTGGTCCAAACTAGGACTTCCCCAAATGCCCAGTTCTAACTCCTGAAGGTTTCTGCAAACTTAAAGTTAAACTGTCAAATTATTAGAGAAATAGTGATAAAACATAAAATTTTCATGAGCTAGAGATAACTGTTAACTCGATCCAATTAATATTTTTACTCTAGATCCAGTAACCTAAGCAAGATACCTGTACGTAGATTACTCTGCAAGAGCCATTAATAAAAATTCCATTAAAATAATCACCAACATAATTTTAAGAACAAGTTTACCATAAAATACTGAAGAGGAACACCACCATCAGAATAAAACCCCAAAATCTTCGTTTGTATTATTCCAGAAAATATTACAAGAGAGCTTCAAGAGCGAGTGCACGATCCAAAGATCGGATGATTGAAAGACTGACAAAGACCTCTAATTTATAAGATAAAATCTCCAACGGCTAGTTCAGTTGATCCATGTCAAAGTAATCTCGACCGTCGAAAATATTTGATCATCTTTTAATCTGGACCGTCGAAATTATAATTTTGCGGAAATTCGAATTTATCATTTAATTTATTTTAATTAACTCAAAAATAATATTTTTGAGTTAATTACCTCAAAATTTTGACTTTGACTTAACCCCCAAGGCTCAAGGGTCCAAAATTTCTTAAAATTCTCAATATCCCTTGGCCCGGGACCTTTAAAAATTTATTTTTTAAGGACCCACGAATTTTGCCTTTGAAGAATTTTAACTCACCTAGGACTTAGAATTAATTAAATTTCCGGCTTGGGATTTTTTAATTAATTTGGCTAGAAAATTTAATTAATTGACTCAGAGGGGATTTAATTATTTTTCCAACCCTCTTTACATAAGATAAATACATTTAGACACATAAAGGGGGAATACTCATTCGTATAGACCCTCAAATATCTACCCAATTCTGCGACTCAAAACATGATCCAGTAGACCTAGCAATCTGTAATAAAATGATCTAGCCAATTAGCTAGGATCATTCCTAGATTACTTTACAAAGACTCGATAGAAAACACTAGGACTCACTTAGCATCTTGACGACAAAATCCACCCTAGCTTTGGGGTGAGGCTAGAGGGGAAAACTTTGCCGATCACTTGTGTCAAGAAACACAAATGAATCAGTGAGACAAAAAACCTCCTAGAATAGAAATCGTCACCAACATACTAGGCTTACTTAGGTTGTTACATACATGGTGGTCTTACTTAGATCATTTACATCATAAACATGCAGAATGGGTTTACATCATTCATAAAACTGTCGATCGATGATGAAATCTGAATGGCGTGAATACGTCGAACATGATGAATCCCATTTAAAAAATGGGGGTGTACTGCTATGGGGTCGTTGACAAAGTGTGGTCAACAGAGCACATTTTACAATCTTAAGTTTTTGGGCAATTTTGCTTTACAAAGCAACATTTATTTTATGTCAAGCAAATATCTCAAGTTGAAGTTTCTTTCTTTCTTTTGCAAAGCTTCTTTTGGAGATCTTACATGCCCCAAGCATCACTAAAACTTACCTACAACTTAAGTTGGGTTATATAGACTTTAGGGACCCTCCTCCTCTATTGACTCTTCATTGTGAGATCCGAATTTTTGGGCGAGGGTGAGGTCTGAGGATTGGAGTTTAATTGAAATCTTGCTTTTAGAGTTTAACTAAAAAAATAAACCAAGAGCATACTTACATCACATTTTACTTTACTTGCAATTCCCATTTTATCTATCTTGATGTGTTTAAAGTTCCACTTGCAAATATCAATTTTCATTTCAAAAAGCACTTTTGATGCAAGTGTTGTGATCCCCTTAATTTTTTGCAACAATTTAATTTTCTTATAGTTGGAATATCGTTCCATTTCATGTTATTTCTTGTATGATCATTATGCTCATGAATGATTGATGTATCTTGTTACTTTGGGCATTCATTTTCAAGTATTACTTATTTTATGTTGCAATTGATGTTCATCTTATTGTCTTGGTCTAACTTCTGAATTCTCTATCATTTGTATCTTAATTTCATTTTAAGCAAACGATTGTTTACTTGAAGACACTAGTCTACATTTTGAATCTATATTTCAAGTTTGCTTATATGCTTGTTTAATGCTTGAAGGCAAGTTATTTTGAGAGACATTGACAACGATTAACTCATAGACTACTAATTGTTCTTCTTTTTGGCAAGATATCTTTGCATGCTTTGATTTATCAATTGATCACATATCTTAAAGGCATCCTTATATCTTGTACTAATTATTTTATTGTGCTAATAGTTTCTTGTTTCACTTTCAGGATTATTTGTGCTTCCATTTGAAAGTATTTCGTTTACTCTAAGAAAATATCTTTTCATGCTTATTTTATATGTTGATGGTTGTTAATTATTTCATTTCATATTGCTCACATCATATTTGCTTATAATCTTAAAAGGTAATTCATCTCACTTTAACATTCTCCTAGAAACCTCGCATATTTAACTTAGTTTTTCTTTTAGGTATCAACCCCCATAGCTAGCCTAAGAGATAGCTTAAATGGAGAGAGTTGGGAATAGGTGACAACCCCTTCTCTAGGTTCCTTGCCACCAACCACACCTTGTGGGGTTAAGGGCTTTTCTCACTAATTGTAGGTAGGTGTAGGTGACAGGGTCAACAACTAATATTGTTATTGTCTTTACCTTCGGATAGTCTATCTATATACTTTGCTTAATTTTATTTGTTCTTTCATGTCCTCCTAGTGAGGATTGCAGGTTGATGACAAGGGTAACCAAGACCTTGGCAACATATGAAGGAAAATGGAAGAATGTAGCAAAGCAAGAGGACTTTCCAGAATTATAAAAGATCGAAATGCAAGAGGAGTAGGCAGTCTGAGGTATCCCTTGATTGTATCTAAGAGAAGTTAAGCTCTAGCGTGTAGATGGCAGCACGGAAGCAAGAAGGTTCTCCCAATAAAAGGAAGAAAACATTTTTCCTCAGCTGTAAGAGTTACTCCAGATTTTTGAAAGACACGAAAAAGGAATCTCATGATTGAAGGCGGTCTTATAATTTGAGATTAGAGCAAGAATGATCTCGATAATTTGTTTCTAATGCAAGAGAGACTCATAAGTCAGAAGAAAAGGTATTTCCTTTAGAGGGAGCTAGAAGTAGAATTTGACATAAAGGATCTTGGTTCAATGCACTACTACTTGGGACTTGAGGTTTGGCAGAAACCTGGTAAAATATTTCTTGGTCAAGGGAAGCATGAAGATCCCTCTAGAGTTTGGATGATGGGTTGGTTCTCTGATGTATTTGATTCAATTTCTAGGATGGTAGTGCTGATGATGAGAAAAATACTACTTGTGGTTGTTTATGCTTGGGCTCTGCTATGGTTTCTTGGAAAAACAGGGAGCGAGGTTTTGTTGCACTAACCACTGTGAAGGAAGAATATATAACAACTTGTGTAGTTAGTTGTGAAGCAATTTAGCTTTGTAAAATATTTGATGAACCATTTGATGGTTTGTTGGATTTGACCATGATACTTGTAATAATGAAAGTTGTATGAAGATTATCAAAGAACTTGGTTTTCCATAGAAGGAGAAAGCACATTATGATTCGAGATGTGATGCAGATGGGAGCCAAGAAGCTAGAACAGATCTCCACAAATGAACATGTATCTGATGTAAGGGAAGTATGAGTACTTTCGAGACAAGCTTGGGCTTGTGGATTACTCCTCCCAGGTTGAGAGGGAGTGAGGATGGACACCTAGTTCTCCCTGTGCCATGCACTGTGGCTAGGACTATCACCAAAAGTCAAGCACATGGACATGGATAGGGAGAATGGTCGATTGGATAAGCATCTTGGATTGACATTCTTGTGTCGTAGTATGGCCGATTAGGATTAACACCCGAAGTCAAGTACATTGACCCGATTGAAGAATGGTCTGGTGGATTGAAATTTACTTGTGACAAGTAGGAAATGGTCCCGTGGAGGACATACTCTGGTGAACCTAGGTGGAGTATGTGCTAAGGGGGGAGGGGGGGGGGGGTCAGTTGTGTGGTGTCCTATTAAATTCCTCCCAACATTGTGCTCTAATCTAGTGGAGAGATAGAGCTTGCTTGTCAAGGTCTTGGTAATTTGACAATGTTGGTTATGATGATGTTATCATCAATGATGCTTATCAATCTGGATCCTTTCTTATAAGAAGTCTTCAACCTGAGAAGATCCTGATAAGTCATTATGAATACCTCCCTAGTTAAGACAAAGTGTTGAAATTGAAACTAGGTTGGTTAAAATTGGGTAGCTTCGATCATAATTTCATCATCAAAACCAGGGAGAAAAGTCACATTTGCACATTTGACCAAGTCGGCCTAGAGGACAAGTCGGCCCCAAAAGAGGAAAATGACCCTCATAAAACACATAAATAGACATTCGTTGACCATCATCATTACACATCACATCAACAAGTTCAGTCTGAAATTACGGGGCTACTCCACACGTGCGAAGGAGCAAGAAGTCATCTTTTTTGTTTTGTGTTTTCTCTTTTGTTGAAATTTGGTTATCGAAGGACAGGTGGTTCCCCAAGGCTTTGATCTTTGGCCTAGGGAAAAGTGTCCAAAAAGAATTTAATTTTTCTCCTAAAGTGAATTTATAGAGTTATAAAGTTAAATCTAATTTAAAAGTGACTTTAAGTGATAAAGTTACTAAAGTCTAATTTTAAAGTGACTTTAATAAAGTCAATGTGAAATTAGAAAGGAAAAGTGACTTTGGAAATAAATGACTAAGTGAGTCTTTATTAAAGTGGGGTGAATTAAAAAATAGAAAGTGAGATTTAAATGAGCATTCAATCTCAGCCCTAGATCTAAAGCTATCTCAACCATTAGATTTAGGGATTCCCCAAAAGTCACTGAGGGTTAGATTAAAGGAGGAAAAAGGAGGGAAAAAGTGATTCATTCTTTTATGAGCAGATTGAGAGAGGAGGAAGAGAGCTGAAGACATTTTTTTGGTTTGAGCTTGAGAAGGTGAAGGAGAGGCAGATTCAACAGTCTGTACAGCAGCAAGGGGCTGCACATTTTTCGAGGCAACCAGAGGCTGCATGAATTTCGAGGCAACAAGGCCGTATAACAGCACAAATTTCGAGACAACAGTTCGTACAATAGCTCGAGGCACATTTTTCGAGGAGAGGGACAACACAAAAATCGAGGCAAAGGTACAACAGCTAAAGGCACAAATTCCAAGTTGGCTGTGCATAGTTTTTGAGGCAGCTAGCACGGATTTCGAGGAGGCACTTGCTGTATTTTTTCCGTACAGTCCGTATGACCATACAACTAAGTACTGGGCACGATTTCCAAGACTTTCATTTGCTGTAATAAATTTCTGTTTTGAGTTTTTTGCTGTTTTGGCATGTTTTCCAAGGCGGAGGCAAGCACGAAAAACTATATAAGTCTATACTTTGTTCGTTGGAATTTTTTCTGTACATTTCACTTCTCTGTAAAAGCATTTTCCAGAAATAAGAAGCTTTCGAACTAGTTTTCCTCAAGAGTTGTAGGGGGTTTTTCCAGGGTCATATTGACAAAAAATCAACGTGTCAAAATTCTGTGTGGCTGATTTATTTTTCTGAGTTTTTATTTCTGTATTTCAGCATTGCAAAATTTCCAGAATTAGTGTTTTCAAAAAATATTTATTTTTCCAGCTTGTTGAATGTATGGCTATGGGAATGGGCATTTAACTTTATGGGAGAATTAAGGAGAAACTGAAAATCGGGGTTGGGTTATCAAATTTCTACATATTTTTTGACGAGCGTTGACTCTCTTTGACTGGGCTATTTCTTTGCTACTTTGACTTAGTTCTTGAAGGAGACTTTGATCAAATCTTGACTAGAATATTCTCTCTTTGCGTTGACCAAATTTATGGGCACATTTTCTGAGGTTGACCGCCCCAAAAGAGGAAAATGACCCTCATAAAACACATAAATAGACATTCGTTGACCATCATCATTACACATCACATCAACAAGTTCAGTCTGAAATTACGGGGCTACTCCACACGTGCGAAGGAGCAAGAAGTCATCTTTTTTTGTTTTGTGTTTTCTCTTTTGTTGAAATTTGGTTACCAGAGGACAGGTGGTTCCCTAAGGCTTTGATCTTTGGCCTAGGGGAAAGTGTCCAAAAATAATTTAATTTTTCTCCTAAAGTGACTTTATAAAGTTATAAAGTCAAATCTAATTTAAAAGTGACTTTAAGTGATAAAGTTACTAAAGTCTAATTTTAAAGTGACTTTAATAAAGTCAATGTGAAATTAGAAAGGAAAAGTGACTTTGGAAATAAATGACTAAGTGGGTATTTATTAAAGTGGGGTGAATTAAAAAATAGAAAGTGAGATTTAAATGAGCATTTAATCTCAGCCCTAGAACTAAAACTATCTCAACCATTAGATTTAGGGATAACCCAAAAGTCACTTAGGGTTAGGTTAAAGGAGAAAAAGGAGGGAAAGGGTCATTCATTCTTTCATAAGCAGATTGAGAGAGGAGGAGGAAGAGAGTTGGAGACATTTTTTTGGTTTCAGCTTGAGAAGGTGAAGGAGAGGTAGATTCAGTAGTTTGTACAGCAACATGGGGCTGCACGTTTTTCAAGGCAGCAAGGCCGTACAATAGCACAGATTTCGAGGCAGCAGTTCGTACAATAGCTTGAGGCACATTTTTCGAGGAGAGGGAAAGCACAAAAATTGAGGTAAAGGTACAATAGCTAAAGGCACAGATTCCAAGGTGGCTGTGCACGACTTTCGAGGCAGCTGGCACATATTTCGAGGAGGCAGCTTGCTGTATTTTTTCCGTATAGTCCGTACGTCCATATGGCTGTACAACTAAGTACTGGGCACGATTTCCAAGACTGTCATTTGCTGTAATAAATTTCTGTTTTGAGTTTTTTGTTGTTTTGGCACGTTTTCCAAGGTGGAGGCAAGCACGGAAAACTAGATAAATCTGTACTTTGTTTGCTGGAATTTTTCCTATACATTTCACTACTCTGTAAAAGCATTTTCCAGAAATAAAAAGCTTTCGAACTGGTTTTCCCCAAAAGTTGTAGGGGTTTTTCCAGGGTCACATTGACCAAAAATCATTGTGTCAAAATTCTGTGTGTGGCTGATTTATTTTTCTGAGTTTTTATTTTTGCATTTCAGCGTTGTGAAATTTCCAGAATTAGTGTTTTCAGAAAATATTTATTTTTCCAGCATGTTGAATATATGGCTATGGGAATGGGCATTTAACTTTATGAGAGAAATAAAGAGAAACTGAAAACCGGGGTTGGGTTATCAAATTTCTACATGGTATCGGAGCTATTTTGCTAAAAAAGGCAGTTTGGGACAACAAGAAGGAAAAATTACAACAAGCTGATTTTTCATTCAAAAATTACAGCAAGCTGATTTTTTCACACAGAAAACATTCCCTTTACTACAAAAATGTTATTTTCAGTTTATTAGGACAACAAACATTTCTTTGGGCTTGAGGGTGGAGGATAGGTTAGATGGGCATAGTACCTACAGTGTTTGGAAGGAGAGAATGCAGAGCATATTTGAGGAGGCAGAAGTCTGGGATATCATGGTGCATACCGCACATAACCCTGTTAATGTGCCTACTGATGCTGTTCAGTTGGCAACCTTTAATAAAAAAAATAACAAGGGTAAGAGACTGATTCTAGATGGAATCAATGACCATTGCATTCTTCATGTGAGAGGAAAGAGATATGCTTATGAGATGTGGACAGCATTGACCAATCTCTACAAGAGTACCAATGAGAACAGGAAAATGGTCCTAAGGGAGAAACTGAAGACCATTAAGATGGGTAAGATTGATAGTGCAGCTGGATATCTCACAAAGATTACTAATGGGAGAGATGCATCAGCAGAATTAAGAGGTCATTCCACCCACCGAGTCAGCAGACAAAGTGAATGGCTCTTCCTGCTTCATGGCCGAACTTTTGCCGATAATGTACATGTGTAGGGTCTTTCTCTTTGGGAGAGGCTCTGGGATGATCGTACAAGGGTAAAAATCGTAAAGAGCCGCCTTGGGGGCAGCCAAACCAATGAGTGGCAGATGAGGATGTAGCACTGTTGGCAGAACGCAAGAAAGGAAAAGGGAAGAAGAAAGCTTCCACAAGCAATGGTGGGGGCAAAGGAAAAGGTAAAAGTAAACAGGATAACACACAGAAGGACTATTCCAAGGTGAAGTGTTGGAATTTTCAGAAGATGGGACACTATGCAGTTATGTGTCTGGAGAAGAAGAATAAGAAGGGGAAGAACCAGAGCATGGCAGCTTCAGCAGAGGTTGAGGACTTTGCAGATCGTTTTGATCGGGAGTTTGGGTTCACTGCGTGTGAGTCCTCTAGTGCGGGATCATCTGCCATAGAGGTTCAGAGGGAGCATGCATTTCCCTCGATTAGCGGAGCATCTTCGGGCATCTGGTATGTGGACAGTGGGGCTTCACGTCACATGACAAGAGTCCGTGAGTACTTTTCAGAGCTTATATATAACGATATATGTATACTTGAGAGATGACGCATTGTTAGAGCAATGGTGAGTATACGGACATTTACACGAAACCCAAACTTGAAGGTGTCGATGTTCATATGTGCGTGATGAGGAAGAACCTCATATCCGTCTCAAACATCGAGGACAGAGGGTAGCATATCATATGAGAGGAGCCACGAGAGATCCTGGGCGCCCACCGGGACTAATAGAGGATTATGTACACCACAGAAAGGTGTACAAATCTGTATTTCAACCCTTTTGCACGATAGGCATCGGGGGCCGAGCCAGCGTCACAGAGTCATGGTGAGATTTGCATAATCACAGGATGGGGCATGTATCATGGAGCCTGAGGGGACTGAAGGAGATCACTACAGCAAAGATTGGTGATCACTTTGATACGCAGGATGTGTGAGCCACACCACAAACTCTTTTCCTAGTAGTGACAGTAGATCGACTGGGATACTTGATTTGATTCATTCCGATGTGAGCGGTCGGATGTCTCATGTTTCCTTGAGTGGATATGAGTATTATGTATTATTCATTGATGATCACTCCAAGAGGACTTGGATTTATTTCTTGAAGACCAAGAGTGAGGTCTTCAAGCGGTTTCAGGAGTTTAGAGCTCTTTTGGAGACTTAGACAGGTCGGAAGATCAAGTCCCTGAGGTCGAACAATGGAGGAGAGTACACCCTTGGTGAGTTTGTTGATTATTGTGCGAAGGCAGGCATTAGGAGGGAGTTCACAGTTTCTTACAACCCCTAGCAGAACGGGGTTGCGAAGAGGAAGAACAAATCCATTGGAGGGGCTGCCAAAGCCATGCTACATGATCAGGGGTTGCCATTGTTTTTGTGGGCAGAGGCTTGCAACACTGGTGTATATTTGCAAAACAAGAGTCCGCATCGTGCCTTGGGGCATGTGACTTCGGAGGAGGCTTTTGCTGGGAAGAAGCTTGATGTTGGTCATCTTCGTATCTTTGGGTGTATTGCATACTCCTATGTACCCAAGGAGAAGAGGACCAAGCTAAAGCCCACTGCAGAGAAGGGTGTCTTTGTGGGCTACAATGAGACCTCGAAGGCCTTTCGGATTTATATTCCTGCACAGAGGAGAGTTGTTGTCAGGCGAGATGTGAAGTTCAAGGAGGACAAGGCTTTCAAGAGGTCACGGGAGTTAGAGTATCTAGATCAGCGAGACCCTCAAGAGCAGCTGAGTCAGTCGCAGGGATCCAGTGGGCAGGGATTAGGAGGATCTGGAGGTACATCGATTAGGTGTCAGGTCCATCAGTGAGCAGTGGCTCGCAGAGTCAGAGGGGTGGTGCTTCGAGTAGCATGCAGAGCAGTTCACAGAGAAGTTCACTAGGGAGTCCACTGATGGACAGTTCACACGGTACTTCAACATCTACAGGTTCAGGTTCAGGCAGGAGGACAACAGACAGACAGTTAGGAGTTCAAGCTTTTGATGAGGAGGATGAGTTTCATTCTCCAGTGGGAGAAGTGTGCTCAGGGAAGAGGAAGCCCAAGTGGCTTCAGGATACCTTGGGAGAGGCCACATCTGTTGCTGGGCCTAAGAGGCCAATCAGAGAGAGCAAACCACCTGATAGGTTCTGTAGCTATATGGCAATGGTTGCCAACATCCTTGACTTTGAGCCTTCTAGCTATGAGGAGGTAGCTAGCCAGCAGGTCTGGAGAGAGGCCATGCAGGAGGAGTATTATTCTATCATGAAGAATGATGTTTGGGAGGTGGTGCCGAGGCTTGAGGGCAAATTCGTGGTTACTTCCAGATGGCTTTACAAGGTAAAGCATGCTACAGATGGCGGCATTGAGAAATTCAAAGCAAGGTTTGTGGCTAGAGGGTTCTCCTAGGTAGAGGGAGTTGATTATGAGGAGACCTTCGCTCCTGTGGGTCGATATACTTCGATTCACTCCATCATATCGATAGCAGCAGAGATGGGTTGGAAGATCCACTAGATGGATGTGAAGACCGCATTTCTCAATGGCTTCATACAGGAGAAGGTGTACATTGAGCAGCCACAAGGCTTTGAGGTGCATGGGAAGGAGTCTCATGTGTGCGGCATCGAAGAAGGCCCTCGAGGACCGGGCGAAAGCTCCCGGTAGCCGGCATCCAGGACAGACATACTTGCAGGAGATGGGTTTCACAAAGAGTGGTGCAGATCTGAGCCTTTACTTTATTGTGATAGGTGAGGAGCCTCTCATTCGGGTGTTGTATGTGGATGACTTGGTCATTACGGGTGCAGAGAGGTTCATAGAGCACTGCAAGAGAGATCTTGCGTCGGAGTTTAAGATGAAGGACTTTGGCTTGATGCATTACCTTTTGGGTTTAGAGGTGTGGCAGGAGGAGGGGCATTTCTTCCTGGGCCAAGGGAAGTATATTGTTGACATCCTTGGTAGATTCCACATGGAGGATTGTAGACCCATGTCGACACCGATGATCACCAACTGGAAGAAGCTTCACGCTTCAGATTCCGAGTTGGTGGACCCCACTTTGTATAGACAACTGATTGGTTCCTTAATGTATTTGGTCAACACCAGACCAGATATATGTTTTGCAGTCAACACGATGAGGCAGTTCATGTGTGAGCCCAGGAGGGTGCACTGGGTTGTTGCAAAACACATTTTGTGGTACTTGCAGGGGACATAGACAACTGATTGGTTCCTTGATGTATTTGGTCAACACCAGACCAGATATATGTTTTGCAGTCAACACGATGAGCCAGTTCATGTGTGAACCTAGGAGGTTTCACTGGGTTGCTGCAAAACACATTTTGCGGTACTTGCAGGGGATAGTGGATTATGGTCTGGATTATATGCAGGGGGATGGAGTGAGATTGGCAGGTTACACTGATTCTGATTGGGCAGGTTGTGTTTCTGATAGGAAGAGCACTTCAGTGTGCTGTTTTGGGTTGGGTTCCGCAGTGGTGTCGTGGTTCAGCCGGAAGCAGCAATCAGTAGTATTGAGTTCAGCGGAAGTAGAGTACATGGCAGCCAGTCTAGCTAGTTGTGAGGCCATCTGTCTTTGCAAGATGTTGTTTGGCTTATTTGGTCAGCCGTTGAGACTGTCAGTGATTTACTGTGAAAATCAGAGTTGCATTAAAATCACAAAGAATCTACTATTTCATGACAGGTCAAAGCATATTGGCATCAGATATCACTTCATCAGAAACTATGTTCATAAGGGAGCTGTGAAGCTTGAGTATATTCCCACTGATGAGTAGGTTGCAGATTTTCTTACCAAAGCCTTACCATGGGGCAAGCATGTCTACTTCAGAGACAAGATGGGTGTGGTGAGGAACACCTTCCTCGGTAAGAGGGAGTGTTGAAATTCGGTACCGGAGGACAGGTGGTTCCCTAAGGCTTTGATCTTTGGCCTAGGGAAAAGTGTCCAAAAGAATTTAATTTTTCTCCTAAAGTGACTTTATAAAGTTATAAAGTTAAATCTAATTTAAAAGTGACTTTAAGTGATAAAGTTACTAAAGTCTAATTTTAAAGTGACTTTAATAAAGTCAATGTGAAATTAGAAAGGAAAAGTGACTTTGGAAATAAATGACTAAGTGAGTCTTTATTAAAGTGGGTGAATTAAAAAATAGAAAGTGAGATTTAAATGAGCATTCAATCTCAGCCCTAGATCTAAAGCTATCTCAACCATTAGATTTAGGGATTCCCCAAAAGTCACTTAGGGTTAGATTAAAGGAGGAAAAAGGAGGGAAAAAGTGATTCATTCTTTCATGAGCAGATTGAGAGAGGAGGGAGAGAGCTGAAGACATTTTTCTGGTTTGAGCTTGAGAAGGTGAAGGAGAGGCATATTCAGCAGTCTGTACAGCAGCAAGGGGTTGCACGTTTTTTGAGGCAACCAGAGGCTGCACGAATTTCGAGGCAGCAAGGCCGTATAGCAGCACAGATTTCGAGACAATAGTTCGTACAATAGCTCGAGGCACGTTTTTCGAGGAGAGGGACAACACAAAAATCGAGGCAAAGGTACAACAGGTAAAGGCACAAATTCCAAGTTGGCTGTGCAAAGTTTTTGAGGCAGCTAGCACGGATTTCGAGGAGGCAGCTTGCTGTATTTTTTCCGTACAGTCCGTATGACCATACAACTAAGTACTGGGCACGATTTCCAAGACTTTCATTTGCTGTAATAAATTTCTGTTTTGAGTTTTTTGCTGTTTTGGCATGTTTTCCAAGGCGGAGGCAAGCACGAAAAACTATATAAGTCTATACTTTGTTCGTTGGAATTTTTTCTGTACATTTCACTTCTTTGTAAAAGCATTTTCCAGAAATAAGAAGAAGCTTTCGAACTAGTTTTCCTCAAGAGTTGTAGGGGGTTTTTCCAGGGTCATATTGACAAAAAATCAACGTGTCAAAATTCTGTGTGGGCTGATTTATTTTTCTGAGTTCTTATTTCTGTATTTCAGCATTGCAAAATTTCCAGAATTAGTGTTTTCAAAAAATATTTATTTTTCCGGCTTGTTGAATGTATGGCTATGGGAATGGGCATTTAACTTTATGGGAGAATTAAGGAGAAACTGAAAATCGGGGTTGGGTTATCAAATTTCTACATATTTTTTGACGAGTGTTGACTCTCTTTGACTGGGCTATTTCTTTGCTACTTTGACTTAGTTCTTGAAGGAGACTTTGATCAAATCTTGACTAGAATATTCTCTCTTTGTGTTGACCAAATTTATGGGCACATTTTCTGAGGTTGACCGCACAGTTTGACTAGGGTTTGATCACAGGTCTATCTATCTCCTTTGACCAAAATTTACAAGAAGTATTTTGACTCTGTTTGACCAAGGAAAGAAGGTCGAGAAATTGACTAAGAATATCCTATGTTGACTAAATTTTTTTGAGCTTTAATTGTAGGCTTGACTGAGAATTGTAGGACTACGTTGACTGTGGTTGATTGAGCTTCCACATTCCAAATTTCGGCCTTTTGTTGCAGACTGATATGTTTGACCAGATTTGAATTTCTCTCATTATTGATTGGTTGACCTAGAGAGTCAAAGCATTGACTTTGACTGGTTTATGGATGTACTATTTGGACTATCTATCTCATTTTGAACATTAATTGACTAATAGAAGAAGAAGAATTGATTATGGGTTTCCCTTGGTCTTTGACCAAAATCTCTGTGTCTCATTGTGTTTGGCTATCTTCTATTGTGAATTATTGTTTTCTGTCTATATGTAATTGCTTAATTGTTGTTGGGGTGAATGAGATTGAATGAAATAGTTTTAAATGATTATAACAACATAGAACATTGTGAAAATTAACATGGTTTCAGAGTTGAGGTGAAGATTAGTGTTTGTAGACCAGAGAAAACCCCTTTGAGACAATTCCATTGCTGATAGGGATCAACTTTTTTGGACAAGATGACTACCTCCTACTTCAAGTTTGAAGAGAAGCTGAATGATGCCTCCAAGTTTGCAGCATGGAGGGCTAGATTGGATCTTACCCTTGAAGAGGATGATGCGATGGAATATATGCAGGGCTAAGTAGCTGAACCTCTTGAGAATGACAATGCCAGTGCCAAGTCTAGTTACAAGAAGGGTGGGATCAAGGCCAAGAAGATCATCAGTGATTCTCTCGAGGACCATCTCATAACCTATGTGTCGAAGCTAAGCTGAAGAATTCAAAGGAGATGTATGACAAATTGATTCTGATGTATGAGGTCAACAAGCTCAGCCAAGTCATTTCTTTGAAGGGTCAACTCCATGACATCAAGATGTCCAAGTCAGAATTTATAACTACCTAGTTCATGAGAATCTCTCATATAATATATCAACTTCTTTCCATTGGAGAAGTCATACCTGATAGAGGGCTTGTGCAGATGACACTTTGTGGGCTCTCCATGTCTTGGGAGAAATTCATTACGAGCATTTTCTAGGAAAGAGTTGCCTACATTTGATGAGATTTTGGGCAATTGCACTCAAGAAGAATCTAGGCTCATTTCTAGAGGAATAATTCATAGACGAGGAAGGAGAACCTACAAACTTTGCAGCCAATGTCAAGAAAGGGAAAGGAAAAACTTCCAAATGGAAGCCAAAGAAGGTAGCCCCAACTTTCAATAATAATAGAAGGGACCTGTTCAAAGTCTAATGCTACAGGTTTGACAAATTTGGCCACCTTGCTCGTGATTGTCTTGATAGAAGAAATGCTCAAAGGCCTAAAAACAACAATAGTGGCAACAACAACAACTTCAACAATGAAATGAGAGGAAGAGGTCCTGTTGCCCATGCAAGTGTTGAAGAGACCCAGTGCCCCCATAAGAGGTCCAAGAACACAAGGTATGACAATAATGTTGCTAATACTCAATCTGAATGTTATCTCGTTGTTGCTTTTTCTAGCTCATCTTCAGATAACATTGATAGTTGGCTAGTGGATAGTGGGGCATCTAGACATTTAATTGGGTATCTTGAAGTCCTCTCAAATTTGGTTGAGAGGGACACTAATTTAAATATTATACTTGGGGGGATAATTCTCCTCATCTTGTCAAAGGGTCTAGTTATGTTTCTTTTCATTTGGAGACTAGTCTAACCATTCATCTACAAGATGTGTTGTATGCGTCGAGCTTGAAGAAGAATCTTGTCTCCATTTCTGCTATGGAAGACAAAGGGTTTAGATTTGCATTCATTAATAGAAAAATCCTTGCCTAGCCAAGGAGATCTAACTTGAGAGAAGCCTTCACACTTGGTGTTAGAAATGAAGGCCTATACAGAGTTTGTGGTTGAACAATTGAAGCATTGGTCCATGATACCACTAATTAGTGTGGGGTTTGGCACTAGAGATTTGCTCACCTTCATTACAAGGCTTTGCCTGACTTGAGCATAATGTTTTAAGGGATTCCTCGGATTCAAGTTGATCATGAAGACGTAGGTCATGGATGTGCCAATGGAAAGAATGTCAAGGGACCGTTCTCTTCTAGTAGCAACAAATCTAAAGAGATTCTCCAACTCATTCATTCTGACCTTTGTGGACCCATTTCGGTGACATCTCTTAGAGGATACTTGTACTATGTGATCTTTGTTGATGACTTCTCCCATAAGACTTGGATCTTCTACTTGGAAACCAAGGATCAAACCTTTAACATGTTCAATGTCTTCAAAGCTCTTATGGAAAATCAAACTGGAAAGAAGATCAAGATATTGAGGATAGATAATGGAGGAGAATACACTTCAAATGGATTCAAAGACTTTTGCAAAGATGTCGAGATTAAGAGGGAGGTGTCTGTTTCTTACAATCCTCAATGAAACAGAGTTGCTGAGAGGAAGAATAGGTCTATCTTGGAAGCAGCCAAAGCCATGATTCATGATAAAAAACTTCCTATGTTTTTGTGGGGAGAAGCATTGGGAGACAATACTCCTAAAGAAGTATTTGTAGAAATTTCTATTTTCCCACCCCGGTTTTCAGTTTCACCTTATTTCTCCAAATAGTTAAATGCCCTTTCCCATAGCCTTCCATTCAACAAGTTGGAAAATAAATATTTTCTGAAAACACAAATTCTGGAAAATTTTCACAGTGCTGGAAATTGCAGAAATAAAAATCAGCAGACTAAAACAGCCACACAATACATTTTAACACAGTGATTTTTGGTCAACATGACCCTGGAAAAACCCCCTACAACTCTTGGGGAAAACCAGTTTGAAAGCTTCTCTTTATTTTCAAAATATTACTTTTACAGTGATGCAGAAATTTACACAGCAAAAAATTGCAGCAACTTCGAAACTAAACTTATCTCGAAAACTATGCCAAACTCCACCTCGGTTTCCGTGCCCACAAAACAGAAAAATTACAGCGGAAATTACAACGTTCAAAACTATACGAATAGCCTCGAAAACAGCGCCAGAATGGCTGTACGGCCTCCCTCGAAATCTGCAGTTTTCTCTCCTCGAAATTTGTGCCCACTTGCCTCAAACTTCGTGCTCTGCCCTGCTGTACAGATTTGCTGAAAGTTAGTGCTGCTGCCCTCCTTCTTCTCACTGCTCAGAAAATTCTCTTCAGCTTTCTCTTCTTCTTCTCTCAATTTGCTCATGAAAGAATTAATGAATGAATTATCTTCTCTCCTTTTCCTCCTTTAATAGAACTCTAAGTGACTTTTGGGTTATCCCCAAATCCAATGGCTGAAATAGCTTTAGATCTAGGGCTGAGATTAAATGCTTTTTTAAATCTCACTTTCTATTTTTTAATTCACCCCACTTTAGTAAAGACCCACTTAGTCATTTATTTCCAAAGTCACTTTTCCTTTCTAATTTTACATTAACTTTATTAAAGTCCCTTTTAAAATTAGACTTTAGTAACTTTTTCACTTAAAGTCACTTTTAAATTAGATTTTACTTTATAACTTTATAAAGCCACTTTAGGAGAAAAATTAAATTCTTTTGGACACTTTTCCCTAGGCAAAAGATCAAAGCCTTAGGGAACAACCTGTCATTTGGTAACCAAATTTCAACACTCCCTCTTACCGAGGAAGGTGTTCCTCACCACACCCATCTTATCTCTGAAGTAGACATGCTTGCCCCGTGGTAAGGCTTTGGTAAGAATATCTACAACCTGCTCATCAGTGGGAATATATTCGAGCTTCACAGCTCCCTTCTGCACATAGTCTCTGATGAAGTGATATCTGATGCCGATATGCTTTGACCGATCATGAAATACTGGATTCTCCGTGAGTTTAATGCAACTCTGATTATCATAGTAAATCACTGAAGGTCTCAATGGCTGACCAAATAAGCCAAACAACATCTTGCGAAGGCAGATGGCCTCACAACTAGCTAGACTGGCTGCCATATACTCTGCTTCCGTTGAACTCAATGCTACTGATTGCTGCTTCTGGCTGAACCACTACACCACTACTGAACCCAACCCAAAACAGCACCCTGAAGTGCTCTTCCTATCAGAAGCACAACTTGCCCAATCAAAATCAGTGTAACCTGCCAATCTCACTCCATCCCCCTGCCTATAATCCAGACCATACTCCACTGTCCCCTGCAAGTATCACAAAATGTGTTTTGCAGCAATCCAGTGAACCTTCCTAGGCTCACACATAAACTGACTCATTGTGTTGACTGCAAAACATATATCTGGTCTGGTGTTGACGAAATACATCAAGGAACCAATCAGTTGTCTGTACAATGTGGGATCCACCAACTCGGAATCCGAAGCATGAAGTTCCAGTTGGTGATCATCGGTGTCGACATGGGTCTACAATCCTCCATGTGGAATTTGCCAAGGATGTCCACAATATACTTCCCCTGCCCCAGGAAGAAATGCCCCTTCTCCTGCCACACCTCCAAACCCAAAAAGTAATGCATCAAGCCGATGTCTTTCATCTCAAACTCCGATGCAAGATCTCTCTTGTAGTGCTCTATGAGTCTCTCTACAGCCGTAATGACCAAGTCATCCACATACAACACCAGAATGAGAGGCTCCTCACCTATCACAATGAAGTATAAGTTTGGATCTGCCTCACTCTTTATGAAACCCATCTCCTACAAGTATGTATCTATCCTGGAGTACCAAGCTCTGAGAGATTGCTTCAGGCCATAAAGGGCCTTCTTCAGTTTGCACACATGGGACTCCTTCCCATGCACCTCAAAGCCTTGTGGCTGCTCAATGTACACCTCGTCCTGTATGAAGCCATTGAGAAATGCGGTGTTCACATCCATCTGGTGGATCTTCCAACCCACTCTGCTGTTATCGATATAATGGAGCGAATCGAAGTATATCGAGCCACGGGAGCGAAGGTCTCCTCATAATCTACTCCCTCTACCTGGGAGAACCCTCTAGCTACAAACCTCGCTTTGAATTTCTCAATGCTGCCATTTGCAACATGCTTTACCTTGTAAAGCGATTTGGAAGTCACCATGGATTTGCCCTCAGGCCTCGGCACCACCTCCCAAACATCATTCTTCATGATAGAAGAATACTCCTCCTGCATGGCCTCTCTCCAGACCTGCTGGCTAGCTGCCTCCTCATAGCTAGAAGGCTCAGAGTCAATGATGTTGGCAACCATTTCCATATAGCTACAAAACCTCTCAGGTGGTCTGCGCTCTCTGACCGGCCTCTTAGGCGCATCAACAGATGTGGCCTCTCTCAAGGTATCCTGAAGCCACTTGGGCTTCCTCTTCTCTGAGGACACCTCTCCCACTGGAGAATGAAACTCCTCCTCCTCATCAGAAGTTTGAACTCCTGACTGTCTGTCTGCTGTCCTCCTACCTGAACCTGAACTTGTAGACGCTGAAGTACCGTGTGAACTGTCCATCAGTGGACTCCCTAGTGAACTGCTCTGCGGACTCCTCTGCATGCTGCTCGAAGCACCACCCCTCTGACTCTGCGAGCCACTACTCACTGACGGACCAGACATCGTCATAGATGTACCTCTAGATCCTCCTGATCCCTGCGCACTAGATCTCTGTGACTAACTCAACTGCTGTTGAGGGTCTGGCTGATCCAGATACTCGAACTCTCGTGACCCCCTGAAAGCACGGTCCTCCTCGAATCTCACATCCCGCCTGATAACAACTTTCCTCGAAGCAGGAATATAGACCCGAAAGGCTTTCGAGGTCTCACTATAGCCCACAAAGATACCCTTCTCTGCGGTGGGCTCTAGCTTGGTCCTCTTCTCCTTGGGTACGTAGGAGTATGCAATACACCCAAAGATATGGAAGTGACCAACATCAGGCTTCTTTCCAGAAAAAGCCTCCTCTGGAGTCACATGCCCCAAGGCACGATGCGGACTCCTGTTCTGCAAGTATACAACAGTATTGCAGGCCTCTACCCACAAAAACAAAGGTAACCCCTGATCATGTAACATGGCTTTGGCAGCCCCAATGATGGATCTGTTCTTCCTCTCCGCAACCCTGTTCTGCTGGGGGTTGGAAGGAACTGTGAACTCCCTCCTAATGCCTACCTCCGCACAATACTCAACAAACTCTCCAAGGGTGTACTCACCTCCATTGTCCGACCTCAGGGACTTGATCTTCCAACCTGTCTGTGTCTCCACAAGAGCTTTAATCTCCTGAAACTGCTTGAAGACTTCACTCTTGGTCTTCAAGAAATAAATCCAGGTCCTCCTGGAGTGATCATCAATGAATAACACATAATACTCATATCCACTCAAGGAAACATGAGACATCCGACCGCTCACATCGGAATGAATCAGATCAAGTATCCTAGTCGCTCTGCTGTCACTGCTGGGAAAAGGGGATTTGGCAAACTTGCCCATCGCACATCCTCTGCATGTATCAATGTGATCAGTACTGAAATCTAGCACACCTGTAGTGATCTTCCGCAATGTCCTCAAGGCTCCATGATACATGTGCCCCATCCTGCAGTGCCAAATCTCACACAGCGGAGAACTGCTAGCTCTGCTGTCGGTGCTACTGCTCAATGCCATAAGGGGCTGAAATGCAAACTTGTACACCTTTGCATGGCGTACACCTATCACTCTAACTGACTCAGCTGGACTACCCCTGGGATATATCAGCACCTGTCCTCTCCTGAACAATATCTCATACCCTCTGCCCTGCAATGTTGAGACGGATATGAGGTTCTTCCTCATCCCTGGCACATATAAAACATCTGACACCTTCAAGGGAGGTTTGGGTTCCCTATCAAATGTCAGTGTCCCCACACCGACTACTCTAACAACACTGTCATCATCGAGTACTACCTCTATATCAGTGCCACTCTCTGAAAGCTCTGAGAAGTACTCACGAACTCCTGTCATATGACGTCTGTCCACATACTAGATACCCGAAGATGCTCCGCTAGTCGAGGGAAATGCATGCTCTGCATTCTTTCTCTCCAAACGCTGTAATTACTCTGTCCATCTAACCTATCTTCCACCCTCAATCCCAATGACATCCTTGCTGTCCTAAAAACTGAAAATAGCACTGCTGTAGTAAAGATAAAATATCTGTGTGAAAAATCAGCTTGCTAGAATTTTCTGAGTGAAAAATTAGCAACCTGTAATTTTTCTCTTTGCTGTCCCAAACTGCACTTTCAGCACCCAAGCTCTGATACCATGTAGAAATTTCTATTTTCCCACTCTGGTTTTCAGTTTCACCTTATTTCTCCAAATAGTTAAATGCCCTTTCCGATAGCCTTACATTCAACAAGCTGGAAAATAAATATTTTCTGAAAACACAAATTCTGGAAAATTTTCACAGTGCTGGAAATTGCAGAAATAAAAATCAGTAGCCTAAAACAGCCACACAAAACATTTTAACACAGTGATTTTTGGTCAACATGACCCTGGAAAAACCCCCTACAACTCTTGGGGAAAACCAGTTCGAAAGCTTCCCTTTATTTTCTGAATGTTGCTTTTATAGTGATGCAGAAATTTACACAACAAAAAGATTACAGCAACTTCGAAACAAAACTTATTTAAAAAACCGTGCCAAACTCCACCTCGGTTTTTGTGCCCACAAAACCGGAAAATTACAGCGGAAATTACAGCCTTCAAAACTGTATGAACAACCTCGAAAACAGTGCCGGAATGGTTGTACAGCCTCCCTCGAAATCTACAGTTTTCTCTCCTCAAAATTCGTGCCCACTTGCCTCGAACTTCGTGCTCTACCCTGCTGTACAGATTGGTGAAAGTTAGTGTTGCTGCCCTCCTTTTCACTGCTCAGAAAATTCTCTTCAGCTTTTTCCTTCTCCTTCTTTCAATCTGCTCATGAAAGAATTAATGAATGAATGACCTTTTCTCTCATTTTCCTCCTTTAATAGAACTCTAAGTGACTTTTGGGTTATCCCCAAATCCAATGGTTGAAATAGCTTTAAATCTAGGGCTGAGATTAAATGCTCTTTTAAATCTCACTTTCTATTTTTTAATTCACCCCACTTTAATAAAGACCCACTTAGTTATTTATTTCCAAAGTCACTTTTCCTTTCTAATTTTACATTAACTTTATTAAAGTCACTTTAAAATTAGATTTTAGTAACTTTTTCACTTAAAGTCACTTTTAAATTAGATTTTATTTTATAACTTTATAAAGCCACTTTAAGAGAAAAATTAAATTCTTTTGGACACTTTTCCCTAGGCCAAAGATCAAAGCCTTAGGGAACCACCTGTCCTCCGATAACCAAATTTCAATAGTATTTACAGGTGTGAAACCGGAAATTGGACATTTGTGAACCTTTGGCTGCCATGTCTACTTTCATGTACCAAAGGAGAAGAGATCCAAGCTAGAGGCTTCTAGAAAGAAAGGTTCATTTGTTTGTTATTGTGAGAATTCTAAAGCTTGCAGGATATATGTGCCAGGTCAAAGGAACATTTAGTTCAACCGAGATGTAAATTTTGATAAAGATGTTTCCCTTAGAAAAGCAAGGGACTCTCTTGTCCCTACCAACATTGAGAGAAGAGATGGTACTAGGGATGTAGATGCAGAGCCATCCTTGTTAGAGCCTAACCTTCTAGATGATCCTATGGCACCTTTGGATCCTTTAGATCCTCCTTCTAGGAAGAGACCTTTATGGCTTCGTGATACATTACAAGATGCATAGACACTCAACCCCGAGGGCACCTTCAGGGAGAGCAAGCAGCGTCGCAAATATCAGGGATATATTGCATTGATGAGCGATATGATATAATTTGAACCTTGCAACTATGAAGAAGCAGAGAAGGAACAAGTTCGGAGAGATGCTATGGCCAAAGAATATCAGTCCATCATGCAAAATGATGTATGGGAAGTTGTTCTGAGACTTGAGGGGAAGTTTGTTGTGACTTCCAAGTGGATATACAAAATTAAACATGTAGCTGATGATAGTGCTGCGAAGTTCAAAGTGAGATTCCTGGCTAGAGGATTCTCCCAGAAAGAGGGAGAAGATTATGATGAGATATTTGCACATGTTGCCTGAGACACTACCATCCGTTCCATCATTGTTCTTGCTGCTAATCAAGGTTGGAGTCTTCATCAAATGGATGTGAAGACAACCTTTCTTCATGTCATACTTAAGGAAGAGGTGTACTTGGAACAACTGCAGGGCATTGAGGAACATGACATGAAACCCATGGTTGCTGATTGAAGAAATCCCTCTATGGTTTGAAGCAAGTCCCCAGGCTTGGTATGCTCAGATCGATGGATACCTGAGGAAGTTGGGATTCACCAGAAATAGTGTTGATCTGAACCTCTACTTCAAGGTTGTCTGAGGTATTCTTTTGATTTTGGTTTTATATGTTGATGACTTATTCTTGACAAGAGCGAAGCCTCTAATCATCTAGTGTAAGAGGGAGCTTGCCTCCGAATTTGAGATGAAATACTTCCTGGGTTTAGAGGTGTGGCAGAGACCTGGAGAGATTTTCCTTGGCCAAGGAAAATATGTTGTCAAACTCTTGGATAGATTTGGGATGGTGAATTGCAAATCCATGGCCACATTAATGGAGGCAAACTTCAAGAAGTTATGTGGTGAAGTTGTGAGACCAGATCTAGCGGATCCTTCTTTGTACCAACAATGGATTGGGGCTTTTATGTTTCTAGTCAACACAAGACCAAATATATGTTTTGCGATTAACATCTCGAGCCAGTTCATGGTGGAACCTTTGCATGCTTACTGGGTGGCTGCAAAACATGTGCTGAGCTAAGTTGCACGAAACGGGGAAACAAAAACGAGTTTTCGAAACGGGAAGCGATACGAAACGCGACCTCCCCAAATTTTGGAAACGGGGAAACACGGTGTATATATATATATATATATATATATTAATTTAAATTTATATTATAATTTAGGACATTTAAGAAATGTTATGTGAAATCGTCTTTTTATAAGTTTAGAAATCCATCTAGAAGCATCAAAGAGACAAAAAAACAATTAAAATAATATTAGAAGGCACAAAAACAGAAAAAAAAAGGAAAGGCGGAAGGAAATGCAGAGGAAATGCGGCTGTATGGCCGGGAAATGCATTTTCGGCCGTACTGGCAAAGTTCGTATGGGAAACGTACCAGTACGGCCGGAAACACGTTTCCCAGCCGTACGGTATGCATTTCAGTGTTTCTGTTTCATTTTTTTAGGGAAACGGGCCTTAGACCCACGTTTCCTGCAGCTTAGGTGCTGAGATATCTACATTAGACGATCAACTATGGACTGAGATATACCTCCGCTGATGATTTGAGACTGCATGGATTTACAAATGCAGATTGGCCTGGGAGTGTTATTGATACAAAGAGCACATTTGGATGTTGCTTTAGCTTGAGCTTTACAATGATTTCCTAGATGAGCAGGAAGCATAAATTTGTCACTCAGTACAATTGAGGTAGAGTACATTGCAGCTAGTATTGCTAGATGTGAGGCAATGTGGTTTTTGAAGCTCTTTGCAGAGTTGTTTGATCATGAGCCAGATATAACCATGATATATTGTGACAATTAAAGAGATCAGACTTTCAGAGAATCCAGTGTTCCATGACAAGTCAATGCGCATCGAGAGCAAGTACTACTACATCAGAGATATGGTACAGAGAGGAGCAGTGAGGCTCCAACACATTTCGAAAGATGAGTAGGTTGAAGACATTCTCACCAAGACTTTGTTGAAAGCAAAATTTTTATTTTTCAAAGAGTGGCTTGGGGTGCAGGATAATGTATCGCTCCCCGAGAGGGTGTTGATTTGGGGTAGCATCATATGTGCTCTAAGTCTCAAATTTTGTGGAGAGGCTTAGACACATGTATTCCAGATAACCTAGAAATTATTTGGGGAAATTCCAGCCAGAGACGGTTTTATTTAATAAATTTATTATTTTTAATGAGACCCTAAGTCTAAACTTAGGAAATTAAAATAATTAATAGGTATTAATCTAAACTGCGGGTGTAATTTCTAAAAGAAGACGGGGATCAAGCCAAAATGATCTTAGCCATTGATTAGCTTTTAATCTGGGTCGTTGAATGTCAACGAGAAGATTATTTAAGGAAGGCTTGATGACCATTTGGATATACCTCGAGAGGATCAAGAGATCGATTTCTTTAGTGAGCAGTGCTCAGGGAGAAACTTCGATCTAGAGATATTTGTAGAGAGGGGCAGAGACAGTGTCGAGAGAAAAATCTTTTTCGGTCGAAGAATCATTAGCAGAGAGGGCAAGGAGAGATCCAACAGGTCCAGCGCAGAGCCAGAGAGGCTGATGCAAAGCCACGTAGGGCTACGCAGAGGGCAAAGAGGAAATCCGAAGAATTTGTTGAAGAATCAATTTCAAAAGCCGGAAGCCGGGGTCTAAGACTGGGAGGCAAAGATCGAAGATTCTAGGGAGTAGATCGATCAACAAACTGAGTGACATAGTGCCTAGAAGGGTTGATGTTGGGACTGCGCAGAGTTAGCACATATCCTGTTAGAGGCATCTCATTCAGTGGCCAGATCAGCTGGATTTTCCTGTGATAGTGTGAGGTAACCTCACTAATCTTTCTGTTAGTGATATTCTCTATAACTGAATTATCCGGAGAGACATTCATAGATGTATTCAGAAATTACTGCGGCTTAATAAGAAAACCTTGAAATCAGCTGCACCAGTTTTCCTGCATTGGGTTTTTCCAGGAATGTTTGTCCAAAAACAACGGTGTCCTGTGATGTTTTTCTTTATTGCTCAGTTTGTTGTTTCAACATATTAATTAATTAAGTGAAGGCTGCAGTAGTAATTTGCTTCAGTGTTTTCGGTAGAACACCGTAAATAACTTGTTCATTTAATAGCAAGTATGTGAAGTAATTTCAGTTGGCTGCAGTACGATTCCGGACTTGGAATTTTCACATGGTATCAGAGCATTGCAGGTGAAACAAGAAGAGTAGAGCCAGTGTTGGGCAGGAGGTCGACTAACTACAGCAAGCAGCAGTTCGAATCCCCAGAGGGATTGTGCAGTCTAGGCTGGGAGGGCTAAATTTTCGAGGAAAGTCTCTTTGAGTGAGTCGACAGAGAGGAAGGACTTCCAGATCGATGTTTTGCTGTGGCAGAGGGAGCAACACAGAGCCTCAACGTTAGTGCTGGTGGGACGTAGTTTTCTGCAGGCAGATCCTCTTTTGTTGGGCAGAAAGTTGTCAGAAGGAAGAAAAGAAGCACAATGAGGGAATTTTCTTCCTTGGGGAATTCCTAGTCAAGGAATTCTATTTTTCAAGATCTAAGCAACAGATCTGGGTGGCTGACCTACCATCTCCAACAAGGAATGCATAAGCCAGTCCAACGCTGCGCAAAAGAGAAAGAGAGATAGCAAATTCGATATTTTCTTGACGACATAAATGGCAACTCACGAGCTTAGAGATCCGGATCGGTTGGAGGGTGCCTGCAACTATGTAATCTTGAAGGCGAGAATCTCATGCCTTCTAGATGAATACAATATCAAGATTTTCGTGGAGAATACTGTAGTTGTGCCTACAGATCCAGATCAACTGAAGAAGTACAAGGCTGATATGGCGAAGGTGAAGAGACTGCTCCTAGATGGAGTCAAGAATTACATAGTGTCCCACATAGCCAGTAAGGACAAGCTAGGCAGATGTGGGAAGCCTTAGCATTGCTATACGAAGGATCTTCCGAGCAGCGAAAGATGTACTTAGAGAAAAAACTGTGGTAGACACATATGCAGAAAGGGGAGCATATAGATCCGTTTCTCTCGAGACTTCAAGATAATCGTGATCAATTAGCAGCCGTGGGGTCCACACCTCATTCTAAAACGATGGTAAGGTTGGCCCTCAACGCAGTCTAAGAGGAATGGAAGGTCTTCGTCCAAAGTATTCTAGGCAGAGAAAGAGTGTCGAGCTAGGAGGAGATGTGGGCTGCTCTTTAGCAAGATGAATTAAGGAGGGACCTAGTCAAGTGTAAACTTGATGGCAGCAGCGACAATGGGTTGAAGAAAAAGGAGGAGGAGAATGCAGCCCTAGCATCTAAGGGACAACAAGAGCAGCGAAGACAAAAGAAGGATGTCTCGAAGATTAAATGCTTCAGTTGTGGTGAACTCGGTTATCCTTTGAAGAAAAAGGACAAGGACAAGGACAATAAGCATGATCGGAAGGCTGTGCCCGCAAAGATCGAAGAAGATGAGTATGCCATGAGTGCCCACACATCTCCAGGAGGGAGATGGGACGACATTGAACTGTAAGTTTGCAAGAGCTTCAGTTTGCCGGGATCCTTGAGGAGTCCACCTCTTGGATCACGACCTTGCTACGGGAGCCCAAGATCAGTAGTAGCAGGCTGGAGGAGTTTCAGTTGGTGCAAAGGAGTGTTGGAGCGACAGATGCAGTGGCTAGAGCACTAAATCTGAGCAGCGCAGTGCAAAGTTGCAACAGTGTAGAGAGGCATAGTCTAGAGCAGCAACAACGCAATGGTTTAGAGGGACAGCGTGGGACTAGTAGTAGTCAAAGCTTCAACATCGATATGTATCCATAGTGAACACTTGTTCAAATTTTGGATGTTTTTTAGTTGCTTCTCTCAGCAACTGAGTTGTGGTGCAGAGTTAGCAGTGGTAGTGCTAGCAACAACATAGATGCAACATTGTAGAGGGAGTTGTAGTAAGGATGCAGTGTTGGGAGTGGCAATGTCAGCAAAAGTACAGTTGCAGTAGCAGCTCAGTAATTGGTGGATATCATGTTAGACATCAGCAGTGCAAAGGGAGATGCTTTAGAGTCAGAGCAGTGTGCTGTAGGGTATATTGCTAGAGCACATTCCTCACTAAGAGGGAGTGCTGATTTGGGGTAGCATCGGATGTGCTCTAAGTCTCAAATTGTGTGGAGAGGCTTAGACACATGTATTCCAGATAACTCAGAAATCGTTTGGGGAAATTCCACCTAGAGACAGTTTTATTTAATAAATTAATTATTTTTAACATGACCCTAAGTCTAAACTAAGGAAACTAAAATAATTAATGGGTATTAATCTAAACAGTGAGTGTAACTTCTAGAAGAAGATGAGGATCAAGCGAAAATGATCTTAGCCATTGATTAGCTTTTAATCTGGGCCGTTGAATGTCAACGAGAAGATTATTTAAATAAGGCTTGAGGGCCATTTGGAAACACATTGAGAGGATCGAGAGATTGATTTCTTTAGTGAGCAGTGCTAAGGGAAAAACTTCGATCTAGAGATCTTTTGCAGAGAGGGGCAGAGATGTATTCAGAAATTATTGTTGCTTAATAATAAAACCCTCAGATCTGCTGCACCGGTTTTCCCGCATTGGATTTTCTGGGGACGTTTGTCCAAAAACAACTGTGTCTTGTGTGATGTTTTTCTTTATTGCTCAGTTTCTTGTTTCAACATATTAATTAATTAAGTGAAGGCTGCAATAATAATTTGCTTAAGTATATTCAGTAGAACACTGTAAATAACTTGTTCATTTAATAACAAGTAGGTGAAGTAATTTCAGTTCGCTGCAGCAGGATTTCAGACTTGGAATTTTCACAGATTGAACACTGTTGATCGAGAACACTGAACATATGCTCTCCCCTAGTCTTTCGACTAGCTATTGACTTGGTGAGGGGGGAAGAGTGGCGAAGCTCCTAGGTGTGAGGATACTCCTTAGAGCCAAGGACTTGGCTGAGTACATGCCCCAATATGCATCCTACCCGCAAGTCACCTTGTGTCTTTATTGACCAAGGGCCATGGACTTGGTTAAGCTTGTTAGGATTTCCACCCATCTTTGAATCCGGATTCGTATTCATATCCGGATTTGAATTCCTATAACTTATTGTGGCAATGAAAAATAACCAAGTATTGAATGTTGTGGAATGTTCTTGGTATGTTTTAGTTTAGTTAGATTTCACTTGGATTTAGATTAATTAGGTTGACGGATATGTGGTGATCCGTATGAGTGTGTAATGTGAGATGTGTGATTGCAATAAAGTAAATCTAACTGAGGTGTGTTTCCTCTTCTATCCTTATCCTCATTAAAATATAATCAACGACTTAGATCATATTGACTTAATCTCTGTCTTTTTTCTAGAAGTTTCACATCCAATTCTATTAATATACTTTAATTATTTTAATTCCCTAAGTTTAAACTTAGGCTCCCATTAAAAATAATTAATTATTTTAATAAAACCCCATCTGGGTGGAATTTCCCAAAATGCTTTCTGAGTATTTTGGTATGCATGTGTCTAAGCCTCCCTGCAAAATTTGAGACTTAGATCACATCCGATGCTACCAGAAATCAACACTCCCTCTTAGTGAGGAATGTGCTTTAGTAATACTTCGTGCTGAAGCACTACAATAACTCTGTAACATCTCCCTCTGCGCTGTTGGTGTCTGACACTATTGCCCACCAACTACTGCGCTTCTGCATCTATGTTGTTGCTGACCCTGTGTACTGCTGTCAACTGCTACTGCACTGCAACTTTGTTGCTTGATGCAATAGAAAAAATCCAAATAATGAACTAATTGTTCAACATGATGCATGTGATACTGAAGATCTGACTTTTGTTAGACTTTGCACTGACCCTTTGAAGCTATTGCACTACTGCTAACTCTGCGCTGTGCCTTGCTGCACTACTGCTAACTCTTCCCTGTGCTGCTGAGACTCTGGCGCTCTCTAGCCACTGCGATGTCACTTCGGCACTTCTCTGCACCGACACTCTAGTCCATCCTGCTACTGCTGATTTGGGCTCTCGTAGTGAGGTACTGATCCATGAGTTGGACTCCTCAAGGTTCTTGCCCAACTGCAGCTCTTTCGAACTTTAGTTCTAGATCACCCCAATTGTCCCTTGGAGATATGTGGGCAATCATCGCGAACTCCTCCTCGATCGCGAACTCCTCCTCGATCCTTGCGGTTGCAGCCTGCTGATTATGTTTCTCATACTTGTCCTTCTTTTTGAGAGGACACTGCATAGTGTAGTGACCCATCTCACCACACGGGAAACAATGATCTTTGAGACGTCGTTCTTCCACCTTCGTTGCTCCTGCTGCCCCTTAGATGCAAGGGCTGCATTCTCATCCTCCTCCTTGTGCTTCGTCCCGCTGCTGCTATTACCATCAAGCTTGCACTTGACTAAGTCTCTCCTTATCTCTTCCTGCTGAAAAGTTTCCCACATTCCTTCCCAATTTGGAGACTTCTCTCTGCCCAGGATACTCTGGACAAAGACTTGCCATTCTTCGGAAACAAAATTCAGGGCCAATCTGACCATCTCTGTGGCCAGAGGTGCTGACCCTACAGATGCTGGCTGATCTCGAACATCTTGAAGCTTTGATAGGAACAAATCTATGCGATCTCCCTTCTGCATCCTTGGAGATTGCATATTTTCCTCCAAAAACATCTTCGTTGCTCGGAAGACCCCTGGTATAGTGTAGCTAATGCATCCCACATCTCCTTGGCAGTCCCTTTGCCAGAAATATGTGAGACAATATGATCCCTCACTCTGTCGAGGATCAACCGTTTAGCCTTTGCCATATTCTTCTTGAAGGCTTTTAACGGATTCAGGGCCAATCTGACCATCTCTGTGGCTAGAGGTGCTGACCCTACAGATGCTGGCTGATCTCGAACATCTTGAAGCTTTGATAGGAACAAATCTATGCGATCTCCCTTCTGCATCCTTGGAGATTGCATATTTTCCTCCAAAAACATCTTCGTTGCTCGGAAGACCCCTGGTATAGTGTAGCTAATGCATCCCACATCTCCTTGGCAGTCCCTTTGCCAGAAATATGTGAGACAATATGATCCCTCACTCTGTCGAGGATCAACCGTTTAGCCTTTGCCATATTCTTCTTGAAGGCTTTTAACGGATCCACATCTACAGGTTTAGCTACCGCACTATCGATGAATGCCTTGAGCTCATGTTCATCCAGAAGGAAGGAGATCCTTTTCTTCCAGATTACATATGGAGGCACCCTCCAACCGATCCTGATCATGCAACTCAGTGGTTGCCATCTCACCCAACAAAATGTCGAACTGTTGCGTCTAACCCTCCACGCAGCTGGCTCTACGCACTTCCTGCTAGAGCAAGCCAAATAAATCTCGATCTCACTGCCCCTGCACGGGAAATCATAATTTCTTGGGCAAGAAATTCCATGAGGTTAGAATTCCCTGAGTATGCTTATTTTTCCTTCTTCTAATGCTTTCTGCACCAGCAACTGCTGCTACAAGAAAACTGTGTCTTGCTAGAAGCTGGTTTGCGCTAAATATGCTGCGCTGCTCCCTCTGCCGCTGACAAATCACAAACTGGAAAGTCTTACCTTTCTGTCGACTACTCAGAGAGAAACTTCCTCACAAATCTTGCCCTCCTGGCTTGGATTGCGCAATCCCTTGGGGATTCGATCTATTGCCTACACAGCTCTTCGTTCTTCCTCCTATTCAACACTGAACACTTCCAGATTGCTCTCTTGCTTCACCTATGCTGTTGTACAAGCTCTAATAACATGTGAAAATTCTTAAACCCGAAATCCCTATTGCAGCAAACTGATATTAATTCTTCTACTTGATTAATCACGCAAGTTATTTACTGTGTTCTACAAGTAAATACTGAAGCAAATACAGTACAACCTTCATTACATAAATAAATTGCAGAAATATAAACACGGAAACAAGATTCGAGCAAGAAGAAAACTAAACACACATGACACCGTTATTTTTGGACCAAGTCCCTGGAAAAAGCCAATGCAGGAAAACCGATGCAGCGAATGAGGGTTTGATATTATTAAGCAGAAGTTTCTGAATACAACTGGATGCCCAAATTCTGGCTATCCACAAAGAATCTGACTGACAGAGAACTAGTGAGGATTACCTCACACTGACATTGGAGATCTGGAACTGACCAAACATTGAACTGGACAACCCCATGTTGCCTCTGTGGAAATCTGCGTCACTCTGGCTGGGGACAGCGTCACCTTTTTCTGTTGGATCTTCTGTTGGCTAGATGTTGATCTCTAGCCCTTTCGGTCTCACACCTCGGCACTTTGGCATTGGATTTGAATGAGCCTCAGCAAAATAGCGGATTTCCTCAAAGCTGCAGCGTTGCCTCTGCCTGGCACTGCGTTGCCCAGTGTAGCTGCTACGCTGCCTCTTCTGTGTACTGCCCTCTGCCTTCTCTGTAAAGTATTCCCGGCTCAGGAAGAGATCTTCCAACTGGAACTATCACTATCCCTCACTGCAATCGAATCAACTCGATCAAATCCTTCGGTTGCTCTGTGCTACTCTCTTGAGAAATTCAATCTCTAGACTCACTCGGTGTATCTTCCAAATGCCCATCGAAGTCCTTATAATCTTCTCGTTGGATAACCAACGGCCCAGATTAAAACATAATCAACGACTTAGATCATATTCACTCGAACTCCGTCTTTTTCTAGAAGTTTCACACCCAGTTCTATTAATATACTTTAATTATTTTAATTCCCTAAGTTTAGACTTAGGCTCCCATTAAAATAATTAATTATTTTTATAAAACCTCATTCGGGTGGAATTTCCCAAAATGCTTCCTGGGTATTTTGGAATGCATGTGTTTAAGCCTCCTTGCAAAATTTGAGACTTAGAGCACATTCGATGCTACCAGAAATCAACAGTTGCATGGAGATCCAACACTAGGAGAATCTAACTCCTAGCCTAATTTCACAAGTCAACGCTTACCATTTTCCCCCAATCTAGGTCCCGTGCAAGGATCAACCTAGGCCCACAATGACGGACAATCAATAATGCCTTGTGCTAGTAGCGTCACTGCCATCGTAGAACGTAGCATGAGCATTGGTCCATCCAGAATCGTGCATAGCTCGGAGCATTGAAAGGAGACCCAACGAAACAAGCCATAGAAACGCCATTGTTGTGTCACCTCCCATCGTTAATACCACCATACGTGGCCCTCCAAACCACCATACGTGGCCTTCCAAACCGCTCAAGAACCCAACGTTCCAGTCAATATAACGACTGTCCAAACAACCTATCCTGTCAATGCACTCTGGCAAGCTCAAATACATCAATTCTCTCCCTTAGAGTTTAAGTGTCCTTCGAAGGCCGATGAGGAAGCCTGCGAAGAACCATGTTAAAGAAATTATTCGATAAAAGCTTTCCACTCTTTAAAGAAGTCTCTTCTCCCACAAGCTGCCTGCATTTTTCAGCTGTCATGCTAAGAATTGTGAGGCCTGCCATGAACAACAGAAGTTGCACTCTTCTTTTCTATATATCCATCATGCCTTTGTCCCCGCTTAGTAAATTCCGGCAAATCAGTCCAACAACGTGAATCACAGGCGAATCACCTACCTCTGAAAAAACTAAGAACCCAAGAGAGCCAAAACTGTTGGCAAGCTCGAAAGTCGAGGAAATTGTTACTTCCCAAATTCCAGTCAACGATAGCATGACAACAGTTCGTAGAGGAATTTGAATTCAATATCTCAAAGGTATTGTTGGCATCTTTTGTTGGACGTGCCATATTCAACATTTTAGTTTGATGTTTTTGACTAAATCAATGCAACATTGATTTTGAAGATCAATCCAAATTGAAGAATATTCACAATTTGTTTACATTGTAAATGAGTGCATTATTGGTTGAAGTTGACACCCGTCATTTCTTTAGTTTGACTTGTTTGGAAAATGGCCAAATTTTATGAAGTATTAGAGTTCTTGGAAACTTTGATACAATATACTACTGGTTACACTATCAAAATCAACAAAACCACTCTTGTTGACATTCAAATGTCTGCAAAATGCACAGGAAAAGATTGACTTTTTCTAGTTTGGAGTCTCAACTTCAGCAAGAAGAATTACAACAATGGAGTCATCATTCTGAACCTGTTTTTGTTCAAAACATCGAGACGGACTCCCATTAGCACCAAGAATATAAAGTTGACATTGATTCACATTCAGTGCCTAGTGCAAGAGCAGATTTGCATGCTGAAGCAAAAATTCAACGTGCACTTCCCAAGCCTATCATCAGACCTTGGGAAGAGCTTGTCAACAACAAGCACAGAACAAGTCTTGGATATGATAAGGAGGCATCCTTTCATATTCTAGATTACTCAAAGCCCATCAAATTTCAAAGTGTTGGATTTCTTCATGATAGTTCACCTTTAGTTGTTTCAGATTCCGCTCCTCTTCCACAACAGCCACAACAGAATGTTAAATGCCAACATTGTGACCAAGTTGGCCATATGAAAGATCATTGTTTTGATCTTCATCCTTGTGAGCACTGTCATAAAACCACTCTTTCTTCAAACATATGCTTTAAAAAAAAGCCTCCCGCAAGAACAAAGATTCATCTTGGATGGATCGATTCTTGGCAATGGGCTTCAATAACCAAGAAGATATTTCAGTCATATGTCAGAACTTGTTCTAGAGTATTATACAATCTTGCAGTTGAGTTTTCTCCATCTTCTCGCCTTGTATCTGACAGAGAGGGAAATGATGGTCACATATAAGTTTCAAAGCCATATCAAGCGAGCCTGAGCCACAACCTGAACCTGTTGCCAGATTTAGAGTTGTAGACAGAGACAAAGATGCCCTTGAGCATGCTTTTGGTTGGTGGTCAACTTTAAACCATCTATGCAGGGTTGAGACCTCCCTTTTCAGATTGAGCTTCTCCCTATTCAAAGAATTGGGGACACTTCCTCTAGCAGAAGACTTCAACTTCTTGCTAGTTTTGGAAGAGTTCAAGGAATTGCATTAAATATTCCAGAGTTGATGGTCATCTTTAAACCACTGCAGGTTGCATACCTCCTTTTTCCAGGTTGAAGGTCTCCCTCTTCAAAGCATTTGGAGCACTTCCTCTAGCAGAAGACTTCAGATTCTTGCCGGATTTGGAAGAGTTTTGGGAACTGCGTTAAGCGTTCCACTGTCGGTGGTCATCCTTAAACCACCTCCTTATGCCAACATTTCAGAGAGCGCATTCAGCCTAGTGTTGCCATGCATTTTTGCACATTTTGTATTATAGCTCTCTTCTTGGACTCATACATACCTCTTCGGATTAAGGGAGCGAATGTTGGACAACTAATCCTCCAAGGGTTGTTGTGGAAGTTGAATAGTCAAAGGGAGTCCAAGAGTCCACTTGGAATATGAAACCAAGGGTCACCAAACTTGTATAAATATGTATCATTGTAAATAGTAACACAATGAATGGCTTGGATGCTTGAGAATAGTTAAGCCCATGTATATAATGTCGTTCTTATATGTAGTCATGATGGGGGCCTCACTCTTTCAAAAACTAACTATTCTCACCGCCATTTTTATCAACACTTTTCTTGCATGCTGGTATCTCAAGCATCCAAGCCATGCTTGATACTATCAAGAATGAATAGTATCACTGTGAATAGTTCACCTTCATATCTTTTGTCTTCACCATGGTTGTGTCTAACAGTTAAATATATCAAGAATGGCTTGGATGCTTGAGATACCAGCGTGCAAGAAAAGTGTTGATAAAAATGGCGGTGAGAATAGTTAGTTTTTGAAAGACTGAGGCCCCCATCATGACTACATATAAGACCGATATTATATACATGGGCTTAATAATATTTAATCTAATTTTGTTATATATTAATAAAATGAAACACGTAAACATTTTGAGAGACTTTTGCCATTCCATGCATATTGTTTTCTTTTATTCAAATATTTAGAATATAGAAATTGAATAGTAAACTAAAAGTAATTATCAGACAAAGGATTAGAATTGTAGTCTTGAACTTAAATATTAGAGTTTAAGTTTTAGAGTTGTATTTCAATTTTAAAATTTCCCTCTATTTAATGCATGGATATATGTACGTAGTTTTAGTCATACCCTAGTACCTGCATACCTTGGGTTTTGAGGATCGATATTAGATGAACCAGCATACCATGTAATTCACGCAACGTTGATTTTAATATGAAGGTTTTCCCCAAGGCAATACGACAAGCTTGATCGTTAAGTATGATAAATTTCCCTGGTTTTTCCGAGTTTTCTTTGTTTTACAAGCATGAACAAAAACTGGCAGGTTTCTCAAATTGTTAAAAAAGTTGAGTCAAAGGTCAACTAGTTGGAGTTTGATCGTCTCTCCAAGTCAAAGCTGATGACTTTTACGAAGTACAAGTCAACTCTCTGAGTTTGTAGGGTAACCAGGGAGTCATTCTACTATAATCATAAGGTAAAAATCTGTTGGGCTGCTCAGCATGAATCCTATGGGCTTTGAAGGCATAAATATCAAACAATACAGCAACCAACATTGAACTTGTAATGAATTACATGTAGTAAGTATTATATCGTGTCAATCATCTAACACAGGTCCATACCTGTATGTATACATGTTACATATATACACCTTATACATCATCACTTTCCACTTGCAAACATGCCCTCCCACTAGCCCATGTGGAGACACTTCTTCTCAGGTGTGCATGCTACTTTTGACCTCTTAAGTACCAAATCTTGTTTAACGTGTACTAATATTTTTCTTAGAAAAGCACTAGTTAAAAAAATAATGTCTAGCTTGAAATGCCCGGCAGTCTGATCTAATAGAATTTAAAATTAATAATTCTACACACATATCCAAAAATTATGGATTAAAAAAAATGATATAATGACAATAAGTTATTTTGAAAATACTATATATGTATATATGATTGTATCTACAGTACTACTAATGTTCCATGAGGATGCATCACCTAGGGTTGGGGGTGTGCTACCATGTTTCCCATGAGGATGCATCACCCATGGGACAAGTGGGTGCTTGGGAAAATGTTTCCCCACCTCTCCCTTTGCAGAAAACTTGGGGAAACATTTCCTTGGTTTGGGGGATGTCTTTCCCCAAAAGGGGGGCTTCTAGGCTCCACACTCCCTAGAAGGGGGACACCTAGGCATTCCTTCTCACCCCTTCCCCCCTCCATGAAAATAGAACAAAGATAGGGATAAAGCTTTAAGGGGTCTGTGACCTTGGTTACTTAAATTTTTAACATCACCGTCAATTGTTTCAGGATGTTTAAGAGTGGTTCCAACCTCATCGGACACACATATCCCAAAGATTATGGATTAAAAAAATGATACAATGACAATAAGGTATTTTGAAAACTCTATATATGTATATTATTATTATATATGATTGTATCTACAGTACTACCAATGTTCCATGGGGATGCATCACCCAGGGTTGGGGCTGTGCTACCATGTTTCCCATGCTCCAGGGGCAAGTGGGTGCTTGGGGAAATGTTTAGCCACCTCTCCCTTTGCGGAAAACTTGGGGAAATGCATGGGGAAACATTTCCTCAGTTTGGGGGATGTCTTTCCCCAAAAGGGGGACTTTTGGGCCCCACGCACCCTAGAAAGGGGATGCGTGGGCATTCCGCCTCCCCCCTTCCCCCCTCCATGATAATAGAACAAAGATACGGGATAGAGCTTTAAGGGGTCTGTGACCTTGGTTACTTAATTTTTAACATTACCATTAATTGTTTGAGAATGTTTAAAAGTGGTTCCAACCTCATCGGACTTGATATGAAGAAAGTAGAATTTCATATCCCATTCAGAATTCAGCAGACTTGACAGTTTTCCGGATTATAGCATTTCTAGTCGATTGCACAATGATGAATTTGCATGGGATGAATTATTATTGTTGGGAGTTCATCATTACTATTTTTATTTTTATAATTTTAAAGAGGGGGGCCCCTATACTAGGGACATTGGCATCCCCCCATCCACCTTGAATTTCCCTAAAACTTGGAGGTGCTCCCACATGTCCCTCTTGTGTGTCTCCCCACTACCGCATTCCTCTGTCCCAGAAACTTGGTGGAACATAAAGTACTATATGCACATAGAGATATGTGTAATAAATACTATATCATGAAAATTACTTGGTACATGTTTGTACTGGAGTGTATAACACAATTGGCAAATCCATAAGTACCTCTTATCTTGTTCAGTGATTTCTCTGACTAAGAAAAGCTTGATTGAGGTCAACAACGCAATGAAGGCCCTTTTTATAAGTACCTAGAGTAAGATGAAAGTCCTTTTACCTAGTCTGCACAAAAATATGGCCTTGAAGCAACACAAATTGAGAATTTCAAACATTAGACACAAGTGAAGCGGCCATTAGGTGAAGAAATGCAAGATAATGTGAACTCAACCTCTCTTTTGAGTGAAACATACATTGAAATTTAGTTCTCTAGTGCTAACACGGATATTGAAGTGCTAGTTATGTCTGAAAGGTCTATATATTGCATTTTTATTTTACTTTTAGCATTAGGTTTTTGCATCTTTCCATAAAATGTAATTTTTCTTTTGCAGTTTGCTTTCTCTGTATAGTCTGAATTGTATTTGTTAATACTAATAGTCATATATTTGAGTTTGACCATGTAGGTGTTTGATGCAATTATATGTGACCCACCATACGGTGTTCGTGCGGGGGGGCGAAAATCAGGTGGAAGAAAACTGTTGAAGGGAGCTGTAGGTCCTTATGCCATTCCAGATGATAAAAGGAGAGACCACATTCCATCAACGGCTCCATACACTCTGGTTGAATGTGTGCATGATTTGCTTGATGTTGCTGCTCGCTTGTTGGTTATGGGTGGAAGGCTTGTTTTCTTCTATCCTATAGCAGTAGGTGAGAACTCGGCAGATATTTTTCCAGATCATGGATGTTTTACATTGGCATCGCATAGTGAGCAAATTCTTAGTACTAGATACAGTCGTTGCTTATTGACAATGGAGAAAACTGCCAAGTACACTGCAGAAATCGCTGCACAAGCAAGGGAGAAGCACTTGGAATTCAGAAAAAACCATGCTAAGTTGTTAGAAGAAACGAGAGAGAATGGAAGCCTTCATTCAAAGGTTTTTAGCGCCACAGAAGATTTAGAACTTTCTTTAGGATTATCAGGAATGAACATTAAACGTGATAAAGATTCAAAACCCAAGTATAGAAGCAAATGTGTTTGACAGGACACTTAACTTGGATTGTCTCTATCTGTGCATGCGAATTTATGCTTTATCCTTCCCATATATCTGTAGGGTACACGAATGCTTAGCATCTTATCAGAAGCACGTGACAATGATCTGAAATTGGTAAACTTACACTACCTGCAAATACAGTGAAGAAGAAACGCTTCCTTACACAGTATTGCTAGTGCAGCAATCCTAATATGTAAAAAGGTTCCTCGGGAATCAGCAGTGGGGAAAGTCATAAAAATTACCATGAGCGAGAAAATATTTATGGGGTGATGGAGAACCAATCAGATTTTGACATTTAAAATTTTTAAATGTTTATTTATCTTATCTGGTTCATCTAAAGGTGCCAAGAGAGATAATATTATCAATTCTTATTTATTGTGTTAAGTTTTTACTATTTGATGAATCGTTTGTTTTCCTTCAACATGTAATTTATCAATATAATTCAATGGAGTTCTAGGACAATATTGTGAGTTATTATTTGTCTGCTACAACATAAATTACCATCAACTGCCATGTTTTTCCGACTATGATTTGCTTTGGATATCTCCTGGCAGTATTACCGGGAGCATGGAAAATTTATTACGACTCTTGGTTGGCTGAATTTTTAGGACCCATGTTTCGGAGCTTAAGGTCGACGATTGAATCAATACATTATAGGTTTTTTCCATTCGATATGGTTTCTATTAGTGTGATTTCCCCAACACTAAAAGAGTGTTTCCAAAAGGATTGGAATCCTAAATTTAAAGAAGAACTACGAGACAGTAGCTTCAGCCTTCATCAATAGGCCATGATGTAGTTGCACTTATACGGTTATACAGATATGATGTTTAATGGAGGGAATCGGCTTTGGGTTGCTAGTATACCGGTACAAAAAGCCAAGCAGTAATCCTCAATAAGTGCAGTCGTTTCATTGAATGCGTAGTTCCAGAAAAGAAACGAAGAGTAAGAACAGTGTACTAGTAGCAAAGCCGAACAGCTTGGCATAGATAAAATGATTATTGAGAAGGAAAGAGAATAGGCACAACTCGTCTCTAATCATCTCTCTGTGAATTATTCCTTAGCTAGCTGCATAACTTGAAAATTATACTCCAGGTATTTCTTAATTATGCATGCATGTATTAATATCATTTAATTTATCTCTCTAGCAATTTGATGCACATATGTTAATTTTCCCTCGTGTCTTAAGACACTGCATCCATAAATTAAAATGGTAGACTGGCTTAGACTATTATGGGTAAAATGATTCTGCTATTGATGGGTAAAATTATTCGATTGATACTGGGAAATTCGGCTAGTGAAAAACTTAAACCTGCAGTAGCTATGTTTCCTAATTTATGAATAGCACAAACCAGTGCCTTTCATCGCAACATGGCTGTAATTTTTATTCAAGGTTACATTTGAAATTTTTATCAATTAATTTTTTGTATTTAGGAAAAATTATGCTTATGAAAAGTCAATATAGCCTGGTAAAGACAAAACATTTTAGCATATTGATCAAATGTTATGTACACATTCTAAATAGCGTGTTTAAATCAACTAGAGATAAAATATTTTAAATAAATGTTATTTCGGGGGTACATTTAGGGGCGACTTTTTGGGCACTCTAAATTTATACATGGTATTCAGTGCAAATTTGTTGATGCTGATTATAATTCTTGATAACGGAGGTAGATAATAGAGGCAGACAACTGGAAAATTATCCTAAGAATTTATTTTATGAAGTTAAAAACAGTTCATTATTAGGACTAGTCCAGTTCATTGGGATACATTAAATAAATGTTTTTCAAACATATATAAAAATAAATATGTTAAGTCAACTAATAAGGAAATTTCATTATAATTAGCAATTATTTTTAAAGGTGCAAAGGTATGTCAAAGGAATAGAAATGGAGAAGTCTACGGAGGTAGAAGAATTGTCGTGGACGGAATCCGGGTAAATTCTTTTCAAGAAATCTTGTAGTAGCAATGTTTGAATCATGTTTTTTTATTATGAAAATGGATTCTGTTAAATGTGAAGCCGCATTCAACAACGACGTCGGACCTAACCTCTCTGCCCAACAGTCCCGCCCACCACCGACCTCGTCGACAAGCAATGGCGCTGAACCTAACACGTCACCCACCCATCATGATTGACTGTGTAGTAATTTGTTTTTCACATGCAAAATTATCCCTCTTCTGCAGCTATAAATTTGTATTCTTGCCTCTGCGTGAGCATGTCAAGGCAAGCAAGGCCTGGCCTCCTGTAATAAATCATCTCTGTGTTATTTTATTCTCCAATTTGTATATATTTGTCATAATGTCTTGCCTCTATTTACTTTTCTGCTCTGCTATGCTGCTCTCCACACCCAACAACTGGTATCAGAGCTGAGAGTTGTGAGTGTCGAGCTCCTAGTAGAAGAGACAAGACAGTGTATGGCCCAATTGCTACTTCCCCGCTAGTGTAAACTTTTGAGTGTGTCTGACGCTGTGTGGAGAGAGACAGTGAAGCACAAATTTGTTGTATAAATGCTGCAGTGAAGTAGTATGAATGTTGCTAGGCGAGTGGGCTCCCAATGGAAAAACGGGTTCCTCCATTGTTGATTAAGCTTGGCCTGAGAAAAAGCTGTGGAAGGGTCAAAAAATCTTCACGCAGACGCCACCAAAGAGGCCGAGGAAGTTATGCAGGAAATTTGCAACTACCAGAATTATTAGAGGCAGCGCAGAATTGTTAGAGGCAACCCATCGCAGGAGATCTGCTGTTGCCAAAACTATAAAGCGAAGGTGAGACAGAGATTTGCATTTGCCACTGCCAAAATTATTGATGGTGGAAGTCTGTTTTAATTTCATTACTTTCATGTCTTTGACTTTGTAATAAAGTATTTTTTCACTTTTTAAAAGGGGAAGTGGATTATAAGTTGTATTTTATGTGTTTAATAATTATTATAAATATATATTATTATATATATTTTATAATAATTAATAATTTTGTTAAAAGGCAAAAAGGAGATAAGTTCAATATTTTATTTAATGGTGCAAGTGGAGTTTTGATTTTGGGTAAATTTTATTGAGAATGGAGATATGAGTTATTGATATGGAGAAGTTGAGCGGGGTTAATTTTTCCCTATGGAAATCACAGATGGAGGATATACTGATTTTAAAAGATCAATATTTGTCGATTGAGGGTGTAACAAAGAAACCCCCATCGATCACAGATGAGGAACGAGATAAGCTAGATAGAAAGACGATTGCAACATTCCACCAATATCTAGCAAAGAATGTGTATTTCAATGTGTCCGGAGAAAAGACGACAAAAGGATTATCACATAAGCTCCATGATCTATATGAGAAGAACACAACATCAAACAAAGTGTTCTTGATGAAAAAACTTTACAATCTCAAGATGAAGGAAGGTGCTTCAGTTGCGAAGCACTTGAATGAATTCAATATTATAACTAGTTAGCTTGCCTCTGTAAAAATAACTCTAGATGATGAAATTAGAGCTATTTCGTTAATGTGTTCTATGCCAGACAGTTGGGAAAATTTAATTGTGGCTATGAGTACTTCAGCACCTGTAGGGACCCTGAAGTTTGATGATGTCAGCAGAATTTTAATGAATGAGGAGCTGCGACGCAAGTCAATTGTGGAAAACCAGGGAGGAGAAGCTCTAGCTCTAGCTGATCATGGTAGAAGGGTTGTTCGAGGCCGACAAGGGCGGTCAAGATCGAGAGGCCGATCAAAATCAAGGAGGGGCAGGATCATTTGCATTCATTGTGGCAAACTCGGGCACATGAAGAAAGAATCCCGAGCCTTGAAGAAAGGACAAAAGGATCAAAGACCGACCAATACAAATTACAAGCCGTCCAACACAAATGAAGGTGAGACTACTGCTGTAGTCACAAATGTTGATGTGTTATTTACTGTTTCAGTAGAGGATGCATGTTTATATACATCTAGCGGTAGCTTTGATTGGATCCTTGACTCCGGGGCATCTCACCATGTAACCCCATGCAGAAATAGTTTTGTTGCATATAATCCTGGTGATTATGGTAGAGTGCATTTGGGGAATAATCATTTTTGCAGTATTGTTGGAGTGGGAGATGTCCAGATCAAGATGAAGAGTGGACAAGATATATTGTTGAAACAAGTCAGGCATGTACCAGAAGTGCACATGAGTTTGATCTCTATGGGACGACTGGATGATGAAGGCTATTCCACAAGCTTTGGAAAAGGAGGCTGGAAAATTAGCAAAGGAGCATTGGTCGTGGCCAAAGGACTCAAGACAGGAACACTATATTCATTGAAGGCAATGATAGGAAAATCAGATTTGGTTGCTGTCACAAGAGAAGGAAATTCAACAAATCTGTGGCATAAGCGCTTGGGTCACATGAGTGAGAAGCGTTTAAAAATCCTTGTTGGTAAAAATTTACTACCAGGTTTGAGATCCTACAATCTTGATCTTTGTGAGCATTGTATATATGGTAGACAAAGAAGGGTCTCATTTCTTAGAGGTGGTCATGACAGAAAGAAAAATGTGTTAGAATTGATACACTCAAATGTGTTTGGACCAGTTAACATCAAGTCATTAGGAGGAGCATCATATTTTGTAACATTTATAGATGATGCATCCAGGAAGGTTTGGGCCTATCCCATGAAAAGTAAAAGTGGAGTGTTTGAAATATTTCAGAAATTCCATGTCGCTGTTGAAAGAGAGACTAACAAATTGCTCAAGTGCTTAAGAACAGATAATGGTGGAGAATATTGCTCAAATGCCTTCAAAGAATATTGTAACAGGTTTGGCATAAAGCATGAGAACATTGTGCCTAGTACACCTCAACAAAATGGTGTTGCGGAACGAATGAATCACATCATTATGGAAAAGGTAAGGAGCATGTTGTCCAATTCCGGTTTGGACAAGCATTTTTGGGCAGAGGCTGTGAGGACAACTTGCTACCTCATAAATAGATCTCCATCTACAGCCTTGGATGGAGGCATCCCTGAAGAAGTTTGGATTGGTAAGACGTTGAATTATTCTCATTTGAAAATCTTTGGATGTGAAGCATTTGTACATATTCCCAAAGAAAATAGAACTAAGCTAGATGACAAATCAATGAAATGCATTTTTTTGGGATATGCGGATGAAGAATTTGGTTATCGTCTATGGGATCCAGTCAAACATAAAATTATTAGAAGCAGGGATGTTATATTTAATGAGTCAGAAATGTTTAAGAGGAATGTAGGTGAGGTGGAAGTCAAGAAAGTTATTGACAGGTTTGAAGAGCAACATGAAGACATCCCACCAATGCAGGAAAATGGGCAGCAAATTCAAGAGAAAGAACAACAAGCGCAAAGTGATGAACACCAAGAAGAAGGAATCTTGCAGGAACCTTTACAGGAGATTCAATCTGATAATGCACCTCCACAGCTGGTTCACAGATCTTCTAGGCCTCATAAGCCTTCACAAAGGTATCCTCCTTCAAACTATATCCTATTGATTGATGAAGGTGAGTCTAGTTGTTTTCAAGAGGCTTGTAAAGTTGAGCACAGTAAAGAATGGAAGAAAGCAATGGAGGAAGAAATGAACTCTTTGCTGGAAAATAAAACTTGGGAGTTGATGAATCTCCCAAAAGGTAGAAAGGCTTTGCAAAACAAATGGGTGTATAGAATTAAGCATGAAGGTGACGAAAGGGAGAGGTATAAAGCAAGGTTGGTGGTGAAAGGATTCGCCCAAAAGGAAGGTATTGACTTCACTGAAATTTTCTCACCTGTTGTCAAAATGTCATCCATTAGAGTCATTCTTGGTCTTGTTGCTGCTTTAGACTTAGAATGTGAACAATTAGATGTAAAAACTGCTTTCCTTCATGGAGAATTAGAGGAAGAAATTTATATGAAGCAGCCAGAAGGCTTCATAGAAAAAGGCAAAGAAGAGCTTGTTTGCAGGTTGAAGAAGAGTCCCTATGGGTTGAAACAGGCACCTGGACAATGGTATAAGAAATTTGATTCATTCATGTTAGAACATGGTTTTCACAAGTTGGAAGCTGACCATTGTGTCTATATCAAAAGGTATGATCAAGGAAAGTATCTCATATTATTGTTATATGTGGATGACATGTTGATTGTTGGGCATGATAAGAATATGATCAATAGGTTGAAGAAGAATTTTAAGAATATGATCAATAGGTTGAAGAAGAATTTTAAGAATATGATCAATAGGTTGAAGAAGAATTTGGGCAACAAGTTTGCAATGAAGGATTTGGGTCCAGCACAATAGATATTGGGCATGAGGATCATGCGTGACAGGGAAAACAGAAGGTTGTGGTTGTCACAAGAAAAATATATCAAGAAGGTGCTCGACAGATTTAATATGAAGGATGCCAAACCAGTTGGTACACCCCTTGCAACCCACTTCAAGTTGAGTTCTGAGTTATGTCCCAGTGATGACAAGGATAAGGAAGAAATGAGCAAGATTCCTTATGCTTCAGTAGTTGGCAGCTTGATGTATGCCATGGTATGCACACAACCATACATTGCATATTCAGTGGGAGTTGTGAGCAGATTCCTTGCCAATCCAAGAAAACAACATTGGCAAGTAGTGAAATGGATTTTCAGGTATCTTAAGGGTACCAGTCATTATTGCTTATGTTTTGGTAATAATGATATTATGCTTGAAGGTTTTACAGATGCAGATATGGCTAGAGATAGCGACATCAGAAAGTCCACTACAGGATATTTGTACACATTTGCAGGTGGGGCTGTGTCTTGGGTGTCAAGGCTACAAAGAATAGTAGCTCTCTCTACAACAGAAGCAGAGTACATAGCTGCAACAGAGGCTTGCAAAGAAATGTTGTGGATGCAACGATTCCCAGGAGAGATAAGAATCAAGCAGGACAAGTATGTGTTGTATTGTGATAGTCAGAGTGCCATTCACTTGGCAAAAAATCCATCATTTCACTCAAAAACCAAGCACATTGAATTAAGGTACCATTGGATCCGACATGTGTTGGAGGAAGGGCAGTTATCTTTGGAAAAGATCCATACAGATAAGAACCCTGCTGATATGCTCACTAAGATTCTACCAAGAAGTAAGCATGAGTTATGTAGAGGCATGATAGGCGTCGGTGTGACATGATTCAAGATTCTTCATTCGGCTTCAAGTGTGAGAATGTTAAATGTGAAGCCGCATTCAACAACAACGCCGGATCTAACCTCTCCACCCAACAGCCTCGTCGACCACTAACCTCACCGACAAGCAACGACGCCGAACCTAACACGCTGCCCAGCCATCATGATTGATTGTGTAATAATATGTTTTTCACATGCAGAATTATCCTTCTTCTGCAACTATAAATTTGTATTCTTGCCTCTGCCTGAGCATGTCAAGGCAAGCAAGGCCTGGCCTCCTGTAATAAATCATCTCTGTGTTATTTTATTCTGTAATCTGTATATATTTGTCATAATTTCCTACCTCTGTTTACTTTTTTGCTGTGCTGTGCTGCTCTCCACACCCAACAGATTCAGCGCCATCAAAAATCTCTCGGGCACCCAAAATCTTGAAGTTTGACAGTTGCAACATGGATTTTTCAAAAATCTCTACTGAATTCTATTAAAATCTTGCCTGAATTTCCATAATTTTTAGAGAAAACAAGTAGGATGGTTAGACTACGACAATAGAAATTTGGGAAAGTGGATGCAGAAAATCTGGGAGATTGTTTGTCACCAAACTCGACCCTTTCATTTTTGTTCCACCAGATGTTTTGCTTGTCGCAACCACATAAGTGATCAAGGTTTACAAGTGAACTCAATGGTGGACATTTGTGCTTAGATGGGACCTTTTAGTCATCGTTTACGGTCGATTCTCTTTGGATGGTGATTGGTGGACAATTAACCATCCATCAAAACATTGCAACGTCATGCGTACACCTTCAGTGGGCAACTCTCCCTGGAGTCTCTCTTCACCACTGGCTATGTCGCCCTTAATTAACTATTTCAACATCAACTAACACTATTATTGCACACAAGCTCTGAAATGTGACACCCTTATTACAATGTGATAATCATAGGGTATGGCATTAACTTCCATTTATTAGTTATTTCCAAACGATTTTTGATGAGGCTGAAACTTGAAACCGTTGTAAATTGCAAGTGATATCCATCATGTAAGTAGTCAATTATTGTCCTGGCAGTGCATCTTGCCATTCAATTCTAAAATTTGAAATTTGTAGATGTCAACGTTGTTATATGTGATTTTTGTAGACCCTGTATTGGTCTAGGTTGTAGATTTATGGAGTTTCGTGTCAAGCAGTAATTCATTGTTAATTGGCTATTGATTTTCCCAAGCGCTTTGTCTAATGAGGCTTCCTTTTATATGAAGACAGAAACTTCCACAAAAAATAGAGTGCTAAGAAGGTGAAGGACTCTTGTTGCATGTCATCAAAGTTGGAAGTATGTAGAAAAGATGAGAGATTGGTTGTCACCACATCGAGTTCTTCTTTTATGTCCCAACAAATGTTCTATGTCACAACCACACCATTTGTTTCTGATCTTTATACAATTTACAAGTAGAGTTATGTGTTGTATGTAGATTTTAAATTTAAAAACAATGTTTATTCTGATGTTTTCCTCAATTTGGTAAGCTTTCATGAAAATGATAACATCAGAATAAACACATATCTTAAATATAAAATAAAATGTACTATTATATAATAGGTGCTAATTTCATCTCTTAGAAGATGGAATTATGATATATCACTCACTACATAAAACCCCTATGAGATATTACTCAATGCCTCAAACCCGGTAGATTTAGGAGGTCTAAACATAACTTCATGTTTACACAAATTTGCTTAGTTTAGAATTGGGCAAACTACTGCTAAAGGGATGTCTAAAAGAAATCAAATACTGACACTTATCTGAGGTGAACATCTTGCATCACAAAAGGCTTGTTCATCCATAGAATATTGCACCCACATGTTTCTAACATCTCAATCAAAATTCGTGGTAAGTTGAACTTTAAGGATTGAAGAAGCTTGAGTTCAAGCTCTTGCAAATCAGCAGATCAAACACGAAACCATTGACTACAAATAAACTATCTTTATGTTTTGTAAGCGTCTAAGACTCGTTGATGCTAACAACCCAACATCCAAGACTGGACAGTATGAGACAAACATATGTACAATATCACAGATTTCAATGTTAAAGGTTTTTTTTGCATTCAACAAATATACATATAGGGGAGGATGAATTGAAATTTAAATCTCCCTGATTCTAAAATTCCATACTTGTAGCAAATTTTGACATGACTTGACTACATTCAATTTTCCAACATCATCAACACCATAGCACCTTTCGATATGCAGTTCCACGATATGCTAGCATCCTACATCGATTGTAGAAAGATCGACAGAGGAAATCCCTGAACAACCTCAAATTTTAAGCTAGTGAATTTTATGTAATTGAGCTAGAGATGTCAGAGCATCATAAGTGACACATACACAGTAGGAAACGTTAATACTCTTTAACCTTGGGTAACCATTGTCAGTTGTTGCTAATCCAACATCCCCAAACTACAAATCTAAACATACAGTTCCCATCAGTAAGTTGTAAACCTCTTCATCATTTTGTTAAACAAATTCTAAATTCTCCTTCTTATAAAAATGTTATTAGAAATGCATAAGTGCACCTAAATAATGATATGTACCGAGTCTGTAAGTGATTTATATCTAGAGTGGTTGTTGGCTATCATCTATGTTGGGTGTATAATGGCTCCCCTGAACTACCGTTGGGTAAGGTTATTTGTTCAATTTGTATAAATGTATTTTTGTTAATGCAAAACTTCTTGGAAAACACAATAAGGTTATGTACTTGGTGTTGTTCATTATGTAGGTAGTTTTTAGTGCTTCCACTAACTGGGGTTGCTTGCTCGTCCATGAACTTGGCAACCGTGACCCACATTTTCCCTTCAGAAGCCAAGTATAAGCCAAGTACAGAGACAACACATTCACTAACGTCACGATCTTCATTGTAAATCCTTGTACCAAGTCCATGGTCCCAAATTTTGCCAAACCCTCAGAGCCTTTTGAAGCCCTCACCTCAATACTTGCACAAATAAAACCCGAACTCGAATCTAGATTTGAAGTCTAGCTCTGTCACACCAACTAGGCCCGCAAAACCGTGCAGGATCCAGTGCATTCAAAGTGCCACGTGGTAAAAATGTATTAGATGGAGGACAAAAATCCAAAGATGTCATTGGTTGCATTTGCCTATCAAAACCCAACATAGGAATACCTTCGGTGTAAAATTAATAAACATAAATTATAAATATTAAAAAGCAATCAATAATAATAATTCATTAAAAAATAATTAATATAATAAAAATAAATAATTAAAATTCATATAATTGAGTTATTATAATATCATGTGAAAATTTTAGAGTGTTAGTTCAGTTTATCGAGTTCTCGTTAAAATACATTTTCTATTGAGAGGTCACGAGTTCAATTATCTCGACACTCTCAGGGTTAGGTTCTGTGGTTGAGCTAGCAAGAAATGATCCCTTAAGACAGATTTGCATGATACAATATTTCGTAAATGTAGTGGTCACCGATCTTTGAGGACCATAAACCACAAAAAAATTCAATAATAATAATATCATGTGAAATTGTGTATAAATATACACTCATCACATATATAGATAGATGTGTTTTTTTAATATTAATATTATTATATTTTATTTTCCTTACACACTATAAATAAGTGAATTATTGCAATAACATGTGATTATATAAATATGGTGGGAAAACCTATCATAACTCAGTGGTCAAACCAGTAGTCAAGGCAACTATCTCTGGCTGCTATCCGCGAATGCAGGCTGACTCATCACTGTTATTCAAGGAAAACCACGCCACCTGGAATAACTCGATGGTGGTCCGTAAGGGGTAGGCTTTCACTCTTGCCAGATGCCTCTGGGTCTTGGGTTGTTAACCTATTTCCTTAGTTCTGAAGAAGACAAGCTCTTATCCAAACACAAGCAGTTTTAGAACATACTCCAAACCCTTTTACATACAAAAGATACATAAAATATACTTATCATTATTATTATATAAAAAAAATTATGATATAATAATATAACTTTTTTTCTTTTCAGTACTGATTGTTTCTCCGAATAATTGTTACACTTCAACACTATTTTTCTATCTTTCTATGTGCTTGCTGCAATAAATTACTTGGTAAGAAGATTGTAAAATGAGTCAATGACATACTATATGGGTTTTTTTTAATATATAATCATTTGAGGTTGTTTAAATGGCCTCTAATAATTGAACTTTTCTAGAGGTCAAATTTTGTTTTTATTAGTAGTATAAAGTTCAAAGGTATTTTAAAAGGATGTTCAACATGAATTGGAATGATTTTTCAAATCAATAATGTGGTCTTGATTTTTCTATGAGAATATTGTTGGGAGTATTAATGTGATCTTAAAAGGATTGGCTTGGTGTTTCTTTTATTAAGTTGTGCATTTTTTAGTAGGTTTTTTTTCATCTTTTTGAGAGTTTTGGAATTTAGTTATTTTTTAAGGACAATGAATTAGATTTGTGTTTTTTTTAATTAATTTGTACACTTTTAAGTATTTTTTCTCATCAACCTCTTAGACTTTATATATTTTTTATCCAATAATAAGACTATGCAAGTTAATGGTTTGTATGATATACAATGTAATAGAGGTATAGAGGTATTTGTTATTAGCAATTTAAACAAATACAAAAAATAGAAAACAACTTATCCAACCCTATCAAATGCGAGATTAATGCACAAAATGGACTTGCAAAGTTCCAACATGAAGAACATTCATATTTCAAGGTACAAAGAGAATGAACAATCAATGTACATATTAATAAACACATTCCATTCCATGCATAACCGCATACTCTATCCATCCCTACAATATCTAAATTCAAAGCATAATAGCTAGGACCCATTAATCCATAACACTTAATGAATAAATTTTAAAATCGAATGAGGGGACTCCATTATGGACTTCCACACACGCTCTTGCCCACCCCATTTCACACTAGGAGCGGTCTCCTATTATTTAATACTCCCCCTCGTAAATCAAGTTCCCTTTTCCATATTAGTATGAATATAGGTGTTCTTTGTTTTTATCGTATATTACAGGATTTCATTGTGTGGAGTAACTCCGCACAATGAAAGCATTTGCACAATCTCTGCATCTCCAAACAATAAAGTTGAATTACAGTTTTTGCAAAGATGTGAGTCTTGAGCAAGGTGGGTCTTGAAGTTTTTATTGTGCAGAGTAATGAAAGCCTATCTATGCACAATGAAAGCCTCCATACAATCTCTGTATCTCCAATAAATAAATTTGAATTACAGTTTTTTCAAAGACTGATAAAAATTGAAGAATCAAATTTATTGCTGAAACTAGGCAGCTCTCAGATGAGAGAATCCACCTGGAGACTGCCTCTGCAGAACGCTATACCTCAATCACATTACAATCGAGAATATATAGTTTTCACACATTTAGGGAAGTTATAACAAATACCTAAGAAATAGGAACTAATTCATAATTTAAGGTTCGGGTGAACCGACTCTTTCCTAAATTACATTACTCCATTATCTTCAACACCCCCCCTTAATGGAGAAAGGGTTCACTAGTACTGCTAACATCTCCCTAAATGACTCAAATTTAATTCTTCCAGGAGGCTTAGTGAAAATGTCAGCAGCATTATCACAAGTATTACAATATTCAATGTGAATTTCCTTTGACTGAACCTTCTCCCTAACAAAATGAAATTGTGTATCTATATGCTTGTGTTTTTATGAAACACTGGATTATTTGCAAGTTTGATGGAGCTTTGGTTGTCACATCTGATAACTGTTTCATATTTTTGTTCTTTTCCGACATCCCGGAGAAGTCTCTTCAACCAAACTGCCTCACACATTGCTTGATATTCAACTTCTACTGAAGACAAGGATAAAGTGTTTTGATTCTTGCTGCTCCATGCAATGACCACAGACCCAACGCTGAATGCATAGCCTGTTATGGATCGTCTTTCATCTAGATTTCCAGCCCAACCGGAGTCTGAAAAAACTATGAGTCTAACATCAAATGAATCAGTATATTTAATACCAAAGTCTAAGGTTCCTTGAAGATACCTTAAGACACCTTTCCCTGCAACCCAATGACTCTCAAGAGGATTTGACATGAATTGGCTCAATACACTGACTACAAAAGCCAAATATGACCTAGTTGTAGTTAAGTAAATTAGATTCCCAACCAGTTGTCTATACATTGTTGCATCGACCTCCTTGGAACCATCATCATTCTGAATTTTAATATTCTGTTGTAAAGGTATTGCTGCAGCTTTGCATTGATCCATTCTGAACTTTTTCAATAAACTCCTGACATACTTCCCTTGTGACAGAAAAGTCTGGCTAGAATCCCTCCACACTTTAAGACCCAAACAATAGTGTAGCTCTCCAAGGTCTTTCATCTAAAAAACTTGTGACATCTGCTCTTTGATTTATTTAATGAGTTCATCAACAATTCCTGTAATGATAAGATCATCTACATATAAAGAAATCAAAACAATTCACCCCTCTTTATCAAACACGATATACATATTAGGGTCATTCTTGCTTCTTTTATAACTATGTTGTAGGAAGAATGAATCAATTTTGTCATACCATGACTTGAGTGCCTGTTTTAGTCCATACAATGCTTTATTCAATCTACAGACTAAATGTTCCTCTCCCTGTTTAACAAACCCTTCAGGTTGCATTAAATACACTTCTTTAAATTCCCCATTTAAAATGCAGACTTCACATCTAGCTGGTGTATTATCCAATGATGTTTGGTAGCTAAAGCAATTAACATTCTAATGGTGTTTTATTTAGCTACAGAGACGAAGGTTTCCTCATAATCTATGCCTTCTTTCTGTGAGTACCCCTTTGCAACCTAGCTTTATGTTTATCTATACTCCCATCTTCTCTAAATTAAAATTGTATAACCATTTGCAACCTATGGGTTGTTTTCTTTTAGGTAATTCAACTAGATCCCATGTTTTGTTTTAAGTATTGACTCATATTCCTCTTCCATGGCTGCTCTCCATTCATCATATTGACTAGCTTCTTTATAGTTTGAGGGTTCGATAAAATTTAACATATTAGTTATAAGAGCATGATCCCTATATCTTACTGGAAATTGAGTTTTCCTACCTGATCTCTTGAGTGGTGGAGTGGCTTCAAATTTGATCTGATCATCCCTTGGTGGACTTGGCTTGGCTATTGCATCTGTACCATCTGGCTCTTCCTTTTTCTACTATTGCTCATGGTTGTTCCTTGTTTCATCACTCCCTTCTTCCATCAGCAAGGGAATGTCCCGCTCTTCATTGTCTTTATCACAGTTTCCATCATGAATTTGCTCATGGAATACTGAATCTCTACTTGCAAAGACTTTATGAGTAGAGGGATTAAACAATGTATAAGCTTTAAACTTAGTACAATACCCCAAAAAAGTGCATTTAATGGCCTTTGAATCTAGTTTTTTCCTATCGTCCTTTGGAACATGAGCAAAAGCTATGGAGCCAAAAAATATTAAATGTTTAATTGCAGGCTTAAAACCGAATGGAGTTTTAAACTCAAGACTTTTTGTTGGACTCCTATTCTTTAAATATACTGCAGTATTTATTGTTTCTGCCCAAAAACCATTAGACAGATTCTTACCTTTTAACATGCTGCGAGCACACTCCACAAGGGTTTTGTTCTTCCTCTCTACAACCTCGTTCTATTGAGGAGTGTAGGGTACTGTGAACTACTGAACTATCCCATGGTCTTTGTAACATTTGGTGAATCCACTTTTCCTGTATTCTCCCCCTTGATTCGAGCGAAGAATTTGATAAAATTCTCGGTCTGTTTTTCCACCATGCTTCTGAATTCTTTAAAGGATTCAAAAGTATGACTCTTCATATTAAGAAAATATACCTAGGTGAATCTTTTCCAATCATCAACAAATAATAAAAAATAATAGGCACCTCCTAATGATCTTGACTGCATCGGTCCACATAAATTAGTGTGCACAAGTTTTAGTATATCTCTCCTCTTTCTATCTACGTTTGCAAGAAACTCATCTCTGTGCATCTTCCCAAGAGAACATGCTTCACAATCAACATGAACATTCTTTAAAGTAGGGAGACCATTGACCATACCTTGTTTCTGAAGTAGCAACAGGTCATTGAAATTGATATGACCAAATCTTTGATGCCATAAGTCCTCTGTAGTCATAACTGATGTTGTCAATGTTTGGTGTGGTGCACTTCTTACATTGAGCTTGTACATACTTCTCACTCGAATCCCCGATGCAACTGTCTTCATACGATCCAACAAATGTTTAATAACACAATAAGACTTAAAAAACTCTACCTTAAGATTCTGATGTGTTATCATAGAAACAAAGATCAAATTCTTTTTTATTTCGGGTACATACATTACATTTTGAATATACCTAATATTTTCATTAGGCAATACAACATGGATATTACCATACCCTTTGATTTGGTACCCTTTATCATCACCAAGGTATATTTTTGCACCACTGCTGGTTTCTTTAAAGTTTTCAAACCACTGTCTATTACCTTTCATATGAGTGGAAGCTCTTGAATCCACAAACCAAGTGTTTGCTTCATCATTCTCATCAGAATCATCTGTAAACAGTCTGAGATCCAGATTATGATCTTCATCAGCAAAGTGTCCTGCATGCCTCTTATGTCTATGTTGAGTTTCATCAAGCCTCTTTTTATGAAAATTCTTTGCAATATGACCAACTTTACCACAATAGAAACATTTGGTTCCTGAATTGTTTATGTTTGAAGACATACCTTGAGATGGTATACCTTGAGGTGACTTTCTTTGTGGTGTACCTCCACCTTTCAATCTTGCATTTGTCTTCTCTCTGAAGGGCTTCTTCTTTGCCATTAAAGCAAGATCTGAACTCTGAGGTTTCAGTGTCATCCACCTTTCTTCCTCTTGCATCACGATCCTGATCAATTATTTAAATTTGGGGGCTTTCTCTCTCGCATTCAAACCTGTGATGAACATCTAATAACCATCAGTCATACCATTCACGGTAATTGTGACAAGATCAGAGTTTGGCACTACCTCCCCTATGTCACCAAGCTTATCTTTAAGGTCCTTGATGTGAGAGATGAACACGACTATTGATTCATTCTCCTCCATTTTAATGGAGAGAATCTTGGTTTTTAGGAACAAAAGGCGATTTGTGTTTATGATCTTGTACATCTCCTTGAGGGTTGTCCAGATCTCATTTGCTGATTTACACTCTCAGATGTGAGGGATTATACAGTCTTTCACTGACAATTTCAATAGCACTTTCGCCTTGTTCTCCCTCTTTTCCCAGTCCTGAATTGTTGCAGTTGGTCCCCCTCCTGCAACTGTCGGTTTCAATTCATCTCCATTTACAATCGCCCATGCACTTTGCCACTCCAACAAAGTCTATAACTTGAATTTCCAATTGGAATAATTGGAACCATAGAGCTTATTGCTCTTGTTCAAGTATGCTTTGACCATTTGGTTATTCATCTTGACACTTAAAACATAATAATTATGACCTCCAGCAATTAAAAGAAACACAGATCTATCACTAGATCCAAAAAGAAGCGGAAGTAAATAACTGCTTTTTCTTAATAAAAAAAAAAAACTCCTTCAAATGGATTAAAGAAGACAAACCCCTTTCAAACACTGCCCAAGCACCTTTCTTCTTTAAAAAAATATTATAATTTAAAGGATACCAAGCTTCCCATTTTGAAGTTGTGCGGGCTTGTCTTGCTATAAGACCTTATTATACCTGCTGCCCAATAGATGTCAAGCATCAGGTTTTTCTGTAATTAGACATTAATTTGTCTACAAACAGAATTTTTTTATAATTTTCCAATAGTTAAACATTAATATTTTTATGGCTTATTTATTTAAATTTATTTTTCTTAAATTTTATTGGCTACTAGTTTTCACTTCTTATTGCGTATCACAAAGGTGCAAGGTCTGCCAGGTGTAAGGTTTGCCAACGACAATTGTACGAGACAACTCAAACTTTAATACTTATATGTAATCATTTCTATTTTATTTCTCAAACCATACAAAATAGAAATGATTACATATGTTGTAAGCACAACGTGTTAATCTTTGAGTGTCTTTTATGAAAGCTTATAAAAATCCATAAGTTTAAAGTTTGATGGTAGTATTTACCAACTAATAGACGTTGATGAAAAGTGGATAAGGTCAAATATATTTGTTGTATGATTAAGAGAGTACTTCACACCTTAAGCATCACATTTTCTATTGTCACGACGCACAAATGATGATAATTAACATTTCAATCTTTAATGTATCTATGGAAATCATTATTATTATACCTGCCGCCTAGCACAAATGATGATAATTAACATTTCAATCTTTAATGTATTTATGGAAATCATTATTATTATACCTGTTGCTCAGTAGGTAGTAGGTATTATGCATTAGGTTTTCTTGTGATTAGACATTATTACAATTTTTTTTTATAATTTTTCAGTAGTTAAACATTAATATTTTTATGATTTATTTATTTAAATTATTTAAATTTATTTTTTTCAAATTTTATTTGTTGCACAACGAAAGTGTAAGGTCTGCGATAGACAGTTGTACGAGGCACTGCTCCCCATGTGCTTCCGAGGTACATAGGCCTACTAAGGTATATTGCATGTGACTCCATAAGTCAGGGTTTAATTTAAGAATGCTATTTTAACTTCCAAATGATATTTTAAGATGTCAAAAAATGGTCCATTTTGACTAATAAATATAATTAAAAGTAACAATTGTTTAAAGTGATGGATTCCAATCTTAAATAGCTATAAATATGTTCTTACCAAATAAATTAACAAGACACTCAAACCAAATACTCACAAACGAACTCAAATTGCAACATTTCTATATTAACTAGCCTTTGCAACTTGCTGCCAGCAACCCATTGCATTCAGGGAGGCCTAATGCAAACAAAAAAAGAAGTTGCGCACATTTTCAAACAAAACGCAGATCTGATCTATCTGCTCACCAAAAACGAGAAGGGTTATCGATTCATGTGGAACAACTGATCCGCTTTGATAACGTTGTTTCCCACCACGAGGTAGGCAAAACTCCTTGCCGGCTTTCACACCACCGAAACCTTAAACTGGTGTGCCTTCTCAATAGATCCGAACGCTGCTCCTGTTCCATATTCTCGGCAGCGTTAACGACCGCACCAGGGACTCCTCCCCTCTACGTAGCACGGGGTAGGCAGCAAGTCACCGGAGGCTCGATCTACACCCCACGCATCGATCACGAAGCAAACAAACACCTCGTGGCTCCATCTGCCAATCCACCGTCACGCAGGTCTTTAATGATGCAGGTCAAGAAACGCAGCACTCGATCCAACGTTACAATGTCGATGTCTATGACTGAATCTTAACATGTTCCTCGCATCAAACACCTCGTGGCCGATCCACGGGATTCACTTCCTCACGGTCTGCGTGCAAGCCAACAGCCAACCTTGTTGATGGGCAGCCAACCTTGTTGCGCATCACAACCACAACCTCCTCTGCCACGGGCTTACGCAGCTTTCTCCAGCATCCACGGGCTCAGCGCCTGACCAATGAGCAAATCCGCGCTGAGAGGGATTAGAAGTGTGGATGGATCAAGGACCGGGGGTCTTTTATCTGCCACCTAGACACTCTCTTCTGCCACCTAGACACTCATTCAGGGATGAAAACACACTGACTTTGATTCACTGGGCGTGAAGTTCTGATATCATGATGAAAACTGAAGAACCAAATTTATTGATGAAAGGGGCAGCTCCACCTTGACTGTCTCTGTAGAACACTCTATCTCAATCACATTACAATAAAAAAATATATATTTTTCACACATATAAGAAAGTTAGAATAACTATCTTAAAATAATATGAATTAATTCCAAATTTAAAATTTGAATAAACAGACTCTCTCCTAAATTACATTACTCCATTATCTTCAACAAAAACATTAATCTAAATTTACAATTTTTGCAAAGACATGACTCCCAAGCAAAGTGGGTCCAAAGGCTTTCCTTGCGCAGAGGGCCAGCCTTATTTTAGCTGCCATAGGCCCATTAATGCGTCTAGGCAGGAAATGCTCGCCGTCGGATTAAAACCGTAGATCATCGTGTGCCTGACATTTCTTGCCTGGGCGCATTAATGAGCCTATGGTAGCTGAAATAAGGCTCGCCTGCGCAGAGTAACTTCAAGCCTCCGTACAATCCCTACATCTCCGAACAATAATGTTGAATTACAGTTTTTGCAAAGACGTGAGTACCGAGCAATGTGGGCTCCCATTCCATTAAAGTTCGGTGATAGCTACCCATTACGATCTTCCTCTGTTGGCCTGCAGGTAGGTTATTTCAGCATTTTTATCATATTGAATTAGCACCTTGTCCGCATTAAACTGAATGGGTTTCCTGCCAACGATAATCCTTATATGTATGGTGGGAGAGAGAGTTTCCGTTTATGAGATTAATTTTCCTTCTTCCAATGCCACTGATGCTGTCGATTTTAGCCTATTTGACAGAGCCAGCTTGAGCTCCTCTGGCTTGGAAATCACGCTAGATAAAAGTACCTATCCATCCTCCCTATCAAATAAGTCTGGAAGGGCGTTATATAAGAAAAAAATCCCATTATACGGAATATGAACTTTTACATACTTGAGTACCTCATTTGTTTTCGACATTCAGCAAGGAGCCCAAGGTGGCGGGGATGGGCTGGCTTTCATGGTGGCCTCTAAAAGAAGTAAAATATACCAAAGTTGAGCTCAGAAATTAGTAATCTCATTCTCATCATCATTCATCAAGTTCATCAAGGTTTTTATGTTGAATATTGATAGTTATGTCTATTTTTCATTAATTGTTGTTGTATATGATTGCGGAAAGATCCTGCTTTGGGACAAGGTTTTATAAATATTATTTAGTGTTCAATGCTCATGGCAGCTCCTAAAGGAGGAAGCAATTTTCAAATCCCCACCTCCCTGCCCACCCCACGCCACCCAAAATGGATCCATGGAAAAAAATTAAGGTGAAAAAATAGTCATGAGCACGAGAGAGAGCGAGAGCGAGCGCGAGAGAGAGCGAGAGAGCGAGAGCGAGAGAGAGAATTGTTGGAGGGAATTGGAGGGAATTGTTGGAGGGAAAATGGAAGTTGTCCTTCAATTAGAGGGAGTTTCTTTTTTCTTTTTTCTTTGAGAGAGAGAGAGAGAGAGAGAGAGAGAGAGAGAGAGAATTTGTACATGAGAAAAAGAAATTGAGGGAATTGTTAGAGGGAACATGAGAAAAAGAAATTGAGGGAATTGTTGGAGGGAAAATGGAAGTTGTCCTTGAATTAGAGGGAGTTTCTTTTTTCTTTTTTCTTTTCTTTTTTGTAACATTTTTAGACACGTGAAAAATTGAGAACTCACTAGATTTTGAGTTTAGTAGTATAGAGAAGTGAATCAAACTATTGCAAATAATTTTAGATGAAAAACCCAACAATGCCAAAACTAATATCTTACTATTTGGATTCCATAGGGAGGGATTGAACAACCCTCAACAATATAGGGAGGGAATAATCATAATGGATCCTTCCTTGGGTCATATCTAAGCCTCCCAATGACATAATGATGTTTTCTAATTATAGGCTCTAAGTTTTTCCATTTCCAGGCTAGAGATAATAGGGATTCTCTTTGTCATTGAGATGTCTTTGAGTCTTCAAAAGAACCTAGCCCTCCCTCCACTCCTTGGACCAGATAATTAAGTCCCTTGTTCTTGTATCATAGATTGAATTATAGCCCCATCAAAAGGGAGGGGAATCTTGTGCATAAGAAAGAGTAGAAGTCGTAAAGGAAACATTGGGTCATTCTCGGGTTGATAGAGGTCATTAATCGATATTAGGGTTGATGGTTGGGATCTTTAGATACTCGATAACCTAGAGAAAAATTCGTCCCCGTTATTTCTCTTTGAAACAGAGGGTAAAGGTCCCAAGGTTCCAAATTTAATTTCCATAGTTGAGGGGGAGGGAAAATAATTCTCACCATAAATTGATTCATTGCCTACTATCTTGGGTGCATCTAGAGCTTGGTGAATTCTTCTCGAGGTGTCTTCCTCCTTTTTCTTGGTTGGTTGAGCTATAGTTTGTGGTTTTTTCACAATGGATGAGTCATGGAGTAATAGTACATGGTCCTTTGTAGCCTTTCCATTATTTTAAACCCATTTTTCACTTATATCCCTGCAAGCAATCCAACCTTAAATGTGATAGGAATGGAATCCCCCACATTTGAAGGGAATTCATTCATAATCTAACTTTTACTAAAATATAGTCTCTCCTTTCCTTATCATTATAACATATACCAAACCTTTGGATATATTTAACCCTACCAAAAAATGAACCATCCATGTATAGCTGGTGGTTTGTAAGGAAATTCCAGGTTCATATAAGAACCCTAATACATTCCCACTTTCTTTAAATACCACTTCTAACTATAGGGTTATCGAAAAACTAAACCAAGACGATTTCCAATTTTTCAGAATGGTATTGAAATATACCCTCCATTTCTTGAGGAACGAGACTTAAATCCCATAAATATAGCAGGAAAGGAGGGTATTGTTGGTGTCCTCCCCGGAATTTGTTACTTAGACTATCCATCCTCTCACTAACAGTAAGAATTTGGGCTCATATTCAAAAATATCTATGAAATTCCCTAAAATCCATCATTTTAGGGTTTCCACCATCATGTATTCACTAGAAAATCATCTAGCCAAAGCTACCTTTGTTATATAAAAATGATTAATTACTACTAATTGTAATTGTATTAGGTTGTATTAGACAAAGGGCATGATCAAAGATCATGCCCCTTCATCAAGAGACAACACAAGGTTGTATTTAAGCCATGGTCTCTTTCATTTTGTAAGCATCATATCATTCATCGATAAAATATATATTTCTTTCTATTTATTACTGGAATTTCATGCTTCATTTGGTATCAGAGCGGCGATCTTCTTGCTTGGAAAACACCCCATGCCACTCCTGTTGTATGCCATCGATCATAACGTCTGCGTTCTGCTGAGTGGAGAAAGAAGTGTGTTATTCAATACAATCCATACACGGTTGGAGTGTGTCTGCGACTGTGGCTGTGTTCTGCAGCTGAGTGTATTTTGACCACCGCTCCACGTTGCCACTAGCAGAGAACTGTCTGTTCCACCCTCTTCCGTTGTCACCATCATTCCGCTGCCACCATCGACTCATCTGCTGCATCAACCACTCCACTGGATTCCTCCGCCTCTGCATCCCAACCATGCTCCTATTCTGCCTCCGTGTCGCTCCAGAAAATATTCTTCGCCTATCGTCTGCATACTCGAATAGCCATCCGCTCCCTCCCCGTGCCATCTTCTCCCTCCCGTGGTCATTCACTCCACGTCGACGTCCACTACCTGACCTTGTCTCCCACTTTCCATCATCGACGACAACGTCAACGCCGCCGATCCCTAACTTTTCCGTTAATGCCCCGACCCTCACAAATCTAGTCTCGGTGTCCGCATGCCATCCACTTCCTGTCTACCTTCTATTTTCCACCATCACTGCCGCTTTCCTTTGAATTTTCTGCAGAATGTTCCTGATCAAGTTATATATGTATATAACTATATAATAAACTATAGTTATAATATATAGCCTAACTAAAATTTAATTCATTTTTATATGAAATTTAATTAATTTTTTATATAAGAGTCAATTACATTTAAAAAAATAAAATTGGATTAGGTTGCGAAAAAAGAGTTAAACTAGTGGACAAATATGCACCCCCTCAAACCCGTTAAATGTCGTTAATGGAAATGACCGATTTCAACAAAAAATTGTTTGATCTTGAGAATAAGATTACTAACCATTATGATGACTTTAACCAAAAATTAGTCGATCTCGAGAGTAAGGTTACTGGACATTCCGACGATATCAAGAAACTTCAAGATACGAAAAATTGGATAGAAAGACAACTCGGGCAAAACCATAGCGAAACTAGAGATGATCATAATAAGACAATGTTGATACTAACCACTATTTGTGACAGGATGAGTATGTCACATGAACAAATATTCCAGAATATTGAACATCATCAACAACACAATTCAACGAATTCAACAAACTCAACACATCATCATGAAAAAACCAAATCTCCAAAAATATCATCCCTGCACCATTAAGAAAATAGTAACACGAATTTCCAAAATAAGAAAATTTGGAGTACATTCACTAATCAATACCCTTTTTTCGCTCCATTGTTAGTGTTGTATCAACAAAGGGCTAAAATCAAGATACCCAAGTTCGACGGTAACAAAAAATGTAGAGTTGTATGGCTCAATAAAGTTGAAGAGTATTTCGAGATTTACGACATTGACAATGATGATGAAAATATTAGGCACACTTCCATGAAAATGAAGGGAGAAGCATATAATTGGTATATGTGGCGGAAAAAGACGACACTCGCTGTCAGTTGGAGAAAATTTAAGGGTGCGTTATTTAAAATATTCCAAGGTATCAAGGAAGAAGAGTTATTTTCAACACTCATCAAATTGCGACAAAAGGAGATGTGGATGAATACACTCGAGAATGGGAGACCTTAGCGACATGAGTACCTAGATAATCAGAATCTCGTCTAGTCCAATCGTACCTTTTGGGACTTAAAACCCACCTACAAGTAGAGCTTGAGCTTCATGACATTACATCGATAGAAGTAGCAGGACAAAAATCAAAGGCTACTGAAAAGAAATTTGAAAAGATATTTTGGTCAAAGCGAGAAATAGTATATTCGAGACGAAGATTTGATCAATATGCAAATAAAAATAATGCAAAATATGTCCCACATCATCTTCGTGAAGGATAAAAATCTAACGTGGAAATACAAAGGATGAAAGAGGGAAAGTGCAAACGTTGGGGTGAAAAATGGGACCGTAAGCATAGGTGTGAAAAAGGAAAAGAGACAAAGAACCTATATAACTATGAAGCAACTAATGATTCTAATAGTGATGAATCAGACATAGAAGGAATTGAAGACACCCTAGAGTTCTGTCCATAACTAGATGACGAAATAATTCAACAAGTATCATTATCAGCTATGACAGGTATATCACAACCCCAGACACTAAAATTAAAAACCCATATAAAGAAGAACAATGTAATGGTTCTCATCAACAATGGTAGCACCCACAATTTTTTAGACTCAACCATGGCCAAAAGACTCAACATATTTACATTTCCTATGCCCAACATGAAGGTGATGGTAGCCGATGGTAAGAAGATTGAGAAAGTATGGAAATGCCATAAGGTCCAATTGTAGATTCAGTACTTTAATTTAGAATATCCATTCTAAACCGTACCACTAGGAGGAGTAGATGTGGTCGTAGGTATCTAATGGCTACAAACCCTAGGAACTTATTCTGCCAACCATCAAAAGCAATTTATAAGATTTAAATGGAAAGGGCAAAAGCACAAGTTATATGGATTCCAAGCACTAGAAAATCAAATCGTGTCGTCATCCTAGATGATGAAAATGATTCGAAAAGGAGTGCCAACCTATATAGTACAATGTCACCAATTAGAAATGTTGTCTGCAAAAATGGCCAGTGAAGGGTCACCAAAAGTACAAGGGATAATTCATAAGCATGAAAAATTGTTCCAAGACCTTCCCATGAAAATGCCTCCTAATATGGAAATTTAACATACAATAGAAGTCAAAGCAAGATCAGACCCCGTCAACATCAAGACATATTGATATCTGCATCACCAAAAGACTGAAATTGAGAGGATAATCCAAGATATTTTAAAATGTAGGGTCATCTCAAAAAGTAAGAGTCTGTATGTTGCTCCAGTTGTATTGGTAAGGAAGAAGGATGGATCGTTAGGCTATGCATTGATTACAAAGGATTAAATAAGATAACAATTAAAAATAAGTTCCCAATTCCCTTTATCGATGAAATGCTGGATGGACTACATGGCGCAAAATAATTCTCAAAATTGGACTTAAGGTCAGGATATTACCAAATCAGAGTCGAGTTGGAAGAAATACCAAAAAATGTGTTTCAAACACATGAAGGTCACTACGAATTTAAATTAATTCCCTTTGGGTTAACAAATACATCAACTACATTCCAAGTTACTATGAACGAGTTATTTCGTTCATATCTTAGGAAGTTTTTACTAGTGTTCTTTGATGATATTTCAATTTACAGTAAAACTTGGAAGGAGCACCTACAACATTTGGATACCAAGCCCCTAATTCTCCTATGATGGATCTAAGTATTGCAAGGGTATCTTTGACCAACATTTGTTCTTCTAGATATTTGGGTTAACAAAAGCAATGCTACTAAACTTTTTCTAATAAACCCTAATTGCAGAGCTTCCAAAACCATAGCGACAGATCTTGAGATGAAGATCTATCTTCTAATTCACAATTTACCTAATTTTCTTACAAGTAGGAACTATGTTATCCACCTAAGTGGAATAGTGAATAGGATAAATGATTTTAGCGTCAAGCAACCTTTTTAATTCTTTATGTGTCAATGGTTTTAAAGTGGGATGAATATTTTGGAGTTTCTACTGATAAGGCTTAAATGATTTTTTCATTGGGGTTGTGTGTTGAAATATTCTGGTGTTATATGTTTTCAGATCTTTGTATGTCTAGGAAAACTCATGCTTTTACTATTTGGATATTTTATGTATACCTATCTATCCCATTTAGTGCAACATGTGCCAATAATTACAGTTTTTAGGTCATTTTCAATTCATAGCATGAACAATTCATATTACATAGATGAATTATGTGTATTAACATCGCTTTGATCCCTAAATCCTTCTTGCATATCAATTAGATTTTCCAATGTAGCCACATTTCCGTTAGAAAATCATAAAAGGCAGAAATATTTTCTTTATGATGATAATTACTTGTGATTTTCTTATGTTCTTATTAGCTTTATTGTGTTCTTCTTTTATCTTAGTTCATCAAGTAATTACCAAAACAATATCACGAATACCAAGGGCACCAGATGTAGGCGGGCATCTAAGGAAAAACCCATATCAAGGGGAAAATCCAATCAACTCTTCCTTGAATAGTTTCATGAGATAATACAAGACTCTAGACACAAACTTCCTCCAATCACCAAGTCATACCTTCCCTTCTTCTGCACATGATAACCTTCCAGCAACAACTTCGACCTAAAATAACAACAGTAGTAGCAACAACCCTTAGATCTAATAGCAGCAGAGCCTTGATCTAGAAGCAATAGAAACTCCAACCTTGATGCAGCAACAACTTCGACCTTGATGCAATAGCATATTTGATCTTGATGTAGTAGAAACTTCGATCTTGTTGCAGTAGCAGCTTCGACTTTGATGTAGCAACAACTTCTACCTTGATGCAGTATTTTCTTCAACCTTGATGTAGTAGCAGCTTCCTTATTGATGCAGTAGCAACTTCGACCTTGATCTAGTAGCAGCTTTGACCATGATGCAGTAGCAACTTCGACTATCATGTAGTAACCCAGAAAATTTGATATTGATGTAGTAGCCCAATAAATTCACATGTGTTAGAGAGATGACCCTGAAAAACTTTGATCCTCTGATTCTCCTTCTCCTACAACTTCATACTTTTTTTCTTCGTCATCTTGGATATCAAACTTGTGAGTGAGTGTATTCAAATGAATCAAAATGCATTGTATATATACCATTTTCTGGAGTTCGAATTCCCTTCACATAGGCCGACTTGAACAGGTAAGGGCCAACTTGGTGTGGAGGTGACAAATTATATATTTGACTAAAAAATAATTCATTTTACATGGTTCAAAATCTCAAGAAGGGTCTTACTAAATGTACAATGACTCTAATGACTCAGTATAAATCCTAGAATTCCTCAATGGGGACTTTGACCTAAAACTTGATGACCCAAACATGAAACCCGTGCTTTAATAAGTCATAATAATAATAAAAAATTATTTTTCATTCTTTTCATAAGTACATTTCATAATGAATCAAATGAAGACCAAACCTAGTTACATTATTCAACAGTCCCTCTTAACTAGGGAGGTATTCATAATGACACGCAAAAGTACAAGAAGATCTTAAAACACATGAACCATGAAGAGTTTAGGCACCACAATTCCATGGACTAGATTCCTAACCAGGGAAATATATCCAGGGCCACAAAGAGTTTAGGCACCCACGGTGCCATGGACTAGATTCTGACCAGGGAGATCTATCCGGGTGGAACTAAGATGGACTCAAGCTTTCAGCCTCTCTAGGTACCATCAGGCTTACTTGATAACCATCAACCCAGGGATCTAGGTGTGTAATGCAAGGTCAGATCTCTATGACCAATTCCACCCTTCCTTCTTCGGGAACTACACATCAACACATGATGTTGGCCAGATTCTCTCCCAGGAAATGTGTATTACACACAAAACCTCAACACTCTCAATTATTCAAATTAGTAGAGAATCCTTCTTGATCAAACAAATCGATAAAAACAAATATCTCTCAATCAAACAGATTGGTAACAACAAGAATGTAAAACATGATTCCAAAACTTCGAGAGATTTACTTGTACAAACACAAACCCAATCAGTAATAAATTTTCTAATGCACATATATAAACAAAAACCTTTGGGGTCTCCAAACATCTTGATGTTTCTTCTCATCTTTTCATAGTAGGACTTAGATGCTTATCCAATGAATCTTGAAAGGAGATTCTTCAACCATACAACTTCCTTTCCTACTTCTCAAGAAACAAGATATTCAACAATTAGGTCCTAATTTCCTTCATTTAGCAGCACCTCAATATACATTCTCCAATTTCTTATTCAAGGTATTCATCATGAATATAATATGCCCTCTCTCTTAACTAAGGAAAATTATTCTATCCAATCTCCCTCTTATCTTAGGGATACAAACTTCCTTTTATGAAATCAAAGAATATTTCATGGCTTCCATTCTTCTTATCAAAGTTATCTTAATCATATTCCTTCATCATGCTTGAACATCTTCACCATCTTGAAGATTATGTATCTACACAACTTAGATAGCAAGTACAACCAAAACCATAGAAGCATGAATTTAACCATATCATAATCATATAATAATGGAAGCATTAGAATTTATACACCATATACCTAAACTTAGTTAGGTTCATAATCAACAATAGACACATACTTATATAATTCAACTTCTTTCTTAGGTTTTTTCATAAACCCTAGATCACATCACTAACTCAATCAAGATATCAGTCTCAATATATCTAGGATTTCAATCTTTTCTCCACATATATGGTAGAATCCTCTATGGCATATTGTAAATCATAGAAGCAATTCAAACATGTACAATTCTACATTGTATCTAATAAATTTCAAAATTCATATCTTAGAATTCTACTAAGATTTAATGAAAACCCTAGATTTCATCAATGAGACATTAGGCCTCAATAATCATAACACAATCTCAGGTTTCAACAATATGACCAAATTTTCACATCATCCTTTTTGAAACAATAACATCATATCCTAGAATATCAAACTTCGACTAGGGATTAGTTACAAACCTTAGAAATGTTACCATCAATAGTGTACATATCTAGGATTTCATAATCATGCATTACAAAACAACATATATCAGGAAAACCAAAGAAAAAACTACCAATACATTAAATTTAGACATATAAAAAACTTTATCAAGCTAGGGTTTTGATTAGACGTACAAAAATACTCCTAGGGTTTCATTCCTTTGAACTTACTCCATATAAGGGTTTTTCTCATAAAACCTAATTTACCCAAAACCTATAAAGGTCTAGGATTACCGACATCTTTTAGGGTTTCCATAACCATACCAAAACCTAAAACATGACATTACGATAAAATCCTAAATATCAGAACTTAATAGACTTCACCAATAACCCTAAGTGGATTAGGGTTTTTCACATAAGCACCAACATACCCTTAAGTTAGGGTTTTACAGAGAACCTTTTTAGGGTTCCATAAGAATGATCAAAGATATGAGGAGGGTATATTTATCTAATGATTAGTCACCCTGGCAATAATCTTTATGATTCAATGGAGCTAGACACAACAATGTTAGCAATGTATAACAAATTATTAAAAGGAATTAATATATCATGAAGAGAACAAAGCTTCTGGTCTAAGTCATACCTTTAATTTTTTCTTAAAAAACCTTGTAGGAAATCAATTCCAATTCTTTGTATTGTGAGGTATTCTTTATAACCTTTGAGCATATCCACAGGCCTTCCTGAAAAAAGGAAAACATAAAAGAAATGTAATTAGCATCTAATACAAACACACCTAGATAAGGAACTGGAAACCAAATATAAAAAGGTAATATAAGGAGTAATATATTTATCTTTGGAAATGGTGAGGGATCCCTCTTAATCCAATCTCGAGGGATACCTATAAATTTATAAAAACAATTCAAAAATGTTTTTCCAAAGCATGTTAAACCTATAAATACTAGAAATCAAATCATAAATGAAAACAGTTAAAACTTAAAGTAGAGGAATGAATAGTGTAAGTCCTGTTGAGATTCAACAAGAAGATCTTAGTGAAAATTAAGCACCTACACTAGGATGGGGCCTCAGGCCATTTTTAGGTGTATGTCTATTTATATATGTATGTGCATAATCTATTTATAGAATGTATGTCTATATATAGATGCATGACTACTATTATTATCCCTTAGCATTAGTTGGACAATAAACTATAATATATTCTCAATGAGCACATGGAAATAGTTAACTGAAGTGGAAAATCAGTTAGCTAAAGGAATTTAGAGTTAAGTGGTTGGTTGGTGGGACATTCAGGTTGAGTTAGTTGTAACTGAGTGATTCAAAGTTGTAATAGAGTTGGAAGTGTAGTTGTGCAAGTTGTAAAGTAGTTTAACTCAGTTAAGTGAGTTAAACTCGGTTGTGCTAGTTGAAACTGAAGATACACTAGTGAGAGATCAAGTGAATTAATTATTAATTAATTCACAATCAGTGGTCTCAAATGCAACTGAAGATTTACTATTATTAACTGCATGCATGTCAGACCCAGTGGAGACCCAGTTGAGTTCTAGGTGAAAGGGAAGTTGAATATCATTTGTGACATTATCCGGTTGCACACATGAAACCACACATAGATTGGATGTGCCCATGACGATTGTACAATCAAGGAAGGCAAGATTGCATTCATTCAGGGATTGCTATCAGCAAGGATTGCGCAGTGGATGCAGGTTGTCAGGAGACATCAAATTGAGCAAGTGATTTGCCAATTTTTGTATGACAGTGTGAGACAATTAGCTGATGTACTGAGGGCTCTTGTGATTGAAGTTTTGTATGTAATTGTTTCATGATCCATGATATAACATACAATATAAGATAGTGGGGTTTTTAGCTGTAAGCTTTCCTCGAGAAATTATCTTTGTTGTGTGTGATTGATCTTTCTTCATGCTTATGTAATTGACGATTGTGTTTTTAATTCCACAAAGATTTGTATAAGTGATTCTGTATTTAACAGTAGCACATTGTTAGATCAGGAGAATCCAAGATATACATGCATATTGTATAATTTCTACAATTCCTTTATTTTTTATTCTTCGGTCTTGTTCTTCTTTGGAGATCCTTCTTCGGCAAAATTTTCTTTATCACTATTTCTCTTCTTGTTCTTAGGATTATCAATACAGTAACTTTTATAGTGACCCATTTTGTGAAAATGGGAACATTCTATCTTGGATAGGTCTACCTTCCTTCTTGGCCCTTTAGATTTCTTGAAGTTTCCTTTCTTATGATGAGCAGAGTATGTATTTGAAACTTTCTCTTCTTCATTCTCTTTGTCAGTTACCAATTATATTCTCATTTCCTCTTGATTGCATGCATTCCCTAATTCCTTGAACGAAGGATTTTATTTCCAGTTGTTGATCCTTGAAGAAAAGGCACTCTAAGAGGATGGAAATCCCAACAATGCAACAATCACTAGCTCTTTTTCCGGTAATATCTCATCTATGGCTTGAGGATCATCTATAATTCTATTTATCCTTACAAATAAGGAATCCAAAATATCATCCTTTGTCATCTTTGTGGTCCTTAGTTCATTCTCAAGACTTGCAACTTGAAAAATATTCTTGATGGTGAAATTTTTTGATAGGGCTTCATACATATCTTGAGCAGAGTCAATGCTGGAAATGTATGGGATAATATTATCCTTTATACCATCTACCATTAGGCTCATAAAAAAATATTTAAGACTCTCTAAACTTATATTTATCTGCATCACTTTATCCTTTTGTAGGTTTCTTCAAGTTTCCTTTGACTAGATCCAAGACTTTATTATTTTCAAGGATGAGATCTATCCTCTTCTTCCATGCCCTATAATTGGATGCTACTTATAATTTTTTCTCTCCCTTTATTGTGTTAGATATGATTCTTGAAGATAGAAATCTTTTCTCCTTATATGTACCCTTTATTCAACTCCTTGAGATATTTTTTTACTCCTTTCAATAGATTTGCAGGATGAATTTTTCCTTCTTTTTCACCTTAGCTCTGATACCATGTTAGAAAACCAGAAGAGGAAAAAATATTTTATTTAAGAAGATAATTACTTGTGATTTTATTATGTTCTTATTAAATTTCTTGGGTTCTTATTTTATCTTAGTTCATAAAACAATTACCAAAACAATATCACGAAGACCAAGGACACCAGATGTAGGCAGACAATCAGGGAAAAAACCCTATCAAGGGAGATACCTAGTCAAGTCTTCCTTCAATAGTTTCATGAGATAATCCAAGACTCTAGAAAAATTCTTCATCTAATCACCAATTCAGCCCTTCCCTTATTCTACACATGATAACCTTCTGTTTGTGTCCTGCCATCAGTGATCAAAAATCCTCTTTCATATCATTTTAAGGATCCATCTAAGAATTTTTTTATCATTCCACTAGGTCATGCAAAAATTTAGTCACTGATAGTATCCCTAGTCCAAAAAACATCACTCTTCCTCAAATTTGATTACTTTCTGGCATAGTTTCATACCTTGTTGACTGTACACCATCCATAAAGTCAATATCAGTCATGTCATCTTGAATTCAATCTTTCAAGGTCTCATTAGGTATTTTAGGGTTTTTCAAGGTTGCGATTAGGTCATTAGGGTTTCCAAGGTCCAATAAAACTTCATTTCCACTTCATAAGACCAACAAGTAAAGGGTGATCAAATAACATCTCTTCACCATATGAAGATGATTTGTGAAGAAAAATTCTTGTTATAATTTAGCATGTAATTTTGGTTTTCAAATGTAATTTTTAATTTTCATTATGTAATTTTATGTCATCAAAATGTAATAATTTCATGATTCCCAAGCTGCTAACTCAAAGTTCCAACATGCCAAAGCATCAAAAATGTCAAATCAAAGAGTTCTGAAAGTCATCAGATGATCAATTTGTCAAGGAAAAAGTCAAGTGCAAAGGTAAAAATTCAAAGTGTAAAGTGAAGTGAGGAAAGGAAAAAGTGGGTTCCAAGTCCTAATTCATTCAAATGATGAAGTATAAATACTACCAAGACATCACAAAGAAGCTCATTTGTCATTTCAGACATCGAGCTTGCACTCCCTTAGCTGGAAAAATCGATTTGCAGGGTTAGAGGCCAAGTTTTTTAGCGGCGCTGCGCTTTCAGAGGGTGGTGCTATGCTTAGAGTAGGAAACATTGTGCTTTTCTCCCACTGGCATTACGCTTATAGGCAAGGCGCTACGCTTGTGCCCGTTGCGCTGCAATTTTTCTCAGTGAGCCTTGAAGGCCCCAAATCACCTCCAAAATCTCCCAAACTCTTAGAAAATTCTTGTTACACACTCTTGCAAGTAAGTACACCAAATTTGTTTCTTCCTTGCACTCCTAAAAAATTATTTCATAGTGTTTAGATTCTAAGTGAAATTGGCATTTGTCTAGTGAGAAACCCTATTTTTACTCCTAATTCCCAAATTTGATGCCCTAATACCCTGAATTTCCTTCCCACACACCTAAAAACCCTATCCCTACCCTTACACTACCATTTCCTAGTCCCTAACTCCATTTCCCTAAAAAACCTAAGTCCTAGGCTTCTACATTCCTAGGAAGCCACTTCCCTAAGCTTGTAATTAAATTCTCATTTCCAATTTCCTTGAAATTTTGACCTCCCATCACCTCCAAAAGTTCCCTAATCCCTTCGCTCATCTCCCTAAATTTTCCTAGAGTTATCCCTATTCCCTAGACCCATCTTCACTCCCCATTCCCATATACCTTATCCCTAGGGTTTCTAGGCCACCAAAACACTATGGAGGAAGACAGAGACTATATGGAAGAGGAGGGTAGAAAAAGAGAGGAGGATAGATAACATAGAAGGCCTCACAAAGGAGGAAGAATCCTAAGGTTGGAGCCCACCAAAAAAAAGAAGTTGAGGGCCTTTCCTATGACCGTCAGTTTTTTTGAGTATGTAGGTTGCCTTTATTTTTGCAACATGATTCAAAGGGTCCAACATCATCCTATGTTGAGTAGAGTTTTCATTCCAAACCTCAGAGATAATCAGGTGACCCTTGCAGGTGTGACCCTTCAGTATATCTACATCTGTTATTGCTGTTGCCACAGGGATTCCAAACATGGGAGAGAAATGGCTTAAATCCAAGGATTTGGAGGATCAATACTATTAACTATTCATCAAACTAAGATACATAAATGAAAGGAGGAGGGTTTTCCCTTTCGGCTACCTTCTTGATAGGTATGCACCCATGATGAAAATCATCATGAAGTACTTCTCTTGTGAAGGAAGGTTTTCTAGGCTCTACACATACCACATTAGATTGCTGATGCACTTCACAAGAGTAAGATTTTCTCAATATCCCATAATTTATATTCACGAGCATAGAAAAAATGAGTTTCATTGTACAAAAGAGAGACTACGACCAACAGATGAATAGCCTCTTCCACCATTCATTGATCAAGATCATTGTCCTCCACCTTGATCATTTGGGCATCTCGTGGGACACCTTCATTAAAAATGACATCTTCACTGCTCCACAAGCTCCATATGCTGAATATGTGCCTTCTTCATCTCACCCTACTACATCTATGCCTCCACCTCAGTCCACTTCACCTACTCCATCACCATCACCACCACTTCATGGTCAGGATGAGTCACCTAACAGAGTTGAGGTCAACGAGCCTAAAGAGGGTGAAATCAACATATTGGAAAAGACATATCGGAGATGGTATAGGCAGGTGTTTTCCCAAAAATTGTGGGAGGGTACCTGCCTTCTTCACCAACAAAGCAGGTACAGAAGGGAAAACAAAAGATGACAGAGGAAGATGTACATGAGGAAGAACTCCATGAGACAGAGAATGATTTTGAACTTGTTGACTTAGATGAGCATCATGATGATGAGGCCTAAAAATTGATTATCAAGTAGAAATATGCCCAAATCAGGGAGCTTCAGACAAAATTAGATATATCTAAGTTTTTCATTGCATACTATGAGCAGGAAAATGAACAAATCAAAACCAAGGAGGCCATCATGGAGATTCAACTTCTCAACGCAAAAAGAGAAGAAAAGAAGGGAAAGGCCTTGCTTGATGAGGCTTATGAGAGGTATGGTGAAACAAACGAGACAGAATAACAAGTGCCAAGGAGAAGACCTAAGACTAGAGGGCTCAAAAGAGCTCTAGGACTAGAGAGGAAAAAGGAGGTTGAGCTTGCTAATGAGCTCACTCTAAATGAACAATTTGCCATGATGGTAAATGAGAACCAGGAGAATTCGCTTGACAAGGCCAACTATCATCTTGAGAAGCTCCTGGAGAAGGAAAAGAAGGAGAATGACATATTGAGAAATAGGGCCAAACACAACTTCATGAAAAATCAAATTGCAAGCTCAGAGTCCACAAAGGCCAAATCAAGACTTGAAACCCTAACCAAGAAAAATTAAGGGGAAAAGATTGATATTATTGCTGAGGCATCACTCATTTCCTAACACACCTCGTCAACATCCTACATAAGAAAATTTGAAGAATTTTGAGCAATTTTTGAAAAGTTTGGAAATTTTTGTGTTTTTTGACAGTTTAGCATTTCATACCCTTTCCATTATATTTTTGTGAGTGATATATACCCTTTTCTCAAGTTTGAATTCCCTTCATGTAGGCTGACTTGAACAGGTAAGGGTCAACTTGGTGTGGAGGTGACAAATTATATATTTCACTCAAAATTTTTACATGATTCAAAAGCCCAAGAAGCGTCTTATTAAATGTACAATAACTCCAATGACTCAATATAAATCATATAAGTCCTCAATGGGGACTTTGACCTAAAACATTATGGCCCAAGCATGAAACCCATGCTTTAATAAGTTATAATAATAATAATAATACTACTACTACTTTATTTTTCATTATTTTCATAAGTGCATTTCATAATGAATCAAATGAAGACTGGACCTAGTCACATTCTTCAATAATTTCAAGGGAGAATGTTGACTCTCAAATCAATGTCCCAATGTAAACACATTTTTAGGGCTAATATTAGATATCAAATCCGTGATATTACTTTTATGTTCTTCCAATTCTTTATCAAACTCTCCAACATCTATGATATTATTTTGAAAATTTTCCTCACAAGTTTAGGAAATCAAAGATCTATTGGCTGTCATTGAAAATTTTCTATCTTGTGATATTATTTGGGATGACAGGCCTAAAAATCAACTAAATAGAAAAATTATCCATAATAACACTATCTAGAGGACCCAAACGAGAAGAAAAGTTAGTTAAAATTATCAATTATAACACTATCTAGAGGACCCAAATGGGAAGAAACCAACTATTTTTTTCAAACAAAATAATTTCTTATATGTCTTTGGCTGGAATCCTAAACTTACAATTTTTTTTATTTGAACTACAATTTTACCCACTTCGTTTTCATAATTTAGAACCATAGTTTTACCAATTTCAATATGTGGTTTTTGACTGAATGAAGAGATATTCAAACCTGCTCATGCATTATACACACACACACATATGAAGAGGACAAAATGGACCTTGTTGAGTGAAGTGTTTCCTTCTTTGAATATGAGAAATTAAACCTACCGAACTTATGTATATCTTGTACTCAACAATATACCTTAAAGTGCTATCTCCTACCACTAACCTTCACACTTGCACCTTAAAATCTACCTAGGAACTCTAGCTACAAGACTTAGCAATGTGGGAATGAAACCTCTCAGGATCACCTTCTTGTGATTTCTCTTTAAAATTATTGTCATTTTTAATGATTTTTTAAGCCATATTGATCTTCAGCGGGTCCACATGCAAACTCCTCTTGGTTTTTCCTAACTGGATTGTTTACCTTCGGAGAATCTTATGCTTCCACTATTAAGCAGGGTCTCCCAATCTCAATTAATTATTTTTTACAATAGTAGATGATGTCAGAGATTTTATACAACAATAGATTAATATCTTTTCATATGTTTTTTTAACACTTTTAGGAAGAAATCATAAAACAAAGTTCAAAATTATTTTCCATAGTTGCCCTATTGTTTTTTGTCCTTCCAAGGCATGACAAGACTAGGCAAAGCATGTTTAATTTTGTAGTTGCATAAGGTCTTATAGCTTGGTGTCATGGCTAGGAAGATTGTGTTTTTCCTCTTTAGGAGATTGCATGAGACATGCATGACATACAAGCTATTTATAACTTCTTTCATATGTTTAGGAAAAGAAGGCCTAAGAAAAGTAAGTTACTTAATTTAAGTGACTTATATTTAGTAACTCGGAAATTTAATCTTAGCCATAATTATATGCCTTAATGAAGTTATAAATTGAGCCTAAGGAAAGACACTAAGACACACAATCACTTTTTAGTACTTGGGCGAGTGATTTACTGAGTGAGAAGGCTTGACTTGACCAAGGATATTCAAGAGAATGTGAGGAGATTTCGGGAGGAAATTTAGAGGTCGAATTAGAGGAAGGAGGAGGCCAAGCAACAAGGGGTTTTATTAGGTTTAAGTTCTCAGTAAGAGGCAAAGTTACAAGTCTTCTTATCAAGTATAATTTTTTTGTGTATTACTCTGAGGGTTTGACCCTTTTGAGTTAAAAAGAATGGTTTTGTGGGTGAATTTTCTTATTGTACCTATCACTGATTTTTCACTTATTTCTGCTGCAAATTTACTTGTTAATTATTAACGTATTTAGTTTTCCAAAGTTATGAAAATTATTTGGTAAAATATTTTTCTTGGTATCATTAAATTACTATGAGAAATTAAATTGGGGTTGATAAGTACAATACCCATGTCAGTTTTTAATGTAAATATATGTACCTTGATATTAGGCTGGTGAGTCAGAGACATTTTTGCGGGCTTGTTTACGTATGTATTTATGTGATATATTTTGGTGCCAGCATGCCTAGGCATATATTTCAGTTTTGGTTATGTGTCCAGAGGGCTAAGTTTGTAATATGATGTAACCAATGTAACTGGAGGGTAGATGTTCAAACATAAAAATCAAAGATGTTCAAAACCAGACCGGGGATGGATTTTAGGTTATAGATATAGGTCATATGAACTTATTAGGGTTCCCCATGAATACATGCTCATATTTTCCTTGTTAATAGATCATACTCACGAATAGATATTTAGAAAAAGGTTTCAATACTAGGGTCTGCAAGAGGCTACCTCTTGGAGTGACCATTACAATCACACACAACCATTGATTGATATTTGAGAATTTTGCACAAGGAAAATAAGGGAATATCTTCACGAATTTATTTATTTGTAAATAATTAAAAAAATACCATGTAGAGAACAAGGCTTAAATAGGAGGGTGAAATTTGATGCAATGTAAAGAACAACTAAATGCCATGCAAAGAAAAGAAATGTAGGGATATGACACTAAATGAAAAATAAATTCAAGGTGTTATGAAGTAAAAAAATACTGTGTGTAATTGCAATGCAAAAGAGTGAGGCTTCAATGAGAAAAGAAATGAGTGATGTGTAGAAGGAAATAAAAGGTTCATGCAAGGAGACTACACTAAATGAAAACTAAAAGAGCCATGCAAACAATTTCTAGATGCAATGAAATTAAGATCAATGTAGGAGAATAATGCTAAATATAAAATAAAATCAATGTGATTGACTAAGGTGCATGTAAGACAATGAATGGAAATAGAGCTAACAATTAAATTAACTAGATGTGATACAAATGAAAACAAAATTGAAAGGAATGAGACTAACTATGAAAAAAAATGCATGTATAACTATTCTAGCAAACAAACAACTGAAACTAAACCTAAACCCTATTCTAAATGAAAATAAGGTGAGGATTATGTGAATTAAAACTTCCAATGTAGCCACCATAGTTTCTCCCAACCTACAAACAAAAATATATTATCAATTAGTACCAGTATGAAGTAATATTTAAAAATAAAGATGTTTACCTATGTTTCTTACACAAAGGAAAGAAGGTCACACATGTTGGAAAGAGAGTTAGTCAGAAAGGAATGCTCTAACTAGACCACAATTATATCTTGATGTACATAGTGGTAAAATTGAAAACTTTGGAAGCCTATCAAAGATATGCATTCATTCATATTCAACTCTGCAGAAGGCATAAGAAAAATGAGAGGTCACTTTCTTGCAGAAGAGTTTTCCTAAAAGGACTCTTCCAACCAATCGGTGATTCTCTCATGATTAAAAAAATGATCATCTTGTAAAGCCTGCAAAAATTTCAGAGATGAGCATTCATTTAGTGAAAGAGTGTTAGGAAAAGAATCTTGTGAAGAAACCCTAACCTGATCTTGTTCATGGATCTTGTCAAGATCATGAGGACCTGACATAACCATTAGCGAGAATTGAAGTTCCTCATCGTCTTGACAAGCCTATGAACCTTCAAAAGGTGAATCATCAAATTTTGGTGGCCTATTAATATTGACAAAGGGATATGGACAATTATCATTAGATATGTTGATGAATTCATTGTTAACAGAATGAAAACTAATCATGCCATTGATTTGATCACATTCTTGTTCATTCACAACACAAGATTCTTCGTGGGTTAAAAATGTAGATGAATCAACTAGAGAGATTTGATGAATGGTTTGAGAGGAAGAGTCATCTTATTCCCATGTTAAATAGTGAACATCAAAAGGGATATGAGAAATGCATTTATTATTTTCACCTTCTAGATGAAAGACATCATTATCTTGTACCTAATTACAATCAAGCCTAGCATAATAAGAGGCCAAAGGATTTAAATTTATTATTGGAACTGCACATTCATCAAACAAGTCAGGATACAATGAATAGTGTATAGAGGATGAAAGAAGATGAAAATATTCTTGTGTAAAATCACCAATTAAATCTGATTCAAAATTCATATCGTATGCATTCACATTAGGTTGAGGAATAAAAAAATCACCGCACATGTTATTCTCTATAAAATCATTTGAACGTCAACTTCCACCCAAGATAATGCCTTGGTCATGGTAGGGAGACGAAGGTAAGAGCATATCATGGGAGGATGGAAGGTTAACTAACTAAACATGACTTTCATCAACATGATAATCATGAGATGACTTACAAATCTAATTTTCAAGTTGCCCTACCTCTGAGGAATTTATATCAACTTGTAAAGTAAGAAAACTTTTCTCCTTTTCATGCAAAGTTTCATCATTACCTGATTGATTAACAAAAAATATTTGAAGGTTAGTACAAAAATACATTTCAATGGCTAATGAAGATGAAGGAGGATGAGATAATCCAGGTGTGACTATTTCCTCCTCTAAGGCTTTATATTCTCCTTGACTCACATCTATAAAAAGAAACAAAAGTTGGCATAAAAAATGAGAAATGAAATATGGTTTATTTATAACTTGTGGTTCATTAGAAACATATGATGATAGCTTTACAAGGTGTAGATCATACTTAAGTTGTCTCTCAAAAAGACCAACCAAATGTGGAAATTCTCTAATTAAATGATGCCAATCCCTATCTTTCTCAGGAATTTTATAGAAAATATTTAGAAATCTATAAGAAAAATCTTCTGTTGATTCATCTAATCACATTCTAAGCTCATAATTTTCTTTAAATAATTTTTCAAAACTAGACTCTTCAAAAGCAGACACACACTCATTTATGAAATGTTCAAAATAATGGATAGATGTGGGTTGAAAGGTATAATTTACAACATGATTTGATTTGACCTTGAAAATAAAGAGTGAAAAGTTTTCATATGGCATTGTCATGACGCACATCATTAGAGATACAAAATTCAAGAAATTGAAGAATATGCCCAGATGCAAAGATTTCACCCTCTCCATCAAAATTATTCTTTGATAAGAGATGGAATATCTTGATAGGGACTAAAATATTTACCTTTTCATAAAAACAATGTGGAATAAGGATTTGGGAATAAGTCATTTAAACATCAAAAATTTAAAACAAGACTCCACAGGGTCAACTTGTCATTTGTCCTCTTAGCACCAAATCTGTTGACAGAGAAAAATGTCCCACTAACAATTAGGGGGAATTAGAGTAAATTTAAGCATAAAAGTGGCATCCTAAGGAAAAATAATAAAACAATAGTTAAAAAAATAAAATAAGAGTTATGAATTTTGGAGGGAAAAGAAAAAAACTATTTTTTTATTGTATTTGTGGCTTATCACCTTGTAGCTTTACTCAAATTTCAAGTGTAGAAACTCATTGGATGCAGAATTAAATTTGGCATCCAACAAGTACCCAACATGCATACTTTTGAGAAGGCACACATTGATAAAAAATGAAGATGCATTAAAAAAGTGCATGTTGAACACACTTTTTTATGTATCTTCGATTTTTATCAATGCAGGTCTTCTAAAAAATATGCATGATGGGTACTCGTTGGATGCAAAATTTAATTCGACATCCAATGAGTGTCTACAGTTTAAATTTGAGCAAATTTATAAGGATATAAGTCAAAAATACAATTTTGAATAGTTGTTTTCTTCTCTTCCCTCCAAAACATTTACATGTACCTCTTTTGAAATTCAAAAGATTTTTATTGTTTTACATATTATGACATGGAAATTACGTGAAAATTTCATGGGAATGTTTAGGCTAAAATTTCATCTAATGTCTCCTAGGTGTGAAGTGCCAATTAGAGCTCACATCATTTGGGATAGGAGTCACATCTGGTATGTTGACCCGACTGCCACCATGCGTGTTTTCTCTTGGTTTTCAAACGTAGAGAAGCTAGTGTGAGAATAAGTGTAAAATTATAGAGAATGAGGAAAATCTCAACCCATGATTGGTAAACGAGTAGAATAATGTAAAAGAAGAAAAAAATAATAATAATAAGGGAAGTATGCCTCAAGTGGAGTTAGTTAGCTAAGATCATTTGAGACATACGAGTAAGAAAATACTAGAGGTCAACTGCAAATTAGTTCATAGTAGGTTACTAGCATCTACATGGAAAGAAAAGATTCAAAGCTAACATATGAGTCACACGCCACAAATTAGTTCATTAACATATAACTAATATGAAAGCACACATGCACACATGATTGGAGCACCAGTTAACCAATACAACCAACAAAGGAATGCATGGGAATTTGTGCCAAGAATGAAGAACTTCTTATTAATGATGTTGCAAATCCAAGTACATGCGCAACAAGCCCATCAAAATCCAATAGTGGAATGAGGGTTACTCATATCATCTCTAACATAAAACCCTTGCCTCACCACCAAAAAATGTTAAGTGAGAATGCTTTCAGCTCCCTAAGCACAAAACACTACCTAAATGCTAGCAGAGCTCAAGTGCTAAAAGTAACCTTCCATTGAGGTATGAGGACATATTTATACAAATAGGTTAGTTGATCTTTCACCTTCCCTATGAATTTTCATATGCCTCATGACCTTTATATTTCTATAGATTTTTCCCATTCTTATTGACTATTTACTTGACTTCGGAATTTCTCTATTTTTGTAATTATGATAAAAAGATAACATTTGCAACATGAAAAAATAAACATAATGGGCTTTAATATTACATCATATTTGAAGACTCGATCCATGCACTAATATTTCTTTCTCAAGGATTATATTATGTTTTTTAACCTAATTTAGTGACTTCTTCTCTCTAGCTGGTGTATGCCCAAAATGCATTCGGCTGATTATTAGTGAAAGGGCATTGCTGCATTTTGTTGGCCTCAAATCAAGGTATTACTTTCCTTTGGTTTCTACTGGAGTGTTAAGATATATGACCTGTGGATTTTATAGAAGTTTCCATCCTCCTTTAATTATTGTAATTGTATTTTTCACAACAAAGTAGGTTTCCAACTCAAAGATACTCAGGTTTTTTATTGAAATAACCCTAGAGAAAAGTGTCTCGTGGAAGCACCACTTATTGCTCCAGGAAATGCTTGCAAAAGTAAAAGCATTGAGAATTAGCAGGGTTGTAACTTTCACTGTCAGCATGCTTAGGATAGGTGCATTGGTATCCTTCATATAACGTACCAAAAATTAAGTCTTTGGTTTCCTCTTGCTCAAACTAACATGCTCAAGTTCAGTTGCCAATGAACTAGCTCTTACGCAGGAAAAACCATCAACTTTGTTTTATGTTTTTTAAATCAAATGTCATAAGGGAAACAAATGTATCCAATTCAAGTAATAATTCCAACAACACATCAAGAGTTGTTAAATGAAAATTCTAGAACCTTTGAGAGGATTGAGAGGGTTATGGGTGGATCCTCTTCAACAAGTGTGTTCCTACGTTTATTTCATAGTTGGTGTTTAAGTGTATGTACTAAGGTGCACATGTTGTTAATTTCCACCCCAACAATAGAAAAGGAATAACTTCAATGATAATGATAGTGGAATTGACATCAAACACATTTAATAACCTAATTGATCCGAGTACAAAAAGAAGGACAACAAGAAACCTTGAGAAACCAAGAGGCACCTTCGATGCAACATAGATAGGTGATATGTGTAGTGCAACATTACTTATTGTCATTGATATGTAGGAAAATATCACAACGTAGTTGAGCAATATAGCTATGATATCAACAAATCTCTCTCTATCTATCTCTTGAGTTCCTCTTGAATAGGACTTTATCCCAAAAATGCAAGAGTGATATTAGGTGATTATGCCATGGGAACAATTTCTTCCTTTTCTAAACGAATGAAAGAATCATCTTATGCCATAGTTTCTTATTTGAATCCCTGTCAATTCTTCTGCAACCCATTATGCGATGAAGGTAATAGGAAAATGAGGATGCATCGAACATGCTTTATTTTACCATGATCAACTTGGTTGCATTCTTCTATACTAAATCTACAGGTTGACAATATCAGACATAAATAATCTTCAAGAAGCTCTTCATCAATCATCATTGGGAGAAATTTTCGGGGTTTTACACCAGCGACAAAGACATACAAGTCTAAATTTTCAAAATCAAAGATGACACATTGTATTCCAATATCTCCATGACTTAGAAGTCTAAATCAAGTCAACCTGTATTGTTGGATAGTCGTAGGTCATTGACACCATTTCCATTTACCAACATTGCTAGAGTGCATTCCCCCCAGTTGTCTTATAGAGACAATTGTAACTTTTCCAGAACACATTAAAAGTAGGTGTATATATAATTTGTGCATATCCCATCAGATTTCATAAATGCAACCATGCTAACAAGAGGTTCAATTGTTCCTTTTTGAGATTAAGAGTTGTTAATGGAACTGTGACATCTGTCTTTCATATCATGTACAAATACAATTGAGACTAATCACACCATCTTATAAAATTTCATTTCGTACGACTCAATTCACAAAACTTACTTGTAATGCAATGAAGGGAAATGCTAAGAGATGAAGGAGGTCGCAATTTTGGTGAGAATATTGTGATGGAGTTCGATCGTGGATCACAATGACAAGAAGAACATGGGTTTCATTGTGATAAATGTGAGCGACTTGTGATCAGGGGTAGTCGCAAGGAAAAATGCGATTCATATAGTTGCATATTGCAAAGTCATGGAGGAGATGAGGTTTGGTTGAAATTTGTGATAACGATCTACGATAAGGGGATTACTGTCATCATTGATCAGAGATACGAGATGATATATGGAAAAGGATGTGATTTGAAACAATAGAGGAAGTTGTTAGTTGCCATTACAATATGCGAAAAATCGTAGATTTTTGCGATAGATTGATACCTACTTCCTAGTGCACCCATGGGCTTTATTCCTTTTGACAACCATGCAAATTTTTTTTGGAAAAATTTAAACTCTAAAGTGTTCTGAATTTAGGAGTTACACAAAGTATCATCATTCCTAGCATTATGATTATAATCAAATTCAGGCTACCCAAAATTGAATAGAAGTGTTCTTCCATATTGCAAGTATGCATACCATTCTACTCTCCATGAAAGCCCATCATAATCCTCAAATGTCACAACATTTGGCCATGAGCATTACCAAAAATGACACTTACTACTGCGACCAAAACATTTTCTTTGGATTGTCCTAACAAATGACATATTCTCAGTAAAAAAATATTTTACAAAGTCTGCAACCATTTCCCTATTAGGTCTTTGTTGCCACTCAAACTAGCAGGGGACCTAAAAGGGGTTCCTAAGAGGGAAAATGCTAGGTTAATGGAAATGATGGAGACTTAGCCCACTCTCACCATAGCTAAGGCTCCCTACTCTTTACAAACTTTCACCAATGGGAGGAGTCTCGATGATTTTGGGAAACTGCTTATAAAGGATACATCAATGAATATACAGGAACTGGCCCCTTAAAACCTTTCCCTAGGAGGGGCTAAAGAATGGAGATTTCTTGTTTTTTAAGAAAGGTCCTTGACTTTCCAGGGAGAGGGGGTGAGGATTAGAGGGTGAGGATGAAGGGTATAACTTGTAAAGGTGCTTCTCGATCCCTAAAATCCTATAAGAACTTGGATTCCCAAATAGTCCTTGATGAATAGTATTTTCCAAAAAATGGGACCACACAGGCCAAGGGGACCCCGCCCAAGTTCGAGGAATGGACAAGGTGAGAGGAAAGGATCAAACAAGAACTTTTACTTCAAAAGGTAAAATTGAACCTGCTAGGTTCTAGCCTTGGGAAACCTAGGGAGAAACTTGATCCTAGAGCTATGGCTTGGGATATCCCAATATTCCACCGTCAGAATGTCTTCAAAATTTGAGGAGACCTGGGGGACCCACTAGCGCAGTTGACCCTAGGAGATTGGATTTTTCCTATGGCCATATTTTTGGGAAATTGAGGCCCTAGGTGACCTGATGGGGATAGACTTGGACAAAATGGAGAAAGGGTAAAAATGAGGGTTAAAATGATCACCATGTGAAGGATCAATGCCTAATTTCACTTGGGGATATGGATTCGAGGATAATTAAGAAGATGAAATGTATTTCTATCTTTCAAGGAGGCTTCAAAGCCAACTTTGTCCAATGTTAGAGGCTAGAGAAGAAAACTGACTTTAAAAAATTTATATTTCTTGAAAATGGTGAAGGATTATCGAAATAACACGATCTATAGGAAATTTCATTCATATAACATGGCCCATACACATATATACACTAAAATAGACACATAATTCCACATTTAACATATGAAACAATTAGATCTAATCATAGTGAAGTTCAAATGTATGCAGCAACAAGAAAAATGACATTAAATTTTCACTTACACATTATAGAATATATCCAACCAGCATCATATTCACAATATAAGAAGCTCTAAGATAGAGAGAACCCAAATCCATACATCAAATTCATCCATCGTCTAAAAATATCCACTAAGGAAAAATGTGAAATTATTTTAAGAGAGAGAGATCCAAATCCAAGTGATGATACAAATCAGTCCAACTAACTCCTATTTACACACCTTTTAGGAGTCTGATTTAGATCATGAACCTACATTAGCCCCTAAACATAAAATAATGTGCAAATAACCTAACTTTTGGTGACAAGCCCACCAAACTAGATCATAAATGAAATAGTAAGCCTTTGAGGAGGTCAAATAATAATATATGCATGTCATGGGGCCCTCCAAAGGCCTAATAATGTCTAGAAGTGCCATAATGATGAATAAAATCCTCAAAATGTGATGGAAAATGGGGTGGCCCCTTGTTCTCCAAGTAGTAGACCTGTGGTGCTCTGAATGGGTGTGGGGGCACACCAATGACCCCATGGGTCTCCATATGAGTCGAAGAAGCATGTATATCATATGTAAGGGCTCAAATGATATAATGAATGTTTCCATGTCATCGTACAAGTCCTAGGACACCTGCCAAGTGTGTGGTGCTCCTGTGGGGCCTACTGGGAATAGCGTACCAAGTGCATCATCCTCATCCCAAAGGTGGATCTCTAGTAATATTTGGAAATCAGTGGGGATCCATGGAGTGTTTTATACTATTGTGGAGGCTCATAACTCTCTACACACACCCTACATGTGCTAATGTAGCCCTCTGGGAGGTTAGGACCCCATATAGGGAGACCAAACCCAAATGGGCACCATCTACAATCTTGCATAAGATCCAATGTGTCCCCTAGCCTTCCAGTACAACAAGACATTAGAGTAATCATGTAAAAGAGCTTAAAAACTATAGATAACAAAGTGGGCACTTCATAATGGCATGCCCTTATGTAGTGGGCTTTTGCATGTGCTAATGTCTCGAGGCTCCAAAGGGGGTTAACTAGGTATATTATTAGGTGGTTTCTACCCTTAAAGGGGATAGTATGTCCAAGGTATATCCCTCAAATGGAGGTGGAAAGTGATAAAGAAGTGAAATGGAATAGGGAATGAGAGGGGAAACCCTGGGTCACATATTGAGGCTCAAGGGTAGCTAGAGGAGGGGAAGCCCATACTTGGGTATATAATGTATAGGAGGGATAAATAGTGGTACATGAGGTGCCCCGACCTTGATTTTTCCACCCTTATTTATATGCCTTTTTCCTTTTATGAATTTTATTTATTTAACTGCTTGGGGCTCAAAGTACAAGAGCATGATGTGCAAGGTATAACAGTGATTACCCCCTTTTAGGTAGGGCGGTTAATTTCCCTTCAGGGGTTGGGACAATCATGAGTTCTTGAATGATAAAGGAGGCTCATCTAGGGCCTATGGAACCAGGGTGATGACCATGGGTATGGGGTAGATCTCATGTATTTGGATTTTTCCCATGTGCTGATTGTTTTTTCCCCAGCCATCCTTTGCATTTTGTGGTATAATTTCCTATTGAATGTGGCCATTTATGCTTTTAATTTCTATTTTAGCTGGTTCAACCTCTAGGGCATCATTCCAGGTCTAACCCAAGGTGGGGGAAAGGGGATATGGAGGCTAACCCTATGTGGAACTAGGTGGGAGAAATGATGAATGGGGGTATAGTGAGTGGAAAGGGGGTAATATATGCGGATAAAGGAGTGGGACCACACACCTAAAGTTGGGATTTCCCAAGTAGTACAATCCTAGAACCAAATAGTTAATAATGGAGATCCCACAGGACTGAGATCCATGGGTAGCATCCAAAAGAGATCAAGGGGATAGGAGCACAAGCTAAGCCCACTCTTTCCACCAAATCTCCGCATCGATTCATGCCTAGAAGTATCCATGATAAGCAAACCTAATACACAATTACCAAATGAAAAGACATACCTTTATATTCGAGAGGCCCATTGTGGTAGTGTATTCGGTGCATGGGCGGACGAAATACACTTTGATTAGTAGTGAGGTTGCTTACCTACTTAATATTCACAAGTAAAAATGGTTTGTCAAATGTTAGTGGAACAAGTTCAACATGTAATAAGCTAAGTTGGAAAGGAAACATATTGTTGAGCTAATTTATTGACTAAATTAACACAAGTATTTAATTATCAATCCGGGTTTGTAAAACTTGGAGGCAAATCCACTGTATATGGACATCAGATATAATCAAGTTTAGAAGATAAAATTTGAAGATTTAAAGAAGTACATATTACAAATATAAACCTATTTTAACAATTTCTAATTCATTTATTTAATATATGAGGGAAGAGGCTCCTAAATTAGGAGAACCAGGTTGTCCTTCCCTACAATACTACTTTCATGAAGATAAATCTAAGAGCACTAATTAACAATGGCTTATGATGCAGAAGATGTAAAAGAAGAGGCTCCTAACTAAGGAGGTCCAGATTGTCCTTCTTCACAATCCTATTATATCACAATCACCATTGCTTCAAACCAGAAATGCAGAAATAACTTCAAATGAAAAATGGAGAATGAAATTCAGTTTTAGTTCAAGATCAAATAGAAGGGGAATTTAACTTAAATTCCTTTGTGTCCCTTCATATGTAGATTAGAATTAAACCAATATTCATTCAGCAATCATCACACATCTAAATACGTTTGAAACAAAAACTAGTCTATGAAAACTATGAAAATTGAACTAAGAAGTGTACTTAGCTTGGTGTGGGGGCCCTCCACCCTTGCCTTGCACACTTGAAGAAATCTCAGCTACAAAAACTTCAGTAAATCAACCAAGCATGAACAACAAATTAAAATGAAACCAGTTCTTCAAATTAGCTCTCCCAACTCAAATTATACAAAAGTTACATATAAATTCCATTCCTCCAAAAGCCATCAAAGTCTTGGCTTTAAATAGAGGTTTAATGAAACAAACTGATCTATATTATCTCTAACACTCATATCTACTCATATCCACCTATCTAAGTCGAACTCATCCAATTCATCCCAAGAAATATGGTCAATCCCATAAAATCTCAAAACTGCCCTATTTCCTAGGGATTTTCTGGTGACTAGTCATGTTTGACCAGCCTTGACCGGGCCTAATAAAGCTTGTTCTGGCCGAAACAAGTGGAGTTAGCTTAGTCCTAGTTCCCAAGATGTCCATCCATGCATCAAAGTCGAGCCCAAGTGTCCTGCAAACATGTCATCCACACAGCTATTAAGGGAATTTCTGATTCAGTCCAAAATTGCACTTGAAACTCAATTTTCATAAAAACTTCTAGAAATTGCAAAATTAAAATTAAACACCTGAATATGCATAAAATACATCAAAATGAGATGGATGTGATGGAAAATGGATGGAAAATATAAGGATTAAGTAGGTTTCCCTAAGCAAAAATAGACCAAAACTGAGGGCCAACATCTCCCCCTTGCTGATCCTCAAGCATGTCCTCATGCTTGTCTTTGTCTCATTAATCTTCTGCCTCTGTATGTTGACTGATGTACTGATGTACTTGTGACTCTGTCCCTTTGAAGATGAAGCTACCTGTAAAAAGGATATCTATGCCTTCAACCTTTAAAAATCAAAACCATACTTGTTTCAAAAAATTGAATTTTAATCCTTTCTGCTTTTGCAAATCAAATCTTATTCTGCCTTCAGAGATTTAACAAACTCTTTTGAGAAAAGCATTCTCAAATCGATATTCTTTAATTCTGGATTCTAACCCGCTGAAACAAGGACTTTCAAAAATCATTATGATTCATCAAAGAGAGAAGTTGCTGCTTAATGACTAGAGTCCCTCCTTTTCACAGAATGTCACATACTGATCTACATCCAACAATGATTCCATATTTGCAGCATTATTCATGTTTTTTTCAATCCATCCACCATCATATGGTCTTCCATTAACCAAACCAAGAGAGCCATTAAGCTCAAAGTTGACTTCAGCTTTTTTTCCAAGCAATTTACAAAATAGAGGTTGAAAGAACCATAAAAATATCCCAAACATAAATGAATTTGAGAAAACTGCCCGCATGGAGCCTAATTAGACTCGTTCTGAAGAAAACCCATGTTTTCGTTTTTCAAATTTCATTCTGGTTGCTTCAGAAAAACAACGAAAAATAATGGCTTCTTAGCAATTTCGAATTTTTTAGAAGATATGGTCTCTGATTCCTTATCTGTTACCTCCACTGGCAGTTGACTCGTTTCCTTCTATCTTTGACTGCACAGGTGTTTTCTGCTTCTTGAGAAATCAAAATCTTAGAGGAAATTGATTTTTTCTTTACTAGCAATCCATCTCTAGCAATGAAATCATTTTTTTCTTTGCCTTAAATTTATGTATTCTGTCTGTTTATCCATGGATATATCATGGAAAATGGCTTACCTGGTCTTTGAAAAAAAATGAAATTATTCTTCTTTTGAAAACATCTTCAATCTTCCTCTGTTCTGGTTTAAAAAGGGAGTCCTCTGCGTTTTTTTTTTTTAAAACTGATCTGGAAGAATTTCACTGTGTGAGAGATCAACAAAAAAAAAAAAAAATATTAGCACCGTTCCATTGCTCACTGTGTATATAACAGAACTCTCATATTGCCCGAGGACCAATATCAAACACTACATCAACATATGACAGTTAATGTAATTTTGGCTCTGTGTATTCAAATCTAAATCCAAATCTTCAAACATAAGCGCACACGTTGTTTTTTAAAGACCCATTCCTTCATTCATCAACGCTGAAACTTCATTGTTTGATGCATGTACAGGTATGGTTCTAGGCTCAGCGAACTACATGTTTTCAAAACTTCACTCATTCATTATTTCAATCATGCAATCAATCATAATAAACACATCTTTCAGTCATGATTTATTTTGATTTTTTTCACCTTACAGCGAACAACGCATTCCTCGTGCCTTATTTGTGCAAGAAAACTCACTGGCTGTGATGACTATCATGATTCCTCTGCAACGTGGCTCAATTATCCTGATATTTGATGAACAACAACAAAACTTGCAGAATTTATGGAAAATGGTTGTGGCAACGTGTATCTCAAAATCTACAGGTGGCAGCATGTATCTTATGGTGACAAAGCTTTAACTGAAGTTATATCTTTATCAGAAACTATCCTTGTAATCCTCGAACAGGATTAACTCTTACAGGTGGCAGAACAAATAGCAAACGATTCCGGAACTAATGACACATTTCAACTAAATCTGAAGTTCGATTTTCCAAATTATTTTAGTTTAATTTCTGAGGGACCGATTCTTACCCACTGGGATGTCTCTGCGTGATTCAAGGGATTCTCTGCGTTTTGAACGGCTCAACATTATCTCCATTAATTTACCTACACGGTCTCGGCTATTTTTATCCTTACCCCGCTGTCAAAATGTTTAACGCTCTTAACTGCGCATCTACCATCTTTCAAATTTACGGTTCTGAGCATCAATGGCAGAGCTTTTCTCTGTTAATACGCACAGAGTTTTTTTCTCTGCAAAACGTTTTTACCATTAGCTGTACAGGGTTTTCACTATTGTTATTTGATTTGTTGTGCTGCAACGTGGGTTTTTTCTCTGTGTTTTTTTAAAAAACGTTTTTCCAGTTGCTGTAGCTGTAGCTCTTCTCTGTTTTTTAAAAACGTTTTGATCATTTACTTTTGACTGGTATGTCGTGCATAACCATTGAACTGCTGAATGGAGCTGTCCATATGGTTCATGGCTGTCCTCCAATCCGTTGTGGGTGTCCTGCAACCAACCCACAATACCATCGTATTTTCTCTTTGAGTACTGGTTTATGTTTTATGCATTGTTTTTTTATTGCCACATTAATCTCCATAGCACAGTGATACACAGGGTTTCTTTCTGCATTTGTTATACGCAGGGTTTCTTTCACAGTGATACACAGTCTTCTTCATTGTTATTTCTACTTTCCACAGCTCAGAGTCGCACAATTTTTACTACGGATATCCCTCTACAGCGCCAGAATATCCTTTACAGCTAATCAGCATTGCTCCACAACCCCCAGCATTTCAGGACTGCAGACTTCTTGTTGAAAATTTGACCATTTTGTTTGCTGCTGTAATTAAAAAAAATTTGTTTCATAAGGCCGTAATTCATTCTATTGGATGCCCATCATATGAGTATTATGATAACCTTATAAACATGGCTAATATTTTATGCAGTCCTTCACATGCATTCTTGTATTTTCTTTCAAGAACATGGGTAAATGTTTCAAATGCAAACTATGACTCTTTCAATAGAACTTATATTTTCTCCAACGTATTGAACCATGATGCACATTATTTGCATGGAACCCTGTGGATTTTGATACTATGTATCTCACTTCATTGTGAAACCTTCAAGAGTCATGCTCTCACTTTCCATCATATGCATTTTCCATGATAACCTCAATACATAAATCATTTCGATTTGTTTGATTTGATTATTTCTCAAAATGCACCTATTCCATATGTATTGCAATATATCTCTTTAATTTTAAAATGACCATTTTTAGGTCATGTTTAAAATTCTTTCCATAGAACTAATGCTTGCTTTGTTTGTGCGGGTTCAACCTATTAAATTCTCACTTTGATCCTTTTTGCTTAGAGGAAAAATACTTAGGGTTAGGGTTTTGAAATGAATATAGAATATATGAAGGGAATGTAGAATATAAGGATAATGGCATATTAGGGTTATGGAATGAAAAATATGTACATATGTACATTGGATTAGGTATAGGGTAAATGTAAATGTAGCATATAGGATGATGGGTATAAAATAAGGGATATAGGATGAAGGTAATGTATAAAATATGCATTCAGGTATTAACTCAATTTTAACAAAGTCTAAAAATTTCGACAAAAATTTGAATTTACAAGAGCAAAATTTTGTACTTACTATTCTTATACTTCCCTGTAGTGTTGGATGAATGTTGTTGTTCTTTAACAATATTGGATGAAGTTGTCTTGATCAAATATCGTAGATAGATAGAGCTTATTTATGCTTCATGTTCTAGCATCCTGCATTGATTCTGGTCCATTGATTGTTGATGTCGTTCAGGTCCCTCTGCAATTGATTCATAATAACTCAGGTCCCTTCTGTCATGTACATTTTTATGCAATATATACATGTTTTTGCTAACATTTCAGGTCCCTCTGCAATTGATTTCAAAAATATTTCAGGTCCCTCTGCAATTGATTTCAAAAATATTTCAGGTCCCTCTGCCAACAATACAAGTTCCGTCGTCAATTCAGTTGCACAACTAAGTATCTTTTTGCGAACCTTCCCCCTTGTTGATGGGAAGACTTGTCCTCAAGTCTTGTTTATTTTGGAGGATGATTCCTGCAAACTCAAACTGAAGAAATGGTAAAACAAAATAGAGAATTCATATCGGCCAAACAAGTTGGTTTTCCGATATGAATTCGAGTTTGTATTGTGCCACTTTCGTGGATTTTCACAACCAAACTCCTTTATTATTTTTGATCTTTTTCTATTTTTTATTTTTTCTTTTCTAGATTGAGGTGGGGTGTAATGGAGTAGGGAAGTATGAAAGCTTATGAAAATAGGTTATATTGAAGTCATGATGTAGTAGTAAGTCTGGACTTCAACATGCATGGTCGTGGAGCTTAACATACAGTATGGATGATGGATCAAATCATGAACAATATGAATTCAATATGAAAGGCTTCTTTGTGACTTGAGATAGTACTGAACTTGACTACTTCTTCTAATGATTGTCTTCATGTCTTCTTGCCTTGATCTCGATCATGTTGTAGGGTTTGTTGATGTTGGTGGTCAACATCTAAGAGCAAGCTTCAAGAGTTTGAGTTTCATTGAATGAACTCAACATCAGGTGAATTTTCACTTTGCTTTGTCTTGAACATTTGTATTCATATTCTGGAATATGAATTTGACTTTGAAAATTACTTCATCCATGGAGTTCACTCCTTCATTCTTCCTATGACCTGCAAAAACATAACACTTGCCTGCAATGCAACATTAGATGATGGAGGAAGAGAGGTTTACAGTCTCTCTTCTTCCAATAAACATGTAAATCATTACAAGCATTGCTTAGAAAACAAGTCCAAATATGATAGACAAACATAATGCATTTATTTACCCCTTTGAGGAATGGTGGCCAGCCTAGACCTCCTAGCGGTATTTTGTTTACAAAATATTTGTTTTATATCGAATTAGAGTGATTCCAAAGCCAAGTTGAAGTGAATTCATATGGCTACCTCCTGTATAAACAGGTTTTCAAAATGGTTTAAAATGATATGGTAAAAATTATAAGGAGTGCCATTTTTTATAGAGCTGCTTGTTAATTTTTAACTAAACCAACAGTCACTATTTGAAGCGTAACTTCTTCGATAAAGATCGGATCAATGTGATTCCACTTGGATATTAAAGTAGATTCATTTTTATCTTTCCAGTAGAAACAGGTTTTAAAAATTCTTAGGCTTGATATCAGAAAATTGGTGATGAACAGACCTAAGAGGCAGAGTTTTACTATACTGTTTTGAAGACATGCAGTCACTAAATGTGGCATAAATTTTTCCTTTCACCTGAAAATGGGATGATTCAAATTGTATCTTAAACTAGACTTGAATATATATCTCCCATATAAACAGGTTTTGAAAAGAAGATGATTTGGTATTTCAAATATGCCAATGAACAATCAAGACCTAGAATTGTCACCATGCAGATTTTTCGACAAGCAGTTAGTATTTCAAGAATAACTTTTTCATATGATACCTGATTGAAGTGATTCAAATTGATTTGGAAACTAGATTCGAAGGGCTATCTTCCCTATGAATTTCAGATAAAAATGTTTCCATTAGACACTTCAAATAGAGGCTGTACTAACTCTGTCATCAACATGTCACTTGAGACCTAGTTTTGATTTTGATCACATTTTTATTTGTGATATAAATTGAGAACTTCAAAATGGATTCCAAAACTAGATTTCAAGAGATATGTAAAATAACAACATGATTTCAAAATGATCCTATATGGTTACCCAAAATAGGCTTGTTCTTACTGCATTTTGCCATGTAGTCCTTTCAAGTGAATATTGATCAATGATTTGAAGAAATTGTTTGAAACAAATTTATTATGGAAGTCTTATTGCGAATTCATTCTACTTGTTTATTTATTCTATTCTATCCTATTCTATTTTAGAAAAATAATTCATTCTCTCAAGTATAAGAAAATTTCCAGTGCATCCATTTTCGTAACAAGATCATAAGTGAACTCATATCCAAATTTGAAAAATATACTTTAATGTATGTTTGGACATGAAAATTTATCTGATCATAAAGATTTGATGAGAAAGAATGTTGAAGAATGGAGTAGTGTTGTAACCTATTCTTTAACATCATCTTGTCAATGAAAATGGATTTTGTAGTTTTTTTTTTTTTTTTGATTTTTTGATTTTATGTTTTTATTGGGGGGGGTTTTGTTTCGGAAACCTAATTTTAGGATCTCTATTTCTAGGCATAAAGAAACATAACTAAGAGAAATGTATACTAGCTAATTTTTAGTGTTTTTGTTTATCTTCTATTTGACTATGCTGATAATTACCTCCCCGGCAACGGCGCCCAAATGTTGAGCTAATTTATTGACTAAATTAACACAAGTATTTAATTATCAATCCGGGTTTGTAAAACTTGGAGGCAAATCCACTGTATATGGACATCAGATATAATCAAGTTTAGAAGATAAAATTTGAAGATTTAAAGAAGTACATATTACAAATATAAACCTATTTTAACAATTTCTAATTCATTTATGTAATATATGAGGGAAGAGGCTCCTAACTTAGGAGAACCAGGTTGTCCTTCCCTACAATACTACTTTCATGAAGATAAATCTAAGAGCACTAATTAACAATGGATTATGATGCAGAAGATGTAAAAGAAGAGGCTCCTAACTAAGGAGGTCCAGATTTTCCTTCTTCACAATCTTATTATATCACAATCACCATTGCTTCAAACCAGAAATGCAGAAATAACTTCAAATGAGAAATGGAGAATGAAATTCAGTTTTAGTTCAAGATCAAATAGAAGGGGAATTTAACTTAAATTCCTTTGTGTCCCTTCATATGTAGATTAGAATTAAACCAATATTCATTCAGCAATCATCACACATCTAAATACATTTGAAACAAAAACTAGTCTATGAAAACTATGAAAATTGAACTAAGAAGTGTACTTAGCTTGGTGTGGGGGCCCTCCACCCTTGCCTTTCACACTTGAAGAAATCTTAGCTACAAAAACTTCAGTAAATCAACCAAGCATGAACAACAAATTAAAATGAAACAAGTTCTTCAAATTAGCTCTCCCAACTCAAATTATACAAAAGTTACATATAAATTCCATTCCTCCAAAAGCCATCAAAGTCTTGGCTTTAAATAGAGGTTTAATGAAACAAACTGATCTATATTATCTCTAACACTCATATCTACTCATATCCACCTATCTAAGTCGAAATCATCCAATTCATCCCAAGAAATATGGTCATTCCCATAAAATCTCAAAACTGCCCTATTTCCTAGGGATTTTCTGGTGACTAGTCATGTTTGACCAGCCTTGACCGGGCCTAATAAAGCTTGTTCTGGCCGAACCAAGTGGAGTTAGCTTAGTCCTAGTTCCCAAGCTGTCCATCCATGCATCAAACTCGAGCCCAAGTGTCCTGCAAACATGTCATCCACACAGCTATTATGGGAATTTCTGATTCAGTCCAAAATTGCACTTGAAACTCAATTTTCATAAAAACTTCTAGAAATTGCAAAATTAAAATTAAACACCTGAATATGCATAAAATACATCAAAATGAGATGGATGTGATGGAAAATGGATGGAAAATATAAGGATTAAGTAGGTTTCCCTAAGCAAAAATAGACTAAAACTGAGGGCCAACACATATCATGCTACATAAACATTAAAACAAAAATAAAACAACATGAAAAAGATACATGCTCAATACATCAAACTGATCCAGGTGGATATTGGTGGCCACCCACCTATTCCATTTTGACTCCCACCATCAGTTCTTTCATTTTTTCAGTTTCAACACATCTTACTATTTTTAGCAGTTTTTTGAGTCTTGAACTTCCAGAGCTATTTTGCAGCCCTAAACAAAGTTTTTTGGGAAAACTGGGAGTGACATGGAAGTTACTTTGATGTTTTTTCACATCAAAATTTTTAGTCCTCAGATATACCTTTCTAACGAGGTATTGATCATGTCAAGTAGAGATTGTATGTCAAAGTTACACCTCTAGGAAGTTGATGTACCAATTTACCCAAACAGGGCCCATAGTTTTGGCGCTTCATATCCTAGGGTTAGGTTTTTGGATGTTTAGGGTTTTCCATTGTTTCTAAACAATAAATAGGCCTTTTAGCCTCATTGTAACATAGTTCAGAGGCATGTAGTCGCCACATCTCTTCTCAGAGATAAGCTACCAATGCCCTAGCTAGTTTATTTCCATTCTATCTGTAAGCATATTTCAGTTATTTTTTATGAATGAAATAAAGTTTTATTTCTACTGCATCTCTGATTTTATGTGTATTTATGTATTTCATTGTGTTCCTGGATAAATCCAGATCAATGGTATCAGAGAGGTCTGCTCTTTCTCGATCCTTCTTTTCATGTCCCCAACGAGGTCGTAGTATAAGGAGTTAGGGCTCGATCTGGTTGAACCTTTGCAAGATAAGCCTCACAAACCCTAAAGACCGCCCATGGGGGAAGAAAAGAAATATTAGGGAGCAAGAGATCCTATCAAAATATTTTTCGAGGAGGCCCTCGAAAAAAAATGATGATGGATAACTTTGCTCAGATCCTTCAACGACTGCCCACCAACAACGCATCTACATCCAATAGCCACTCTAGAGGCACCTCTCCTTTCAAGGTACAGGTCAACTTCGACATTCCTGTATTTGAAGGCCAGATAGATGTAGATGTTGTAGATAGATGGTTTAATTCGCTGGAAGGGTATTTCTCGGTCCATGGTTTCTCCGACAGAGAAAATATTATTTTTTCACTCCTCAAAGCTTCCCCCATGTCAAAGACTAGTGGGAAACCTATTGTGAGTAGAAGGCTGAGAGGGAACCCTATCTGTTCTCGACCGCACCCACTTGGAATTTTTTTTGAGATGGAATTAAGGAACAATATTACCCTGTGGGGAGCTATGAAGAAAATTACATCCAATGGACTACGATGTGGCTGCAAAGGGATCAAGATGTGCACCAACTGACGAATTTGTTCCATACCTTGCGCACAAATTTGGATATTAAAGATTCAGAGAGACATTTTGTGATCAAGTATAGTAGCTATTTGAAAAGATACGTTCAGGAGGAAATGTAGTTCCTTGACATTACCTCGATGGGAATGACATATTGCTATTCCACCAAAGATCGAGCAAAAATTTAAGTAGAAGAAGTGAGATTTTGGATCCGCGAATCCGAAGCTAGGGAAAGGCGCCCATGAATTGTAGAACAAGTGGAAAAGCCAAATTGGGGTGACTCAGAACAATGATAAAAATCCAAATAAGGACATGGGTAAGTGGTGTGAATTTCATAATAGCCCCACTCACAACACAAACGAGTGTCGGGCCAAACAGTCGCTGGTGGTCGAATTGAAGGCACCCGAATTAGATGCATATTTTGATCCTGATTTAGAACCAGACAAGGGAAATGAAAAAGGGAAGCAAATCATTGATGTGGATCCTAGTGCTATTTTTTCCACCACCAAGCTCTAGAGGGAGGATCCCGAGGATCCATAGGAGGGGGAGCGCCTGTTCCATTCACAGATGTGGGTGAAGGGTTATTCACTGCAATTTCTTGTCGATAATAGAAGCCAAAAGAACCTCATTTCATCGTAGGTTGTGAAGCGGATCAACCTAACGACCATAACACACCCGCAACCATATACCATTGGGTGGCTTCACCAAGGAAGAGATCTATGTGTCTTCCAGTAGTGCCGCCTTCCGTACATCATCAAGCCATTCACGGATGAGGTATTATGTGATGTTGCTCCTCTTAATGTGTCTGATGTATTACTGGGCCAACCATACTTGTGGAAGCGACATGTTGTGTATGAGTCTAGGCCTTGTTCTATTGTTATTACATTGGGAAATAGATTGTACAAGATACCAAAGGTAGTACTACCTCCTACCATCTCTTTGACTACTGCAAAACAATGCAATAAGATTGTTTCCAAAACTGGGAAATTTATTTTCATTACAATTCGCCCTCAGGGCATGAAGAATATTATGGCCACAGCCTCGAACAGGGATCCCCTGCATGGCAGCAGCAGATGGAAAAAGTCATGGAGGAATACGAGGACATTTTCTCCTCACCCATAGAGGTTCGTCTACATTGTCAGGTCAAGCACTCCATTGATTTGACCCCAGGCACGTCGCTGCCTAATGTTTCCATACCACATGCGACCACATAGACATAATCCACTAATGGAATTTTAGAGGCTGATAAAGAAACCAAATTTATTGAACGCATCCAACACGTCTGCCAGCAGGTCCATGACATCTTCAACAAATCCAATACCAAGTTCAGCAGAATTTTCCTCATCTCATGGAGGAACTCAATGTAATGGGGACCATTGCTTCCTAAGGGGGGAGGAATGATCCAGGTGGATATTGGTGGACACCCACCTATTCCATTTGGACCCCACCATTGGTTCTTTTAGTTTTTCAGTTTCAACACAACTTACTATTTTTAGCAATTTTTCGAGTCCTGAACTTCCGGAGTCGTTTTGAGGCCCTAAACGACATTTTTTAGGAAAACTAGGAGCAACATGGAAGTTCATTCAATGTTTCTCACATCAAAACTTGTATTCCTCAGACAAAAATTTATAACGAGGTATTGAGCTCATTAAAAAAAGATCATATGCCAAATTTACGTCCTCGGGAAGTTGATGTACTGATTTACCCAAACAGGGCCCATAGTTTTGGTGCTTCATCTACTAGGGTTAGGTTTTTTGATGTTTATGGTTTTCCATTGTTTCTTAACAATAAATAGGCCTTCGAGCCTCTTTGTAACGTATTTCAAAGGCCTATAGCCACCACATCTCTTCTCATATATAAGCTACCAGCGCCTTAGCTAGTTTATTTCCATTCTATCTGTAAGCATATTTCAGTTATTTGTTATTAATGAAATGAAGTTTTATTTCTACTGCATCTCTACGTTTATGTGTATTTATGTATTTCATTATGTTCCTGCATAAATCTGGATTACAAACACACTAATAACTCAATAATGGAGAATTTCTCCCTTTATTAGGTGTTGGTAGTAGTAGAAGATAAAATGATAAATCTCTTGTAGTGGATCCTTCGAGCTACGAAGCTCCAATATCCAAAACAAGGGGGTCTCTTCCCCTCAGGTTTTCAACAAGCCTCTCTTCCCTCTCAAAGGATGGTAGATCAACAAACACGTGGTGAAATCCTCTCTCTTAGATTGAGAGGTTGGGTGCCCAACAACTGAATCCTTCCAATCCTCCTGCTGTTGGACAACACAAGTTGGTTTGCTATGGAGAAATTTGGCCAGTATAACAATGTGTCTCCTATTTCTCTTCCCAAGGCTAGATTTTATAAACCATTTTAAAATTTTCCCTCCTTCTCTTTGCCCAAGATGGATGGTGACACAAGAGTGGGGGTATGATTCCTTTGTGTGCTGCACTAAAGCCTCAAGGGGTCTCAAAGGCGACTGCACTTGGTTAGGTTGAGTGGGAATATTTTTCACCAAGTGTGCCAAGTGGTCCCGGATGGTGACCTTTCGTCATCCCCAGGACTACGTGACTATTGAAGGGATAGCTACACTGTGCACGACTATCAAAGGAATAGCTGCACTGTGCATGAATATTGAAGGAATTGCCGGACTATGTGACAAAAGTCTTTGTTTCTTTTTCATTGTCCATAAATTTATGCCTGAACCTTAGGAAGAATTAAAGTTTTGGTTTTTCCTTATGTATTCCTTCTTTGAAAATGTTTATCTGTACCTTATGCTTGACATTTTTAATGTCTTTTTCCTGTACTATTTTCTAGTGTTAAGAGTTGCCCCCTCATGTATGACGACTAGGAAGAACTATATAGCCAAATACATTATGTTTTCTTTTTTCTATGTGATCCTTTTAAGAGAGATAGAGAGAGAGAGTGACTTGCTTCAGAATTGAGTTGGGAGACCCCTTGTCTTAAATAAAAAGGCACAATGCTTTGTAGGAAACCTGCAAGATATAGAATGAATAAAATATTTCTATGAGGCAGGCATGTCCCATTCTCATGAATTTTGAATAGTTAAGCTAATTTGACAAATAGTGGTTCTGTTTATGTCACTTTTTGGTAGTGACCTGCTGTTGGTTGATGATGACGGTTGCTGATGCCCTCAGGGGCATTTTTCTTTGAAAGAAGGTTGAATGTGGAATCCACATGCATAATATTGGTATGACACATTTTTATAAAGAGTGCTCATTGCATGCACGGGTCTTTGACTATTGGGGACCTTCCCGTGTAAGCATTGCTGAAAGAGATGCTTATTGAGTCACGGGTCTTTGATGAATTCTGACAGAGTGCAATGGTTATGAATTATGATACTGTCTTAGACATGAAAGGTTATGTTGATGCCGAATGTAAAGAGTATCATCAATGGGAAATGATGATTCCCATAGTTCCATCCGAGGATGCCCCTATTGAGGTGAGGAGTCATCCAAGGTATTACCTCCTTGGAAAATGATTGTTGAAGTCGAAAAGACGGAAGCATCAAATGATCAAAATGAGTATTGACGCAAGGGACAAGGGTTTCTAATGTAGCAGGGTGTGATGATGGGTTAACTAGGCATGGTGACGAGAAATGTATATAAATGATGATGGTAGTTAAGTGGCCCGAGGTTAGAGCTATAAATGCGAGTGGCGACAGCCATAATAATTTATGTTGAGGAAATCCCTGGAGTTGGTAGGACATTCAGGGTAGGTGTATGGTTGTTATGATTTTCATGGTTGGGTGTGGTAAATAATGTTAATCTCTGACCAAGGGTGTTTAGGGACTTCTACCATGTGAGAAATGTAAATGGATGGGTGGGAGTTCTCTCCTAAAAAAATCTTTGTACACTTTCCAAAAAAATAAGAAAGTGTTTTGGATGTACAAGCATGGAGACAAGTGCCCCATAAACATGGATAATCCTTCACTATGGTGTGAGGAGTGTGTTTTGCTGAGGGTGGGGACCCCATTGATTGGTCTCGGTGCAGGGTTGATGAGGCAGATGAAAATATCACAGATGGGCTATGTTGATGGGAATGTGATAGGCCAAATGTGAAACACGATGGTGCATTTTTGCTGATCCGCTTGTGGAAAATGGTGGCTCGGGAAAGGGATTTAACATGTAATGGGTAAAACATGACTTGCTGTTTGATGATGGATGACGAACATGAAGTGGTTCCCGAGCTTGGGGTTTTACGGACATGGCTCCAGAATTTTGGTGTATGGTCTACATGAGTGATGGATTCCATGGAGGGTGAGGCTCTACTAACTTGAAAGGGTGGTTATCATGTGCAAGGTGGGGTGATGATAAACATGGTCGGGTAAATGAAACCTATGGTTTTATTTTTCTGAAGAAATGATGTCAGGATATGCAAATATTTCTAGGGAAGCCTATCATGCTGAGGGTAGAATGATACCTGCTTTTGTACCTTTATTGTTTGGGACATATTATGATTTGGTGTGCCTGCAATACCTACACCCAATACTCCAAGTAAAAGAATATTTTTCATACAAATATATTTGAAATAAGTTGAATTTAAAGCAATATGAGAGGGCATACCTGAATTGTGTTGTGGAGGCTTTTGTCTCATGGGTGGAATTTCTTGGGGCAGAGCCCGTTGACGAGGTTGGAAAGGCATGTATCATCAGTTTCTGACAGAAGTTCTGAAATGTTTGTTTTGATTTTAGCCAGGGGAGATTCATGCTCTATTGGAAGTGTACGAGGGGTACACACATCTTCTTTTACTTGAAGATTGTGTTGAATGCAGAGGTGAAAAAATATTTTCATCATGGGGCACATCTTTGTTTCATGGTTATGGCTCACGCAAATGGTGCATGGAGTAAAGGTACCTAATGAGTAGATGGTGTGAGAACCAACACTATTCTCCACACCATATGTGGATGATTGGATATGGTTTGGAAATGGTGCATTTTTGTGCGTCTGCCACCTCCGAGTCTTTGATCTTGGGTGGTGTGGCTCCTTTGGGGAGTCCAGGCTCAATGGTGATCTTGCCGCTCATAAATTTGGGAGGTATTCACAATTCATAGTGTGGTGAAATTATGAGAAAATACTGCAATAGCAGCGTTTGATCCTCTCTTGATTAGAGATATGGATATGTGGTATGGTTGTGACCATGCAAAGACTGTTAGTGAGTTTATTGAGTTCCTAACATTGATTGACCATGTGGTACTTTCTATCGCATCGAGCACATGCTATTCTTGGCTGGTTTCATACCCAGCTAAGACGATTGGTTGCCTTAGCTTTCGTAGGGTTTTGGTGACGATGGGGGGAAGGCCACATTGCACCTGGTTTCCTAGGTTCGAAACCGGTTACATCTAGATATTTGGTGATCCATGAGCGTATGACGTCTAACATGGGTCAAAATTGTGGGATGTAGGGACAATTCCAAGTGTAATGGTTGTCGTGACAAATCCGACAATACTGTTGCTCTTTTGTTCTCCAATCCCTTTGGACTACTAGAGTAATTGGGTACCATTTGCGAAGTGATCATAAATATGGGCATTGAGTGATCAAATGATTGCGTGCATTGCACAATGTGCAGGCTGGGATTATTCATGGAGGGTGGTTGGGAGCGATAATCTGCCCCCTTTTTGATCGTTTTTCTGTTGATATGAAGAGGATGGATCTGGTTGCCTCATTCTCTTGGGTTATCGAACTTTCCACTGAGTCTAAATCTGATTTTTCTATTGCAACGAGACAGGTTATGGCCTGGCGTAAAAAAATTAACGTTGAACGGGAGCGGGGGATGTAGGGACAACGACGAACTAGGTGGTTATTTGAACACACTCAGCACAAATATTGGACTTGTTGTAGGCCGTCATAGTACACTGGGTTTACCATGTACCATCTTTGAAATAACTCTAGAGCTGCACAGTAAACGATGAAGTGATTTCGTTCATCACATAATTCACAAAGTTTGACTGGAGCTTGAGGACGATTACGGGGAGGAGGTGGTCGTTTAGGTGAACGTTTCTCCTCTGACACATACAATATGTTCCTTGTTTCTTTTTTCCTTTGAGTTGTAGTGTTTTTTGTGGATTCCGTGTTTGAGCCGGCTAAATTAGGGTTTTCAGCGATGAAGTGTCGCATGAAATCCAACATAGACTAGAATCGATAGATATGGGGACAACAACGCATGTGGTGGTTTCTACGAAAAATATGACACATATGTAGTCGATGCCGAAATAAGTTTCTTTAGGAAACTTGTGGGACTTGATAAAAATCGTTAAATGCCCTTAACTCGGGGCACTGTGTGACTAAGTGACCAGGCTAGTCACATAGTGTGCAAACTGGAACATGCGGTATGGCCTCTGTTTGTTGTCTCTGGGCCATTGAGGTGACTATATATGAGCAAGATGTAGGCTCCTCTCATATGTCCAATATGGTCTTAAGTTCTCCCTTGTCCATTTGCATGGGTGGAACTGAGGGGTCCTCTTGGTAAGATTGTTCTAGGGCTTGCAAGGCATCCCTATATCACGACATCTCTGGGAAATGATGGGTATAATGCCCATAATGGTCGCATATGGTTCACGCATGATTGGTGCATAATGCTTTCCCTTGGCTGTTCATGGCATGTTCCTTTTTATGGAAATTCAAGATTGCGACATTTCTTTCAATGTATAGAAGGGGTTTCAATTCATCTAACTCTGAGAAAATATTAGTAGGATGACCTACGATATCACACAATGTGCAAGGTTTTAATGCCCTAAGTAACTTGGGGGTTTCAAATTTCTTCCCTTTTTTGTTATTTTTCTTGGTCGTATTAGTTGACATTGATACAGGTGTTTCATTAACCATTTTTACCTCTTGAGGGGAAATAGGGTTATTCCTGAAGAGGTGATGCCTGGACTTTCTAGCATAGTTGGTGGGACCAAATACCACACGAGTATTGCGAAAGCCATATTCAGAAATGACATAGTTGCCATGACTTGTTTTGACACAAAACCGGGTGGGGGGTATAAGAATGGGGTTTATGAAATGGCGTAGGGTAGGAATGTCGTTCCAGTGGCTTCGACCTCCGTACTGCTGGTTTCTATGTCTGGGCTAGTTTCAGTGTTTCATGAGAGAATGATGCACACCGGTGCCCCCATGCTTTCTGGGATTCCCTCTGGTATAATAGGGGGATCTCCTAAGAATGACCCTAGAATGGATGATGGTTTGAATTGGCTTGGGCCAAATTCTGTATACTGTGTCAATGGTTCCGTAGTTGTGTCTACGTACGGTAACACGACATTGAGAGTTTTCATGGGTTTCTTGTCATAGTATGTGATTTGGTCGATGGTGATGATCCGATCATCATTGGGAAAAATCATCACCCTAAAGACAGAGGATGCGACTACAGTCATGGCATACATATAACTCCACCCAAGGAGTATATTGTAGTCTAGTTCTGCATCTAAGAACTCAATGTCTATAAGAACTATATTTCCATCCAGGTTTATTGGGACATTTTGATATAGACCAACTGGGGCTGAAGGGTGAATGTCGTAGGCTCTAAGCATGATTTCAGAGGTTTTTAATTCAGGTGATCCTTACTTTTGACAAACTGATTTGGACATGATACATGTGGATGCTCCTTCATCGACGATGCATCGGTGTTTGGTGATGTTCTGAACCGTAACCAGTATTTGGAAAGTGACCAGAGAAGGAAGCCTCAAGCTTGTTTTATCTAGGTCGAAAACCATTAGGCATAAATTAGATGGATCAATTGCACATAACGTGGAAAGTAAGGTTTTCCGTTGTCTTGGGCATGATTGAAAAACTTCAAAGGATGACATTGCAGTTGGTGATTGTGCTAAATCATCTACTATGTTATAACTATGAGTAGCTTTAGAGTGATGTCCTACGCGCTTGGTTGGTCCCTTTACCATTTTTGGAAGGGACTATATAGGTAATTTGGAGATGGTTAACAGCGTAGTAGGTGCACTCTTACTTGTACCTGATGGGTTGGTGTCTGGAGGTGTGTTGTATTTCCTATTCCTTGTTTGGAATAACAATTCTTCGCTAGCCATGTAGATCTTGTGGCTTCCTCCTCTGCTATCGGTTTGGGGTGGTTGTTGTTGTTGGGTGTTAACTACTCCTTGGTGGGGGAAGGGTTCCTGCATTACAACAGGTTGTTGAGTGGGTCCCCCTTGTCCTCGGTTACCCTGAAGTTTTTTCAATTCAGGGAGTTCAGGATAGTGGTGAGTGCAATGGCCGTATTCACAACATATGGCACAAGAATGATTTTTCCTTACACTGGGTCTCTTTTCTTGCCCTTGGGAGTTATTATTTGGCTCTTTGTTTTGATTTCGGTTGGGTTTTCCCCTAGACTAAGATCGCGGGGGATGTTGTTGATTACTGCCCGCTGTCGAAAGTCTCCCATGGGGTCATTAGTTAACTTCCATTTCTCATAGCCTTAATTGGCCTCCCATGCCCACGAAGATCCTAGGATTATTTTTTTCGAGTGTTTGGAGGGCTATTGTTGTTGTCCTGGTCATAAGACTCTCACTGTTGAGCCCAATATGGTTGTACTAGGTTCATCAGGGCGTTGTTTTGCGTTGGTGGTAGATTTTGTGTGGGAAAAGTGGGATATAGGTTCCCTTGTCCCTGGTTGGTGTAAGATTGTTGGGGAGGCTCTCTTGTATCAACATTCCTAGCTAAGTATTTGTTCCCTTGAGAGGGAGGGTACGAACGTCCCTACTGTTGATGGTATGGTATTACCCTATTTGTCATATCTTGCAAAGGTGCAGACTAGCTTTGATGGTAGCCAGGTTGCGACACGTTTTAAGTAGAATCATACGAGTATCCTGGGTATAATGGATACTGTGGCTTAGTAGACTTTGAGTCAAGGACCCGTTTAAACCATCTGCAGTATTCGATGCACCTGGTAACTCTCTATAAGTTTGCAGGTGTGAGGCATTTGGCAGGACATTGTAAATATATCCTAATTGGATGTAAATGAGTTCAAGTTGTTGGGCCTTGCTAATGGAATCCTCCTCGGAGGTAGGTTTCAGCGTCGCCACGTCTTTGATATATCAGCTGTGAGATTTTTCAAAAATAATTCCAACAACACTCTATGATATAATATATGGATGACTGGCATTTCCCTAAAATGAGTTAGCTGTTCCATTCTTGAATCATGATGAATGGGTAGCTGAAAATAGGTGAGGAACACGGTAGCGAGGGCACTAAAGGTTCCATGAGAAGTAGAAGGCTGCTCGACATACCATTTTTCCACAGTCCTTGTTAGGGTGCTTTGAAAAATTATTAGTCTAATGGTACCATCAATGATACTATTGGATGAACACCACAGGTGGAAAGTCATAATATGATTTCCTAGGTCTTCCACTTGCTTCCCTTCAAATTTTGGTATATGTGAAGGGATCTTCATGGGAATGGGAGGTCAATTAAGGCTATGAGCACTAGGGTCATTAGTTAACTTCTTTAGATTTGGAATATTAAGTTATGATAAGAAGGGTAACTGAGTATTGACTGCCATTGTACACTGTGGAAAAATAGGTGCTTGAATGTGATGCTTTAGGGGAGGTGCCTAAGGAATATTACCCTCTGGCGTGCCCTGATGAATATTCTGCTGACTCCCCAAAGGGGTAGTGATCCTCTGCCCTCTAGGGGTTGGGGGAGGGGTTGAGTGTGGTGACCTTGCTGGGGTTTCCACTAATGTGGTGTTGGGTGACCCTTTGGGGTTTCCAATCACAGATGCCCTGATAAAGGATGAACCAATAATGGTGGCAATGTGTCATCTTCGACACCTAAATTGTGGGAGACTTGGCACTCCTCCCTTTAATGGGGGGAGGTCAAAGAAACGCCTAGATCGACGGGGTCCCGTTGGGTCCATTATGGTGTCGACTAGATTAATCTTGGTGATATTTTTTGTTTGTTGGAGGAAGGAAGATTTTTATCAAAGAAAATACGATCACATGCATAAAACAAAGTGAAAAAATAAGAGGTAAGTTTTCCTTTAATTTAACGCTATGTGATCAAGCAAGAAAAAAATGTGGTTTTGTTTGTTTTGCGTATGATACTCAAAAGCCTATATAGACCTACTCGTCCTTACACTCTCAATATAACTGGGTCTTGTGAAGATGTCTGAAGATGTCTTCTGATGGGTATTGGGGCTAACATCCCAAAATAGTTGATGACACCTTCGATTAGCCGAAGGATTGACCAAGGTAATGGTATGAGGATCAAGTGTTTTGCCTACACCGTCACCTATATGGAAGGATGGCTTAGTTTTGGCCACTAAAGTATTGTGGTCTCAAGTGAAAATTCAAGTCTTGAGCTTCTTGGTAATCAAATACCAGTACCGAGCACTAGATGGGTCAGGTAGCCCAAAAAAGTACCGTATACACTAGGCCTAAGCTTAACCCGCTCTGAAACGGGTCTCTGGTAACGCTCAGGTATTCGTTCCATGGGAAGATAGACATATTTGAAGCTCCCTAAAAAGTGAACATCTATGTTTCAAAATGTATTATAACCATGACAGCTTATTGGATTCATACCCCCGATGGTCCTAACCTGAACTATAATTTCTTTTGTGGCCCCTGTGGGGAGAATTTAGTGAGTTTGGTTAATGATTATTTTCAGAGAGTCTCAATTTTTCTTAGGGTGTGCCTTGGTGAAGTAACTATAAGAAGAGGATAAAGGTCCCAACACATTGGGTGCCTTTTGGTCCAATGCTTACTGATGCTTTGTGTGTGCTTTGGAGTGTACAATCAAAAGTATTATGAGATGTGGATATGCACTGATCCTTTACAATCCTTTTCTAATTACCCTATGTGTGATTTTTCCTTGCAAAAATAAGCAATGTGTGGATTATGGGCCGCTTACGCCTTGCCTAGTTAGACTATGTTTTCACTATAGGGAGATGGAAAATTGTCTTAGGAAATTGTTCATGTGCATACCCAGGCTCACCGTGAGGTGGAAGGGTGGCAGATATTACTTGCTTTATTTTTGACAGTTTGGTCCTAGTCCCAATTACTAATGCAAAATTGAACTAATCTAATGCAAAAATTGAACAAACTTGAATTAGCTAAAGATATGTGGATATATGGGCCACTTACTTTTATGCTAATTACACTATGTGTTATGTATCTTTTATCAGCAAATCATTTGTTCGGAAAACATATGTGTATTCAAGGCCACTTACTTTTTCCTACTTAAACAATGTCTGATTTGCAAAAATAAAAAAACTAAAATTAAAAATAATTAGTTTCTAAGCTAAATTCTAGCAAGAGTCGTAATCAGTCATGAAATACAAGAACACAGTGATGGAAAATTTTTATGGGTTTCCAAGCATTTTACAACTAATAAAATGGAAAAAAAAAAGAAAAAATTAGCTTGTTTCCTACCACGCGGATTATCTTCCCACAGGTACAGAGTGTGCATCTGTCAGAGCATAATGTGAGCAGTTGGGAAAAATGCAAAAAAAAAACTCTTCCTCTATTGGGAAAAACTTCTCATTGAGTGTGAGTGGAGATGTTGAGAGGATGCATGGGTGATTCACAGCAAGATGAGTAGGAAGAAGGACCTGCATCAACAACCATTAACTCAAAAGAAAGAATTCAGTGGAGTCATCATTCCCGTGGTAGTGTATTTAGCACATGGGTGGATGAAATACACTTTTCTTAGTAGGGAGGCCGCTTACCTACATAAGAGTCACAGATCAAAATGGTTTTTCAAACGTTAGTGGAACAAGTTCAACATGTAATAAGATAATTTAGAAAGGAAACATAACATGCTACATAAACAATGAAACAAAAACAAAACAACATGCACAAGATACACATTCAATAGAGAAAACACATTAATAACTCAACAATGGAGAACTTCTCCCTGTATTAGGTGCTGGTAGTAGTAGAAGATAGAATGATGAATCTCTTGTAGTGGATCCTTTGAGCTATGGAGCTCCAATATCCAATACAAGGGGGTATCTTCCCCTCAATTTTTCAGCAAGCCTCTCTTCCCTCTCTAAGGATGGTAGATTGACGAACATGTGGTGAACTCCTCTCTCTTGGATTAAGATGTTTGGTGGCCAACAATTGAATCCTCCTGCTGCTAGACAACACAAGTTGGTTTTATATGGAGAAATTTGGTCAGCATAATAATGTGTCTCCTATTTCTCTTCCCAAGGATGGCTTTTATAGACTGTTTTCAAAATTTCTCTCCTTCTCTTGGCCCAAGATGGATGGTGACACAAGAGTGGGGGTATGATTCCTTTGTGTGTTGCACTAAAGCCTTAAGGTGGCTCAAAGGCGACTGCACTTGGCTAGGTTGAGTGGAAATATTTTTCACCAAGTGTGCCAAGTGGTCCCGGAGGGTGACCTTCCATCATCCCTAGGACTGTGCGACTATCAAAGGGATAGTCGCACTGTGCACGACTATCAAAGGAATAGCCACAATGTGCACGACTATCGATGGAATAGCTGCACTGTGTGCCAAAATTATTTTTTGCTTGTGCACTGTCCATAAATTTGTACTTGAACCTTAGGAAGAACTAAATTTTTTGCTTTTCCTAATGTATTCCTTCTATGAAAATATTTATCTATACCTTTTTCTTGACATTTTAAATATATTTTTCCTGTATGTTTTTCTAGTGTTAACAACCACCTTCAAACATATGATCAATATAGATGGGTGAGGGAGCCCAAGGTTGGCTCAGGTGGCAGAGAAATGGCACAACGAGCTAGTTTAAGTCCCCAAGGGGTTGTTGGTTCTCGGTGGAGGCCCATCACGGAGAAAAAAATTCTCCTAGGGATATCACCCACGAATTGGTGGGTAACATCTGGCTCCAACTAGAACGACATCTCTCGAAGAAGTGGGAAAGGATATTCGAATGGGAGGTCACGAGAAATTCAACAATCTCTTGGTCATCGTAGACCTGTTATCTACACATGTCAAAGACCAAAGCCGTGGGGAAGCATGTTTTTCACGGTGTCTTATGATCACCCATGCTTAATGTTAGCCCATAAAATCAAATAATAAAAAGATGCAATTTTTAATCTAAATGCAGCTAATCTACTATGAGAAATATCATATGAAATTATTTCTTATGAAGAAGATCAACATATAATGCATCCTACCCTAGTATGCATGTAGTACAGTGATAATACTAAGTATAATCATAAATCCAGTGCAACCAACATATCATCACATTAATATAAATCTGTCGGCCAGTACGATTACTCATGTAGCAAAGAGAATGCATATATAATGATATGGAGGATGTAGTGGGTGGGATGTGGGAAAATATGATGCACACACATGGATGATTACATGAGAATAGGTAAGAAAATGATGTAACATAGTCCATGAGATCCTCTCTTCTAACAAATATATAGAGATTTCAATTATTAGTTTCATAAATTTTTTATGCATGGAAACCTCGTGCATATTATTTCCATTATCATTTATGCCATATTTTATTTCCTCAAAAGGGTTATGATTAGTAGGAAAGGGAGATTGGTGAGATGTATAAACACAAGCAGGTCGCCCACGACGATCACACTAAATGGGGTAGATTAAAGCTTGGTCATGATCCTGAGGGGGTGCCAAAGAAGACAAAGTATATTACATGAGGGGTTCTTCCTTGACACCATACTCAGAAGGAGGAAAGGGCTCATGGTAACTTGAGATAATTTGAAGAGGGGTGAGGGAATCACTTGTGGAATACTTGAGATAATGAACAAGATGATGAGGCAGAGGGGAGGGTGAAGTATTATATTCAATGTGTTTCTATTCCTCAAAATTATACTTTTCATGTAAGGTAAAATAATTATCCTTCTTCTCAAGGGTGTTGATGGATATTTCATCATAAATAATATCTGAGAGAGAGAGGATACCACTTTCAACCTCATCTTCCTTATCAGTGTCATAAATGAGATCACAGTCAAATTGAGGACCAAAAATTTCCCATTTTCCATTTTCAATGTGGAAGTAATATTTAATGTCATGTTTCAAGGGGCTAATGGGATCACCTTCCTCAAAGTTCTCAAAAGGGGGATTCGTCGAGAGTAATATCCTTGAGAAAGGTAACTTTAATCTCAATTTCACTTTCCATAGACTCATTCTTCCCAACACATGTGTTCTAAAAATCATCCTTTTCATCGTTTGGACCCAAGGAGGACTCATCTTCCCATTTATCACTTAGGTTCTCAAGGTCTTGATGATTCTTGATGAAGGCTTCCTCTTGAATGCTCAATGTAGGGTATACTTGAAAATTCCTAAGAAAGTCATCAACAAACTCCTCAATAGATGAGATGATCCTAGGTTCGTGTTTTTTCAACCATGAGTTATGACCATATAGGTAACTAAAGAACAACAACATAAGGATTTCCTGGTTGAACACTTTCTCCTTTGAAGTATGTGCATTAAATCTTTCCACATGGTCAATTGTGGAACTTGGGTCACCATCAAATACGGGTACCCCACGTACCATCCTTCAATGTGACCTGATTGGGTTCCCTAAGATGCTAGCAATGTCCAAAGTGGGAAATTTATCAAAGAAGGAGAACCTATATGAGATATACATGGAAAATACATAGGAGTCTCCAGGGTGAATTTCAATATGCCTAGAAAAATACTTGCTTCACCCTACAAGCATTAACCTTAAAGTTCAATGAAGAACTAGGGATTCATTCTTCTAATGGAGTCACCAATAATGATATGTCAATATGTCGTAAGGGGAAAAAAAATGTCTCGTGTCCCTAGAAACGGCTCTAAAATATTACCACTCAAACTAGTAGGGGACCTAAAAGGGGTTCCTAAGAGGGCAACTGATAGGTTAAGGGCAACGATCGAAACTTAGCCCACTGTCACCACAACTAAGGCTCCCTGCTCTTTACCTAATTTCACCTATGGGAGGTGTTATCACCCTACTAATTCTCAGGTTGTGGGATGGGGATTTTTGTATTTAAGAACACCAGGGGTAACCAAGAACCGCTTTGGGAATTCAAGATCTAGCCTTCTTGAACTCCAGAGAGGGATCTCTCCATATGATTTAGATTTGTTTTAGTAACAGATATTAGGATAGCTATGATTGTGCAATTGGGTTTGATTTTAAAAGATTGGTGGGAATAAAAAATATTTCAAGGTAAACCAGAAGGATCTACCAGAATATTGGGCAATGGAGTCAACTCTCTAGGTAGGCAGAACTAAGAAATAAGGCTCAGAGATGCAAATGTGCTAAGGGCAAGATAGGTGACCTTATAAGGCTATGTATAGGCTTGATTTGATGGAGTGGGTGGAATCTGAGCAAAAGGGCACTTAAGAATCCTTAAGCTACAAATAAGAAGATTGAAGAAGGGGATCTAACTGGGACTTGGAGCAATTAAGAATTCTATGGTCCGGTTATCAAGTAGAAAACATTAAAATGCCAACAAGTTTCGAAACAGGGAGCTTATTATCACTAATCCTGTTTAATTTTTCCTTAGTTGATCATTACAGACTAGAAACACATAATATGAATGAATGTAAAGTTTAAAGAAATACACTGAAAAAAAGGAAAGAACGAGACTTATCTTGTCACCACGAGAATCCTTAGCTATGATGTCTCTAATCTCTTTCCAGTCTGCTGCTTTCTCTAATTGACTCACCAAATTCAATATGTCCAACAAATAAGACTATAATTGTCTTGAGAAATTTTATTCACACTGAATACTTCAAATTGTGAAGTATTTATACAAAAAACTGTTTGCAAAATATCTCAGAAATTGAGATAATGTTTTAATAAAAAATAGGAAAGAAAACATAATAAGAGGGACAACTGCAAAACAGTTTGCAAGTTGTTACCTTTTTACAAGCAAAAATAGAACTGATTATTCTAATTTGAACTAATTGTTGATGTGCTGTGAGTACTGCTGGCATTAGGTGCATCTTATTGTGGAAAGTGGTTGAAGAACTTTCCTTCCTTTAACTTTCAACGCTGATACTCTTTATTCATCTGATTTGAGTTGTTTTACTGTGGTAATTAAAAAGTAACCAACAGTAACTTTATTTTCATTGATACTCTTTCACCTACTGATACACTTTAACCCTGTATTTTTTACCTTTGAGGTAACGGTAAAAAATGAATTTCCAAGTAATTTTCCTGTTTTTTATCCATCAAATTCACAGCAAATCTGTGAATTCTTGCCATTTTTCTGCAGAGGGGATCTTCATAGTCTTCAATTTCCTGTAACTTTTATCTGCCTCTGTATTCTTGGCAAAGTTAGGCTTTATAGTGAACATATGTTTGATCTCATTATCCAAAAAGAACATATTTTCAAAATACGGAAGAAGTATTTTTCCAGTTGGTGATCCTGGTGGCAGGGATTGTTTGGCTTGCTCCTTTGCATAAGTTCTGATTTTCTGATTGTTACACCATTTTTTGGTCATCTAACCTATTATCATTAGATGGACCCAAGTACACCATGTAAGACCAATTTTACCCTAAGTAAAATTGCCTTCACTATGTTTAAACAGGAAACCCCAAAAGGAAATATTAAACAAACCTATATTTGTTTGATTTTCCTTATGGAATAATTAATTAAACCATAATTTAATTATTATTCCCAGTCATATTTAACCCAAAATCAAAGAAATTAATTAGATAAACCTTTATTTATCTTATTATTTTCTAGGAATAATTATTTAAACCTTATTTAGATAATATTACTTGTTAAATATGACCAAATCACCCACAAATAATTAAATAAATCACTATTTATTTAATTATCTTTCAACCACTTCCTTAAATAATTAAATAAATCATTATTTATTTAATTATCTTTCAACCACTTCCTTAAATAATTAAATAAATCATTATTTATTTAATTATCTTTCAACCACTTCTTTAAATAATTAAATAAATCATTATTTATTTGATTATCTTCTAACCGCTTTCTTAAAAAGATAAATAAATCATTTATTTATTTATTTTTGACAAATCAAGGGATTTGACCCAAGTCAAATACCTTTTCCCTCCAACAAATATAATAAAATATTCCATAAAAGGTGGATCTAGATTTGGTTAACATTATTTTAATCATGCACCAAGATCTAGAATGACCCAATATTTTGTTATAAATAGGAGGGTTTTTCACATCATTCTTCACCTTTTGTTGCCTATTAGATCACTCTGGATCTATACACTTGGTCCCATTTTTCCATCATTTGCTGTGTGAGCTCCCATTGAGCTCTATTCTTTGCATTGGGTTTTCTACACCAACAAGAGAGAGAAATCTTAGATATGAAGTGCTGAGGACTTCCAAGAACCCATCCCACTGAGGAGAATTGGATACGCCTTCTTGTTTTCCTCCCAGGTGCCCAATTAATATAAAAATTCTTTCAAAAAATTGTTCTTGTCTTGTCTATTGGTATATGGAGCAAACCCTTGTTTTTTCTGCTTAATGTCTTTCCATGCATAGATCTAGTTTTTGCAGCTCTTTTATGTTCAAATAACCACAGATCTGAAGATATTGGCAGCCACTTTTGTTGTTAGGGCTATTAGTTATGCGTAGCTAAAGTGGTCCTTTTTCGTACACTTCGACAAAGGATTCATACTAACAAATGGCGACTCCACACGGGTTTTAAATTACGGCCGCTGTCGTTTTTCATATTCCTGCATATCCAGCTACTTCAGACCCTAGGGTTTCTTTTCAGCTGTTTATTTTTCCTATTTTTATGTTGTTTTTCTCACATAAAACCCTAAAACATTAAAATTTCTAACTTCCGTGTGTTTCTGGCCCTATTGCGCAGGTACGCGACACTAGCCGCAACTGAGACGGCAACTTTTCTGAAAATCTGCCGCCGAGACAACCGGAACAGGGGGTCACACTTTTTGGCCCTAAACCTACGACCTGGACCTCCAGGTCACACTTTTCAGCCTGTTTCCTGCGACCTGCACTGAAATCAGGTCAGAAACTGCGGCCTGCCATTTTTTCAGCAATTTTTCTGCAATTTTTCTAGGTTTTGCTGCAGCTTCTGCCAGGGTCCTCCAGCCTCTCTCTCAGCCTATTTTGACCAATTTCTGATCTATTTTTACTCATCTAAGTGGGAACCTAGCCCCTTGGGGCTTTAGTACCCTCCACCTTTTGTGGAAGAGTTTTAAGTTGTTTCAACCATCTGTTTTTCAGAGCTTCAGCCTCCTTTTTTCTAGATCTGTTACCTCCCTTTCAAATCCTTTGAAATCATCCTTTCTTCCTTTCAAATCACCTCCTGTCATTTTGTTTGGACCTACTTTATGGGCCTCCCCCTTTCCCCCTCCATTTTTTGCTGATTTCTTTCCTTTTTCCAGCCACCTTGCCTCTGTCTCTTGGCTGTGATCTGCACCACTTTTCAGCAGCTTTATCCTCTAGATCCCTGTCCCTTTCGACCCTAGATCTGTTGACCTCTTTTTATGTGTGTTTTGACTAGATTTTTGCCCTCTTTTAGAGTAGTTTTGAGAGACCCGCCTTTTTGGGGTTAGATTGATGCATAGTTAGCTGTTAAATGTTCTGTCCTTTCAGCAATCTATATTGTTCTACGCATATTTCTTTTCAGTTATGCAGCACACTTTTTCTTGCTCTCAAAACGAAAAGGGTTTAAAAATTAAAATTAACGCACACCACACACTGACCCTAAGTGAAGAAGCGCCTGGTTAACACCGCCTGGCAAAGACTCTAAAATCAATTGTCACTGCACCTTATCTGCCCTTGACATCGCTTGATTCTGTCCCTTTCTGCCCTTGTCGGTTTCCTTCTTCCTGTCATCATTGCGCCCCCAAGGCGCCTTTCCCGGAGACTTCTTGGCCTTCAACCTCAGTTTCCGGTCGATCGACTTGCTCCGCCCCGCCGTCGTCGAGCCAGTCCACCTTCGAGTCCGCACTCCGACTCCTCTCCTGATTCATCGGGTCCTCCTTTTCCTTCTAGGTTCTCCCCCTGTCACCTTCACTATGTCTGGTCTAGGGCCTAATGCTAGTGGTGCTCCCGGCCCTAATGCCGGAACTACTACTAACGGAACCACCACGGGAACTACCTCGACTACACCCTTGCTTCCTTTCTTGGCAGGCCTCAGCCTCCCAGATTTGGACCGATTGATAAATGACCTTATACATCATGACGCTAGTTGGCCTGCTATGCCGACAAAGCTCCCTTCCGACATCCCAAAGTTTGAAGGTCGTGCTGGAGAAGATCCTTCAAATCATGTTCGATCTTTCCACATGTGGTGTTCATCTACCTCCATTACCGATGACTCTGTTCGTCTTAGATTGTTCCAACGCATGCTTACAGGCGAAGCTTCTAAGTGGTATGTTGATCAGCCCACTTCCTCCCATACCACCTTTGCAACTCTTGCCCGGGCTTTTTTATCTTACTTCCAGCTTCCCCTTCATTATGACACTGGTATCAAACTCTTGACTTCCTTCAAGCAAACCTCTTCGACCCGCCTTTCTACCCATGTCCAGGAATGGCGAAGAAGACGGAGCCTATGTCAATCTCCTCCCTTCAAAGACCGTGTCTACATGGACTGGTTCCTTAGATCTCTCTTGTCCCCTATCGGGAAAGATGTCGCATCACATTTTCCTCAAACCGAAGAAGATGCCCTCCAAATTGCGTTAAACTATGACCTGATCAAAGCTCAGACAGGTTATGATCATACTGTCCTACCTGATCTCCCCAGACCCGGTGATGCCCATACACCGGGGGCACCTCATGCCGCCAACAGTATCGTTGGATCTATCTCTCATCCATCCGCTCAACCTCTCATGAGCTATGGTTTTCCTGGGGGAGGGGGCACCACTTCTTGCACTTCTCCCCCTCCCAGTAGCACGCATCCCGGATATGGCATGCCTCATCCTTTTGCCCAACCTCCTGCTTACCTCAATGTTACCCAACCTAACCATTACCCTTATCCACAGCCTGGTGCGCCAGCTCCTCTAGCATATGCGTTTTCGCCTCCCTTGCCTTCTCAACCCCTGCAACAGCAGTCACCGCCCCCTCAAGAACAGGTGAATGCACAGCAGGGATTCATGGCTACCCAACCACCTGACGGACAGGTGGCCCCTCAACCTTCCCATTCTGGTTCCTCCAATTACCAGATCCTCATGATGAACTCCGATCCTTCCCCGACCGTCGACCTTCACCTTCAAACTCGGTCTCGCCGTTTTCCAAACCTCTGCTCGATGCTGCCTCAGAAAGCCACCTTCTTCGAGTTCTATAGAGCCTCTTTCGACCATAGAATGGCCCGCACATATCCCTCGACCTTCAAGTTGAGGGTTCATATATGTTCTAAAGAATAGTACGTCGGAAAACGCGCTAGGTCGAGCTGCTCACTCGTATAGCATAGTAAATGATTTGGCACAATCTCCTGCTGCCATTTCCGCACTAGAACTCCTCTAGTCGTGCCCTTTCCAAAAGAAGGCTCTACTATCTGCCATGGGCGCTGTAGATCCTGCTGATGACCAAATGATTATTTTCGACGCCACTCAATCGGACCATCCTCCTCTTCCTGCTTCCGTCGCCTTCCAAATCCCAGTCAAAATCCGGAACGCCAACGTCTCTCCGTGTATAATTGATGAGGGGGCATCCACCTGCGTGATGTCCGCTTCGGTTTGGAAGCAACTCGGATCTCCTGAGCTGGCCCCTTCCACGATCACCCTTAGAGTGTGGGACGATCATGCCTCCCAGCCCATTGGCCTGTTTCGTAATTGTCCTATCACCCTCGCCGGTAAGACTGTTTGCGTTGACGTTGAAGTCATAGACGCCCCGCTAGACTACAACATTCTATTGGGGCGAAGCTACACCTATGCTATGTCTGCTGTCCCATCCGCGGTTTTCCGCAAGATGTCTTTCCCCCATAATGGAAAGATAGTCACCATTGACCAGTTGACATATCATGAGCCAAAATATCAGACCTCACTTGAGACAACCATCTCTTCTGTAGCCAACAAGAAAATCGTCGATTCCTTGACCAGTGTCTCCCTCGGCGTTTACAAGGATTCCTCCCTGCTTGGAACTTTTCCTAGTCTCCCCCCTCCTCCTATCTCTGACCCCAGCTCATCGAATGTTTGCATGATGCAATCATCTCGGGCTGCTCTCAAGCAACCTGCTTCGGCTAGTCAGCAACCTTGCCCTCCGCAGCCTGCTCTTAGCCCTTCACCTGCAGTTGGTAGTCATGAGCCCCTTTATCCCCCTGGCACGGTTCCTCCAGGCCTTAGCCATTTAGGAACCGTCCCACCTGGCCATTACCCCTCTGGTCAGATACCGTTCCTAGCTCCCCCACCAGGAGTGTACACGGTACCAGTCATGGCCACCCTCTCTCTTCCTAACCTGACCCTTGGGATTCCCGTTTGGTACCTTGATCCGCCAGCCCCCACCTTGCCTGGTTAGCCCAAACCTTATATCGCTTTGATCCCGGTTCAACCGCTCCCCAAGACTTCGCCCGCTGCAACAGTGCCTCAGTCACCTCAAAAGGAACCACCTCCTGTTGCGACTGCTTCAGGTAAGAAGGGCAAAGCTCGTAAGGGGGCATCAAAGAACAAGGCTACCCCGACAAACCCTGCCCCTCCTCGGCCTCCAAAGCATACCATCCAGTGTGCTTTGTGTGACGTTGTCGGCCACGCCACCCATACCTGTCCTGAATTGCTTCATCTCAAGCCCATGGTTAATGTCGCGTTCCCTGAGTCCATGGTCCCGGCAGCCTCTGTTCCTTCCGCGACCACGACCAAGAACTCCAAGACTATTCACACCAACCACCCCTGTGCTTTGTGTGATCTCCATGGCCATTACACCCATCTTTGTCCCTGCCTCGAGGACTTCCGCACCTCTCTAGCCGCGGTCCGCCAATTCGAGGCCAAGCGCAATGAGTCCACCTCTCCCCTATTTGCGCATTTTTCTCTGGAAAAACTACCAGACATGACTGCTCCCATTGACATTCCCCCTCCTGATGTCGAGATGACGGAGCCTTCATCCAGCATTTTCTACCTATCATCATCCATGAGACCCTCGGGGAACATTCCATATCAATCTTCCCCTGTTGTTTCGCTTGACCTTCCTTCAGCGATCACCTTGGGCTCAACATCGAGAGATCCTTTATCTTCTTACTCTTCTGTCACCCCTTGTGACGACACGCATGTGAACCTCTCTTCTCATGATGATGATTCCGGTCATTTCACCACGTCAGGTGGTCTTTCTTCCACCAGTCACCCCATCTTCTATCACGATGACGACATTATGGAACAAATCCCCACCCCTGACTTTCTCTATCCCCCCTTACATCGAACCCATGCGTCCACACCACATCCACCTTGTAGCCATTACATTGAAACCCAATGTTTGGGTAAGGGGGCACCCACATTTGAGAGACCAAGAGAAGAATTTCTCCACAACTCTCCTAGTGTATCTGGTCGTGTTGAATTTAGTCCCAGTATTATTCCACATTTAGAAGAACCTCTAGAGTCCCATATCACTTCAGATCACTCTAGGGACGATACCCCTTATCGTTCCCTCATCTTACATCAACAACCCAGTCTCTTAGACATTATTGTTGACCAACCTATAGCTTTTCTACGAGAGCCTCAGTTCATTATCTCCAAATCCTCTTTTTGGGATAGTGACACCAGGGATGCCAACTCAGACACTTAAAGTCCATTTGATCCCTATATGCAGTACCAAAAGAGATTGGTAATCCTCCATTTCCTTTCTCAAACTGCATAACCATAACGAGACCAAATGGCACACCACATCATTAAAATATGTTTAGATTCCCCCTTTTTCTAAATACATTTTGGCATGACCACACCATGCTCGGGGGCACCTATGCCCCTCCACCATAACCCTCCTCACCTCGTTTTTGGAGAGGAGGCTGTCTTACCAATCGAGTGTAAAATCCCTTCCCTTCATCTGGCTGTTGAACTTCTCCCTACCACCCAACCTCTAGAACAACGACTTATCATGCTTGAGCGTGCCTCTGAATACCGCCGTGTTGCATTGCAAACCATGGAAGCGGCCAAGAAACGCACCAAAAAGCTCAATATGACCGAAAAGTCCAGCCTCGTCCTTTTCACGAAGGCGACCTTGTTCTAGTATATGACCAGGCCCATGATGTCCTTGGTCACAGGAAGTTCGACTCATTATGGCTAGGCCCTTACGTCATCAGTAAGGAGCTTGGTATTACCCTTAGCATTTCCCTTCTGAGATGCGTGTTTTATTTTCTGTTAGATAGCTAGCATCTTTTTTGTACTTTCATCCTTCGCCAGGACCTATTTTGTCCAAGACGGACCACTTCACCTCTCCTTAAAATCGAACTTCCTCACTTACAACACTTGTACTTGGGGCACCATTTTGCCTCCTTACTTGTCTCTGTTCGTGTCGATTTTCATCATGAGTAACCATCTTGTACTCATGTTTTCATGGTCCCCCATTGGGCCTTTACTGTGTGGCAGCACCATCGAGTCGCCCTTGTTTAGAGCAACCAAGTGGAGTCATCATCACATTCATGGAGTCTATCCCGAGTCCTTTTGTACCCCGCTATAACCCTCCACCATTCATTGCTTGGTCTCTCTCTTGTGCCGCACATTATGGCCTTCAGTCCCACTGTCCCCTATCCCTTATGATATTGCGTCAGTCACTGCCATGTCATTCATGCCCTTTATGCTCTAACAAGGGAAGTCACCCATTAGCTACTCAGTCCTTTCCATTTCACTATCATCATTAGTGTCAGTCTGTCCGTCGCTCTACTCTTTTCTCTCGTGCCTTAGTTGAGGGTCTCTCATTGCCTCACCTATGGCGGACCTCCTTCTGTCGACATCAGCTCATTCATTCCAGAAGCCAGGTCTAGAGAGCGGTGTACCTTGGTTCCAGCTTCCACTCTTGTTCGATGCCTCGGATCAGGCAAAGGGACCTCTTGTCACCCTTTGACTTGATTGTTTCTCCACTCCAGCTCCTTTCAGCATGATCGAGATTCATATGCTTGATGGTCCAGTGATGCAGCAGCAACTATTGGTGATTCCCGGGTATGTGTGAGATGTCTCAGCCCTCATGAGGGGGTGGCCCTGCAGGTAGCCCCCCACATGCCTGGATGACCTCTTCATTGCAGCCTTCGATGCAGCTCCATATATTTGATGATGTCGGCCATAGCGCTGCGCCGCCTCTTTGATTTGCATGTATCAAGAAGATTTTGTGAGTCCTTCCTCGTATAGGTATCGTGTTGTACTATCTCATATACTCGTATATTATTGTGATAAGTTCCGTTGTTATCCTGTACATGTGTTAGATCCCTTATTATTATTATCCTGCCCATGTTTATGCCTGTACTTCATGGTTCGGTTCCTTGTTTACTGGACTTCCTATTCTTTGTACTTTGTCTCGACGGGCATAGGTATGCCTCCCCCGCCGCCTTTAGCACAGGTACCACTTCATAAACTAGAGACTTGTTGCACCTGTAAGTCTCGTCTCCTCAGGGTCTAGTCCTTTAGCACATTAGACTACCTTACATTTCTCTCTCTCATTTCCCTCTGGGTGAAAATGTGAAGTTGGGAAACACTTTTTGCTCTTTTTTGACGTTGAAAATTGTAATTTTCTATGTTTTTCAACTTCAACTCCACTAAACTCATATTTTTATCGCAAATTATGCTTTGACATAAAAACAAGAATTGTAGAGAATTGTCTTACCTCCATACCGATATTTAAAAAAAAAAAAATATTAACATATAGAGGGGTAAATTTGTTGTTTACTAACTGCATATACTTGAAATTTTTAGGCAAACATAAATAGTCACTTTATTATCCTTTACTTTTTTTAGGGAAGGTTATTCATTTTTTGGAAAAAAACCATAGCATCATAATCTGCATATATTGCACTAGTGCACAGACTATTTTTTCGTAATTTTCGGATCAAATCACTATTTTTTATTATTTTTTGAAATGGACGAAGACAAAAAAACAGTGATGTTTCAGTACATTTTATTATCCTTTGATTTTCTTTTCAATGTGATCGTCAATAAGAAAAATGAGAGTACCCTTTGAAGTAGACAGGGAGAGGAAGTGCACTATGATTTTTTTAAATTTTTTGGTGTCCTCGTTTGAAAGTTATTGAATTTTCATTCAGTGCAATTTTTCGAACAATGAAATTCCATAGTGACATAGTTTAGTAAAAAATTAATAAAAAATTGGATTTTTTAATGAAACTCCATAAATCTCACATCATCAAAAACTAGATTTAGAGACGAATCTAATGGTACTTGGTCCGACATATAACATTTTGTTTTTGTAGGTGTTCTGTCCCTCCAAAGTTGCAGGTTTCTCAAAACTGCAGAGTTTTTTGAGTTTTTTGTTGACCAGAAACTCTCGGCCGAGAAATTTTTAAAACTCTCGGCCGAGAGTTTTAAACCAATTTATGCGCGGAAAAACTCCCAGGAAAAAGTTTTAAAAACTCTCGGCCGAGAGTTTGCGGCCGAGAGTTTGCACAATAAAACTCTCGGCCGAGAGTTTGCGGCTGAGAAATTTTTCACACAACTCTCGGCCGAGAAATTTTGTTGACTTTTTTTCTTGGCCGAGAAATTAAAAAACTCTCTCGAATTCTATCTCATGCCAAAAAGTGTTTCCCAACTTCGCGTTTTCGCCCTCAGATTGTTGTCTAGTGATTGAATTCTTACAACGTACTTCGGTCATACGATTTGCTCCTGACACTCGCACGCTGGGGGGCAATCTGTTACACCATTTTTTGGTCATCTAACCTATTATCATTAGATGGACCCAAGTACACCATGTAAGACCAATTTTACCCTAAGTAAAATTGCTTTCACTATGTTAAACCAGGAAACCCCAAAAGGAAATATTAAACAAACCTATATTTGTTTGATTTTCCTCATGGAATAATTAATTAAACCATAATTTAATTATTATTCCCAGTCATGTTTAACCCAAAATCAAAGAAATTAATTAGATAAACCTTTATTTATCTCATTATTTTCTAGGAATAATTATTTAAACCCTATTTAGATAATATTCCTTGTTAAATATGACCAAATCACCCACAAATAATTAAATAAATCATTATTTATTTAATTATCTTTCAACCACTTCCTTAAATAATTAAATAAATCATTATTTATTTAATTATATTTCAACCACTTCCTTAAATAATTAAATAAATCATTATTTATTTAATTATCTTTCAACCACTTCCTTAAATAATTAAATAAATCATTATTTATTTGATTATCTTCTAACCGCTTCCTTAAAAAGATAAATAAATCATTTATTTATTTATTTTTAACAAATTAAGGGATTTGACCCAAGTCAATTACCTTTTCCCTCCAACACATATAATAAAATATTCCATAAAAAGTGGATCTAGATCTGGTTAACCCATCCACCAAGATCTAGAATGACCCAATATTTTGTTATAAATAGGAGGTTTTTCCCTACCATTCTTCACCTTTTGTTGCCTATTAGATCACTCTGGATCTATACACTTGGTCACATATCTCCATCATTTGCTCCCATTGAGCTCTACTCTTTGCATTGGGTTTTCTACATCAACTAGAGAGAGAAATCTTAGATCTGAAGTGCTGAGGACTTCCAAGAACCCATCCCACTGAGGGGAATTGGATACTCCTTCTAGTTTTCCTCCCAAGTGCCCCATTAATACAAAAATTCTTTCAAAAAATTGTTCTTGTCTTGTCTATTGGTATATGGAGCAAACTCTTATTTTTACTGCTTAATGTCTTTTCATGCGTAGATCTAGTTGTTTGCAGCTCTTTTCTTGTTTAACTAACCGCAGATATGAAGATATTGGCAGCCACTTTTGTTGTTAGGGCTATTAGTTATGCGTAGCTAAAGTGGTCCTTTTTCGTACACTTCGACAAAGGATTCATACTAACACTGATCATAGTCTTTCTGTGCCATCAGTTTGTCATTCAATGCATGAATGTCAGGAAAACCTGCTTCTGATAATATTTTGTATTTAGCTAAAAATCTTGAGATAGCCAAATTCATGTCTTTACACCTGTCTTCTAAGTTACTAATCATGTTTCTTTTATTTAGGACTTTCTTGATTTGCAGGATGGTCTCTGTCCTGTCAGTGATTTTTAACTCCTCCAACTCTTCCCTGTTTTTACTGTTTAAAAAAGCTATGAGTTGGATTGCTTGGGCTGGCTTATTGTCAATTTCCCTCTTAGTCTTGTCAATCTCTGCACTAGCAACTTGAAGTAACTCTCTCTGCTCATAAATTATCTGAATTGAAGGCCATTGAGAGTGAATGCCTTCAATAATTTTGGTCCATAAATGATTTTTTATATAGGCCACTTGATCTGTAAGGTTTACTTGTGCTTGCAAAATCTTCACCTGTTCTTGTAGTCGATCGTCCCTTTGCTCATGTCCTTTAGAAGTAATCAAGGCATCCTTTTTGGAACTTTCTATATTTTTAATAATGCCTTTCAAACTAAGAATTTCTTTATCTTTAATAGATATTTCCTCCATGGCTTTGATCACGGTTGCTTGGTCTTGTAGTGTGCTCATATGTGAGGATGAAGAAGAAGGGGCAGAGATTTCCCAAGAAGTAATTGGCACTGCAGTTTCCATTATTCCCTGTGGCGCTAAGTGTTCAGCTAATGTGGATGGAATAGCTGTACTTACAGTAGGAATTACTGTAGGAATGTGAACCTGTTGAGTTTTCTTTAGGACTTCATTTTCTCTTATGGAGGTTTCCAATTGACTTTCCATTTCTTTTATTTGAGTAGTCATCTCATGAACAAGTTGTTTGAGTTCATCAATTTCAGTTCTCTGCTAAAGAATCTCCTTTGCTTGAGGATTTTAATTTTGGGGCAACTTTAGCTGCTTTCGTAGGGCAGCTATATCCTCATTTTTCTATTTAATTAAAGTTTTTGCAATCTCCATATTAGCAGGATCAGCTCCTGCTTCAATCACCAAATATTCTAGTGCTTTGATCCTCAAATTATTGGCATATAGTGAGGCTTTTTCCAACTTCATTTGATTCTGGAGGTTGAGAACTGTTTTCTCAAGCCTAATGGATTTTATAGTCTTACTGATAATTTTGGAATATAGCATTTCAATATTGCTCCTATGAAATTCAATTTGATCCAATTCATGAATGGCATCTGCATCAACTTCAAAATCTGTTTTGGAATAATCTGCTACTAAATTTGGATCATTTACTGCAGGCTTCAAGAATGACATTACTAATTTATTAGATGAATAATCGAATGCTGAAAGAAGTCTGTCCTTGTCCCCAGGCTTTTCCTTTAGGAATCTAGAATATGCTTGATTTTTTATCTCTTCATTCTTCTCTTTAATCTGTCTGAATCTGATCTGAATCTCTGACTCTGTGTTGTCAGTTTCCTTAGAAGAAGGAGGCAAATCAATAGTTGTCTGGTTTTCCTTCATGACTGTATCCTTTTGTTGTGTTCCAATTTTTACATTTTGAAGCTCTTTTAATGTTTCAGTGACTATTCTTGTAGCTTCATCATCTGTTTCATTATCTTCAATATTTACAGCCTTATCCCTTTCTTCTTCTGTTATTTTACTTCTCTTACTATAAGGAATTTTGAATTCTTTGTCCTCAATATTTTCAGCTATGAAACTATCTCCTTCCCTGTCTCTTTTATGTACATTATCAGTCTCTTTGCTTGTAGAAGCCACCTGTGTCTGTTCAATCTGCTTGCCTTTGCCACTGTTTACCTGTATTACCTGTGAATCATCATCAAATAGGGTGTTTGGCTCCCATTCAAGTTTATTAGCATAAATTTCAATATGGGGCTTAGGATCATGCAAGTAAACAGGCAACTTGCATCTTACCCTCATTGTACTCAAAATACCTTGTGGGTCATAATTCCATATAAAACTACATGGGAATTTGTACTCTTTAAGTTTGACATTTATTTCATTGGCAACTTCTCTGTTATTCACAATAAATGGTCCAATTTTATTTTTCAGCTTAAATTGGGTCTTTTTATTGGAAGCTATGAAGTTTATTTCATCTACATTCAATAACTATCTCAGATATTCCAAAGCAAATATTCTTGTAGTAACAAATCTCGGTAATTTATATGGGGCTAGGGATGAGCCATACACTTTGACTTCTATGTGATTTTTATATAAATACCAGTCCCTAGTTTTATAGCTCTCTGATAGCTGTAGAATTCTTCTTGTCTCATCATTGATCCTAGGGATCTCCTCTTTTTCCAAAAGATACATAGCAGGAGCTATAAATCGGAGTCATTGAAATTTGCAAAACTATACTCTTTGTTCCATTTTCTTAGAATAAATGACCAAAATACTACTGACAGAACCTTTCCTTCTGCATCCACTTTCTGACATTCAATGGGAAACTTATCTGTTTGATAATATAGGAAGAGGTGGAGTAGATAAGAGGAGTATTTGAAGACTCCTTTTTCTGATAATCTGGATAATTGATAATGCATGTTTTCAGCAATGGATCTAGCAAAATTGAACAGAATGGATGGTGATTGACCAGGGCTTAGATTTGACAGAAAACCTAGGATAGCCACATCAGTGAATTCATCACTGGTGTATCCTAGTATAAAGGAGAGCATTGAGACAATATGTCTAGTCTCATCTAGGAAATCAAAGGTGTCAAAAGGAGGATTTAACTTAGGAATATCAACTTGCTTTGGACAAAAAGTCTGGTATATTTTGAATCTGGTATTGAAGTCCAAGTCAAGATATAGTTGGGTTAAATCTTCTATTGATAGGGAAGCAGAATTGGGGTCATGATTCATTTACAGCATGGAATTTATTGAATCTTCAGTGATGTAAAACAAGATCTCTTTTTCTTTGTTTACAATGCATATTTGTTCTAGCATATAATAAGCTTGGCATAATCTAATAAAGTCAGGAACTGAATGAGTGAGGGGGACAATATATTTAGGAAAATTGGATTCCCAAACTGGAATATCTTTGTCACCCTTTTCCACTGATTTGCCATAGCACCAATTATAGACATCAAGCAGGTTAAATTCTACATTAGGGTCTAGTATTCTATAGTCTAGATCAATTAAGGGGCTATTCTATGGGGAAATGACTGGAGGCTGGACTGGTCTAACCACTTCTGTATAATCAACCGTGAGTGCAGGGGTTGGCTTATCGATTTTGAAGGACTTAGGCTGAGGGATTTTTGCAGAAGACTTATTTTGAGACTTTGGGCCTCCATTCTTGGGGGTTACCTGTTTCTTTGTCATTTTTAATCTGAACGAAGCAAGCTTAAATGATTTTCTAAGTTCCTTTATGAAAAACAGGGGTTTCTTGGTGAATTTCTACTGGAAAATGGGGTTTTTGAGCAGGGTTTTGGGTAATGCAAGGGTTTTAAATCTCATAACGTATATTAAGATCGATTTCAATAGTGAAACAGACCAGGGTCTGGGAAAAACTACGAGAAAGGGAAATTAGGGATTCCAGGGAAATTTTGATAGAGTTTCCCCTGTAAAATGGATACTTTTATGCAGTTTAATTGTGCAATTTTGGCAATTATTTTGAAAATAACAGGAATTTTGAAGTCTTAGAGGGAAAGCTCGAAGAAAAATACCTAAAAAACCAGCGAAATTTGGTTGAAGACGTTCGCAGAGGTGCGCAGTCTTAAATTCTTCAAAAATGGCTTCTCAAAGGGCAATGTAGTACTTTCGAGGTTGAAATTCAGGGCAAGGAGCATCGAAAAATGGCTCTGGTAGGTTGAAAAAGGCTCTATGTAGTTTCTCAGGGTTTAATGGCGCAAATTTGAAGAAAAAGGGTTTATGGATGTTTTCACAGTTTCAAAGGGAAAATGGCGAAAATTTGAATAAAAATTTAAACTTTAACGTATTGAACCGATGGTGAAACCATAGTTAAATAACATTAAACTAAATTTAAGCGGGTAGGTTTTAAGGAATACCACCAGTGGTATTCGCGTTGATGAAGGGAGGTAAGTGGTATTATGCATTTCAAACGTGATACAAAGTGGTTGCGACACGTAAGCACGGGGTGGTTTGTAAAAACCACCCCTTTCATGCAGCTTTGCCGAAACATCAAACGTTTATGTTTGGAGCGCGAAAATGAACAATTTCCATTGGATCGGGCCTTTGGGAGCGAACGGTCCAGATTAAAAGGGAAAGTGCGGGGATAACGTTTTATCGGATTGGACGTGAGCCGTCGATCTTGGGAAATGGAAAGGAGATCGAACGGTGGAAATATTATGCGATGGGATAGGGGTGAATGCATTGAGATCTTTCGCGCAAGTGATTGAACGTAGGATTAAATGGACTTCTGGGGATCGGATGGTCAGAAGTGATTCTGATGGGTTAAGTCATTTACATTGTTTTTGATGGAAAATTAAGTGATCGGGAGGGTTAATCTAGGGTTTGGACTATGATTAGGGACTGGGTTAATGTATAATGTATGTGGGGAAAAGATAAGGTTAAGGTTCTAACCTTAGGTTAAGGGAGTTGGGGCGGAAAAATATGGGAAATGAGTTTATTTTGTTGAAGTTTAGTTTAGACGAAACTTCAAGGATTTTTGATTTAAAACATATATAATATATGTTTTAAACTTTTTCTTCATATATTTTATTTATACAGTAAATTAAATCATGAAGACTTAAATACCATAGGGGCGGGATTATATATAAGGATAGACTTTAGCCAAAGGGGTTATAAGGGGGGTTTTATTTAAGCATGTGGGCATAAATTAATTTGGCTTAAGTTGTAATAAGTGGGTTTTTGGGATTTATTTATAATAAAGGAGTTATATAATAGAAAAAGGTCAATTGTAAGGAATTATTACATAAGTTAGAGTTAATATGACAAGGGGACAATGTATATTCAAAAACACATTAATATAACTAAGAAAGTGAAGATTTAAAATCAAATTTGCATTATAATAGATTCATCACTTATACATAGGATAAAATGTGATTTTGAGGGCTTTTATGCTTTGAAATGATGTGGGAGGTTAATCAAATGAGGATTAGAGTATCTTTAAGTAAAAATGAAGTTTTACTTAGGATTATTCAAGGAAATGAGTGCATGAATGGTAAATGATGTGATTAAGGGATTAATATAGACATTTCACACTTTCAACTGATCAGTCATAGAGCCTTGGGTCCGGTCTGTTGAATCTTTGATTAAACTGAGAGGGGGGGGGGTGAATCAGTTTAATACATGCATTAGCCTTTTAAATTTTCACCAGAGTTATTTACAACTTTAATATGTGAACAATCTTATTTGTAGCCAATATTAATTTATTGTGACACCATACTTAAGTTGAAAGCAGCAAGAAATTAAGCAAATTGAAATAATCACATCAACACATAAGAAGCACACATAGAGACAGCAGATGTAAGTGGAAACCCATAAAGGGAGAAAACCACATCTTATTATTGTTGTGATGCAAAGGCAAGCTCCAACTCCCTCTCACCACTGCTTTTCTGCAGGCACCAACCTACAGGAGGCTCCTACTTCAATTCTGCAAGCTACAACTTGCAAGGAAGCACCAACTCCCTTCAATTTTCTGCAGGCACCAACCTACAGGAGGCTCCAACCTCAGTCAGCTACAACTGACAGCTATCAAGCTTCAACTTGATAGGGAAGCTCCAACTTCCTCAATTTAACAAACTGAATGTTTGCTGATTTACCTCTGATATCAGCTTTGTTCTGTAGCTTCTCTTTCTGCTCTTCTTTTCTTGATCTTTTCCGCTTCACTCTTTTGTATTCTGCCTTCTCTTTATTTACTCTCTCCTCTGCTCTCAAAAACTCTCTCTGCATATCAAGATGATATTATTTATAGATTTCCTCACATGACTGTTTGTATTCTGTTTGGAATTCGAAATGGAAAGTCATGTCTCTTTGCCTTCTGCCTTCTCACTCCTTTTATCAGCTTACTCAGAAATTATAACTGTAGGTGTCAATTTTAACATTACAGTGGGAGTTTGTTTTCTCTCGGAGACTTGCCAATGCATCACAAACAATAAAAATGATTAAAACATTTACATTCGAATTACAATGTGAACTCCAGCTCACTCATTTTGTCTCTTGGCTTGCTGCACATTTGTCTTTTCTCTAACTGTCTCTTTGTCCCTTTCTCTTCTCTGTATGCCTTTCTGTTTATGGCTGCTGCGTAACTCCTGAATTTATGAACTTCATTTTTATTTTATTTTTATACCAGCGCTTTATATATAAATGAATCTGCTGACTGTAATTCAATCCTTTACACGCAGCAAGTGTCTTGTTGATGTGGCGAGTTCCGCAGGCCGGAACATACATATATTCCAATTGTATTACATTAATAATCGCCCTCCACCTTAAGCCGAGGCCCGTGGGTCCACAGACCACGCGGCACTTTTCAATACAATCGCAACAACTTTTTATATATATATTTATATATAACAGCGCCTTCACAAATTTCCGTTTGCGATTAGAACTGGAACTCAAACACTTGTTAATCATAGTTAATAAGCCCATCGGGTCCGGGTTTCAATCGCAGCGTTGTACAAAGTCGTGCGATCAATCGGAGAGTTCCGATTGCGATTGAGATTCCGGATGCGATTTGCATATATCAACTCCCGCTTATAACACGATCGGGTCCGCCATTTCAATCGCAGCGTTTTACAAAGTCGTGCGATCAATCGTAGAGTTCCGATTGCGATTGAGGTTTCGGATGCGATTAGCAATTAACTGTGGTGCATAACTCGATCGGGTCCGCCACTTCAATCGCAGCGTTTTACAAAGTCGTGCGATTGGAACTCGGATGCGATTAGCAATTAACTGTGGTGCATAACTCGATCGGGTCCGGGATTTCAATCGCAATCGCAACTTTCTGTTGCGATGTTCCGCTGCCCTTGCGATCTCCGATTGCGATTGGATGAGGGTCCCACTTTATATTACTTCCTTTCCATTGATCATAACCCGCTCCACTTTAATATATATCAATGTATATGCCTTGGACCATTGGAACATATGTAATGCGCTCTATGTATACTCCTGCGTGGGTAGCGATTCCCGAAATGAGATTTGTTTTATGTATCCTTCCGCCTGGGGTTATGCGATTCCCGGAATTTTCTGTGTTATTTGCATTACATTGCTGCTGGAGTTAAGTGATTCCCGGAATAAGTTTTGTATATGTTTATATATATTCTTTGCCGCTGGAGTGAAGCAATTCCTGGAATTTTATAACGGCTCTGCTTCTGTCTCTGACTCTGTCTCTGCTGCTCCTGTCGCTCTGCCTCTGCCTCTATTGCTGAGATAACGGTTCTGCCTCTATTATATTCGTTTCCTCTGCCTTCATTTGCTTCTTTTCTGCCTCTTTGCTTCAGCGCTGCCTCCTTTGCCATCAATGACAACATTTCCAACAGTCTCCCCCTTTGGCATTGATGGCAATCCACTTTCTCTGTTTGCTTTCTCTTTCTCTTGTTGCTTGCTCTTTCTGTTTGCATGCTCTTCCTCCTGTTGTTTGTTCTTCCTCCCCCTTTGACATCAATGGCAAAGGACGACGCCTCATCTCTCCGTATGGGCTCTGTCGTTGTACTTCCTTTTTCTGAGTTACGTTTAGGCCCTCTTCAGCTGAAATTGTACTATGCTGCTCCAGAGTGATGTATGAAACTTGTTGAGAGAACGCTTTGGTTTTAATAGCTATATCATGTTGCTCTGTTTCATATTTGTAGTGCTTGTAAGCCGATACCATATAGTGAGCCGATATCATGCTGCTCTGTTTTATATGCTGCTCTATACCATTGCTCTGTTTTATGATAATGCTGAATGCTTATAGTGCTGAATGCGTGCTAGAACTTGCTTCTGAATGAATACTGAATGCTTATATTGCTAATGCTGCCGAAAGCTTATAATGCTGAATGCGTGCTAGAATTTGTTGCTTCTGAATGCCGATAATACTGTTAATGCTGATCCTGTGGACTTGTTTTATGCTTATCTTGCTGGCTGGTCTCCCCCTGAAATGATATCTTCGTTTTGTTCTCCCCCTGAAGTTGTGCATTCTCTTCATATTAGAGAGTAGCATCTGCTGATACTACCCCTAGTTTATCTCTCAAGTATTGAAATGGTTCTCTAGAAAGAGGTTTGGTAAATATATCAGCTGTCTGTTCTTTCGTTGGTACATATTCTAGCTTTACTATTTTCAGAGCCACTTGTTCTCGGAGGAAATGATACTTGATTGGTATATGTTTGATTTTTGAATGAAGCACAGGATTTTTAGATATACTTATAGCACTTGTATTGTCACATTTGATTGGAATAGGTTCATCAATGCTTACCTTCATGTCTTGAAGAGTTTGCTTCATCCACATGACTTGTGTACAACATGCTGCTACTACTATATATTCGGCTTCAGCTGTAGACAGAGAGATGGATGTTTGTTTCTTGCTTAGCCATGCAACTAGGCTTTCTCCTAGATAGAATGCACCTCCACTTGTACTCTTCCTATCATCCATACAGCTGGCCCAATCTGCATCTGTGTATGCTGATAAAGTGAAGTTTTTGCTTTTAGGATACCAAAGTCCATACTTTATTGTTCCTTGTAGATATCTGAATATTCTTTTGACTGCCAGAAGATGGTTTTGGTTAGGTGCTGCTTGATATCTAGCCACTAATCCTACTGCTAGCATGATGTCTGGTCTTGATGCAGTCAGATACAATAGACTTCCAATCATTGATCTGTAAATTCCTTGATCTATGTCAGCAGACCCATCATTAGCACACAGCTTGCAACTTGTGGTCATGGGAGTTGACACAGGTTTGCAGTCCTCCATTTTGAACTTTTTCAACATTTCTTTTATGTATTTTTCTTGTGAAATAAATGTACCTGTGTTCTTTTGCTGAATTTGTAGTCCCAAGTAGAAACTAAGCTCTCCAATCATAGACATTTCAAACTCTGTTTTCATTTCATCAGCAAACCCTTTTTCTAGTTCATCTTTGTTGCTTCCAAACATAATGTCATCAACATATACTACAACAATCAAGAGTTCATCTTCATGGGCTTTTATGTATAGATTGCTGTCTACTCCACCTCTCCTAAAGCCCTGTTTTTGAAAATATTTGTCCAGTCTTGAGTACCAAGCACGAGGAGCCTGTTTCAGTCCATATAGGGCCTTCTTCAGTCTGCACACATAGTCTTCTTTGTCTGTCAATGAGAAGCCTTCTGGTTGTTCCATGTACACTTATTCTTCTAGATCTCCATTAAGAAAAGCAGACTTTACATCCATTTGATATACCTTGAAGTCTTGGTAGCATGCAAATGCCAGGAACATTCTGATAGCCTCCATTCTGGCTACAGGTGCAAATGTTTCATCATAGTCAAGTCCTTCAATTTGTGAGTATCCTTTGCAGACCAGCCTGGCTTTATTCCTTATTACTTATCCTTGCTCATTCATTTTGTTTTTGAATACCCATTTTGATCCAATGATATTTTTCTCAATAGGTCTAGGAACTAGTTCCCAGGTATTGTTCTTCTCAATTTGGTCCAATTCTTCATTCATTGCTTTTACCCAATACTTGTCCTTGCTGGCTTCTTCAAATTTCTTTGGCTCTATTTGTGATAACATGGTTATGTATACTTCTTCTGTTTGTTCTGTTAGCTGCCTTCTTGTCTGGACTCCTGCTTTCTTGTCTCCTATGATCTGATCTTCAGGATGATTCTTCTGAGTGTATCTTGAGGGGGTTTTCGAGCTCAGCTCTGCATCATCTGTTGTCTTGCTTGTTTCATCATCATCCTTGTCTTCCTCTTCATGGTTGTCTGATGGATTGCAGCAGTCTGTATTTCTTGTATTGTTTGGAAGTTCTTCATCAAATCTCACATCAATACATTCAACTATTTTCCGAAGAGTCTTGTTGTAGCACCTGTACCCTTTACTTTTGGATGCATATCCTAAGAATATTCCTTGATCTGCTCTTGCATCAAATTTCCTAAGGTTTTCATCATTATTCTTTATGTAACACTTGCTACCAAATATTCTGAAATGTTTGATTGAGGCTGGCTTTCCATGCCATAGTTCATAGGGAGTCTTGTCACTTCTTGGCCTTAAGTGAGCTTTATTAAGGATATGTACTGCTGTGTGCACTGCTTCTGCCCAGAAGGTTTGAGCAATATTATTCTCTTGCATCATAGCTCTTGCTATTTGTTGTACAGACCTGTTTTGTCTCTCTACTACTCCATTCTGCTGAGGTGTCCCTGCAATAGTAAATTGTTGCTTTATTCCATGTTCATTACATAGGTCTACAAAGTCATAATCTGTGAATTCTCCTCCTCTGTCTGATCTGATACATTTCAGTTTGCATCCAGTTTGATTTTCTGCTAATGCTTTGAATATCTTAAATTTTTCCAATGCTTCTGATTTATTTTTGAGAAAAGCAACCCATGTCATTCTGGAAAAGTCATCTATTATCAACATGAAATAGGATTCTCCACTTGGTGTCCGAGTTCTAGCAGGTCCACACAGGTCCATGTGCACAAGCTGGAGTGGTTTTCTTGTTGATAGCTCCTCTTTAGATTTAAAGGATGTGCGAGTCTGTTTCCCCAATTGACAAGATTTGAATATAGTACTTGAAGGCCTTTTTATTTCTGGCATATCTCTTACAGATTTCTTCTTGCTCAGTCTGATGATATGGTCAAAGCTGAGATGTCCCAATCTCCTATGCCACAACCATGACTCCTCAAGTTTGCTAAGATGGCAGGCTTCATCTTCCTCTTTCACTATGTACACATTACTTTCTGTTCAAACACCTTGAGTAGAGTTTTTCCTGTTGTGCTTGATCTGAATACACAATCTTGTGCTCTAAAGAGAACTTCACAGCCTTTATCACACATCTGACTGACACTCAGTAAATTTTCTTTCAGCCCATCTACATATAATACATCTTGGGCCTTTCCTCTGCCATTGTCTATGCTGACTGATCCTTTTCCCTTGATCTTTCCTGATTTGTCATTTCCAAAAGTGACATTGCCCTATTTCCTTTCGTCAAGAGTTAAAAACTTGTTTTTATCTCCTGTCATGTGTTTAGAGCAGCCACTGTCCAAATACCATTGACTCTTCAAATCTTGAGCAATTAAAGCCAAGTCACATTTATTCGCCTTCTTTATCCACTGGAGGCCCCCTTTTGTTTGGTATCTTTTGTGAGGTGATGAATTATATCCCTTTAGATAACACTTGGAAGATATATGCCCAATTTGATTGCATATACAACATTTGATTATAGTTTTTGCGGAATTGTGAGCATGAACAAAATTGCTTTGACTCATAAACCTCCTTGAGATATTGAACATCAGTCTTTGTCCATACTTTCTACATTCAATAATTCTATAGCCAAATTCCTTACAATAAAAACAATAACCATAGAAATTACTTGCATACCTGATGTAAGGTTGTCTCTTCCATGCTTGCCTCTTTTGCTGGTTTGAATCATTCTTCCTTGCATGACAATATGCAACAATGTGTCCCTGCTTGTGGCAGACATAACAAGTGGCATTCTTCATAGGAGGGAAGAATCTCCTTTGATGGCTTCCAAATTTGACATACTCAGGAGCATATGATCCTTTTTCTGTTATCTTAGTAGTTATTGCATTCTTTGTTACTAGAGGTTTCTTCTGCTCTCTGTCTCTCTTATTGCAGATTTCTTCTTTTGTAGGAATTATTTGAGCTACTTCCTCATCCTTCTTTGCTTTTACAAAAATAATATCTCTGTCAACCTTTTCTTTTCCTTTACTTGATTCTCCTTCGCAGCCTATTCCAGTCTTTATCTTAGGGGATCTTTGAGCAACCAAAATTTCATTCAACTTAATAGAGATTGTTGTTTGAGAAGGGTATATAGAAACTTTCTGTTGAGCTTTTTCTAATTTCTTTCTCAGACACAGAATTTCTTCTTCCAGCTTCTCTTGTTCTCGAGTTTTATCTTTGATTTGTTGAAGTAACATATCTTCTATCTTCTTGGCTTCTTCAAGCTTTACCTTCAGCTGCATGAGGACTTCTGAATTTTGTTCTTATTTCACACATTTTAGGAGAATCTCTTTTTGTTTTCTGCATTTTAGTTTGAGTCTGTCAATCTCCTCCAGAGCACTTCTTAGCTCCCCCTCAAGGTCTACTTCCCCTTCTTCTTCTTCATCTTCTAGTAGGAGTCCCTCAAGATATTCTATGGCCATCAATATAAATTTTGAGGTTCCTTCTTCACTTGAGGGTTCATCTGAGTCTTCAGATGCACTGCTGTCTTGGTGAGCATAAAAGGATTTTCTGCTGAATTTCTTTCCTTTCTGCTAGTTCTTTGATGTGTCTTTCTCTGATTATTGAGCTTGATTTCTTACTTTCTTGTGAGGACATTTAGCAGCATAATGTCCAACTCTTCCACAGTTAAAGCATTTGAAGGGAAGTTTACCTTTGTATCTACCTGAGCCTCTATCCAATTTCTTGACAAATTTAGCCTCTTTCTTCATTAGAGCAGGAGCATATGTCTTCCTTTTCTTCTTTCTTCTTTTATGTCTTGAATGCTGCCTCCCTTGTGCTTGAATTCTTCTGTGGGAGCCTCATCTCATATGCTGTAAGATTTCCTAGTAGCTGATTCATGGTCAATGTCTCCCAATTCGCTGTCTCTTCTATTGCAGATACCTTGGGATTAAATCTGGATGGGAGTGATCTTAGAATGTTTTTCACAACTATACTTTCTGGTATGGTTTCTCTAAGAGCTTTCACATTGTTAACAATTTCTGCAACTTTTAAGAAGAAGCTGCCAACATCTTCATCATAATTCATTTTTAAGTTTTCAAACTGGGCTCTATATACTTGAAGTTTGGCAGTCTTTACTTTCTGGTCTCCCTCATGTATGCCTTCAAGAGTATCCCAAATTTTCTTGGCAGTGTCTTTATGCATTACTTTAATAAACTCTGCTTCACATAATCCATTCAGGATGGCATTCATGGCTTTTGCATTAGCTACAAAGCTTTCTTTAGCTTCTTTTTCTGTATCAGTTGATTTCGGGGCATATCCTAATTCCACAGCAGCCCAGATTTCTATTCCTAGAGACATTATGTATGTCTTCATTCTGATTTTCCAGAAAGCATAATTTTCACCAGTGAAGAAAGGGGCTTTATTGGTTGAGCATCCTTCTTTACTAGCCATCTTGGGACCCTAGGATCTCCTTTCAGTTGTTAGACTTGTACAAAGGAACCCGCTCTGATACCAATTGTTGAATCTTTGATTAAACTGAGAGGGGGGGGGTGAATCAGTTTAATACATGCATTAGCCTTTTAAATTTTCACCAGAGTTATTTACAACTTTAATATGTGAACAATATTATTTGCAGTCAATATTAATTTATTGTGACACCATACTTAAGTTGAAAGCAGCAAGAAATTAAGCAGATTGAAATAATCACATCAACACATAAGAAGCACACATAGAGACAGCAGATGTAAGTGGAAACCCATAAAGGGAGAAAACCACATCTTATTATTGTTGTGATGCAAAGGAAAGCTCCAACTCCCTCTCAGCACTGTTTTTTGTAGGCACCAACCTACAGGAGGCTCTATCCTCAATTCCGCAAGCTACAACTTGCAAGGAAGCACCAACTCCCTTCAATTTTCTGCAGGCACCAACCTACAGGAGGCTCCAACCTCAGTCAGCTACAACTGACAGCTATCAAGCTTCAACTTGATAGGGAAGCTCCAACTTCCTCAATTTAAAAAACTGAATGTTCGCTGATTTACCTCTGATATCAGCTCTGTTCTGTAGCTCCTCTTTCTGCTCTTCTTTTCTTGATCTTCTCTGCTTCACTCTTCTGTATTCTGCCTTCTCTTTCTTTACTCTCACCTCTGCTCTAAAAAAAAACTCACTCTACATATCAAGATGATATTATTTATAGATTTCCTCACATGACTGTTTGTATTCTGCTTGGAATTCGAAATGGAAAGTCATGTCTCTTTGCCTTCTGCCTTGTCACTCCTTTTATCAGCTTACTCAGAAATTATAACTGTAGGTGTCAATTTTAACATTACAGTGGGAGTTTGTTTTCTCTTGGAGACTTGCCAATGCATCACAAACAATAAAAACGATTAAAACATTTACATTCGAATTACAATGTGAACTCCAGCTCACTCATTTTGTCTCTTGGCTTGCTGCGCATTTGTCTTCTCTCTAACTGTCTCTTTGTCCCTTTCTCTTTTCTGTATGCCTTTCTGTTTATGGCTGCTGCGTAACTCCTGAATTTATGAACTTCATTTTTATTTTATTTTTATACCAGCGCTTTATATATAAATGAATCTGCTGACTGTAATTCAATCCTTTACACGCAGCAAGTGTCTTGTTGATGTGGCGAGTTCCGCAAGCCGGAACATACATATATTACAATTGCATTACATTAATAATCGCCCTCCCGTTAAGCTGAGGCCCGTGGGTCTACAGACCACGCGGCATGTTTTAATACAACCGCAACCACTTTATATATATATATATATTTATATATAACAGCGCCTTCACAAATTTCCGTTTGCGATTAGAACTGGAACTCAAAACACTTGTTAATCATAGTTAATAAGCCCATCGGGTCCGGGCTTCAATCGTAACGTTTTACAAAGTCGTGCGATCAATCGGAGAGTTCCGATTACGATTGAGATTCCGGATGCGATTTGCATATATCAACTCCCGCTTATAACACGATCGGGTCCGCCATTTCAATCGCAGCGTTTTACAAAGTCGTGCGATCAATCGTAGAGTTCCGATTGCGATTGAGGTTTCGGATGCAATTAGCAATTAACTGTGGTGCATAACTCGATCGGGTCCGGCATTTCAATCGCAATCGCAACTTTCTGTTGCGATGTTCCGCTGCCCTTGCGATCTCTGATTGCGATTGGATGAGGGTCCCACTTTATATTACTTCCTTTCCATTGATCATAACACGCTCCACTTTAATATATATCAATGTATATGCCTTGGACCATTGGAACATATGTAATGCGCTCTATGTATACTCCTGCGTGGGTAGCGATTCCCGGAATGAGATTTGTTTTATGTCTCCTTCCGCCTGGGGTTATGCGATTCCCGGAATTTTCTGTGTTATTTGCATTACATTGCTGCTGGAGTTAAGCGATTCCCAGAATAAGTTTTGTATATGTTTATATATATTCTTTGCCGCTGGAGTGAAGCGATTCCCGAATTTTAACGACTCGCTTCCTCGTCTCCCGACTCGTCGCCGCCCTGCCGCTTCCGCCCCGCCTCTATTGCTGAGATAACGGTTCTGCCTCTATTATATTCGTTTCCTCTGCCTTCATTTGCTTCTTTGCTGCCTCTTTGCTTCAGCGCTGCCTCCTTTGCCATCAATGACAACATTTCCAACACGGTCCCAACAAAAGTCAAAGAAATGCCTTGAGCCTTTCTGACTGATAGTCTAGAATGTTTCACGACTATGGGAAGGAGAAGTTAGTTATTTTGCAGCCCATGATGAATGATATTTACATTGAGATTTTTCACCTTCTTCTACCTACCCATCTTACCATGCTAACATTTTTTCTTCTTTTGTAATAAGGTGCATTTAAGCTAGCAACCTTCACATCATTTATTTTTTCTGAAAGCAAGTAAACTATCTAACTCTACACTTATTTCATCCATGAATCCAGATTACACTGTTGGATTCACTTTATTTCTCTACCTAACTACTGAATTGTTAGGATTAAACTATCTAACAATTCATTATTCTCTATTTAAAACAATGGAAATTGAAAAATGATAAGTTAAGATTGAACTGTTTAACTCATCATGGACTAATGGAATTTATTGACACTCTGCCATAGTCAAAAAGTAAAAAGTAGTGGCATTTATGCTTGCTCACTTTCATGTTTTATTCATTTTTCTTTTGGGGTATCTTATTTTTTCTAAGTCCTTTGATTATTCTTTTAGGACCTTTTTACCCTCTTTTTGATATTTTGTTTTTTTTGATTTTTTACAAAATATGTGAATACAACTTGCAGAAGGCAAAGTATGTACAAATTTACAAAATTACCAATAGTCAAGTCAAAATTATGACCCCTATATTATAGGTTGCTAACAGGAGGAGTCTCAATGCTTTTGGGAAGCCACTTATAAAGGATATATAAATGAATAGATGGGAATTGACCCCTTAAACCCTTTCCTTAGTAGGAGGTGAAGAATGGAGATTGCTTTCTCTTTAAGAAACGACCTTGAATTTCCAGGGAGAGGGGGAGGATTAGAGGGTGAGGATGAATGGCATAACATGTAGAGGTGTTTCCTGATCCCTAAAATCCTATAAGAACTTAGATTCCAAAATAGTATTTTTTGAATAGTATTTGAAAAAAAATGGGACCACACGGGGCTAAGTGGACCCAGCCTAGGTTCGAGGATGGAATTTAGCAACCAATGATGTTCCTATCGTGGACAAGGTGAGAGGAAAGGATCAAACAATAATTTTTACTTCAAAAGGTGAAATTGATCCTGTCATGTTCTAGCTTTGGGAAACAAAAGGAAAAATTTGATCCTAAAGCTAGGGCTTGGTATATATCGAGATTCCACCATTAGAATGTATTCAAAATTTGAGGAGACCTAGGGGACCCACCAACACAACTGACCCTAGGAGATCAAATTTTTCCTATGGCTAAATTTCTGGGAAAGTGATGCCCTAGGTGACCTAATGGGGCTAGACCTGGGGAAAATGGAGAAAATGTAAAAATGAGGGTTAAAATGATCATATGTGAAGGATCAGTGCCTAATTTTACTTGGGTATATGGAGTCGAGGATAATTAAGAATATGGAACATATTTCTATCTTTCAAGGAGGCTTCAAAATCAACTTTGTCCAACGTTAGAGGCTAGAGAAGAAAAGTGACTTTAAAAAAATTATACTTCTTGAAAATGGTGAAGAATTATCGAGATAACAAAATATATAGGAAATTTCATTCATATAACATGTCCCATACACATATATACGCTAAAATAGACACATAATTCGCATTTAACATGTGAAACAATTAGCCCTAATCATAGTGAAGTTCAAATGTATGTAGAAACAAGAAAAATAACATCAAATTTACACTTAAATGTTATAGAATATATCCAAACAACATCATATTCTAAATATTATAAGCTCCAAGATTGAGAGAACCCAAATCCATACATCAAAATTCATCCATCATCCAAAAATCTCCACCAAGGAAAAAAAGTGAAATTCTCTTAAGAGAGAGGGATCCCAATCCAAGTGATTATACAAATGAGTCCAAATAACTGCTATTTATACACCTTTTATGAGTTTTATTTAGCTAATGAGCCTACATTATCCCCTAAACATAAAATAATGTGCAAATAACCTAACATTTGGTGACAAGCCCACAAAACTAGCTCATAAATGAAATAGTAAGCCTCTAAGGAGGTCAAATAATAATATATGCATGTCATGGGGCCCTAAAAAGGCCCAATAATGTCCAGAAGTGTCATAATGATAAATAAAATACTGAAAATTTGATGGATAATGGGGTGGACCCTCTTTCTCCAAGTAGTAGACATGTCATGCTCCCAATGGATGTGGGGGCACATCAATGACCCCATGGGTCTCCATATGAATCAAAGATGAATGTAGATCATTTGTAAGGGCTCGAATGATGTAATGAGAATTTCCATGTCATCGTACAAGTCCTGGGACACCTTCCAAGTGTGTGGTGATCCTCTGGGGCCCACTGGGCATAGTTTACCAAGTGCATCATCCTCGTCCCAAAGGTGGATCTCTAGTAATCTCTGGACATCGGTGGGGATCCATGGAGTGTTTTTTGCTACTGTGGAGGCCCATGTATCTCTACACACAACCTACATGTTCCAATGTATCCCTATAGGAGGTTCATACCCCATATAGGGAGACCAAACCCAAATGGACACCATCTGCAATCCTGCATAAGATCTAATGTGTCCCATAGCCTTTCAGTAAAACAAGTCATTATAGTAATTGTGTAAGATAGCTTAAACATGATAGATAAAAAAGTGGGAAATTATTAATGGCATACCCTTCCGTAGTAGGATTTGGCATGTGCTAATGTCTCGAGGCTCCGAAGGGGATTAGCTAGGTACCATATTAGATGGTTTCTACCCTTAGAGGGCATATTATGTCCAAGGTACATCCATCAAGTGGGGATGGAAGGTGATAAAGAAGTGAAATGGAATAGGGAATGAGAGGGGAATCCCTGGGACACATATTGGGGCTCAAGGGTAGCTAGAGGAGGGGAATCCCATACTTTGGTATATAATGTCTAGAAGGGAGAAATCGTGGTACATGAGGTGCCTCGGCCTTGATTCTTCCACCCTTATTTATATTCATTTTTCCTTTTATGAATTTTCTTTAATTAAATGCTCGGGGCTCGAAGAACAATAACATGATGTGCAAGATATTAGAGTGATTAACCCCTTTTAGGTAGGGTGGTTCATTTCCCTCTAGGGGTTGGGACAATCATGAGTTCCTGAATGATAAAGGATGCTCCTCTAGTGTCTATGGAACTAGGGTGATGACCATGGGTATGGGGTAGAGCTCATGTATTTGGATTTTTCCCATGTGCTAATTATTTTTGTCCTGGCCATCCTTTGCATTTTTTTGTAAAATTTCACGTTGAATGTGGCCATTTATGCTTAAATTTTTCTATTATATGCTTCAACCTCCAGCACATCATTCCAGGCCTGGCTCGAGGTGTGGGGAAGGGGATAGGGAGGCTGACCCTATGTGGACCTAGAGAGGCAATGTGGACCCAAGCGGGAGAAATGATGAATGGGGGTATTGTGAGTGGAAAGGGGGCAATATATGCAAATAAAATAATGGGAACACACACCCAAATTTGGGATTTCCCAAGTAGTACCAACCTAGAAACAAATGGTCAATAAAGGAAATCCCACTGGACTAAGATCCAAGGGTAACATCCAAAAGAGATCAAGGGGAAAAGAGCACAATATAAGCCCACTCTTTCCGCCAAATCCCCCCATCGATACATGCCCAGAAGTATTCATGATAAGTAAGCCTGATACTCAATTACCAAATGACAAGACATACCTTTATATTTGGGAGGTCAACCTTCAAACATATGATCAATACATATGGGTGAGGGAGCACATGGTTGGCTCAGGTGGCGGAGAAATGACACAACAAGCTAGTTGAAGGTTGCAAGGGGTTGTTGGCTATTGGCTAAGGTCCATCATGGAGAAAAAAATTATCCTAGGGATATCACCCACGAAATGGTGGGTAACAGGATCAAGAAACCTTCGACAACATGTGCCTTTAGTGCCTTTAGTGTCCATATATATTCTTGAAACTACCTTTAGTGTCCATGTACGATTTTTCATTATCGATGAACAACCAGTGTTTCCCTGTCCACAATGCTTGAATCTACCTTATTATTTGAGCCACTGTAAAGATACGTGATTTTCTCATTCATACACGATGTCTTATTTATCCTTATAGGTATTCACTGATTTACATTATAGGAATCTATTACATCTTCATCTTGCAATTATTTTATCCAATGGAAGGGAAATTGTTCTACCTATTTCAAAAACACTATAGATTTCCCTTGGAGGCCTTGACCGAATCGAATTTCTAATTTTAGCAGATACTAACTCCTTGGTCAATATTTGTTAGTAATCATGTTCCTAGTCATTCCGTTCAATTTTAGCTAGCCCAACCTGAAAGGAACACACAACTACTTCTTCTTGCATAGGTAATTATCCAAATATTACATCGTATCTCCTTCTAAACTTCTTGGTCCACATGTCTCAAATACATTCTATGGATGTAGGTAGAAGAAAAAATATTTTTGTGAGTATCTCCATATAATAATGCAAGAGTAAATCGTTTTGTTGGAAGGCATATACTGCAACCAATGAACCTAGAAGAGATTATATGTGGATAGTGTTAAGAATGACCTCATTTTTGTTCCTTCCATGGTTGAGCCTTTAAACAGAAGAAATTGATAGTTAAAGTGTCCTCAAACACACAAATTTCCAAAATCCTGAGCTCTGATACCACAATAATAGCATAAGTGTCCTTAGACACACAAATTTTATTAATAAGAAAAAGAAAATTACATAAAATCTACGAGAGTTTACACACAATCACTCAACACTCTTGCAACTAGAGAGAAACAAGATTTAAATAAGCTTGTGTCCTAAACTAATTTTGTTATGGATCACTTATTTCATTTACAAGTGTCCGTGTATATTTAATTCTCTCATAACAACACTCCTAACTATTTCCCTAAATTAGTTCCTAAGAAATGACACATTTCTAAATGTCATGTCTTTTACAACAATTAGCTATTCTAAAAATCTCCAATATCTAATTAAATATTCTAGATAACTTAATATATACTCTAAATAATTAAAATATAATTTATGTATTTTGGATCTTCTAACATAACTATGCATGTATTCTGAACATGAACCTCTAACAAGGGCTAGAAAAATGGAGCCATGTTCTCCTTCAGTGATATTAAGTTATATATGAAATACATTTGAATTTCTAATTAATTAGTGACCGAAATATTGATTTAAATCCAATGTCTTTCTATCCAACATAGTCAGCCCTAGAATCCCTTTTGTTGAATCCCCAACATCATAGAGATCTATAATGTTTTTAGCGGAGAATACTAATTCGTTATTCAACACCGCAACACTAGCACTCCTTTCGAAGCATTATCTTATTGAATACCAGTTGTTGTGAGAAATCTATTAGATGTTTCCTTACTGAAACCTTTTAATAGACCTGATACTTGTCATAGAGTGGATGACATAAGGCTCAAGTTTGATTGCACACTGCTCCAAAACAAGAGTCATAATAGCTTCCATGCATGATAACAAATTTTCTTGATGGGTTTCAATAGTAATAGAGAGGAAAATGTAAAACATTTCCAGAATTAGATCATCACATTCAAGGTCTAGCATCATAACAAAAGACCTATATTTTGAAACAATTTCTAAAAGGGTTACTCTCCTTCCAAATGAGAGACAAAAATTGTCGCATAATCCACAAGATGTTGCAACAATCAACTCAAATATTTTTGTCATAATATAATTGTTATATAGATTTGTTGGTGCCATCATACCCCTGATTTCAATGATGCACGTAGCCACCAAAATCCTTGCATCATTATCATGGTGTCTCAAACCTTGACATAGCTATTGCATGCATTGGTTTTGTTAATGATTTCAATATCAGAGCAGAAGATGATTGACAAAACCTCATGCAAATATATCACAGTTCATGAGAAGCTCCTAGCCCTCATAGCAGAATAAAGCTTGCACAAGCAAAAAATGAGTGTAGTATTCCTCATTCGATAGGACCCTTTTATGTGTCATTTGGAGCCTTGACATATTATTTCCTTGATAAAAAGAAACATTTTGAGCAGTTTTAGTATTTGAAAACATGGGACATCTTACTTTCTCTTGCTCTTGGTAATGGTCTATCACTTGAACATGTAAGGACATGAATGAGCATAGGTTTCACAGTCTCTTAAAGTAAAATCTTCTTCAAAAAATGTAGAAATATTAAGAGTAGGTCTGGAATATCCTTTGCCATTTTGATTGACTGAAAATTCCCAAACTCTAATGTATCCATATAATGGGAATGAGGATGAAGCAAGGTAGGAAAGTATAGACAATGTGTCTCATGAAAATGTGAGCAACCATAGTATTTGATGATAGCTAGTCAAGTTATTGAGTAGGAACGTCCATTAAAACTTTGAAAAGCATTGAGGACCCAAAATTTTAAGTGTAAAGGCTAAAAATTTTGGGAGTGTTGTTGCAGCTACAACAAAATATTATATGTATGTATACACACACACACACACATATATATATGTTTGTGTGTGTGTATATACATACATACATATACATATACATCTACATCTACATATATATACCCATTGAATGTGTATTCAAACATGTTTAATTTATGGTCAAATTTGGAGGTGTGATTTGAGGCATGTTAAGTTTATTAATCGACATATCATGTTTTATACCACGTTTTATATAAAACATTATGCATATAAGTTTTACATCATGGAATTTTCATACCTCGTCGAACATATTATGAAGGTTTAAAGGTAAAATGTGGTAGAAGAATTGTATTAAGTTAAAATACATTTATGTAATGTCTTACATATTATATATGGCATATCCTAAGGGAGAAGACTCATCGAGACCGTCACATACTCTCGCAACTGACAGGTCAAGTATGTTTGAAGTATTACACATTTTTCGATGGCCAAGTGCCACTTGGTGGCAAACCATTAAATGGAATACACATTATGCATATAAGTTTTACAACAAGGAATTTTCATACCCCGTCGAATGTATTATGAAGGTTTGAAGGTCAAATGTGGGAGAAGAACCGTATTAAGTTAAAATAAATTATTTAATGCCTTACATATTATATATATGGAATCCCCTGAGGGAGAAGCCTCATGGAGAGCTTTAGATACTCCCACAAGTGACAGGTTGAGTATGTTTGAAGTATTATGCACATGATTATGTGGGTGGCTTATTGTTGTCCATGAGCCACATTTTTCGATGGCCAAGGGCCACTTAGTGGTGAACCATTAAATGGAATACATCCCATGCCATCTGAATAAGCCAAGAATCATGGTGCATAGGGGATGAATTATGGTTGTATATCGTGGAGATGATCCATAAGCCCAAAGGTAGAGCACAATAATAAACGGTCTTGATCCATTTGAAAATGGTATTATGTTGTCTTCATGTGGAACATCGATAGGAAGAGTGGAACCCAAATCCATTAGAGTTAGTAATGCTCGTTAAAAATCAGACATGTTGGGGTCTCATGGCCCATGACAGTCATAGGATCAATGGGATATGAACTGTCGAATCCCATCAAAGTACCACAATTGCGCTAAATTTCATGCTAATTAAGGTCCGATGTGCTTGCAACCATTCGATATGATAATCTTAGTCGTTGATCTTGGAATGGGGCCCACCACTAATTTCTCGTCATGGGGATCTTTTGCCACGTCGAAGGTCATTGACTGGCTAATGGATAATATCAATAGGAGTTGTCTACCTAGCCAACAGAATAGCCCAGATGGCAGTTTTTTGCCAGAATCCGGTAAAAAAAAAATCAAAAACTTAGGTAGTTGGAGTGTTCGAAATGTATTTTTGATAGTGGAAATGGATTCAACACTATAAAAAACCCTTAGCCCACCCAAAATACTGAAGTTTAACGACTGTAATCAAGATTCTGATAAATCTTTGCCGGATTCTGGGTTAGTCTATGGGTTTTTTAGACTATGACATGTCCATATACTATATCCATTTATGTATCTATATATATTTATCAATGTGGGTGTGTGGAGGCCCCCACACATATTTTATCTACGAATTAGTTTGTTTATATGGTGCCAAGGGTGTTATATATATATATATATATATATATATATATCCCATCGGGGATAAACCTAAAATTTATATGTATATATTATATATGTTTCTTTATTTGGGTTATAAATTTGTTGTACTTTGACGGACCTTGTATGTATATAATTTTTTATATATGTGTATGTATATGTTTGAATTTTATGTACATAACTTGTTTTTATATTGAGCTCATGAACTTTATATATTTAGGAAGGTGTATGGGTATATATATGTGTGTGTATGTGTGTATGTGTGAATTTATGTGTTTTAACGATGGGAGTGTATAGAGAACCATGCGGGGGTGTAGTTACAAGAGTGCCACATGGAAATCGAGACGGGAAAGGCTTGTGTGATAGGTAGGGAACTCACCATAGGATGTTGGTCAAGTTCTTGAAGTATGAGTTTCTTCCCAATGGGAATAAATCAATTAAGGTGTTAAGGATTAAAAATTTAATTTTGGAGTTTAAATGAGTTTTACAATTTTGTAACAACTGAGGATTAGAGAGAGAGAGAGACAAAACTTATAATGGAAATATCTTTGCGCTCAAGAGTTGATATTTGGCATGTGAGTGGTCAAAAAAAACAGAATTTTGAGAATAACGCATTTGGGAAATTAGAAATGGGATTTGTTGACAGAAAATATATAGAAACTAAGGATAAAACCACATGAATTTTGAGAAGAAGAATTAGAGTTCAACTGAAACTTCTGGAGGACATAAGTTTTTTCCCAAGTGTTGTATTTTTCAAGTAACCAGTCTACGTCAAAAAGATATTGATGTGTGGAACACATCATGTTGGAGTGCAAGTGTCAACTTGGGTTAATTATAAGATTAAATGTAAAATGTACATGTCAATGAAAAATGCAAATTTAAAATGGCATGTGAAGGAATGTAATTCAAATGGGGGGAAATCCCTTATTAGATATTTTCATTAAAATATTAAAATATTCCCCTCTAGTGTCATGATAAGATATAGGGTTACAGGTTTTGTAGAGGAGTCAAATTTGAGTTGGTATCTCTCATTGGCATTCTCCATAGGGTTTTTGGGGGTTGTGCGAGAAGGGTGTAGGAGGTTGCGCAACCTCCCTGCCACCACAACAGGGAGGCTTGCATGTGATGTAAATTTTTGGTTGTGTTAATGTGAAAGGAGTTCAAATTCCAGTTTGTGGTTTAGTGTATTGTCCAGTTTCTCATTACTTTCATAGTTTTGTGATGTAATTTGTTGTAAATATTGTTGGTTAGTTTACTTTTATTTGCAGCATATTAGTGTCATTTAGTTGGCTTATGTGCAAAAAATTGTGTTTATTTTCATTAGTTGGTTAATTTCATTTATTGGTTTAATTTTTTGAGTAGCGTTGTATTTCTGCAGCTGTCTTTTCATGTAGTGTGTTTTCTTCTACAATTAGTTTTAAGCTTCATTTTTCTTTTTGGTGGCCCTCTTGGCCAAGATGGTCTCCAACAAACTACACCAGCTAGGAAAATATGTTGAATTTTGCAACAAGAAACAATGAAATTGGCATCCAGAAGCAACATAACCACACCTACACTAGTGTGGGACCACATGTCATGTAGTGATGGGTCCTAGCGATACATTAGTGTGAAATTCAATTTATTTAATAAATTTGATATGTGTCAAATTTAATTATCCCTTAATTAAATTGGAAAATAAAATGTAATCTTATCTCATAATCACTTGTAATATTATACTGAGTGTGATAAACTCAGTTAGCTCATGAATTTCGAGTTGAGGGCAGTTTGTGAGGCATGCAGAGTAATTCTAGTTGTAACATAGTTCAAAGTGCAGTTGGTGCATTAGTTTAATGCATGAGTAATCAGTCAGTTGTGCTAGTTGTAACTATTTTTTGCACTAGTGAGAGATCAAGTGAATTAAATATTATTTAATTCATAATCAGTGATATAACGTGCAACTAAAAATTTAATATTATTAGTTGCATGCATGTCAGTTCCAGTGGAGACCCAATTGAGACAAAGGTTAAAGGGAAGTGTGACTATTAGTTGTGATATTAACAGACTGCCCAAATGCGTTTAAAACACCACAGGCTGCCCATGATACTCAGTGCAGTCACAGGAAGGCTGAAATTCCTAAAGAATAGGGATTGCATTCCTCATGAATTTCCTGAGCAAGGTAGGCTGAAGATAGGTTGAGAATTGGCTAAGTGCTAGCCCGATTATGTTTGGATCAATGTGAGACGATTAGCAGATTGCAGGAGACTCGTGTGAAAATAATGCATTGTAATTTTTTCATGATTCCTTGTGGAATATACAATATATGATAGAGGGGTTTTGAGTAGCAAGCTTTCCCCAGGAAATTATCTGTGTTGTGGCTTAATTGATTCTTCTTTGCTTCATGTGATTGGCGATTGTGTTTTTAATTCCGCAATTGATTTGTAGAAGCGATTCAGTATTTAACTGTAGTACATTGTTAGATCGGATTGAATCCATGATATACATGCTTGTTGTATAATTTCTACAAAATATTGGTACCCTTATTCACCGTGTGGTAGCAGAGGTAAATGGAATCCCATGTGGTTGAACTTGTGGTTAGACGAAGGTTAGGGGCTTGACCAGCCTATAGCCTCAACAAGAATGCAACATCATTAGTTTCTTGGCTCAAAATTTTATCGGATCTTGTTGTTCTAGTAGTTCCTCGTCCGTGGGGATCTGTGGTGTTTTCGATGTGGAAAGAGAGGCCCCTTATATTTTTGTGGTGTTCATTAGATTATCGTAAAACCTATGGCTACAAATGGGAAATATGAATCCACAAAGTATGTGTTAGCGTAAATTATTAACGCAAGTGTACGAAAAGAGCTCACTTTAGCTACGCATGAAAAACAACCCTAACAACAAAGATGGCTACTCAACTTCTTTAGATCTGCAAGTGATAGTTAAAAAAAATACTACAAGAAACCCGGTCTATGCAATAAAAGTAGTTAAATAGTAAAAATAAATAAGAAATTCTCCATACACCCAACGGAAAAGACAAGATATAAATAATTTTATATGTATTATAACACCTGGGAAGGGAACAAAGAATGATGTTACCAGTCCCCCTCAATGGGATGGGTTCTTGGTTGTCCTCAATGATTCAGATCCATAAGTCTCTCTCTCTCGATGGTGTAGAAAACTCGAAATGTGTTGAACTCTATGGGAGCTCAAGAGGCAAAGAAAATAGTAGTAGCAATGCGAATGATCAAAGCGTGACAATGAAAGTGATCAAAGTGAATAATTAATGGAAAACCCTCCTATTTATAACAAAATATTGAGTTATCCTCGATAAGGGCGAATAATAAAATATTATTAACCAAGATCTAGATCTAACTGCTTGGAATATTTTATTATATTTTGTTGGAGGGAAAAGATATTTAAATTGGTTAAATACCTTTATTTAGAAATAATAAACAAATAAATGAATTATTTATCATTTCAAGAATGAGGTTAAGGAATAATTAACATATAATGATTTGTTTAATTATTTCTAGGCGATTTAGTCAAATTTAACAAGGAATAATAACTAAATAATGATTTAATTAATTATTCTTAGAGAAAAATAAGAAAAATAATGATTTATCTAATTATTTCTTATAATTAGGTTAAATATGACCAAGAATATTATTTAAACAATGGTTTAATTAATTATTCCCAGAGGAAAGTCAAATAAACAAGGATTTCTTTAATTATTCATCATAGGTTTTCCTGTTTGAACCAGAAACTACTTAATAAAATATGGTTTATTAAATTATTTATTATAGTGAAAGCAGTTTTACTATCGGAAGGAAGCTTATTTGGCATAGCAGACCAACCTGGATTGTGTAGTATAGGGTCGTTGATTAACTAGCTGAAATTAGGAAGGCTTAAACCTACCATAAAAGGTAGCAAAGGAGTAGCTAGAACGGTTTTGGTAGTAGGATCCGTTAGTAGTGGCTCCAACATTAGGGCCGGGGCCACCACCAGTTTGAGGACCAACGCCTGTGTTGGCGCCTGACATAATGATGGAATGAGGTGGATGGGAACCGGGTTCAGAATCAGAGGAAGAAGCCAATGAACCAGAATCAGAGTTGGTATGGGGACTCGACAGAGGACTACCTCATATTCTATGTAATGGAGTAAGTATTCCTAATAGAAATTGAGGGTGAAGGCCTTGGAGTCTTCGAGATAAATGCCTTGGGGGCACAATTATGGCAAGAGAAAGATGACATGAAAAGGGTGAAGAGTGATAAATAAAGGCTCAGTGAGGCAGATAAATTAATTACAATGTTTATGTCTTGGCTTGGTAGTGTAAACCACGCGCTCTTCGCTTTAGGTGCGCATGTGTGCAAGCCATGTGTTAATTTTAATTAAGCCCACATGGTTATGTAAAGAAAAATAAAAAATGCTGAAGTACTGTAAATAAAATTGAAATGAAAGTAAAATAAACTACTACAGATGCTTAAATTCAACCCAAAAGAAGGCTTCCAAAAAAACTAGTCTAAGAGGGGGGTGAAATTGACTCAAAACACACAAGACAAAAAAAAATATCTAAGGTCTAAGGGACATGAATCTAATGACTGAGATCTATTGGAAAAGGTGCAGAAAAAAACAAGAAGTCAAAGGGGAAAACTGCTGCAAAATGAGAGGCGAAAGGTTAAAACCCTAGTGGAAATAAGGGAACCCTTAGGGAGATACCAAACAAAACTCAAGAGGGGGTTTTGGATGGAATAATAACCAATCAAAAGGGGCCTAAAAGAAGGATATATCAGACCCTAAACAATGGCTGAAAGCGCTACAAAATCTCAAACTACATGTTCATCTAAACCCCTTTTAGAAAGATGGAAGTGTACTGAAACCCTAAGGGGCTTAGTTCTAATTCAAGGAGAAAAAATGAGCATATCCAGACCTTAGATGTGTTTAGACAGAGGTTAGACAACCCTGAACAGTGCTTGTGGAAAACCCTGACTGTCACAAAAAAACTCAGAAAAAAGTTGCAACTCGTAGGTATTGACCTGTAAACTATGGAAATTGCTGTTTTTGGGTTGAAAACTACGAGTTCAAGAAAAAATCGTAGGTTCTGGGCCAAAAAAATTGAGTTCCAGATCCAGGATCTTCGGGTAGCAGGTTGCGGAAAAATTTGTCTCTTTGTCGCGGTTGATACCTGTTACCTGCGGAAAACACCTGAAAACACACAGAAGTTAGAATTTTTACTATTTTAGGGCATAAAAGTTAAAAAAAACATCAAGAGACTAAAAATAGCTGAAGAAAAACACCAGTTACTGAAGTAGTTGATCATGCAGGGATCTGAATAAAAGACAATAGAGACGCCAATTGTTAGCGTAAATTCTAAACACAATTGTACGAAAAGAGCTCACTTTAGCTGCGTGTGACAAACATCCCTAACAACAAATATGGTTGCTTAACTTCTTTAGATTTGCAAGTGATAGTTAAAAAAAATGCTGCCAGAAACCCGATCTATGCAGTAAAAGTATTTAAACAGTAAAATGAAATAAGAAACGCTCCATACATCCAACAGACAAGACAAGATATAAATAATTTTATATGTATTATAACACCTGGGAAGGGAAGAAAGAATGATGTTACTAGTCTCACTCAATGGGATGGGTTCTTGGTTGTCCTTAATGCTTCAGATCTAGAAGTCTCTCTGTCTCGATGGTGTAGAAAACCCGAAATGTGTTGAACTCTATGGGAGCTCAAGAGGCAAAGAAAATAGTACCAACAATGAGAATGATCAAAGCGCAACAATGAAAGTGATGAAAATGAATAATGAATGGAAAACCCTCCTATTTATAACAAAATATTGAGTTATCCTTGATAATGGCGAATAATAAAATATTATTAACCAAAATCTAGATCTAACTGCTTGGAATATTTTATTATATTTTGTTGGAGGGAAAAGATATTTAAATTGGTTAAATACCTTTATTTAGAAATAATAAACAAATAAATGATTTATTTATCATTTCAAGAATGGGGTTAAGGAATAATTAATAAATAATGATTTGTTTGATTATTTTTTGGTGATTTGATCAAATTTAACAAGGAATAATAACTAAATAATGATTTAATCAATTAATGATTTAATCAATTATTCCTAGAGAAAAATAAGAAAAATAATGATTTATCTAATTATTTCTAATAATTGGGTTAAATATGACCAAGAATATTATTTAAATAGTGGTTTAATTAATTATTCCTAGAGGAAAATCAAATAAATAAGGATTTAGTTAATTATTCCTCATGGGGTTTCTTGTTTGAACCAAAAACAACTTAATAAAATATGGTTTATTAAATTATTTCTTATAGTGGAAGAAATTTTACTATGGTAAAATTGGTCTTACATGATGTACTTCGATCCATCTAATTGTAAATGTTTATATGACCAAAAATTGGTGTAACAGTATGCTTGAATGCAGGAGCAGTCTGCAGGGATGAACATGGCCATTCCTCATTTTCTCACTTGATATTGGAGGGGTGTGATAACATGTATCAATTTGGGCCTACTTTTCACGTGATCCGGGACGGTTTCACTTAGAATTCCATGTAGTGGAGTCATTCCCGTTGAGAATTTAGTAGGGAAGTGTTTAATTCAATTCTCTTACTCAATTACTTCTTATGGTATACTTGTTATGCTTATTTTACTTAGATCTTATCTTCGTTGACTTGTTATGTATTTCATTAAGTCAATTATCCAAACACAAGAGACATAAATTTTAGGCTCTTCAAGCCAGGGCCAAAACCTCTCCCTCATGGATAGGAAAAACCAAAATTAATTCTTCTTATAGATCTTCAACTGATGAGTATCATGACCATGATAAATACCCTTGACACCAGTATGCCTCCAAGACCCTTATCACTGCTCTTCTTTTCTCCTTATGTCGATCTTCCTTTCTGCACTGCTTCTGTACCAGTATTAGAGAAATTTTGTCTCTAACTTGGAAATTCCAAACAATATGCTTCTCTGCCTCCTTAGGTTCCTTCGTTAGACTTCTTTCTACATCTTATATATGACACCTTTCAAGAGCAAGGAACTTTCGAACTATATGAGGTATAGATCCAGATCAAGACTGAAACTAGAAGGCCCTAACCTTGAACTCCCTATTGAGGTTACTTATAAGTTATGCGAGATAGACAATAGCCCAAACAGAGAGCACCTTACTCTCCCTCTTGATCTTATTACAGTCCTCTTATTTGCATGTTCGTGTAGCCTTTTCTCCCGCGGTATAGTATTTTTCTCACGCACTGCAGTTCATATATCTTCTTCAGACTTTGACAGAGATGAACATACCCAAACGAAGTTATATGAGAATATTTATTCCTTTGTTGAACTTGTCTCCTTATTTCACACCAAATGCAAACCCTTTATCTCACACTTTTCTTTCAGAATTTTCTGAATTCACATGGTTACAATGAGGCTGTAGTAGCCTTTATGTAGTGAATATCATTTATCTTCTAGGTCGACATGAACTCGAGGGTAGGCCAACTTCACCCAAGGAAGATATTCATCACATCTTAAGTCAACTTTGTGGAGAATATTTGACAAGGTCTTGGAGTATACAATTTACATCAATATATTGTATTTTTCAAGTGTAACAACACTTTATATAAATGAATCTAAATTTATGGCAAGATGACAAACCCTAAAAGACACCAAGAAGAAGTATTTGACCTATAATAAAAACTCCTTACTCATGAAACCCATGATGAAAGTATGACAAAATATGTTTTATTATCTTTGTCTTCCTCATTACATAAATTCATAACTACAAGTCATTATAAAGACCGAACCTATTTACACTTTTCAACACTCCCTCTTAACTAGGGAGGTATTCATAATGGTACATGGTCACTCTTAATATGAATAATCTCATAAGAAAAATTCGATTGGTAAGGGCCCATTTTTATAGCATCATATCATCCAACATTGTCATAGTGCTTTGCAGAAACAACCATCATATGCAGATTTAATGGACTATGGCTCTGTACTGTCGATCTATACCAGTGGATCCACTCCAACTAGACAAACAACAACAAGGTATTCTTATGCTTGAAAGGCTTTTTTATTGTAGCCTTTTCTTTCAATGAAGATTACCATAAAGCCTTAATGGGAGGCCCTTGGTTCTGGGGATCAGCAGGACTATTCCTCACCCCCTGGTTCCTAGACTTCGACCCTTCCATGGCTGTCATCACTAAGCTTCCTATTTGGGTCAGGCTTCCAAATCTCCCTGCGCATTTATGGCATTTCCCTGTCTTTCAAGGAATTGGGGACACCTTAGGCCGCTTCCTGGAAACGGATACCTCAATAGGGGAGAAAGGAATATATACCTTTGGCAAAATATGCACAGAAATAGACATTAGTAAAGGGCTGCCTAATCAGATCAACCTCAAAATTGGGGACTTCCATTGGACGCAAACCTTGGACTATGAAAACACTGCCTTCAGGTGTCATCATTGCCATCAGACGGGGCATCTCCAGAACATATGTGCAACATTCCTCGACAAAAAGAAGAACATCTATCACAAATCCAAATCCAAGAGCTAGAAACCATGTGATAGACCCCCTATGGATGACATAGAGTCCTCTAGCTCTGATGAGGAGGACATTGAAGTGGAAGGGGAGAATTTGGGGCGCCCGAAGCACACGCCCTTAGCCCGCCCCGAGGATCCTTCTGCTCCTCCGATCTCGCAGAAACGCACTCATGAATCTTCTTCCTCTAATTCAGACAAGGAGACTCCTCCTTTAGCGCAAAATAGTTTGCAAGTGGTTCCTGTCCAGCCAGATCACAATGGTTGGGTCAAAGTCAGTAAGAAGAAAGGGAAAAAATGTCGATTGGGAGACTCTACCCATTCTGGGTAGACTCCTTTGTCTAGCTCTCCATTTTTTGTTCTCCTTGTTATCTTTTTGCTTATGCCATGGGTGCTCTTTGGGACCGAGGTTGATAGTATATCATTTCCGGCTCCCTTGCTCTTTAGCTTCGCCTTTTGGCAAGCTCTGATTGTACCATATGTCTTTTCTGAATAGAATTAGTCTTATTTAGAAAAAAAAAACATTGTCATAGTGCAAGGCCTTGACTAACAGCTCCATCTCTCCACGCGTTCCTTGAGCTACAATGTTGGTGATACCATGATGAGTAGACGTCCTCATCATTGTCTCTCTTGGATCATATCCCACCCAGGTTCATTCATGATATGTCCACCAGGACTATTCTTACTGTTAGATTCCTAGGCCTCAAATAATATCCATCCTTTTATGACTACTCCTTTTGTGGATGCCCTAATACATCCCCAAAAGAGTATCAAATGCCATATGATTACCCAATCCCCTTTTTTGTCTTCCTAGCTGAAGCCCGGAATGATATGTTTATCTCTCCCTCTTGGCTTAGGAATTACATTATTATACAAGGAATGTACCTAAGCTCCCTCTTGGCTTAGGAATTACTAAGTTTCTTCCAAGTAAGAAACTTATTACTAGACTCCCTCATAATCAGGGACCTGCAACAACAATGATGAAAACACCCACCTTCTCATGAAGAACTCCTTCTTTCACTGTCATGAATTTCTTTGTTGTCGAGGAGTCTTCATCTTTGGTATTTATACATAGGGCATAGATCATCCATCACTTTCATCCAAGAGTCATGTCTTTTGTCAGAAAGTGATCCATCAATATTCTCATATGGTCTAGCTTCATGCCATGTTGTTTTTATTCAAACCATACTTCTTCCAAGGATATTTTATCCTTCTATATGGTTATTAATTTGTGGAATACATATACTTCCCTTTGGTAGCCCTACATAAGCTCATCAGATATTATTTAATTATAAATATGAACTTTTGAATCAAAAGTTACCTTAGTGATGATATTTCACCATGACATCTTCTTGTAGGCATTAACATCCTTTGTTACAGATTGACACATCTCCTAAAGATATGTATTGTCAAGGGTATCCATCTTTTCCAGACTTCTATCAGAGTCTACATATCTTCCCAGGAGATTTTCTAGTCAAGTCTTCTTGGATTCCATGGATGTTGACTACTTTTGATCATGGTTGCACTTCTAATGATCTCTTCCTTTCTTTCTCCACCCAATTTTATTTCATTCCCAGGAGCTTCAGTACATATTTCCTTGATTGTGTTCAACCACCCCATATTCTATATGAGGACATATTATGTCGATTTCATCTGGTGTAGATCATGCCCTTTGGAAACCTGTGCATCGACGAAAATTCTAATTTTAATTTTTTTATACTTCTAAAGATAGAAGTATACTACCTGCAACCATATGACGTGACTTCACAACATCCAGTGTAAGCAGAAAGATACATTAACCTCATTTTATTTTGAGTCATATTTCAACAGGTTACCTTAGAATGAAAGGGTTTCATTCTCTTGACATGTTTCATCATTATGTCATCATATTCTAATCTCAGAATTCTACAAGTTAGAATTTTTGATGAAACCTTTTGCTTTCTTTCTAACCATTAAATCCAAAGAAGAATTCATTAGAAAAATGTCAAAACCTATTTATTTATTGATGAATGATGAGACATGATCTAGATAAATGCCTTCTTATGAATTTTATATACAATGAAGTAACGAGGAGTCATTTTTATCTCATAGCATATATGTTACATAAATGTTTTCAAACATCTTCCTATGAAAAGTAATCCTACTTTTGATGCTTATATCACAATGTTTATTTTAAAATGATGCATCTATCTAATGTGTAGTGATTCCTAACATACTATTTTACAGTTGACAGACACCTCTTAAAGAGGAAGATGATCTCCATCATAGTATAGATCTTTCACTTCTTCTTTCTTAGGTTTCTTTGAAGTTGGTTCTTCTATTTCTCCCACGACATGGACTTATTCCTTTTTCCTCTTGTCCTTATTATATTTGGGATACCACTTCTTGTAATGCCCAAGTTCATTACAACCATAGAATCATCTTTTTTCCATGTTTCCTATTTTCTTCTTAGGACCAAACTTACCAAATTTTCCTTTCCTTCTTGATACGACAACATACGCTTGATTATCTTCATTTGAGACTACATCAATTTTAGCTTTTAATATAGTCTCTTATATCTTATAGAGAGACCGTAGATCTTGGAATGATGATGCTTCTTTATTCCCATAGATTATTAAACAGAAGTTTCCCCATCACTCTGGTAGAGCATTCAGCACCATTGTAGTCATTTTTCTATCAGACATTACGTCTCCCAATTCTTGCATTTGATTTCTCATTTCATAAATATTCATAAAATATGAAATGATTCCTTTTTATTTTGAAAACTTCAACTAGTATAGTTCTTGTCTCAGAGATATTACTTCCCCTGCAATACTCACCGAGAATAGTTCCACCAATTTGTCATACATTTCCTTTGAATATTCTAGTTTTGATATATAGGGAATGAGAGAGTCCTTTATGGATTTTATAAGAATCCTTTGGGCTCTTATGTCTCCATTCATGTATTTGGCATGTGATTGAGTATCTTCATTTGAGGTTTTAGTCATTGACCCTTTGATATAGTCCATGACTTCATTTTCGATCAAATTCAGATTTTTCCTTTTCTTCCATGCAAGAAATTTTGTAACCCCAATCAATTTTTTTCTTTCTTTGCAAAAAGACATTTTTACAAATTCAGATGAAGTCATAAAGATACGTACTTGAGTATATGATTTTCTTCTACTAGCTTCCTTGTTGATCATGATGTAGATAGTAGCAGGAGCTCCCTCTTAGATATAAGTCTTCAAGAGTGGTGTAAAGAGGTAGATCACCTTGGATCCTTGATGATGATGATGATGATCAAGGATGGCTTGATGATGGCTCCAACAATGGTGTCTTGGCTTTAATCATGAGATATATTTAGATTCTTTGAAATATCACCTGCTTGATCTTCTTTTTCTTCTTTAAAGGACCTTAATGTATAATTCCTTTAAGTACGGTCATTGGTATTCTTGAGATGGCTTGAGGGTTTCACCAATTCCCTGCAAGATGCTCCTTCTTGAATGAAATCAAATTTTCTTTTATCTAGAGATTTTAAAAAGTATATCCTTCTTTAAGCCTTGATGTCTTCTTGAAAATTTATCCTTTATATTTTTTATCCTTATGTGTCTTCTTTCCAAATATCCCTTTCTTGCCTTCAACACCTTAGCTCTGATTCCATGTTGAGAATTTAGTAGGGAAGTGTTTAATTAAATTATCTTACTTGATAAATTCTCATGTTATACTTTTATGCTTCTTTAACTTAGATATTATCTTCTTTAACTTATTATGTCTTTCATCATGTAAATTATCAAAACACAAGAGACACAAGGTTTAGGCTCTTCAAGCCAGGGCCAAAGCCTCTCCCTCTTGGAGAGGAAAACCTGAACATAATTATTCTTATAGATCTTCAACTGATGAGTATCATGACCATGACAAAGACCCTTGACACCAGTATGCCTGCAAGACCCTTGTCACTTCTCTTCTTTTCTCCTTATGTTGATCTTCCTTTCTGCACCGCTTCTGCACTAGTACTAGAGAAATTATATCTCTAACTGGGAAATTCCAAATATTATGCTTCTTGATCTCCTTAGGTTCCTTCGTTAGACTTATTTCTGCATCTTATATATGACACCTTTCAAGTGCAAGGCACTTTCGAACTATATAAGGTATAGATCCAGATCAATACTGAAACTAGAAGGCCCTAATCTTGACTTCCTTATTGAGGTTACTTCTGAGTTATGCGAGAAAGACAATAACCCAAACAGAGAGCACCTTAATCTCCTTCTTGATCTTATTACAGTCCTCTTCTTTGCATGTCCTTGTATCCTTTTCTCCTACAGTATATTATTTTTCCCACGCACTACATTTCAGATCTCTTCTTCAGACTTTGACCGAGATGAACATACCCAATCAAAAATATATGAGAGTCTTTATTCCTTTGTTAAGCTTGTCTCCTTATTTCGCACCAAACGCAGACCCTTTATCTCACACTTCTATTTCAGACTTGTCTGAATTCACATGGTTACAATGCGGCCGCAATTGCCTTTATATAGTGACTATCCTTTCTCTTCTAAGTTAACATGAAATGGAGGGTGGGACGAATTCACCCAAGGAAGATATTTATCACATCTTAAGACGAATTTGTGGAGAATACTTTACAAGGTCTTGGAGTATACAATTTACATCAATATATTGCCTTTTGCAAGTGTAACAACACTTCATATACATGACCCTACGTTTATGACAAGATGATAAACCCCTAAAGACATCAAGAAGAATTCTTTGACCTATAATAAAAACTCGTTGCTCATGAAACCCATGATGCAAGTATTACAAAGTACATTTTATTATGTTTGTCTTCTTCATTACATAAATTCATAATTACAAGTCATTATGAAGACTGAACCTAGTTACACTTTTCAACATCAAATGCATTTCAGAAGGAATTTAACAAATTAGCATAGAGTTTAAGATAATACATCATTGTGCAAACCACATAGTGGGAAAAGGCTACATGCAACATGTTGTGGCTACACTAAGGAGAGTATAAATTGATTCAATCAAACACATGGAATTTTTGGAGGTATGAAGTTTTGTAAAGTCAAAATCCATGGATTCAACATGATGGAGCGTAGGTCATGCAAAGACATGTGAGTTTTATGATGGAGGGAAGCTCATGGTAGAATACGACCACTACACAGTGGGAATGGGTGTGTAGCGTCAAGGAGGCCTACGCAAGGCTCCATGTTCAAGTGCGAGCCATAAATAAAGTAAACACATGGAAGGACATGATTTGTTCTTTGTATAAAACTAACTACTACAGGTCTCTTCGCACAGAGGGATGGTCATTATTATTTTCAGGATGACATTGCGATGATCATGGTCATGAAATTCCTACTCTTTTTGCTAGTTCGAGAAAGCATGATTCTCTTACAGATGGCAGAAGTTATTCAGGGAAAAGGTTATCGATGGAACAGGTGGGATGCACCCAAATGATTTTGGAGGAACCATCCCTAGTGAAAGGGAGTTAATTAATTTTACTTTGCAACGAAATATTCCAGGGGAGACACTTCTCGTAACATGAAGAACCCAAAAATTTGTACAACAATGTTTGAAATTTTGCTTGCAGTCCTACTTTATTTCGTGGTATTTTTATTTGTTCTTTTTTTCATCTCACCAAGAATCCAAGAAACACAGAAATGAAATTTATGCAAAACATATGGGTGGTCTTTATTAAGACTCCCACTAGGTGTTTCTAACTACTCCTTCATAAATGAGCTGGCACATTATATTTCAGCTGCCCCAAAACAACAAAAGGTGAGAGACAAAGTTTTGTAGATGAAGACTCCTACTTTGTAGAAACATAGAAATCTAACAGTACTAACAACTGACAAAGGATATAGCATTTGAGAAAATGAAATAGACGTGGACAATGGAAGAAGGGAGATAAGTAGAGAGATGAATGTAGGTTGCAACATTTAATGGTGGGGTCTTGCGAGCATAGGTGGGGGCACCCACAGAAGAAGGAAAGTGAAGGGGTCTTGCGAGCAAGAGGTTGGGACGCCCATTGAAAGAGGGAGAAGTGTGCAAGGAGATAACACAGAGTAGGATAAATATTATGGATAAACCTACATTTTAGCATAGAAAGGTGGATTGGGATCGTACAGTGGCAGCACAAGTGAGCATGGATGTCTGACTGCACCTGGCTTGGGTCAAGCCAACGATTTGTGTCGAGGGCGTGTAGGATTCCAAGTGTGAACTTGGGTTAATTAGAAGAATGAATGTAAAATGTACATTTAAATAAAAAATGAAAATGTAAAATTACATGTGCTAGAATGTAATTCAAATGGAGGCTAAATTCGTTATTATATATTTTTATTAAAAGATTAAAATATTCCCCTCTAGTGTCATGATAAGATATAAGGTTATGGGTTTTGTAGAGGAGTCGAATTTGAGTTGGTGTATCTCATTGGCATTTTGCATAGGGTTTTTGGGAGTTTTGTGAGAAGAGTATAGGAGGTTGCGTAGCCTCCCTATTTCCATGGCAGGTAGGCCTACATGTGATCTAAATTTTTGGTTTTGTTAATGGGAAAGGAGTTCGAATTCATGTTTGTGGTTTAGTGTATTTTCCAGTTTCTTGTTATTTTCAGTAGTTGTGTGATGTAATATGTTTTAGAGTTTGTTGGTTAGTTTAATTTTATTTGAAAAAAAGTAGTGTGATTTAGTTGGCTTATGTGCAACAACTTGTGTTGATTTTTAGTAGTCGGGTAATGTCATTTTCTAGTTTAATTTGTTGTGTAGTTTTTTATTTCTATAGTTGTCTTTTCATGTAATGTATTTGTTTTTCTAATTATTTTTCAGTTTAATTTTTATTTTTGGTGGCCCTCCTAGCGAAGGTGGCTTCCAACATGTCGTTAGATTTAGAATTTCGAATTGGGCAAGAATTTAGTATAATTTCTCTAAATACATGTACAAGTCATGAAGAAAAAAGAAACTATGAGAATTTAAGGTACAAGAGATATGTCAGACATTAAAAATCCAAATGAGGGGGTGAGAGTTGTGGATATGAATGTAGGGGATTTTATGACATAATCAAATGGTCATGGAAAGAGTAGGCTAGAAAATGGAGATCTAGAGGAGACTATGAGAAGCCTAAAGATGGAGGTTCTTAGTTTCAAAGCCAATAATACCATATGGGTGAAAGCTAGCAATAGCAGCAGCTCAACACTTAGATTGTGTAGAGTCTGAATAGAATTCAGTGGGAACTAGACCAACAATTTGAGTCTAGGAAAGCTTGAAAGGTCGAGAAAATTTTTGATAAATGAGTTGTTGGAAGTTAGAGATAGGTTAAGTGTGATGACCAGTAGTATATGTATGAGGAAAGGAGGTCACATAAGATAGGTTACACCACCTTAGACACTAATAGAAGTCCTAGCATATCTCCCATGAAAAGGTCCAACAAGAGATCTTGCAAGGACTGCTTACAGGGGGATTTGAAAACTATTAAACCTCCCACTTTTAATGGAGAACACAAAAAGAGTGAAGAGGTTAAATCTTGGTTATTGGAGATGCATAGGTATTTGCAATTGTTTGATCACTCTTCAAATATGGAAGCTCAAATTGCTATATACTAGTTGAAGGGTGAATCTCACCTATGGTGGGAGTAGCTCAAAGAAGTGAAGAAATTGATGAAAAGAGGATAAAATAGTGGAAATTTATGGAATATTTCCAAATTAAATAATTATTTGAGCATTATTATGAAAAGATGATGAAGGAATTTTTCGAACTAAAGTTGGGCAATATGAAAATGGAGGAATATGGTTGGAAATTCATGGATTTGCTAAGGTATGTTGGTTTTATTAAAGATGAAAAGGTCAAAATCCAAAGATATGTTAGTGGGGTGCCTTCAATCTATGCAGATAGGCTTAAATTTGATGAGCCAAAAACCTTACTTATGGCCATGAGAAAGGCCAAGAAATTATATGAGCAGATCATAAATAATGTAGAAATTATCCAAAGGGATTCAAATGATCTTGTAATGTACTAAAACAAAATATGGAATCCTTCTACAAATTACAGAAACCAATTTTGATCACACAATCACATAAAAAGTAAGAGAAAGAAATTATCAATAGCACAACACAAGATGTATCTTCGGAAAGAAACTTCTCAAAACCTCGCTATCTGTATATTGCATAAAGTCAAGATCATGAAATAATACAATGTTATTTATCTCATTGAGAAACCTCTGCACTATCTCTGATTGTATCACTCTAATATAGGCAGAATCAGTCCAATACTTAACCAATTCTTAGCCTTGGTCTGACTAGCATTGATTATGCATTCTTGGAGGAATTTTGGCCCTATTAATAAGGAAATTCCCAAGAATTGATAGTGTAATTCCTTCAAGGAAACCTGATAACCTCATGCATGACATGTATAATTTTCTAATTATACAACTGATAGTTATCTTACCTTTAACCCCAATCTCAACTGGGCCTTCCTTAGAACTAACATGCAACAATTGTTTATAGCGAATTATCATTTAACTGATTAATCACTACTTGTGAATTAATTTAGATTTAATTCATTGGACCTATCACTAGCTCATCTCTTAGTTAGAACTAGTTAAACTGATTGTAAATCAAATAATTAATTTAACTAATTACAAATCACAAATAACTATAACTTAAACCCCTAAAACTCAATAAGAACTCTATATGCCTCCAGTTTGACCTCCAACTCAAATTTACTGAGCTAACTAACTCTTCATGACACAGTTAACACTTACAAGTTTTTAGGAGATGGAATTACAATTTTTCTTCTAATTTAATTAAGGGAATCCTAAATCAGAAGCCCCCTTTGGGGTACCATTTCTTGGAGCCATTTCAACACTCCCTCTCAGCAACAAAGGGATTATCTGCTACCTCGATCATGTCTTTGTGGAATTCGAATTTGCTTCTTAACATTTCCTTTGTCAAGATGTCTGCATCTTGCTCCTCCATGGGAATGTACTCTAATGACACAATCCACCTATGCACACAATCTCTAAGATGGTGATACTGGGTATCTATATGCTTGGACCTATCTTGAAAAATTGGATTAACCAGGAATTTTATGAAACTCTAGTTATCATAGTGTATCACCGTCAGATCCATTTTTAAACCAAACAAACCAACAAGTATCTTCCTCATCCAGATGGCCTCACATGTTTCTTGATTGGCCATAGCCATGTAACTTTCCTCTTCTGAATTGAGTGCAATTGATCTTTGTTTCTTGTTGTACCAAGAAATCGTTGTTTATCCTATGCTGAAGATGTCCCCTAATGTGCTCTTTATTTCAGATGGACTCCCTACCCAATCTGCATTGGTGAATCCTTGAAGTTTCACTCCCTCTGTCTGTTTGTACCATAGCCCATACTCTGTAGTTCCTATGAGGTATATTAACACATGCTGTCATGCCTTCCAAAATAGCTTGGTAGGCTTAACCATAGCTTGAATAAGATGGTTAACTGCGTAGCATATGTTTGGTTTTGTGTTCACCAGATACATGAGTGAACCCACAAGTTGCATGTAAACAATATTATCTACTACTTTGCCTAAAGTATCATCCTCCTTCCTCCAGTTTTTTGCTAGAGGAGTATTCATGGGTTTGTTGCCCTCCATGTGGAACTTCCTGATTATCTTGTTGGCATACTTTCCTTGAGATATAAATATCTCCCCATCTCTTTGCCTCATCACCTATCAGTATCAAATCATCGACATAAAGTAAAATTATAAAAATCTTACCATCTACCACAATATGATAAAGGTTCGCATTTGCTTCACTCTTAGTGAAGCCCAACCCAGTGAAATAATTGTCGATCCTGGTGTACCAAGAATGAGGTGCTTGCTTCAACCCATACAATGCTCTATTTAGTATGCACACATGTGAATCCCTATCTAAGGTCTCAAAACCTTCTGGATGCTCAAGGTACACCTCTTCCTCAATCGACGTATTGAGGAAGGTTATCTTTACATCCATATGATGCATCTTCCATCCCATCTACACTGAGAGGGAAAGGATGGATATGATTGATGAGTACCTTGCGACTGGTGCAAAAGTATCATCACAATCAATCCCCTCCACCTGAGAGAACCCTCTGGCCACAAATCTGGCCTTGTGCTTCTCCACACTCCCATATATTTTCTGCTTCACCTTGTAGACTCACCTGGATCCTACAACTGACTTCCCTACTAGTCTTGGGAAAACTTCCCATGTGTTATTTCTAATAATGGATTCATACACCTCAACCATGGCATCAACCCAAACTAGTTGTTTCACTACTTCCTCGAAATAGGATGGTTCTATCTCTACAACTCTGCTCATAAGAGCCATGTATCGAGTGTAACACTATAAGGACCTTCTCTGACTGTGTTGTGATGTAGGTGCTCCCACATTCTCTCTCACATATTGCAACATGCTGCCATCCTCTCTGGTGCAATTCCTTAAATCTATGGTGGATGGCTTTGCATGAGTGGATTCTTCCACTCTCCATTCCTCTACTTGTGGTTGCTCCACATATTAATGTTCTTCTTTTGTAGCCAAGAGCTCCTCAACTGCATGCAACTGAACCTCCCTCCCAAGGGAAATTCGCATGGCTTTTTATTCATTGAATTTACATCTATTATAACCACTATCATCCTGTGTGCTAGAAAGTACACCCGATATTTGTGAGGAGTTTTATTGTACCCCAGAAATATCCCCAACTCTATGGTTGGCTCTAGCTTTTTCCTGGCATATTTGGTCACATGGAAATGAATTCATGAACACAAAAATTTAAAATGCGACACATCTATTCTCTTACCTGAAAAACCTTCCTCTGGTGTACTCATCCTAATAGTATCTGATGAGGACTTATTTTTTGCACAAATACTGCTGTATTGCATGTTTCTGCCCACATATGCAATGGTAGGCTTTGATCATGCAACATAGCTCATGTTGCTCCCACAATAGTTATGTTCTTCCTTTCTTCAACCCCATTTTGATGTGGGTTATGAGGTGCTATCAATTCCCTTCGAATTCCTTCTAAGGCACAAGAGTTCTTGAATTTATTATAGACATATTCTCCACCATTTTTTCTCCTCAAAGCCTTCACCTTCTTCCCTGTATCTTTCTCAATAAGTGCCTTGAACTCAAAAACATCAGAGAACGTCTGATATTTCTTCTGCATGAAGAAAATCCAACACTTTCGTGAAAAATAATCTACAAAAATCACATAATACATGTGTTTTGTTGGGAAACATGTTGAGAACAGTCCACACACATCTGATTGAACCCTCTCAAGGATCACCTTTTCTTGGCTTTCCGTATCATGAAAGGTGGCTTTGGTATACTTCCCCAATGTACACCCTTTGCATGTGTCTCTCTATGCAAGTGCACCCTTTGGAAGTCTTGTAGAAATCTGTTGCATGATCTTCAAAGTGCCATGGTGTATATGGCCCAATCTCTTGTGTCATAATTAACCAATGTATCGACTCTCCACCTTCTCTACTTTCGTGCTCAGGGAAACACATTCTTCTACATCCAATTTGTAAAGGTTATTTATTGAACGCCAATATTTTTCACCTTTCCCATGGCTTTGTGATGAAGGAACTCCTTTCCTTCACTGAATATCACATCATAGCCACAGTTTTCCAACATAGCAACAACAACCAAATTCTTCTTTAACCCAAGAACATACATGACATCTTTTAATGTGAGTGGATTACTTGAATCCCTCTGAAAGGTAACTATACCTACTGCAGTAGCGCTATACCTCTCGTCATCTCCCATCTCGATGTGCATATGGAGATCCTTCTCCTCAAAGCTACTAATGAATCCTTTATTATCGGTCATATGGAATGAAGCTCCACTATCTAAGTACCACAAAAAATCCATCACCGATGATACCATGCATGCAATGAGAGTGAAATCCAAATAAAACTATGAAGCAAGTGCTTCACCTGCTGCTCCTCCTGAGGCCTTCTTGTTGGTCTTCTTGTGTAGAAAATTTGTAGGATAGTGTCCAAGATCATGATAGTGAATTTTTTTTACCTTTGACAAGTATAACTTCTTTCCTACCTTTCCAGACTTTGATTGTGAATGGGACACCTTCCATTTCCATTTCTTTGCCTTTCTATCCAAGGCACAGTTCTCCTCATCATCAGTCTTTGATGAGTATCCATCTTTGGTGCTCCATTGAATCTCTTCTTGTACAAAGTTGGACCACAATTTCTCCCACTCCGGTAGCTTCTTCCTCCCATTCACAGAGCCCTGATAGCTATGCTAGCTCTTGGGAAGGCCTAGAAGTGCTAGGCTCACCAAATCATCCTGGGAAACGGTCACCCCAACACTTCCAAGCTCATCTCGACATTGAGTGAACTTCGTCTAGTATTTTTGGATCGTGTCTCCCTTCTCCATCTTGATATTTCTGAGCTTGTATTTCAACGCTAGCTTCCTGTGGTCACTGCTATTATGAAACATATCTGTTAAGGCCTTCCACATAGCATATGGAGTTTCCTTTTCATGGAGATTTTATACAATATGAGATCGAGCTCCTTCTAACAAGATCCTTCTCGCCTTTGCTACATTCTTATTCCATGCATTAAGAAGTTGAGCATATGTTGTTGTGGGTTGGGGAATATCACCATCTATGAATGCCTTCAGTCTGTTTTCCTCTAGCACTACCTCCATCCCATTCTTCCATGATATGTAATTCAAATTTACCTTAATGGCATATTCGAGTCTCATACCATTGAAATACATCTTGATCTGATGATGGCCCTCAAGAATAAATATGAAAATTTGATATACATGTTCAAAAAAAACTCTGGTTATTCTCTTCTATTGTGATTCATGCTTTGATACCATGTAGAAATTATCCAAAGGGATTTCACTGATCTTGTAATGTACTAAAAAAAATACTGAATCCTTCTACAAATTGCGGAAACCAATTTTGATCACACAATCACATAACAAGTAAGAGAAAGAAATTATAAATCACACAACACAAGATGTATCTGGGGAAAGAAATTGCTCAAAACCTCGCTATCGGTATATTTCATAAAGTCAATATCATGAAACAATACAATGTTATTTCCCTCACTAAGAAACCTCTACACTATATCTGACTGTCTCACTCTGATCTAGGAAAAATTGGTCCAATACTTAACCAATTCTCAACCTTTGTCTAAACAGCCTTTCTTATGCATTCCTGGAGGAATTATGGCCCTATTAATAAGGAAATTCCCAATAATTGATTACGCAATTCCTTCAAGGAAACCTAATGACCTCATGCATGACCTATACAATTTTCTAATTATATAACTGATAGTTATCTTCCTTTTAAACCCAATCTCAACTGGGCCTTCCTTAGAACTAACATGCAACAAATATTTATAGTGAATCATCAATTAACTAATTTATCACTACTTATGAATTAAATAATTTTTAATCCATTGGACCTATCACTATCTCATCTATCAGTTAGAACTATTTAAATTTATTTTAACTCAAATAATTGAGTTAACTAATTACAACTCACAAATAATTGTAACGAGACCCCCTAATATTCAGAAATAACTCTGCATGCCTTGAGTTTGACCTACAACTCGAATTCACGAGCTAACTAAGTATTCCTGACTCAGTTAATACTTACAAGTTGTTATGAGATGGAATTACAATTTTTCTTCTAATTTAATTAAGGGAAAATGAAATCAGAAGCCCCCTTTGGGGTACCATTTCTTGGTTTCAATTCAACAAATAAATCAACTATACAAAAAGCATTGGACAACAATCATAAGATTTTCATGGAGCCGAGAAAGAAGGGGTTTAAAACCTCACTATTGTGTAGGTAAATCCCCTCTGTGGACATAGGCGATCCCTCTAGCCCTAGGGTGGGTCTAGCAACTACAGGAACATACTAACATCTACCTTCTTAGATTATAAATGAAATTCAAAGCAAGGAAAATGACCTACCTTGTTTTGATGCTATGTTGTCGCCTTTCGTCGAAGCTTCTTGATGCATCGCTCTTCTCAAGCTCGATACACGCTGATACCAATGTAACAATTACAACCTATCTAACTGATAAAGGAATGCTAGAAATCTCATATTAAATGTAAAAAAGAGTGGAAGATAAACATTAGTTGCATTTTTTATGATAAAGACAAGGGGAGTTTACAACCAAGCCTTGATGTTGAGGCTCTCCTTTGGCAGGTCTGTCTCCAAGCACGTTTGCAACACCCTCATACACAAAGGTATAAGATCTCACTATGTTCCTAACACACAAAAACAATCACACTCTGCACTATTCTCCCAAAGCTATAATTTCTTCTCCTCTCTAGCTAACTAACTAAGGAAACAGAGGTGAAGGAGGTCTCCTTATATAAAAATGGATGAGGAGGTTATGGGCCCTCAAATAATGGGAAAATAGCTTGTCCTTTAGAGTAGTTCCTATTTCTTAGGAACAAGAAGCCCAAAGGGGAATTCCTCAGCCATATCCTCAAAACAAACTTCCATCTCGCTGCCTCGTGAAGCTTCTAGTCGTGAAAAATTCGTTTCTATTTTAAAAAAATTCCAAAAGAGGATTGACGCAGGTCCGACATTAAGACAGAGCGCCGATTGACACGGGTCTCAGTGAAAATCTCTACTATCGGCACGGGTTAGACACAGAGACAAAGCACCGACCTTGAAAATCAGGTTTTTCTAAGGATCTTCCAGAAATGTTGTAAAGGGAGATTAATTGGCATAAAAAGTGTGGTTCAGGGGTATGTATTACATGCTTGGAAAGTACACAAGGGTCATTGTGTGGGTCCTTTAGGATCAAGGAATGAGGAGTATAGGGATAGTGACAAATTGCTGTGTAACAGATTCCCCCTAAAGTATGAAGTCTGAACACAAGTGAGGGGTGAAATGCTTTACAAGTGCGTGCAAGGGAACCAGACGTTGCCATTGGGAGACTTGCAAATCAAGCATAGATACATATACATAATTTGAATCTCTGATGAAAATACATAAATCAAGGTATGGACGCAACCATCCGTAAAATAAACCATGATATGGTCGCAACTATCCATCTGAGAAGGATCTCATATAGACTCATGGTATGGTCACAACCATCCATATGAAAGAAACATGTATCCAATCATGGAAAAATCATATATCCTCACAAAATGGACTCTAGAGAATAAAATCTAGGGTCTTGCGCTTCGTCACGACCCGATCAAGTACAATTTCAAGCATGCGAATAAATGAGTTGAAGTCAAGCATGTAAGAAAATCACCTGATTACCAACCAATGAAGAGAGATGTTAATAGGTGCGAGAGATACCACCAATAATGATAATGGTTCTCAAGGTACTAGCAGTACAATCCATGGAATGTGAACAGTGATATGGAGTTGAACACCCATGAAATCACTCGATCGAAGGCCATTGATGTGAACCTGTCGTCGAATGCGAAGAACTTTCCATTGAGGCATGAAAGCTCTAAGGTACTAGATAGGAGTCTCTAGATCAACTTCTCGGATATTGAGATGAAGTCGACAGGAAGCGATCCATAGAAGGAGGGTCATAATGAATCCCAAATCATCGACACAAAATGGAGAATGTAATATGAGTGTTAATCAAGACTGAAACAAAGGATCAAGGAATGTACAAACTGCAAAAGGATTTTCTCTTGAACATATTGGTGACACGAATATGGAATTTGGTAGCATTTAACTCAAATAGGATTAGAGGTCATGTTGACAAGATTGGTAATCGAATGAGAGGAAAACGGATTTCCCAAAACCATGGAGGCAAAGTGACAGAGTGAAGATATCCCAACCTGAAATGAACCACAGATAAGTGTCGTGTTCAAGGGTGACATACTGCCAACACAAATGATGAATAAATTCCATTTCCCCCCACCATTTATGGCAAGTACCTCTTTATTTTTATACAAGCATGAAGAGGATAGCATATGCTTGTCGTATAAGTTTGTCCTTTGGACAAATCCATTCTAGTACATTTTACGAGCCCTAGGAAGGAGGAACTCGGTTACGTCATGGTGAGAATTTCTGATGTCATTTAGATTCTAATGAGTCTGACAAAGGAAGAACTCGACATCTTTTCGTGTTTAGAGAGTTTGAAAAGAAGCGGAAAATAAAACTCCAGTAGGGCCCTTTTCGTAGGTAGTCTCACAGATTCGAAAAGGTAGAAAACAATATCTAGGAGAATCTCTTAGTTGTGATAGACTAAGGTATTCCTTTTTCATAAATAATATATCCAAGCCCGAAAAAGGGGTAAACGTATACTGGGTAGATGATGTTTTGCAGCCTTTAACGAGTTCAAAATGTTAGGTCCCTATATTACTAGTATAGTCCCTTATTGTTGTTAGTGTAACCCCCTTATTGTTATTATTGTACCCTTGTAACCCCCATTTTGTTATTATTGTGCCCTTAAATTATTATTGTTAGGTCGGCTAGGATTACATTGTGGCCCACCAGGATTACATTATGGCCCCATGGACTCCTATATATAGAAAGGAGGTTTTGTAAATTGTATCATCCAAGAATTGTTCATTTATGTAATGTATTGGAGGTTGCCCCCTCGAAGTGGCTTATTTCTAAGGCTTGATATCTCTTTTCTTCTATTTTTGGAGCTGGTTACACAACATTTGGTATCAGAGCTTTGGATTCTAGGGTTTCGCTGCTCCAAACAGGTCATCGTGGAATTTTCGCTATAACTTTTTTCTACGAAGTTTCAGAAGCTGAAATTTTTAGGGTGCGAAGCCAAAATCTTGAGGAAGCTTGTATAAAAATTTCAGAGTTTGGTTCGCAATAATTTCGGAGATATGATCTGTGGAAGTCAGGTATTGTTTCAGGCTCCTAAACAGGTCATCATGGAATTTGCGCTATAAATTTGTTTCGTGCTCAAAATCTAAAATTTTGTGTAGGAAGCTGAAACTCGAGGAGCTCGTCAAAATATTTTAGAGCTTGGTTCACAATATTTTGGAGATATGATCCGTGGAAGGTAGGCGCAGTTTCGACTACACGCAGGTGATCGTGGGAAAATTTCAATAACTCTCTCTCTCGGGGGCACTTTCATTTGGGAGTGCTTGTGCGGGTTGCAAGTGCATGGACATTAGTTTCTTGACACACCGTAGACAAATGACGAAACAAAGACAATAAGCCTCATACTAGTCACTGAACCAGTCCATAATTAGGTCATCGAAGGAGATTCAGAATAACTTTTTCTTTAAGAATCCAACTGTGTTCGTACCTGTGGGTATTCAAATATATCTAAAGGGATACGTCGGTACCGAAATTAAGATATTGAAGTGCTGCAATCACATAGATAATCCAATTTCAATATCGAGCTCCTCAAAAGCAAGAAAAAGGTGTGTATTTTTTTTCCGAATTGCATAAATCTTGTTTGAAGAATCAATTTGAATTGATTCCAAGGGAATATTGTAGAATAGATATCAGTATTGGGTTATAAAATATGCCTCGTAAAAATAATTCAACACCCATTAAGCCTTCAGAAGGCTCTACTATGACTCATGAAGATGAAGAATTGCAACATGATCTATCAAAATTACAAGAGCAAGTGCAACAAATTTCACTTTCACAAAGAGCAACAAAAAATGAAATGGAAGTTTTGAAGAAAGGCGTGGAAGCGAAGATGGACGGTTTGAAGAAAGGCGTGGAAGCTAAGATGGATGGCATGGAAGCTGGCATGGAAGTTAAGATGGATGACATGAAAGACAACATGGAAAACATGAAGAATGATCTAAAAGAAGACATCGAAGGTTTGACAAAGTTGATACAAGAAATGTTTCCTAATGGTGAAAAGATAGTAGAAGAACCTCATGATGAGAACAAAATAAATGTTAATCGTGATTTCATAAACTCTAATGTTGGCGTGAAGAACCACCATATTCCAAAAATGGATATGAGGAAGTTTGATGGAAAGGATCCTGTAACATGGATACTACAGATGGAGCAATATTTTGATCTCCATAACGTGCAAAACACACAAAAGGTACGCATTGCAACTTTACATTTAGAACAAAATACATTTGTATGGTCTCGATGGCTTTTCTCCCATAAAAAAATTGTCACTTGGTCTATTTTTACGGAAGAAATGATAGCACATTATGAGGATACAAAGAGCAACACCTTCTTTAGCCAATTGATAAATCTCAAACAAAAGGGTTTAGTGGGGCAACACATTGAGGACTTCCAAAAATTGAATATAAGGGTATCTGATATTCCAGATGACCACAGGATCGATCTCTTCATGGGCACTTTAAAGGATAACATCCAACATGAAGTTTGTGTTTTGGAACCAGATTCATTGGAGAAGGCATTTAGGTTGGCAAGAAAATTTGACTGTAAAATAATGGCGGCAAGGAAGCCTACCACTCAATTATATAAATAAGGAAGTGTTGCTACGTCTAGATTTCCACAACCTACAAGGTTGACACCACAACAATTGGAAGAAAAAAGAGCAAAAGGGCTTTGCTACAGTTGTGATAGAAAAATACACTAAAGTCAATAGAGTGTGTTGAGAAGAATTATTTTACATAGATTGTAGAGGAAGAAGAAAATGAACAAAGAAGGATATACACCAGGAACCAACCCTAGAAGAGGAAGAAATGAATCCGACCATATCGTGTAATGCACTGGCAGGAATTACCACTCCTCAAACTCTCAATATAGAAGGACATATCAAGAATAAAAAGGTAATAGTGTTGATTGATTCAGGTAGCACCCATAATTTTATTCATTGTAAGGTAGCCAAGGAATTGAATTGTTTCCTATACCCAGCACTAGAATGTCAAGTGATGGTTGCAAATGGAGGAACTATAAATTTGTCTGGAAAATGCCATAATATCAAGCTAACCATGGGGGAATATGTATTGAATAGTCCAATGATTTCCATTCCTATGGGAGGTGTTGATGTTGTACTAGGAGTACAATGGTTACAATCTTTGAGGACGGTAGGTTTTAATTTTCAAGAAATTTTCTTGAAATTTTTTTCAGAAGGAAAAGAAGTTGAATTACGAGGTATTGCAGGGAAGCCAGGAAATATAATAAGCTCTAATGTCATGATGAAGCTTCTAAAAAAATAACAACTAGGCATAATTGCACAATTATGCTCACTAGAAGTTCCAGCATCAAAATCATCTATTTCTGCAGATCTCCAAAAAGTCTTGGAAAATCATTCCAAGGTTTTTGAAACTCCAAAAGGACGTCGAGGACAATCATTCCAAGGTGTTTGAAACTCCCAAAGGACTCCCACCTATTTGTGATCATGATCATGCTATTCATTTGATTCCACGAAGTGTTCCTCCAAACATCAGGCCTTATAGATATCCTTATGTCCAAAAGAGCGAAATTGAACATATGATTGCAGAAATGTTAGAGGCGGGTATAATTCAACCTAATCAAAGTTCTTTCTCTGCTCCTGTAGTATTGGTACACAAGAAGGATGGATCATGGCGCATGTGTCCGGATTATAGGGAGCTCAATAAGCTCACCATTAAAGATAAATTTCCCATTCTGTGATTGATGAATTATTGGATGAATTACATGGAGCAATTTATTTTACCAAGTTGGATCTTCGTTCAGGATATCATCAAATTAGAATGAAGACTGAAGATATTCCAAAAACAACATTTCGAACTCATGAGGGTCATTATGAATTTTTGGTCATGTCTTTTGGCCTTACCAATGCACCTTCTACATTTCAAGGGTTGATGAATTCCATTTTCAAACCCTTCCTTAGGAAAGTTGTGCTAGTATTTTTTGGTGATATACTAATCTACAACAGGTCTTGGAAGGATCATGTTGAACATGTTGATAGGGTACTCAAACTGTTGCAGGAGAAACAATTATATGCAAAAACATCCAAATTTTTCTTTGGAGTACAAGAGGTGGAATATCTGGGTCATATTATATCTCACGAGGGTGTTAAAGTAGACCCTAAAAAAATTAAAGCCATTGAGGAATGGAAAGTCCCCACGACCATAAAGCAGTTGCGAGGATTTCTCGGGTTAACAGGGTATTATCGCAAGTTTGTTAAGAATTATGGGAGAATAGCAGCACCTCTAACAACATTATTGAAGAAAGATGCATTTTCATGGACTCCTGAGCAACTAAGGCCTTTGAACATCTTAAAGAGGCAATGTGCCTAGCACCGGTCTTAGCTACGCCAGACTTCACAAAAACCTTTATTGTGGAATGTGATGCCTCAGGAAATGGAATTGGTGCAGTTTTAATGCAGGAAGGAAGACCCATTTCTTTTGAAAGTCGTCCAATCAAAGGAAAGTATTTATATAAACCTATTTATGAGAAGGAAATGTTAGCAATACTGCATGCACTAAAGAAATGGCGAACTTACCTAATGGGAAGACACTTCAAGGTAAAAACTGATCATGATAGTCTTAAACACTTTGGAACAAAGACTATCTTCAAAAGAGCAGCAAAAATGGGTCACAAAGATGTTGGGTTATGACTTTGAAATAATCTACAAAAAAGGAAAGCTTAATGTTGTTGCAGATGCACTCTCGAGAAAGAATGAAGAGGTGGAAGCATTGCTTTGTGCCATTTCTATTATCCAACCAGATTGGAAAACCGAAGCAAGAGATGAATGGAAGAAGGAAAAAAATGTATGGACACTCATTCAAAAGTTGCAGCAAGATCCTAGTACATCTGATACATTTAGTTGGAAAAATGATTCCTTATGGTACAAAGATCTCTTATATCTTTGTAATAATTCCAAAATAAAACAAAATATTCTTTTGGAATTGCACACTTCTCCTTTAGGAGGACACTCAGGATTTTTAAAAACTTACCACAGGGTGAAGAAAGAATTTTTTTGGGATGGCCTTAAATCTGATATTCAAAAGTTTGTGGCGGAATGTTTGGTTTGCCAGCAGAATAAAGTGGATACAATTAAGACCCCGGGACTTCTACAACCTTTATCCATTCCAAGTCAGCGTTGGGAGGAGATTTCAATGGATTTTATCACAGGTTTACCTAAGTCTGAAGGAAAGAATGTCATCACGGTGGTAGTTGATAGACTTACCAAGTATGCACACTTTTGTGCATTATCTCATCCATTTAAAGCAAGTACAGTTGCTACTACATTTATGGACAGAATTAAAAAGCTACATGGAAGCCCAAGGGTTATTGTGAGTGACAGAGATCCCATTTTTACTGGAAATTTTTGGACAGAGTTATTTTCTTGTTTGGGTACTCAATTAGCTCATAGCTCATCTTATCATCCTCAATCTGATGGTCAAACTGAGATAGTAAATAAATGTTTGGAAGGATATCTTCGTTATTTTGTATCTGATAAACAAACACAATGGGTCAAGTGGTTACCTCTTGCTGAATGGTGGTATAACACTTCCTTCCATACTGCAGCAAAAATGGCCCCATTTATGGCACTTTATGGATATCATCCACCATCCATCACATCATCTTTAAGGGAAAATTCGAAGGTTCAAGCAGTGGAAGATCACATCGAGCATCAGCAAGAAGTTCTCCAACTCTTAAAGGATAACCTGAATTTGGCACAAAATCGAATGAAACAACAGGCAGATCAACATCGCGGCGAGAGAAGTTTTGATGTAGGAGATTGGGTATTTTTACGGCTACAACCATACAAACAAATGTCCCTCAAGCAAGCTAAGAAGGATAATAAATTATAGCCAAAGTACTATGGTCCTTACAAGGTGTTGCAAAAGATTGGTACTATGGCATACAAATTGGAGCTTCCTGCTTCTTCGCGAGTACATCCAATTTTCCATGTTTCATGCTTAAAGAAGGTTATAAGTGAAAATCTTCCAGTTCAAACAATATTTCCAGAACTTGATGAGGAAGGAAAAATCATATTGGAACCTGAAGCGGTCATGGAAACAAGAACTCGACACCTATGGAATTGATCAATTTCAGAGTATCTCATCGAGTGGAAGAACTTACCCACTGAAGATTCTACATGGGAGGATGAGAATTTTATACATAAGCACCCAGAGCTACTCAAGCGTTGAGGACAACACTTTTTTGAAGGAGAGGGGCATGTTAGGTCCCTATATTACTAGTATAGTCCCTTATTTTTGTTAGTGTAACCCCCTTATTGTTATTATTGTACCCTTATAACCCCCATTTTGTTATTATTGTGCCCTTAAATTATTATTGTTAGGTCGGCTAGGATTACATTATGGCCCCATGGACTCCTATATATAGAAAGGAGGTTTTTTAAATCGTATCATCCAAGAATTGTTCATTTATGTAATGTATTGGAGGTTTCCCCCTCGAAGTGGATCATTTCTAAGGCGTTGATATCTCTTTTCTTCTCTTTTTGGAGCTGGTTACACAACACAAAACGACAAGAGTCTTGCCAATATTTTCAATTTTCAAGAGTCAGAAAAGAGCTGAAAGATGACTCCTCATGGAGGAACTAGTGGTAGTAAGGGTAGCAACTGATTCCGGTGATGGTGGAACTACTCAGAACAAGTAAAGGTCATGAGGCTGGCTAACAAGACCACTCATTGTAGTGGTTCCTCTGGAATGGGTAAAACAATCAAGTGAGGGAATATGATCGACCGAGCAGATGGTAACGATTGAATGAGAAAACCAAGGCTCATCTGGAAAAACAGGCTGATAAAATGGCAATCATGAGAGGTAAAATGGGAATGGTTTCATTTTTACACAAGCTTTAAATCAGGAAACTCTGCTTGAAGTTGGTTTCATTTTTAAAAAAGCTTGAAACTTTTTAGAAAACTATGCTTGGAACCGGTTTCATTTTAACACAAGCTTGAAACAGAAACAAACTATGCTTGAGATTGGTTTCATTTTTACACAAGCTTGAAAACATGGAAAAATATGCTTGAAATAAGACCGCATGCCTCTAGCATGGTGACTCAATTCGAGGTACGTACCCCCCAACTTCATGGCATTCACTTGAGTAGAATACTGGTTACTAACAGGTGGATGGAATGAAGGTTCAATTACAAGATCAAGGGAAAGACTCGACTTGGATTTTATGAGATCTAATCAAAGACTCGAATTGAAAAGGGAACCTGTTTCATTTTTTAACAAGGTTGACACAGTAAAAGAACTATCCTCAGAAGAGATTGTTTCATTTTTTAAGGAGTTTGACACAAGAAAATGAACTATGCTTCGATGAGCTTATCATGGATTCCAAAAGGTTTGCATCTGATGGGAGGAAAAAATATTGGATGTCAGGACCCAATTCCCCCAGTACATGATGCATAATGACACTATCAATGAATGTGGGCATGGGATAAGTAGCTACATAATTTACCTGAGGTGGGGAGGACACCACCAGCAGGTAAGGACTAGGAAGGGATGATGGTAGACCATATGTCACATCATGACCAAATAATGAAAGCTGATCAATGGTCATGATTCGACCTTCATGTAGAAAATAGATCACACAAAAGAGGGAAGAGACAAGCGCACCCATGGCATAAGCATGGTCGCGCCCCAAGAGTAAATTATAATCCAATGGGCCTTGAACCACCATCACACCTATATAGATGGTTTTTCCTCCCAATGTAATAGGCAACTTTGGAAGGATCCCTAATGGTTGACTTGTTCCTATGTTAAAAGTCAATAGATTCTGAGTAACAGGCACAAGCGGTAGAGAACCCAAAGCTTGCCATGTAGTTGAGGACAGAATATTGACCGAGGAGCCTTAATCTATAATTGTTCCCGATACGAGCATATTTCATGCCTGTACAGTGATCTCAAAGGGCACATAAGAAGGAAGACGATATCCTGTAAATCGACTCCAATCAAAGGAAGTGACCAAACTACATGGAGGGGGTGCCATAGGAATAAGAGGATTATCCCCCTACGTTACGGGAACAGAAAGACCATCCTCCTGAAATTCGAGAACGAGAGTAGGAGGATCACTTTTTGGAACTGTGGCGACAGGAATTGGAGGATCACCCTCCTGGATCATGGAAACAGGAGGATCGCCCTCCGATCCTGGGGAATCAGAAGAAACAAAAAGAACTTGACTGGGATGAGATCCACTCTCGACAGAAAAGACCTGATGAACTGTAGATGGAATCATGTCGACCTTTTTCTCAACCAATGATTGATCGAAAATTGACTCAGGAGACTGAATTTCAGAGAGAGAAGAATCAACCGGAGATGAATCCTGATTAATGGGTTGATAAAATATTGGAGGAGTTGAAGAAATCTTCTAGTAACCGATGGGAAGACAAGACTTAGAAGCTGAAAGGGTATCCAACACTTTAGAGGCTTCATCCATATAAGGAAAAAGGTGAATGGGATGGTTCCCTTCACATAACCTACAGGGAAATTTGATCTCACCCTCTTTCTTATGAGTCGCATTATCTTTAGTTGAAGTTTCATCACCAACATTATGCCCAGAGGTTGATGATGAAGGACGGATTGGGCCAACAGAACACACTTCTAGCACCTTGGGAATACCAGGGCAATCACGAAGAAGGTGGTCACCCTCACATAGCTTGTAAGGGAATTTGACTCTGCGAGACAGAGTGGGAGGTTTCTCGATATTAGTTGCATGGGTAGAAATAGTTTTTGATCCCCCTCCTAGATTATTTTCCTTCTTCTTCTTCTTCTTAGCGACCTGGTTACTAGAATCCGGAATTTCACCAAGCGAAGAGGAAGAATGAGGTGAAGAAATAGGCGAAGAAGGTGAGGGATAAATCTTAGGATGAACATGGGGTGGACATGGTTCAGGTGGAGGAGAACTTGGTTGGACAGAGGTTGGAACACTCGGGACCACTATGGTTGAAAATAACCAAATGGGTAAACCAATAGTTAATCCCGAGAGGTACAACATTGCCATCTACGGGGAGCCAGCATTTAAAAAAGAAGGAAAAGGACCAAGACTCCCATCAGATGGGGATACTTTACTGGTAAACCCATGAAAAATTGCCATTGAAATCACCCTAAGAATCACTAAGGAATATAAATTTAACCGGGAATATTGCACGGGAAGTTAATTTTAAGAAACTGAAACAAAAATTTTACTTTTCATGTTTTAAGATTTGAGAAAAGGACAAAAGGTGACTCTAGCCACTTTCGGATTTAACGAGCTTGAAAGGACAAGGGCTCGATGATATTTTAAAATTTAAAGAGTCAGTAAAGATCAAAAATGACTACTTAGGGTATTCTAGGCATAAAGGGTTACCAGGTAATCCTGAACTGCAATATACACCTTGGTGATCAAATGAAAGAGAAATGACCAAGGACTTGACGTACGTCAGTCATTATCCTTGAATGTTGTGTTTGGTGTATCATGGTTACAGGGCGATAGACTCGGCTTACTATGGATAAAGGATTGCAACCTATGAGGGTCTTCCTTTATATACGTGACAATACGGAGAGCATAAGTCCGTGCTAGTGTTGTCTAATGCCAGAAGGTGAACAAAAACTACTAGGTTTAATGACGCCACAACACGTCACTAGCCTATAATTCTAAATATGAGCATTAAGTTTCAATGCTTCCTTAGGTTAATTGAATAAATTTTAACGGTTTATCTTGAATTATGTCTCAGTTTCAAAGCCCTATCGCTGTCATCAGAGAACTTCTATATGCAGCTATATGAGAAAAGAAATCTTTCAATTCGATGAATGCTACTTGGTTAAGGGAAGAGTCTCAAACAATGATGCAGCAAACAATATTACTGCAAATGAAAATTTTTCCAACTAGATGACTTTCACTATCCAAAATTAATATAAAACATTCAAAGATGCGAATTATGCAATGTAATCTATGCAAAATTCTCTTTTTGAAAACTATGCAATTGTAATATATGCACAATTTCCTTTTTCTTTTGAATGAACAAGAATGCACTCAAAGCGAATTTTAGTTTTCAATAATAAAACAATGTAATCTAAGTTCAATGATAAATTTAAAACATGACTTTTCAATGCAACTTGATCTAATGCATTTTAACGAAAAGAAAAATTTGAGACAAAAACTAAATGAACGCAAACTTCCTTAATTGAAAAAGGATGCAACAAACATTAAGAATACAATGCTATTTTGAACACTTTGTAACGAAATTCCCCAAAAGGCTACAAGAAATATGAGTTCAAGCGTAAAGAGGACTTCCAAAGTGTAGGATCAAAACAAGGCATTCATTCCCTTTTACATCAAGAAATCATACAAAGAAGAAATTTCAGTTGAACAATGAGCAATGTAATCTATGCACAAGTGAACAAGCGGACCAAATGAACTCAGACGGAAACGTGAGACTTGAACACTCAATCAACCAAAAAGCAAAAGAAAATCAACTAGAGATGGATCACAAGACAAGGATACTGACTCAATCAGCAGGGCGATGTCCCGCGAAACATGCAACTAGGAAATTAATGCACAATCCTAGAAAAACTAGGGTGTTCGGATGCACGACCCAACAAAAAGGACAAAAGAAAACAACAAAAAACCAAGCCAATGAGCCGATCAAACCATCTTGAGTGAAGGGGAGAACATGTAAATCATGTAGATAAAAGGACCAGAAGGGAAAGAATTTTGGGGCTGAAACTACCACCAATAGCCCATTGGCGCGACTTTATAACTGACAACTAGTGCCAATCAGCGTGACTATCAGAAAAATAAAAGCGCCAAGTCCTGAAAAAGAAAAAATAAAGAATTTCTCCTAACCAAGGTTAGACTCACCACTTCAAGAAAAAACTAAAAGATTGTAATTGATGAAAAGCATAGGAACAAATAGGGAAATGGTTGTTCGACCAAACTCATCGAATGAATAAGACCTCAAAGTGTGACAAACTCAAAGGAAACTCCCTAGTGGAGTCGCCAATTTGTTGTGCAGGTAAATCCCCTCTGCAGACGGAGGTGATCCCTCTAGCCCTAGGGTGGGTCTAGAAACTATAGGAACATACTAGTATCTACCTTCCTAGATTGTAAATTAAATTCAGAGCAAGGAAAATGACCTACCTTGTTCTAATTCTATGTTTTCCCCTTCCGTCGAAGCTTCTTGATGCGTAGCTCTTCTCAAGCTCGATACATGCTGCTACCAATGTAACAATTACAACCTATCTAACTAATCAAGGAATGCTAGAAATATCATTATAAATGTAAACAAGAATGGAAGATAAATGTCAATTGCATTTTATTATGATAAAGACAAGGGGAGTTTACAACCAAGCCTTGATGTTGAGGCTCTCCTTTGGTAGGTCCATATCCAAGCATGTTTGCAACACCCTCATACACAAAGGTCTAAGATCTCACTATGTTCCTAACACACAACAACAATCACACTTTGCACTATTCTCTTGAAGCTATAATTGTTTCTCCTCTCTAGCTAACCAACTAAGGCAGTAGAGGTGAAGGAGGTCTCCTTATATAAAAATTGATGATGAGGTTATGGGCCCTCAAATAATGGGAAAAGAGCTTATCCTTTGGAGTAGTTCCTATTTCTTGGGAATAATAAGCCCAAAGGGGAATTCCTCGGCCATATCCTCAAAACAAACCTCCATCTCACCGCCTCACGAAGCTTCTAGTCGTGGAAACTTCGTTTTTATTTTAAAAAATTTTCAAAAGAGGATCGACATGTGTCTGATATTAAGATAGAGCGCCGATTAGCATGGGCATCAGTGCAAATATCTGCTATCAGCGTGGGTCAGACACTGAGACAAAGCACCGACCTTGAAAACTAGGTTTTCATAAGGATCTTCCAGAAAAGTTGTAAAGGGAGATGAATTGGCAGAAAAAGTGTGGTTCAGGGGTATGTATTCCATGCTTGGAAAGTACACAAGGGTCACTATGTGGGTCTTCCGGGATCAAGGAACGGGGAGTACAGGGACAATGAAAACTTTCTGTGTAACATCACCCTTGAAGAATGGGCCACAAGTGAAACAAAAGTCAGCCCCTATTATCAGTGAACCCAAGGGTAGTGAATTTCTAGGAAAAATACCCTCAGTCCAACCTTTCAAGTGTTGGGGGTTGTCGAGGATATCATAAATTCCAAGGTTTCCCTTATATGGACAGAAGTAAAAAGACGATGCATAGTATGAAGTCAATTGATACAAGGAATAACGTTGGTGAAATCATGCCCAAGATTTATGCTATGCTGGATAACATGCACGTTGAACACTAGGCGCACATGATTGAGATTGAAAGTATGTTTCATAATCAATATATTAATATTTTGATTGATTCGTGAGTTAGTAATAGTTATATTAATACGAAATTATTATATAAATTTAAATTATAAAACACTGAGCACCAAAAGGCATGGATATTTCAATTATCTACAGGAATAAAGGGAAAATTTACAGAACTAGTGAGGGAATGTCCGATTGATTTGAACATATTAAGTACTAAGGTTGAGCTTAATATAATTTCCTTAGGATATATGATTTTTTTAGCCCCCTAATTTGCTCTTTTTTTACCATTTTCCCCTTCCTAAATCATAGCCATTACCTCTGTTTCACCTCCTTTGTGCACCCTCATCTTGCACCAGTCCAAGCACGGTGTCATATTTCATATAAATCTTTATTCTTCGTGTTTTAACTCAATTTAGCATTAATTAAATATTTATTACATGATTTCTTACTTTTAAATCACTTTTGTAAATTATCGATATCTCCAAAGGTTATTTGATGGTTAGAGTGCTTATCGTGACCGCTGATCTTAGTGCAAGATCAGATTTTGCACCATTTCTAGCACAATAGATCTTCGCGGTAGATCTGAACCTCCTTGATCACCGCCTTGTCTTGAGCCACTTCAGCCATGACAGCAAATGATTCAAAGGCAGCCGAGACCAATCTGTGAAGGGCGAAAGCTGGTTAGCTACGGCCGGTTTTTCAAAACCGTCTTATCTTGAAGGCTGAAACTAAATTCTGCATTTTGTTATGAATCAGTTGAACGATCTATTTTGGCCTTTGACCAACAGATATATATAATGTAAAGTGTAAATAGGACCTAGGGAGAATTTTGGAGCATATTTTTTAGAGTGAAGTTGATAGGCGATAACCGGTTGTTTTGTTATCGCTCGAATCTGGGCTGGGCATTGTATTAACACATGTATTCGCCTTAATGAATTAATAAAAAAGTTTTTCCGCCTCATGTTTCAGAAATTGTGTTTATGTTTTTAAGCTAATGAATTTACTATTTTATTGAGAAACATTTTAACTTAAAAGGGGAACGCGCTGGTTGGCTAGGGCTCAGCCAACCCAACAAGTTTACCCTATTTTCGGTTTCCTGTAATTTGTGTTTATATTATTAAAGTGTGATTTAACTTTCAGCACATGTATTCCTGTCTGAGTGAAAACAGATCCGTTGCGTGAAGTAGATACATTTTCTTTCCCTCCAATTTACTTTCCTGCACTTGAATTTAGATTGGCTTTCATCCACCTGGTACAAGCAGGAGAAACAAACCTGCACCAATGCACATTGGTGTGATATTTCCTTTTCTTGCAATTATGTTTAATTGGTTTCTCCGCCTGGTCCAAGCAGGAGAAATGAGCCTACACCAGTGCACGTTGTTGTGATGCAGCAAGTTTTCTTAATCTAATTTCCACAATTTTATTTCTTTCTTTAAATGCTTATGACAGGATAGATTATTGTTTCTTTATTTCTGCATTTTTTTAAGATTAGAAACATTCACTTTCTATGTGTGTGATTTGATTCGATAGAAAACTAGCACTTGCAATAATTGAACATTTGTTTTAAATATTAAAAGATAAGTGCAGGAAGCTCTGATCTGGTGTAGGAACCAATTTCTTGCCACAAGATCTGAGTGCTCTGAACCTTGAAAAGTTTGAGCCCTTGCATAAAGTAAAAAGCCTTAAGTAAAGACACTATTTATACCTTCTAAATAAATCTCTGATCTTGCACTAGTGCAGGACATATTAATGCAAGAAGGAAATCTCTAAGGAAGTAGGTTTAAGGGCCCATCTAACGAGACTGCTAAAGTGTCTATGCTAAGGGAAAACACACACTTAGTAGATTAAAAAACCATTAGTTGGAGTGATTTCCTTTTATCTTTAATTCTCTCTTGCAAATGCATACGTCCTCGTTCCAGTCTTAGATAATTTTTGATAGTTCAAGTTGCCTTCTTCTCTTTTGATTTGATTCTGCAATCTTTCCTTTAAAGAAAGTAGGGATTTACATTAGAAAGATTCATACCATCTCTAACATTGTATGTGCTTCGTCTCTAAGTTTACGAATCTCCCGGGTTGACAAATTAAGTGTTGAGGAGTTTGCTTAAGTGTAATTCCTACACCCAACATTTTGGCGCTGTTGCCGGGGAGGCGATTTGATTTGGTAAGAATTTTCTGATTATACAATAGAGATGATTTTTTTTTATTTCTGCAGTGTTGTTTTTTTTGAAGGAATTTTACTGGTGTTAATTGATTTCTGACAGCATTTTTTAGAATTTGTTTGTTATTTTTCTTTTTTTCTTTCCTTTTGAAATGAATGCCTAGGAAAGGTAAGGGTTCGAAGCCCACTAAGGGCTGAAAGAATTCTGAAAACAATTTTCATATTGGGTCTCCTTCTGTCAGCAGGAAGCCCAATCCAATTCAAACCCATCACACAGGAACAATTCACTTAGATTCTGGTGATAACAGCTCAGGTGTGGATCAGCCTGTGGAGAGCGGTACAAGTAAAAGGGGAGCAATGGTGGACCAAGAAGATCATTTGGAAGGGACTGGTGAAAACTAGGTAAGTGAAGAACAATCCACTTTTGTGTTTCCAATTATGGATCCTGATACTGTGTCGCAAATGAAGAATACTCCACCATCAGCTCTCCCTCATTTCCATGGTAAAGTTCATGAAGATCCTAATTCTTTTCTATTTGAGTTTGATATTCTGTGTAGAAGTTATGATTATGCAACTGAGGCTTAGAAATTAAGATTATTTCCTATTACCCTCAAGGACTCAGCTCTCCGCCGGTTTATGGGGTTAGGAAAAAACACCGTAACCTCTTGGGATCAGATGAAGAGAGTGTTTTTGTCTAAATATCAAGAATATTGCAAAACTCGGGACATGCAAGATGAAATTTTTACAATCATACAAAATGATGATGAAATGCTTGAAGATTATTTGGAAATATTTCTGTATATTTTACAAAGGTCAAAACTTAAGCTTGATCCCAACACTATTAGAACCTTTTTCTTAAGAGGACTTACTAATAATGCTAGAAATAATTTGAATCTGTTAGGACAAGGTGATATTTCTCAACAAAATTTTGATCAAATTTGTGAATTATGCAGGAAATTTTCAAGAAACTAGTACAGATCCAGTAGAGGAACTCGAAATAGAAATAGAAAAACTGAATCTACTGATGCTATGATTATTGGACTAGAAAATAAAATGGAAAACATGAAAATTGATATAATGAACACTGTTACCAAACAGTTAGACTCCTTAAAATTTCAGCAGAAACTCATGACGGAACAAGAGTCATTATGTATTTTCTGTCCTAAATGTAGAGACAAGCATCCCCCTAAAGAGTGTCCTCTTAATTTGAAAGAAACTAATAAGTGTGCTATTCGTGCAGAAGACCATATCACAGAAAAATGTCCCTCTATACCAGGAATTAAAGTAGTATTTACAGGGGGACAACCTGAAGCTGAATACTTGAATGCTATGGGAGCAAGAAGGAATTGGCCTCAGGTAGGTACAGGTATGGCTTCTAAATTTTCTCCACACTATTTTGGTTATAATTCACATGCATATTCTTATCCTAACTCTCATCAGTAGTGGCAGTATGGGAATCAATATCAGCATGGGCAACCTTCTCAACCATGGCAACAAGGTTGGAGAGGGCCAACTCATTCTCCATATTCCTACCAGCCACCTATGCAGTCATATCCATCTACACATGCACTTTATTCAATGCCTCAACTTCCGAGTCAGTCCACTTCACCATTGCATTTACCTCCACCCTTTCGACCTCCTCAGTTGCCTGCTCAACCTATGCCCAATCCTAATAATAATAAAGCAGTGCAAATGATCCATGTAATAAATCCACCTTTACCATTCAAATACCAGTTTATTCCATTTGGGGTTCATGATATTCAATTAAGATCGGGAAGGACTGTAACATCAGAAAATTAGAAGCAACCTATGGTGATCATTGAAGAGAAAGGAGAAGAGGAAACTCTTAAACATTCTCCGAAAGCTGTCACTAAGCAACCCTTACCCTCTGAATCCTTGCCATCTTCTTCCAACCAGCCTCCCTTCCCAGAGAGGCTAGTAATGGAAAGGAGTGAGCCTATTTCTAAGACTAGTTTGGCATCTGAGCTTCAGAATATTTTCATTAAGATACCCTTGCTTCAAGCCATCAAAGAGATCCCCATTTGTACCAAGATTATTAAGGAAATCTGTCTCAAGAAATCCAGGAGGAAGAGATTGGAACCCCAAACCATTCAATTTGTTGGTAGGGCAGCAGAGTTGATGACAGGATGTGTGTTTGTGGAAAAATATACTGATCTCGGAAACCCTGTTGTCTCAGTTCAGATTGATAATGTCCTTGTCTCTAATGTTCTTATAGACCTAGGGGCATCCATTAATGTCATGACTAAGCAAACCATGGATCAACTTTGGTTATCTCATCTTCGCCCTACTCCCACTGTGCTTGAATTAGCAGATAGATCTAAAATTAAGCCAGAAGGAGTATTGGACGATGTGATCATCTCATTAGATTCTTGGGAATATCCTGCTGATTTCATTGTGCTTCAGCCAAAGAACCCAGTAGGAGGACATCCCTTGATCTTGGGTCGACCATGGCTTGCTATGGCTGATGCATATATTGGATGTCGTTCCGGTGATATGTATATTTCACATGGAGATTCTAGGAAGAAAGTTACCTTTCACCCCCCTGCCAGATCCATTCAGGACCTTTGAGATACTTTATGGTTGGATCAAAGCAGTGATGAGGAGACTCAGTCTATTTCCCTTATTCGTCATTATACTGGGTCTTCACAAGAAGATGAGATTCAAGATTTTCTGAATAATCTAGACACTATGCCTAATTTTGAGCCTTTGAGCCAAATTTTCAACCTAGATTTTCAAGAAAATGATGATTCTCATTCTCCTGTACCACTGCATTTGACCACTCCATTGAGTACTCCTGAGCCTGATACCACTCTTGTTGAGATCATCCCTGGTAAATCCTTGCATATTAGTTCAGATTTGGGCTCATCTCAGTAAGAGCAGCTTGTGAATTTTTTGCGAAACCATCTTAGTGCCTTTGCTTGGGGCTATGAAGATATGAAGGGTATCCCTCCTGAAACTTGTACACATCATATCTATATTTAGGAAGGAACCCAACCTATTCGACAACCCCAAAGGCGAATGAATCTAGCGCTAAGAGATATTGTGAAGGAAGAAGTACATAAACTCTTAGATGCTGGTTTTATCTATCCTATTTCTGATAGTCAGTGGGTCTCTCCATTAGTACTAGTACCTAAGAAAGATGGAAGATTGTGTATTTGTATTGTGTATCAAGAATTGAATAAAGCCACTCTTAAAGATTACTTCCCTCTCCCTTTCATTAAACAGGTGCTTGATACCCTTGCAGGAAAGAAATATTTCTCCTTTTTGGATGGCTTCAGTGGTTATAACCAGATACAGATTGCACCTGAAGATCATGATAAAACTAATTTTACATGTCCATGGGGGACATTTGCTTATAAAGTGCTTCCCTTTGGTTTATGTAATGCCCTGGCTACCTTTCAAAGGGCAGTCCTTGCCATTTTTGCTGATCTGGAATTTGTATAAATTTATATGGATGACTTTTCTGTGTTTGGTGATTCTTTTCAGGAAGCTCTCAAAAATATGGAGAAAGTACTTCTTCGTTGTTAGTAATCCCATCTCGCTTTGAGTGAAAAGAAATGTATATTAATGTGCAAAGCAGAGTGGTACTTGGCCATTTGATTTCTGACAAAGGTATCCAGGTTGATCCGACAAAGATTGAAATCATTTTGCATCTTCCTGCACCCAAAACTCAAAGGGAAGTAAGAGGTTTTTTAAGACATGCTGGTTACTATAGAATATTCATTGAAAATTTTTCGAAGATAGCTTCTCCTCTTTTCCGGCTTCTAGCTAAGGATAGTGAATTTTCTTGGTCCATAGCTTGTCAACAGTCTTTTGAAACATTTAAGGAAAAGTTGGTGCAGGCACCAGTTTTGCGAGGTCCTAACCGGTCCCTGCCTTTTCACATTTCCTCTGATGCTTCAGATTTGGCTATTAGCGCAGCTCTAGGACAAGAGGAAAATAGGAAATCCTATGCTATTTATTATATTAGTAAGAAATTGTCTTCCGCTGAATTGAATTATACAGTTATAGAGAAAAAAAATTTAGCTCTGATTTTTGCAATTAATAAGTTCAGGCACTATATTACAGGATATGAAGTATTTGTACATATTGATCATTCCGCGATTAAATATTTGATGAAAAAACCATTGACAAGCGGTAGAGTGACTAGGTGGTTGCTATTGTTGTAGGAGTTTAATGTTACTATTGTTGATAGACTAGGGAAATCTAATGTTGTAGCAGATTTTCTTTCTAGATTAGATAATCCCGGTGAAGTAACTCCTATTAGTGATGATTTTACAGATGAACATATTTTTGCTATGTCAACAGATTCTTCGTAGTTTTCTGACATTGCTAATTATTTGGTCACTGGAAAAACACCACCTCACTATTCTGCTCGTGAAAAGCGAAATATTATTCAGAAAAGTGCTGCATATTCCTGGATTCAAGGAGATCTCTTTTACATTGGTCCATATCTGATTATTCGTAGATGTGTATGAGAGGAGGAAGTGCTTGACATATTGAAATCTGCTCATGATGAACCTTGTGGAGGCCACTTCACTGATAAGCGGACTGAATATAAAGTATTATGTTCTGGTTAATTTTGGCCTTCCTTGTTTAAGGATGCCAAACAGTATGTCAGGCGATGTGATAGTTGTCAACGAATGGGCCAGCCTAATAAAACCAATGAAATTCCTTTATGCCCCCAAGTTATGATTGAACCATTTGAAAAATGGGCTATTGGTTTTATAGGGCCAATAAATCCAACATCCTTAAGTAAAAAGCATATTTTGGTTTGTACATATTTTGTTACAAAATGGGTAGAAGCTAAAGTTGTTTCTTTTGCTACAGAAAAAGTTGTTGTTGATTTTATTTTTACCAAAATCTTTACTAGATTTGGTGTGCCTAGAGAAATTATTTCTGACAATGGTCCGCAGTTTATTTCTAATATGGTACAAGTCGTGATGGAGCAATACAAGATCCAGCACAGGAAATCCACGCCGTATCACCAGCAAGAAAATGGCCAGGTGGAATCTACAAACAAAGTGATCAAGTCCATTATTACAAAGACAGTCAATATGCATTGGAAAGACTGAGCTGAAATATTACCAGAAGCTTTGTGGGCATACAGAACCACTTGGAGAAATAGCATGGGACATACACCATATGAGCTGGTACATGGCAAACAGGTTCTGTTATCAATTGAGTTCCAGATCAAAACTTTCAGAACTGCAGTTCAGTTAGGACTAGATCTCTCTGAGGCACAACAACAACGTCTTCTCCAATTAAATGAGTTAGATGAATTTCGTAGAGATTTTTTTCAACATAAAATCCTAATTCAACAGCAACAAAAAAGGTGGCATGACAAGACTATTCAGAAAAATCAATTCCAACCAGGTGATTAGGTACTCCTTTATGACTCTAGATTTAAATTTTTTAAAGGGAAGTTCCATATACGTTGGATGAGACCTTATGAAGTGATTCGAGTATTCGAGAATGGAGCAGTATAAGTCAAAACTATTGATGGAAAAAATTCAGTATTCTTGGTAAATGGAACTAGATTAAAGAAGTATTTTTAGCCACTTGCCAAGAAAGATTTTACACAACAAATCCAACATCAATTCGGGACGGTAGTGGTAAATGGTAATACCAAATTTTTGAAAACATGAATTCTTCTTCTTCTCAAAGAAAAATAAATAAATTTAATAAAAAATTAAAGAAAAAATATTTTCCTGTAATTGTGAAAATCAATTCGTTGACATGATTGCAGAAGGGTCAACCTGAAAACCTACTTGCTGGCAGGAAGATCAAAAATTTCTAATAAAAAGAGAATGTTGCTTGATCTTTAGATATGCTAGCAACCACCGAGTAAAAGTAGGTTCAACAGACCTTTGTACATTGGGGTAATTAGCATGGATATTTTTATTCAAGTAACACTTAATTCTCGCTGCAGTTATTTTTCTTGCACCAGTGCAGGCAGAACTTCCAGAAAATTTTATGCCTTTCTTCATATCCCATTTCGTAATATTCCCTCATTTTTTTTCTTTAAATCCCAGAATAATTAACCTTCCTACATTCTTTTGAATTTACCCTACCCGCTTCGTAAAAATCCCACTTTACCCTTGAATTTTTTTCCCTATCCCACTTCTGTTTATCCCCTCTTCTGGTACTATTCCTGGAATCCCTGTAACAAAATTCCTTCCCTTTCTAAAATTTTCCCCTTTCCCACTTCTTTGTTCCCTCATGAATTCATTGCAGGATCTCATACACAAAGAGCAAAAAGATGTCCTGAAGCATCAAGGAAGGGCGAAGCAAATTTCCAGTATCAGTTGAGGAAGCTATGTTAGAAGTCCAGCCTATATTTTACTTAAATTCTCTATTATTTTTTTAGACAATATGTTTGCACTAGTGCAAGCATATTGTCCTATATAATAATACAAGCAGAATGGTACTAGCAAAACAACATAGTAAGCGGTGTAAACAGATCGGTGCAAGCATGCACCTTGATAGAAGAAGAGTACAATTTGTTCTTTTCATGAGCATATGTCATAGGAAGTGGTCATCATAAAAGTTTACAAGAAGCCTTTTCACTTATTTAGGGAGTACTTGTCTATCATATTAACTAGGAGAAAATTATTTAAAGTACAATGTTGGGTGTGGAGCTTGATTATCTTCTTTACTTTGTATCACAACATTGGACCCCTGTACCTTAAAAGGGGCGGCAACGCCGCCCGAAATTAATCGATGCCGTGGGGGGTCCAGGGGGGGGCGGCAGCGCTTTTCGGAGCCCCCCCTTGGCGAGGGTTCGGGGGCAGCGCCCCCGAAGCTAAAAACATATGTAAAATTTCCTTGTAAAAGTATAGTAATTTCTAGTCAATCTGGGCCGTTCATTAGGCAAATGATCTGACGGTAGAAGTTATGTTTAGATTAGGGTTTTTTGCCCTAGAAGGCAACCCCTCGCTTTTATGAGGGCATTGTATTGCGGCTGTGTATGATGTGTGTATTCTCGAAGCGAGAAACAGAGAGGGAGACTGTGAGAGAGAACAAAGGATATTACAGTGGATCTGCTGTAGGTTTTGTCTCTTCATTTTTGCTGGATAATAAAAAGGAAGGACTGGCTGTTTGGGGTGGACGTAGCCCAAACTGGGTGAACCACGTATATCTGTGTCTCTCTGGTTTTATGTGTTTTGTGTGCTTGTATTTTCCATATATTTTATGTGTTGCATTGCTCCATAATATATAATTTTCTAACAACTGGTATCAGAGCCGAAGGTATATTTGGCTGATAAACTCGCAGGAAAAAAGGGTTCCTGGTTTGAGTGGGAGCAATGGCGGACGATGGTAAGTTTAGGGTCGAGAAATTTAACGGCCAAAACTTTGCGCTGTGGAAGATGCAGATGGAAGATTATCTGTATCAGAAAGATCTGTACCTACCATTGAGTGGAAAAACAAAGAAGCCGGCGACCATGACAGACGCGGAATGGAACATTCTCGATAGAAAGGCACTCGGAACAGTACGGTTGTGTCTTGCGGCATCAGTCGCCTTCAATATTTCGAAGGAAACAACAACAGAGGGTTTGATGCAGACGTTGGCGAAACTGTATGAAAATCCCTCGGCCTCAGACAAGGTATTTCTTATGAAATGACTATTTAATATGAAGATGTCGGAAGGTGGATCTGTTGCAGACCATTTAAATGAATTTAATACAGTTACCAGTCAGTTAAGTTCTGTAGGGGTAAACTTTGATGATGAAGTTAGAGCTCTGTTATTCTTGTGCTCATTGCCAGAGAGTTGGAATGGTTTAGTAATAGCCATTAGTAACTCTGTCTCTGGATCTAGTACTTTAAAGTTTGATGATGTTGTTGGTGCTATCCTTAGCGAGGAAATGCGACGGAAAAGCTTCGGTGAGACATCGGGTAATGCTTTGAGTGCAGAGTCTAGGGGAAGAAGAATGGAAAGAGGAAAGAGCTCGGGATATCGCAGTAAATCAAGGAAAGGCAGATCCAAGTCCAGATCGGGGATAGTGTGCTGGAATTGCGGAAAGAAAGGACACCTAAAGAAAAACTGTAGATCTCGGAAGGGAAAAGAAGGAGACACACAGCAAGAAAACAATCATGAAGCAAATGTGACAGGTGATGTGTTACAAGATGCTTTGATTCTTTCTTTCTAAAATGTTACTGATTCTTGGGTTGTAGATTCGGGGGCTTCATTCCATGCCACACCTGATAAGAAATATTTTCATGACTATGTTCAAGGAGATTTTGGACAAGTTCGTTTGGGTGATGATAAAACCTGTAAAATTGTTGGAATGGGTAAAGTTCTTGTAAAACAACAGAATGGAAACCAATGGCTATTAAAGGAGGTAAGGCATGTTCCAGATCTGAAGAAAAATCTGATTTCAACAGGGCAGTTAGGCGGTGAAGGTTGTGTGACAAATTTCACGGATAAAACTTGGAAGGTCACCAAAGGAGCCCTGGTAATAGCAAAAGGCGAAAAGGTTGGTACATTGTATTTATGCAATGGTATTTCTAACTATGTTAATGCTTTAACTTCCAAAGGAGCAGATGCAGCATTATGGCATCATAGGCTCGGACACATGAGTGAGAAGGGAATGAAGATTCTTCACTCAAGAAATTTGTTTCCAGGTTTGAAGAATGTTGATTTTGATTTCTGTGAAAATTGCATTTATGGAAAACAAAAGAGAGTCAGATTTCTCAGAGTTGGGAAAGAAAAGAAGAGCGAAAAATTGGAGCTTGTGCATACGGATGTATGGGGACCTGCTCAGGTATCATCTCTCGGTGGCTCTCGTTATTATGTTACTTTTATTGATGATGCAACTAGAAAAACATGGATTTATTGTATTCAGAATAAATCTGATGTATTTGATACTTTCAAGAAATGGAAAGCTTTGGTTGAGATTGAGACAGGAAAGAAGTTGAAGTGTCTCAGATCAGACAATGGAGGTGACTATTGCAGCAAAGAGTTTGATAGGTACTGTTCAGAGCATGGAATTTGTAGAGAGAAGATAGTTCCAAGAACACCACAAGAAAATGGTGTGTCAGAAAGGATGAACATAACAATCATGGAGCGTGCAAGGTGCATGAGATTGCATGCGGGATTGCCTTTACAATTTTGGGCAGATGTTGTAGATATTGTTGTTTATCTAATAAACAAAGGGCCTTCAAGTTCCTTGGATGGTGGTATTCCAGAGGAAGCATGGACAGGTAAAAAGGTAAACTACTCTTTTTTAAAGCCTTTTGGTTGTGAGGCCTCTGTCCATATTAATAAAGAAAACAGAACAAAGCTTGAGGCAAAATCAAAGAAATGTACCTTTATTGGATATGGTGCTAATGATTTTGGTTATCGCTTATATGATTATGAAAATCACAAAATCATTAGGAGCAGAGACGTAATATTCAATGAAAAGGTCTTGTATAAGAATCAGCTGCAGGAAAAGAAACAGAAAAAAGAAAGCAAGGAATACACGGTTCTTGATGACATAACTGAAAAAGTAAAGGTGCCTGAAAATAATAATAATCAACAACCACAGCAGCAACAACCACCACAACAGCAACAGGCACCTCAAACACCTGAAAGTGGTGTTAGAAGATCTACCAGGATAAGTAGACCCCCTAAACGATACTCTCCTTCATTATATTATTATTGCTGACTGATTCTGGTGAACCTGAATGTTATGAAGAAGAAATGCATGTTGAAAGCAGGAAGAAGTGGGAGCAAGCCATGGAAGAAGAGATGGACTCCTTAATGCATGTTAAACACCATGTTGAAGCACACACATGGTGTATGAGGAAGATGAACACACACACACAAGAGAAACACACAATGAAGGATAAGCGTGAGGATTTCTTATTTTCCATTATACAAAGATGTACATTTATAGTACAATGGTGTGACTCTTGGTTTCAAATTCCAAGGTCACTTGGACTCCATTGTGACTTTTCATATTCCACACCTACCCATGTAGGATTAGGTGTTCCAACAATGCATAACCAGACTTGGGATTTAGTCAAGTTTCCTGCAGGTAAAACTACATTGCAGAATAAATGGGTTTACAGGCTAAAGGAAGAAGATGGAGGAAAATAGAGGTACAAAGCTAGACTTGTCATGAAGGGGTTTGCACAAAATAAAGGTATTGATTTTGATGAAATATTTTCTCTTGTTGTTAAGATGAATTCAATCAGAATTGTTTTAAGTCTTGTAGCAGCGGAAGATTTACATCTTGAACAGTTAGATGTAAAGACAACATTTCTCCATGGAGATTTGGAGGAAGAGATATACATGCAGCAACCAAAAGGATATGAGGTAAAAGGGAAAGAAAAATTGGTGTGCAGGTTAAAGAAGAGCTTGTATGGCTTAAAACAGGATCCAAGGCAGTGGTATCTAAAATTTGACAAGTTCATGTCTGAACAAGGTTATACTAGATGTCACTCTGATCATTGTGTTTATCTAAAAAGGAAAAATGATGGCAGCTATATTATATTGTTATTGTATGTAGATGACATGCTTGTTGCAGGGTCTAACATGCAGGAAATAAATGTGCTCAAAAGAAAATTGGAAAATTCATTTGCAATGAAGGATTTGGGAGCTGCAAAACAAATCCTTGGTATGAGGATAACTAGAGACTGGAAAAATCACAAATTAACACTGTCTCAGAATGAGTACATAGAAAAGGTGTTGAAAAGATTTAATATGCAGAATGCAAAACCAGTTAGTACACCTTTTGCTGGCCATTTCAAACTTAGTAAGGAGATGTGCCCAAAGACCCAAGAAGACATGGATTATATGTCTAAAGTTCCATATGCATCAGCAGTTGGAAGTTTAATGTATGCAATGGTCTGCACAAGGCCTTATATTGCACATGCAGTGGGAGTTGTAAGCAGGTATATGAACAATCCAGGAAAAGAACATTGGATGGCAGTAAAATGGATTCTCAGATATTTGAGAGGTACCACAAATCAAGCATTATGCTTTGGTGGTTCAAACATTGCTCTACGGGGATATGTTGATGCAGATATGGCAGGTGACAGAGATAACAGGAGGAGCACTACAGGATATGTATTTACTGTAGGTGGAACAACTGTCAGTTGGGTTTCAAAAATCCAAAGTGTTGTTGCACTTTCAACAACAGAAGCCGAGTATGTTGCTGCTACGGAGGCTAGTAAAGAAATGATTTGGTTACAAAGGTTTATGGATGAATTGGGTAAGAAGCATGATATGGGCACACTATACAGTGATAGCCAAAGTGCTATTCATCTTGCAAAGAACTCAGCATTTCATTCTAGGACTAAACACATACATCTCAAGTACCATTTCATACGGTCGGTATTGGAAGATGGAGAGTTGAAGCTGGAAAAGATACACACTAGCCAGAATCCTGCAGATATGCTAACAAAAGTTGTAACCAGGGAGAAACTGAGAACATGCTCAGTTTCAATTGGTCTTCAAGGATGACGATGAAGATGAGAAACAGCCAGGTCCAAAGAGGAATCATTGTCCAGCAAATGAAGCAACGGTGGAGTTTCTACAATCAGTCTCCAAGTGGGAGATTGTTGGGTGTGGAGCCTGATTATCTTCTTTACTTTGTATCACAACATTGGACCCCTGTACCTTAAAAGGGGCGGCAACGCCGCCTGAAATTAATCGCTGCCGTGGGGGGTTAAAATTTTCTTGTAAACGTATAGTAATTTCTAGTCAATCCGGGCCGTTCATTAGGCAAATGATCTGACGGTAGAAGTTATGTTTAGATTAGGGTTTTTTGCCCTAGAAGGCAACCCCTCTCTTTTATGAGGGCATTGTATTGCGGCTGTGTATGATGTGTGTATTCTCGAAGCGAGAAACAGAGAGGGAGACTATGAGAGAGAACAGAGGATATTACAGTGGATCTGCTGTAGGTTTTGTCTCTTCATTTTTGCTGGATAATAAAAAGGAAGGACTGGCTGTTCAGGGTGGACGTAGCCCAAACTGGGTGAACCACGTATATCTGTGTCTCTCTGGTTTTATGTGTTTTGTGTGCTTGTATTTTCTGTATATTTTATGTGTTGCATTGCTCCATAATATATAATTTTCTAACATACAAAGTGTTTTTAGTTAAGAATCATGATCATTTTTTAATAAATGCTAAAGTTTTTTGAATTATGAAGGAGTGCGGAAATGTTTAACCGTTGCTTGGATATAATTACCCTTTCCGCCATGATCCTAAACATCCTTCACTTATAATGATTACCTCACTGAGCCGTTAAAAACACTGCCGTAAGTACCAATCCCACACGATTCTAAACATGCCGCGCATCTACGGCTATTTTGGTGGGATGGATCGGTGATAAGACAGAAGGGATGGTGGATGGTTGGATCCCTATCTATAAAGAGACAAATTTTCTGGTATTGCATGCAATTTTTTGACTATTCATAACTGTTAAGCAGAGATGTCGCCTGTTAGATGTGAACCTTCGTTTCTCAGTGAGGTAGATCAGACCACCGAGTTTCGCAATAGTATTGCACTATTGCGAGACTCAGGCTTTCTTCCGTTTTTGCACAAATTTGACGGGCACAATAGTAAAGTGGCCCTACAGTTTGCAAAGATTTTTAAAAACAGCCGTGTAAAGAATGGGCCCCTGAAATTTAAAGTCATGGAAAAATCGATAGCAGTAGTGACGGGCTTGCAAAACACTGGTGTGCAGTACTTTAAAATCAGAAGCTCAAGAGGAAGCGATGGCATCGTTTCGTCATTGATAAGGACATGAAGGTAGACTGGAAGAAAGGAGTTCCGTGTAGCACCCTACTGGGATAGTGGCGGGACCTCCTTTTCATCCTCTAGAAATTGGTGACTTGTGAGGGAAGGTACTCCCTCACCTTTGTGTATCATTTCAGGATGCTGCAACACTTCGAACTTGACCGGCTCGTCTGGTGGAGGATGGATTTCACTTATTTTTTGCTTAAGAGTTTAGAAAATGTGGCCAAGAGTGTGCAGGGCGCATGGGCAGATCAGGTCGACAGGAAATTATATCACCACGACCTGATCAAAATCTTGGTCCAGAAACAATTGGAAATTAAGGGCATGACCTGGAAGGAGTTGTTGAAGCAGCTAGATAAAAATCCCTCTGCAGGAAAGAAGGCAACTACTAAAAGGAAAACAGAGACCCCCACCAGCACAAGCAAGGGGCCAAGTGTTAAGAGAAGTCCTTCTTGCACCAGTGCAAGAAGGAAATGACCCAGGAAATCAGCAGAAGAAAAGGGCCCATCTCCAAAGAAATAGAAGACAGTGGGTACACCTATTGAATAAAATCCTCTGACACCACCAGTGCATGAACAGACACCCGAAGAAGACAATTTTATCTCAGTCCTTGCGGACGCAACAAAATCTGTGAAAATTGAAGATGACACTCTGTTGGTCAATTTTATTAAGGCCTGGAAAAAGATGAAGAACTTGGTGCAGAACCACAATCCCCACAGAACGTTGAATCTCCACTTGCACCAGTGCAAGAAGAACCAGTACAAAAAGAAGAAGAACCGGAAGAGCAAGAAGAAGAAGAAGAACTGGAAGAAATATAAGAAGAAGAATAACTAGAAGAAGTGCAGGAAGAAGAACCGGAAGAGAAAGAAGAAGAAGAAGAACCAGAAGAGAAAAAAGAAGAAAAATAACTAGAAGAGGAAGAAGTATTTACTGAAGTCATGAGGGATACTGAGGTCCCTGAAGAAAATACAGCCCCTGTTAGGACAGAAAAGGAAGAAGACTTGGTAGCCCCTGCTGTTCGGATAGTCAAGCTAGAGCTTCAAGTGTAGAACTTAGAGCAGCTCGTAGCTAAAGCGCAGGAGGAAAAAGAACAGAATAAAGAAGAATTCACGGCGAAGATCCAGAAGAAGAAAGGAGAAGTCAGGGTATGGAAGTACCGTGCTTCCCAATGTTTCCGATGACTTAAAAGAACAGAAAAAATATGAAGTCTAAAACATTGCAGACTGATGATAGTATGCTGGAGCAGGAGTGAGCTGGAATGCTCAAATTTTTGAAGGTTTTTTGCAGAGGTAAAGAGTTGTGTGAGGACACATAATAGCTTAGGGATGGGAGGATGTTAGCCCCCTAATTTGCTCTTTTTTTACCATTTTCCCCTTCCTAAATCATAACCATTTACCTCTATTTCACCTCCTTTATGCACCCTCATCTTGCACCAGTCCAAGCACGGTGAAATATTTCATATAAATCTCTATTCTTCATGTTTTAATTAAATTTAGCATTAATTAAATATTTATTACATGATTTCTTACTTTTAAATCACTTTTGTAACTTATCGATATCTCCAAAGGTTATTTGATGGTTAGAGTGCTTACCGTGACCGTTGATCTTAGTGCAGGATCGGATCCTGCACCCTTTCCAGCACAACAGATCTTTGATCACTGCCTCGTCTTGAGCCACTTCAGCCATGACAACGAATGATTCAAAGGTAGCCGAGACCAATCCGTGAAGGGCGAAAGCTGGTTAGCTACGACCAGTTTTGCAAAACCGTATTATCTTGAAGGCCAAAACTAAATTCTGCATTTTGTTATGAATCAGTTGAATGATCTGTTTTGGCCTTCGGCCAACAGATCTATATAATTTAAAATGTAAATAGGACCTAGGGAGAATTTTGGAGTATATTTTTTAGAGCGAAGTTGATAGGAGGTAACCGGTTGTTTTGTTATCGCCCGAATCTGGGCTGGGCATTGTATTAACGCATGTATTCGCCTCAATGAATTAATAAAAAAGGTTTTTCTGCCTCATGTTTCAGAAATTGTGTTTCTGTTTTTAAGTTGATGAATTGACTAGTTTACTGAGCAGTGTTTTAATTTAAAAGGGGAATGTGTTGGTTGGCTAAGGCCTAGCCAACCCAACACGTTTACCCTATTTTCGGTTTCCTGTAATTTGTGTTTATATTATTAAAGTGTGATTTAACTTTCAGCACATGTATTCCTGTTTGAGTGAAAATGGATCCGTCGCATGAAGTAGATACATTTTCTTTCCCTGCAATTTACTTTCCTATACTTGATTTTAGATTGACTTTCATCTGCCTGGTACAAGCAGGAGAAACAAACCTGCACCAGTGCATGTTGGTGTGATTTTTCCTTTTCCTGAAATTCTGTTTAATTGGTTTTTTCACTTGGTCCAAGCAGGAGAAATGAACCTGCACCAGTGCACGTTGGTGTGATGCTGCAAGTTTTCTTAATCTACTTTCTGCAATTTTCTTTCTTTCTTTAAATGTTTATGACAAGATATATGATTGTTTCTTTATTTCTGCATTTTGTTAAGATTAGAAACATTCACTTTCTATGTGTGCGATTTGATTCGATAGAAAACTAGCGCTTTAAATAACTGAACACTTGTTTTAAAGATTAAAAGCTAAGTGCAGGAAGCTCTGATCTAGTGCAGGAACCAGTTTCTTGCCACAAGATCTGAGTGCTCTAAACCTTGAAAAGTTCGAGCCCTTGCATGAAGTAAAAAACCTTAAGTAAAGACATTATTTATACGTTCTACATAAATCTCTGATCCTGCACTAGTGCAGGACAAATTAATGCAAGAAGGAAAAAACTAAGGAAGCAGGTTTAAGGGCCCATCTAATGAGACTGCTAAAGTGTCTCTGCTAAGGGAAAACACTCAATCAGTAGATTAAACAACCATTAGTTGGAGTGATTTCCTTTTATCTTTAATTCTCTCTTGCAAATGCATACTTCCTCGTTCCAGTCTTAGATTATTTTTGATAGTTCAAGTTGCCTTCTTCTTTTTTGATTTGATTCTGCAATCTTTCCTTTAAAGAAAGTAGGGATTTACATTAGAAAGATTCATACCATCTCTAGCATTGTCTGTGCTTCATCTCTAAGTTTACGAATCCCTCGGGTTGACAAATTAAGTGTTGAGGAGTTTGCTTACGTGTAATTCCTGCACCTTACCAAATGAGCATCTCCAGAGCTAAGAATACTGAAGATGTAGTTGGAGTTGTTGAAAAAAGGGTACATTCATCCCAATGTATCACCATGGGGTGCTTTAGTCCTATTTGTTAAGAAAAAGGATGGAACCTTCTGTTTATGTGTGGATTTTTGGCAATTTAATAAAAATGACTATCAATAATAAATATCCATTTTTGAGGATAGATGATCTATTTGATCAGCTTCAGGGAGCTAAGGTGTTTTCCAATACTTAATTGAGATTATAATATCACTAATTTCTAATCAAGGAGGAAAATATTAGTAAAAAGACATTTTGAACTCGTTACGGGTATTATGAATTTGTGTTTCCGCCTTCTCAATTCACTAATGCATCATGTGTTTTTATGTGTTTAATGAATGGCGTCTTCCGAGAATATTTGGACAAATTTGTTATTGTGTTTTTGGATGAAATATTGGGGTATTATAAATCAAAATTGGAGCATGAGCAACATCTGAGGTTAGTTTTACAGGTGCTCTGAGAAATCTAGTTGTATGTTAAGATGAGTAAGTGCTCTTTGTATCAAAAGTAGATTCATTATTTAGGCCATTTTATTTTAGAGGATGGGATAGTTGTAGACCCAAAAAATATCAACGTCCTCAAGGAATGTCTAGCACCGAAGAATGTCATGGAATTCAATTATTTTATGGGCCTAGATAGTTATTATAGAATATTCATTGAAGGATTTTATAAGATTCCCCATCCCATCACTTCATTGCAGAGGAAAGGCACCAATGACCTCTGTGTGTGAGGAATCCTTTTAGTGTTTGAAGGATTTATTAACAAGTGCTCTGGTATTGAAGATTGTAGATCCAAACAAGAATTTTTTGGTATACATTGATGCCTTTCGAGAGGGTTTATGGGGAGCACTTATGCAGAATGTACATGTGGTATGGTATGAGTCTAAGAAGTTGAAAGACCATGAGAAAAATTATGTCACACATGATTTGGGATTGGAAGATATAATACATGCTCTTAAGATGTGGAGACATTATATGATGGGTTGGAAATTTGAATTGTGGACTGATCACTACGGTTTGAGGCACTTGTTTGAGCAGTCGAATATGAATGGTAGACATATTAGATGGCTTGAATTGTTAGTCGAATATTATTTTGAGATTAAGTACTTTAAAGGAAAGGAGAACAAAGTACCAGATGATCTTAGCCAAAGAGCGCATTTGATGCATCCTTCAACAATAAGTATATGTAAAGAAGATATAATATCCAGGGTTAAAGACATTGTAAATTTAGATGAGCAGTATTTGACCAAGGAAATAGTTTACGGTAGGAGGAGAAGTAGCCAAATTATTTGGATTATGAGCTTGGAGAAGATGAAGCTCTTATTTATAAAGGCCATATATATGTGTGAAATGTGTAGGAGGTGAAAGAGTTGATTTTGAAGGAGATACATAGGGTGCCTTATGCATGATACCTAGGATATCATAAGAGTATTACATCGGTCAAGAAGAAGTATTTGTGGCTTGGACTAAAGAAGTGGAAAATTACATAGCCAGTGTTTGGAGTTCTAGAGAGTTAAGGTTGAGCACAAGCACCAACATTCTTGATTCAACCCATACCCATTCTTGAGTGGAAGTGGGATGTGGTGTAAATGGATTTTATTACTAAATTTCCTAGGACAACTAAATGGCATGATCTGATTATGGTAGTAGTTTATAAGCTTACCAAATCTACTCACTTCATACCAATAAAATTGATGCATAAAGAAGCTAATATAGCTAATATTTTTATGAGAGAGATTATCAGGTTGCATGGTGTGCTTAGGGAGATTATTTCAGATAGAGATCTAAAGTTCACATATAATTTTTGGATGGGATTATTTAAAGGGGTGCGTACTAATTTGAATTTAAGTACTACATACCACCTTGAGTTTGATAGACATAATAAGCATTTTAATCAAGTGATTTAAGGTATGTTATAGATGTATGTCATGGATAAACCATCCAAATGGGAGGACTACCTACATCGGGTAGAGTTTGTGTATAATAATAGACATCATGCTTCATTAAAAATTATCCCATTTGAAGAATTATATGATAAGGGATGTTATACTCCTATGAGTTGGAGAAATCACGTAGACAAAGTCATGGTTGGTCTAGAATTAGTCAAAGAAATGGAATAGCAAGTGTGAAAATTAGGAAAAATATTAAAGTTGCCCAAGATCACCAGAAAATTTATGTGGATATGCATAAAGTTCACCAAGGATTTAAAGTCAGAGTCATGTGTTTTTAAAATTTAGACCACAGAAAAGCTCACTAAAGTTGGGTAGTTGTGCAAAATTAGCAGCACATTCTTGTGGACCATTTAAGATCCTAGAGAGGATTGGTTCAGTTGCATACAGGCTTTATTTCATGCATCCATGCATATTCATAATGTATTTCATGTATCATTGATTTAAAAAGTATATTCTTGCTTTTGATCACATGTTTGATTGGCATATGATCTAGGTGAAGTCGGAGGGAGGTTTCGAAGTAAATCCCGTATAGATTTTGGAAAATATGGTCAAGGTTCTCTAGAACCAATTTTTTGACATGGTAAAGGTATAATGGACCCTTCTCAGTCCTGATGAGGCCACATGGGAGCGAGAATATGTAATGAGGGCATAGTACCCTCATATTTTTTATTGATGTACTATATGTACATTATATGTGGCATTGAGGATAGTGCATAAAATAAGGTGGGGGGGGGGAATGTAATACTCCTAAAATTTTTTGATGTAAATATGTGTACCTTGATATTAAGTTGGTGAGCTAGAGACATTTTTTTGAGGTTGCGTGTAATTATGTGATATATTTTGGGGCCAGCATGCCCAGGAAAATATGTTGATTTTGATTATGTGACCAAAGGGCTAGGATTGAAATATGCTGTAACCGATGTACACACACACACACACACACACACACACACACATATATAATTTCCTGCAAGAAAGATTATTATGATTATAATGAGGATGATTATGATTGAGATGATGATTGGACTTTGGTTATGGGAAACCAGTTGGTGATCCCTTAACTTGGGTTCTAGATTAGTTGGGAGCTATTTTGATTTGTGGCTTGGAAGGTGCCTCAAGCCCTAGAGCAACATGATTATTGCATTGGCACCTTGGTAGCTGGCCTAGAGGGTGCCTAGAGCCCTAGAGAAGCATGATTGTTGGATTTCCACCTTGGCCATGAAGGTATGATTATTGTTTGTTTACCATTTATTGTGGAGTTGTAGCCCCGACTTGGGGGTGACCCGTGGTTGAAATTCATGAACCACATGGTTTATGGTAGGGTGGAACATGGAGAGTAGGTAGTTAGTCGATCTATTTGGAAAGATAAGTATTTAATCTCATGTGTTGTGTTATTTACGTAATTTTATGATGAAATCCTAGTATCAAATTTTATGTGTAGATGATTATAATGATTATAATTGTATTGTGTATCTTAATGTTATGTGCCATGATTTTTTAACGTTATGTGTTTTTGTGCATTATTTCATGTATTCATAAATTATGGTTAAAAACCCCCAAATTTAGTACCTTGTATGAATGGTTATAATTCCCTTTATTCCATTGTCTGTGCATTCGAATTTTTGGTTAGTGTGATATTAATTTACGACTAAGCACCATTTCCATTGTGCATACTGTAATTGCGAGTTAAATGTGTAAATTTGGCATTATAGGAGGTTTTTTTTTTTTTTTCTTCCACAGATAAATCATGTGTCTAAAGTGTTGTGGTGGTGGTAGCGTTGCTGGGCAGGAGGCTAAGGATGTTACAATAGTTCAAATTAACATGGTATCAAAGCTCTAAAACTCTGACAAGATAGAGAACACAAATTTTACGGTAAAAGAGTTTTTGGACAACAAATTTAAAATTATTCATTATTTTTGTGGCAAACTCAATTTGTTTAGTATGGTGTCATCGAGTTTGAGGTATATAACAAGTTAGACGTGTTTAATTTTGTAGCTATGGTAGGTATTCATATTATATGCTTTAGCCCTTCAAATATATGAAATAATAAATTGAAAACACATTCTTCATGTTGGCTTCAAAATAGAAAAAATTTGATTTTTAAAAAATTAAATTTCTGGCTCCAAGAATGTAAAATTGGCCCTCCCAGAAGTACACGTCAGCCTACCCCTATAGACACACCTATTCGACCTAATTGATAATTATATATAGAGAGATCTTATATCACTCATTCAAATCATCCATCACAAGATATTTTATTGATTCATACGAAAAAGAAGGATAAAAAGGAGGCTAAAGTTAGACCAAATCAGTTCAGCATTAACCAAGTCATTTTCTCTTGGTTTTATCTCAAGGTAGAATTCACACGTGTGGGGTAGAAGAAGATTCATTTTGAGAATAAGGCCAAATTATCTGAGGCAGATCCATTCTGGGAAAAAGGTTGAATTCTAGGCAAGAGGTTGAACTCTGGAGCATACCGAAATTTTGTGCAGACCTATCTTCGGACATAAGTTTGACAAGGTTTGAATTGGGCTTTGTTATTGGTCATTTTGACTAATGGCTAAAAAGGGTCAGATTGTATCTCTTGTTGAATTGCATAATTTCTATAAGGAAAAGGTTGTTGGGTGTTTTCCCAGGGTAAAATTCATGTGTTTCTTATCTGGTTGTCTCTTAATGATCCAACTAGAATTTTGTTTATATTATTGATATATTTTGTGTAATTTCTTTATGATGAATGTGAATGAAAGAAAATATTAAATTAAGAAATAATAAGGAGCAATTATCAGTTAGAATATCCTATTAAAAATCAACATGGTATTAGATCATGGGTGAGAGAGAAGCCTTAAAGAATCTAAGTCAGCATGTTTCAAGTTACTCTTCTAGGTCATGTTCTCTATCAGATAGAATTAACATTTTTTATCCTTAAATTTTAGCATGAAAAATCCTACCCTAGAAACAAACCTACTACACTAAAATTCCAAGTTCCTACATATCTATTGAAGAAAGGTTGAAGTTCATATATGTTGAATAAAAGCCTCAATGAAGGTTGGAATAAATTCTCTAGAATCAGGACGCAAACTTAGAATATGGATAAAATGCCTCAGTCCAAAAACCTCAAAGTTATTACAAATGGGTCGAAGGGCCTCAATTCAGGATTAAGAAAGTCGAGAGAACAAGAAGCCTCATAACCTTTTAAATACAAAATTATGATGTCTCAGAAATGATAAATAGAAGTTACAAATTATCTGAATAAGTTATTCATCTACTCTTAATTGAAAAGGAGAAGCTAATAATATTAAATATAGATGTAATAGAACATATATTTTGGAATCACTCCACTAGCATCATGTTTTTAATATGAAAGAAAAAGGTGCTTAAAATACCGAGAGGGGGGTGAATTAGTATTTCTTATCAATTAGTAACTTATTAATCTATTCATAGCATTAACTAATCTTCAACATCAAATCAAAGCATAAAAAAATAATAGACAACAGACAACAGAATGTTTTAGGTGGAAACCCCTCTGGGAAAAAAACCATTGAACATGTCTCTAATAATTTATGATTACATCAATGCTTCAACTCCAACTAAAAGTAAAGCCCCAACTCCCTAGTACTCTAGAAAATCTTTCAATTTTCCAGCTCCAACGTCCTAGTTTTATTAGAAATTGTTGAAAGGATGCTCCAACACCCTAGAAAGCTCCAACTTGCCCTAGCACCACCCTACCACACAAAAGTGTTTTCAGGGTCCAACCTAAAGGTGACTTTAACCACCTGCCTGGCACCACCCAGAAAATGATAATAAGTTTGACACACAATTTTGGGCTCCCATAATAGAGACAATGACCCACTCACAATGAATATACTTATTCAACTATTGTGGGCTCTCGTACGAGGGACAATGACCCACTTATAATGAATGTTGATATGGAAATAGAAAGATAGTTACCCTTACTTAAATAATGACAGAAATCCCTTACAAGATATGTACCATATGATTCTTCCTTCCAGACTGTTGCAACATACAATACTAGTGAAGTGTCGAATTGTTGTACCTTGTTGAATGATACCCTGAGGATGTCGACCTTCTTGAAACAATAATTACTTGTGAAGCGACTATTTCCAACTATAGATGAACGTGCTATACTTAAAACTACTATAATTAATGAGTTAGATATAAAACCCTTACTGCAAGATGTCCAAGTGATACAGTGATGCAAGCCTTCTTGCTATGCTGCTAAAAATGATGCTTGTTAAGCTCATAAATGATTTCTACATGTATATGTCAGTGTTTTGTAGTGTTGTGGTTACAGTTTTGAATATATTAGTAAGTGAATAACTACACACTAGGTTGCAAGATAATAATAAAATCCATATTCCAAGTACAAATCATACATTCAACACTATCTTTTCACTCACCAACTTATTGGACTACACAGACATGTCGATGTAGACCCTTGATTATTTGAGAAATCAATGATTTGTACAAGGGTATTCAACAATTTTTGGCTATGACAAGAATTGTCCAAGAATTAAATAAGATCAAAATACATGTGGTATTCAACAATTTTTGGCCGTGACAAGAATTGTCCAAGAATTAAATAAGATGAACATACATGTGTTATTTTTTCTTTTATATTGAACTCACTTTCTAGGACCGAATTCCCAAACAGTAGACACTCATCTTACTATTGCTTCAAGTCTCTAGATTATTCCAGAGAGATCAAATCTATTGCATAAGTTAGTGTAATTGGGACACAGATAAATGTGCAAAATTTTATGTACAATCTTCAACAATATTAGGAAAATAGGGCGAAGGCTTCAAAGGGATCTATTTCAAAACAATCTTAATAATGGAACCGAAATATTCCACTGTAGTTGCTTCACTCTTGAACTTTCACTCATCGAATTAATTATCCCTTTAAGCACACACACACACACATATACCCTGTGAATTTTAGACACCATGGTAAAATAGGGTGTTGTAGCTGCAATTTGGTCACTAAAATTAGGTTTAGATTCTTAACATGCAATTAGGTTCAGATTGAAACCTTAAATTTATGGACTAGAGGATGATACGGGTCTTGGTGGGAGTCCCCCAAGTTATAAAAAATTGAAATGGATCTTAGGGACGGAGGCCCCCAAGATATGCAAAATTAAAATGCCGGAAAAAGGAGAGAACACACCATAAATAAAACCACAAAGGTTTTTTTTATTAAAACAAAGAATAATTGTAAAAGCTACATTGTGGTGGACAATCTGTCCTTTTAAAAAATGCGACTTGTTACTTATAGTCTTTTTTAGCTACAATACCATAGGTAAATTCCATGGGTGGGTAAATACCATGGGTGAATGAATACCATGGGTAGATGTCACTTATAATACCATGGGTGGATTCCACTTACAATACCATGGGTAAATTCCATGTGTGGATGAATATGATGGGTGGATACATACCATGGATGAATGAATAACATGGATAGATGCCACTTATAATACCATGGGCGAATAAATACCATCAGTGGATGAATACCATGGGTGTAGGCCACTTTCCATTCGGATCATTCCTCCCTCCTTAAGAAGCAATGGTCCCTATTGCATTAAGTTACCTCCTGAGAAGCCTTTGTTGAATATGAAGAGACACTGAAGAGAAGGGTTTTGTGTGGTTAACTCATAACTGTGATGAACGAAGATATGATGATAGAGATACCCTATAATGCTTGTGACCAGCTATGACACTAATAGTGTGCAACCTAGAAAATGGACTTCAATGAAGTGTGGATTTGTGGATGACCCATAACCATTAAAAACGAAGATCTAAGGATAGAGATACCCTGTAATGTGTGTGAACAACTGTGATGATAACAGTGTGCGGCCTAGCAAATGGAATTTGATAAAGTGTGGGTTTTTGGATGACCCAGAACCATGACAAATGAAGATCCAAGTATAGAGATGCCCTATAATTCTTGTGACCAACTGAGATACTAATAGTGTGCGCCCTAGAAAATGGACTTTGATGACAATGAATTTGTGTGGTTGACCCATAAGTGTGATGCTGACTGTTGATGAAGTATCATGTGCCTACATAGCCTGGGGTGGGAGGGCATGTCTCCAAAGAAGCCAAGCTTCTATGCTAAAACCGATGAAGGTGAAGTAGGTGCCTACTAAAGTGGGGTGGGAGGGCATGTCTCCAAAGGGAACCCACTCTGAATGTTGCTTCAGATATAAAATCTAATTTAAAATGGGAATAACTCGGTCAATATAACTCAAAATATTTATTATAACTTATTTTTGGAAACAAAATAACCATTCTGCATCTTCTTGTATAATTTAAATCCCTATTTGGACACTCTGGAAACTTAGATTCGTGCTGCAACTATCCCGTCATCATAAAAGTTCTGAAAAAAATAGTTTATTTTAAATCAGCGGTATCTCCCTCGCTCGAACTCTGATTCGACCAAATTTTTATTGAATTTGGGTGATTTTTCAAGAGGAGTTCGTATTTTCAATCATTTTTCTTAAATGTTGCACAAAAACTGCAAAACATTATAGGAGAGTCATCGTCCATGAATTGTCCTCAGAAAAGTTTCTACAACACGCTGATTTTAAATCAACGATATCTCCCTCATCCAGACTCTGATTCAGCCGTTTTTTTTTTTATTTGGGTATTTTTCCGCAAGGAATACATATATGTTATTTGTTTTTATAAAATTTTCACCAAAATTTTCATATTCGATCTAAAAATCGCCACCCAATAAGAATTACTGCAAAAAAATGAAAAAAAAAATTCTCGCTTGGCCCAAGAAAGTGCTCCGTGGAGGTTGTGGCACTTGCATGATATTTGCTAAATTTGCTGCGAAAATTTGAAACTGAAATATGCTTCAAACCCTCATTCCCATGGATTCGTAACTTGAATCTGATACCACTGATCTGGGTCTTGGTGGGAGGCTTCCAAGATCTAAAAAGATTTTACAAATTGTGGCTTGTTACTTATAGTATTTTTTTAGTTACAATACCATAGGTAAATTACATGGGTGGGTAAATACCATGGGTATGTGTCACTTGCAATATCATGGGTGGATAAATACCATGGGTGATGAATACCATGGGTGGATGCCACTTACAATACCATGGGTAAATTCGATGTGTGGATGAATACCATGGCTGGATACACACCATGGGTGAATGAATACAATGGATAGATGCCATTTACAATACCATGGGCGGATAAATACCATGGGTGTAGGCCATTTTCCATTCAGATCAGAGGAACCACAGGCATGGATAGAAAAGAAATGATTGAATGGAAATCATTATTCCCTGCTGCTACCAAGATTACTGATATACAACTTCTGAAGAAACCCTAGGCTGAGAAGGAGACTTAATACCATTGATTTATGTTCTTTAAGAGACAAAACTCGATGACATACATTAATTGTAAGGTTGGAATTATTTCTGAATCCTCTGCAAGAATAAAAAACCCTCAATCTACTTTATGATATGGTCGAAATTATTATACCAAATAGAAAAAGGTTTCTTTATTTTTTTGGTATTCAAAATAGAGATAATGCTCTCAAAATATAATGCCCTAATGAGGGTTGAGTCTATTGCTCCTTTAAAAAAACTGAACCCTTGATAGATCATATACTAAACCATAAACCAAGATCCAACCTCCTTAATCTAGCCTCTTTTATAATTTTATCATCACTCGACAAGGCCGAATAGTAATTTCAGAGATTAAGTAGTCAAAAGATATTCATTTGAGTGCATGTTTTTGAAGTATTTCTTCATTCAGCTTATCATATTTTTCAAGGTTTGCCTTTAAAGATATGATATTAGCTTCTAAAAATGGCTACCCCTTTATTGGGACCACTGTCTATCGTCAACCACCTCCTTATTGATCGATCAGTTGGCAGAAGACTTCCTCCCGGTTGGCATAATCTAAATCCTCCAGCTCCAATACCTCCTCATCGATTGATTGGTTGGAGATATCTTATGAGGCAGTAGAGTTCCCTTTTTGGAGGGAGAGTTTTAAAATTTTTAGTTCAAAATTTTGGCACCAAAATTTTTATTTAAGTTTGGCTTGGAGCCAAAATTTAGAATCCAAAAACGCCTTGTGAATTTTTATTTTTGAAATAATCTTGAAAACCCTTCCAAAAATAAGCTTTTTCCATGAATAGGATTATTTTAATATTTGGATAAGAGCCTTATTTATTGTGCTTGTGTCTTGACCAAAGGGACACTGCCACCTCAACACCCTTTGGGGATTGTTCCCGCAAGTTGGGTCCTTCTTCTTCAAACAAGCATAACTCACAAACTGTGACAAAAATGACAACAATGACAACCACATATTAACAATATCCCCCCCCCCTTTTTTTATGGCAACATACGTACTCCCCCTGCAATCATTGCTCCCTCTAAATCCATGCCTATGATCTTAATTCTGGTATTCTTGTCTTCTACCCCCCTTTGACATCAATGGTAAAGTGTGAATCCCTCTCACAATATGCATGTTGTTGTTACCTGTAGCCTACCTCTACTCCCATGTCTTCTTGGTTGGGTAAAATAATTTCAATTTGAACATGGGAGAATCCAAAATTTTTGTCGAAGATACTCAAATGTCTCATGTGGGAAAGGTTTGGTGAATATGTTATTTATTTTCTTCTTTGTCCCAATATATTCCACCTTTATGTTCCTTTTTTCTACCTACTATCGAAAAAATTGGTATTTAATAGGAATGCACTTTTTTTTTGAATGCATGGTATGGTTCTTGTAGATTCGTATTGCAATGGTGTTTTCGTAGAACAGTGGAATAGGCTCATCAAACTTCACCTAAAGATCCTGCAATGTTTGTTTCATCCACAGGATTTAAGTACACCAAGTTGTTGTTGCTATGGATTTTGATTTTGTTGTGGATAAGGAGACTAAAGAATACTTCTTTCTAAACCATGATACAAGACAACCACCTAGGTAGAAAGTTTCTCCACTAGTGCTTTTACGGTGATCAATGTTGTGATAGTTAAGTTATTTCCTTTTGGATACGATAAGCCAAGAAAAATGTTTCCCTTTGATATATCAAAATATTCTCTTCACTACAGCAACATGGGATTCTTTTGGTGGTGCTTGGAAATGTGATACCTATGCAACTGCCTGCATCACATCCATCCTAGAATATTTCACATATAGGAGACTTCCAATCATTGATTTATGCATCCTTTGGTTTGCATCCTTTGGTTTTCATCCTTAGATATTTCATCCATGCTCAACTTGCAACCAATCACCAGTGGAGTGCTAACCAGTTTGTAGTCTTCCATTTGAATTCTCTTCAACATTTATTTGATATACTTGGTTTGAAATATGAATACACTCTTCTCTTCCTAAGATATCTGAATTCCCAATAATAAATTCAAATCACCAAGCAATGACATCTCAAACTCATTTTTCATATATCATGAAATTTTTTTGATTAATCTGTCATCATCGCTACCAAAAATAATTCCATCCACATATACTTCAATCATGGTCAAACTGTGGTGCTCAAAATTTACATAATGTTTGCAATCAACATTTCCTCTCTTGAACCATTGTTTCTACAAGTAGTATTTAATATGGGCATACCAAGCTCTAGGATCATGTTTGAGACCATATAATTCCTTCTTAAAATTGCAAACATAATCCTTCTTGTTAGTGAGAAAATATCCCTAAAGTTGTTCTGTATCAACCTCTTCTTCCAATTCTCCATTCAGTTTACATCCATCTGATAGACCTTGATATCTCTTGAACATGCATAGACCAAGAACATTATGATGGCTTCAATTTTTGTGATGGGTGCAAATGTATCCTTAGAATCTATTCCTTCAATCTGTGAATACCCTTTGCAGACCAATCTTTCCTTATTCTTGATAACCCATCCATCCTCATTCAACTTGTTCTTGAAAACCCACTTTCTGCCAATTAAATTTTTTTCCTTTCATCATGTAACAAGTTCCCAAGTATCATTATTTTCAATCTAATTCAATTATTCATTCATAGCTTCTACCTAATGTTCATCATGACTAGCCTCTTCAAATATGCTAGGCTCAAATGTGGCTAAGGGTGCAATATGTGCTTGTTCTGGCATGTGTAGCTGCCAATTTCTTCTAGTTCCTATGTCTTCATCGATGTTCCCAATAATATGGTTTGAAGGATGGTTCTTTTGATGCCATTTCTTGGGAGTCTTATAAGGTACTAGTTTTTCATTCTTGTGTCTTCCTAGTTGGTTGTTGTTTCCTCATTTGATTTCACTTGCTCCATGGATTCATCTTTGACCTTTCATAGTTCTACCTCTTGTGTCTATGGTTCTCCTGAATATGAGCTTCTTTGTTCAAAATTTGGTCCACAAGCTTCATCAAATGTTACATTGATTCTTTCATCTATCCTATTGTGTCTTTGATTATAACATCTATATGCTTTACTTTTACGTGAGTAACCAAAAAAAATTCTTTCATCTACCCAAGAGTCAAATTTTCTTGTCTTATGGTATCCCCTTTTAATGTAGAATTTTCTTCCAATGACTTGAAAATGTTTGATGTTTGGTGGTTTTCCCATCCATATTTAATATGGAGTCTTTTCACAGTTGCTTCTAAGAAATCCTCTATTCAAAATGTACACTTTTGTATCAACTTCTTGAACCCAAAATTTTTTGTTCAATTTTGAATCATTCAACATTGTTATGGCCATTTCTTCTACTATTATATTTTTCTTTTTGAAGACTATTTTGTTGTGGTGTCCTAGCTGCTGAGAACTATCTCTTTATTCCATGTTCCTCGTTGAAGTGTTGAAATTATTTGGATGTGAATTCTCCACCACTATCCAATCTCAAACATTTGACCTTTAAATCAATTTCATTTTCAACCATTTCCTTATAAATTTGAAAATAATTCAAATGCTTCGAACTTTTTCTTCAGAACGTTGATTGTTGTCATCCTAGTATAATCATAAATAATTAGCATGAAGCATTGTTCACCATCTAGTAATTTAGTCTTCATCGGTCCAGATAAATCAGTGTCTATCAATTCCAATGGTTTTGTCAATAGAATTTTCCTTGGACTTGAATTCAACTCTTGTCTGTTTTCCATGTCTGCAATGTTTACATGTAGTGTTGGTTGGTTTCGAAATTTGTGGCATTTATCTCATAGCCTCCCTTTTACTAATTCTAACAAGGTTTTCAAATTTTATGTGTCCCATTCATTTTTTACAAAGACAACTGTGATGTTATTTTTTCAAGAAACAACCTTTTTTTAAAGTCTCATCTAAAGTTTATATGTATTTTAGTGTCCTAGTTTCCCTTTCCACCAGCTTGTCAGATTTCTCTCTCATTATTTCACATTTATTTGAGTCAAAGAGTAGTGTGTGTCCATGATCACACATTTGATTTACACTCAACAGATTATGATTCATATTTTCAATGAGAAGCACATACTTTGTCATAGCATCCTTGCCTCCAAGCTTGATTTTGCCTATTCCTATAACATTTGCAGATTTTTCATTTCCAAAACACATTGTTCCATCATTTCATTTTTTCAAATATATGAATTTATTCCTTTCTCCAGTCATATGCATTGAGTAGCCACTGTCAACAAACCACACATTCTTCTTTCTTTGAGATTTTAGGGCAAGTGCGCTTCTCTCAGTTTTCTTCCTCCAGACTTGAGCATTTTGATTCTATTTTGATTCCCTTGGGGGAGCGGTTAGCCTCCAATATTTAACCAAATGTCAAAAGTTGTTGCATTTATGGAATTATACTTCATTTCTTAAATGTCCAAAGTTGTTGCATTTATGTAATTCTACTTCATTGCTTAAATATCCAAACCTGTTGTAGTATTTCCTGTAATCTTCTTGAGATTTTATCGAATAATGGTTTCTGGTAGACCTTCCATACTTTCTACTTCTCCTATCATAGGCCTGAAAATTTATAGCTTTATGTCTAAATTTCCACAAGAATAATAGACACCAAGAAATATAGTTTGATACTTGAGAGGGGGATATCTTCTTCATGGTATTGTTATCCAAGAACCTTCTTGTTGATATTGAACCTTCTATTTAGTTAGGAAACCTATTTCTTTCTCGATAGATCCTATGGTAATTTTTGCATAAGTTTTAAGTCCATGTCCCTTTTCTGTCATGGAAGAGGTCGAGCCTTTTACAAATGTTTCTTTGTAGCCATATCCTGTATTTTCAATTTGTGTCCTTTGACTCTTGATGATCTCATCCAATGATTTTGAGCTATTTGCAAAGTTTTGTTGAAAATTTATTCTTTGTGCTTCCTTTCAAAGAAATATTATCTCAGCTTCTAGGTCTTCCCTTGCCTTGTTTCTTTCTTCCAATTCTCTCCTGAGTGACTCTTCAATTTTTCTAGATTTTACCAACTATACTTTCAGGCTGATGATGGTCTCCTTTAGCTCTTCATTATTCTTATTGAGACTTCTGGCATTTTCTTTTACTTCTTTTAGTTCGACTTCAAGGGATTTGATGTTTCCTTTTTCAACCTTGAGATCCTTTATAACTCCGAGCATTTAATTTTGAAATTTGATCTCATCCATCTCTTCTTCATCTCCTTCTTCTTCTTCAGAATCTTCCCTCCTATTGTCCCTAGCCATGAATAACACTCTTCTTGTGTCATTTTTATCATCACTGTCACTTTCTTCTTCATATAAGTAGTTTTCTTCTTTAGAGAAAAATATTTTATTAAATCCTTGAACCTTTTACCTTGCTTGTTGAATCTTATTTGACCCTTCTTTCCTTTCTTGGGCGCTTCATCTTCATTACCAAAGTTATTATCAGGACATTTAGCTACAAAGTTACCAATGTCACCACAATTGAAATATATTCATGGAAGTTTACCTTTGAACTTAAATGTTCCTCTTTTCAACTTTCTCGCAAAGTTAGTAATTTCTTCATCTAAGTATTCTTATTCTTCGTAGCAACTCGAGCTTGGTATTGATTCCTGTTTGTTTTTTCCTAGTCTTCTTGGATGTTTTGAATGTTTCTTCTTAGTTGGATGGACTCTCTTATTCTTTTCTCATTTCATAAGCTGTAAGTATTTCATGCAATAGGTCCATGCTGAGATTTTATAAATCATATCTTTCGTCTTGCACAGAGAATTTAGCATCGAATCTCTCTGGAAGTAATCTTAGTACCTTTCAGACAACTACCTTACTATTCATTGGTTCTCCCAGTGCTTCTATAGAATTCATTATGCCATCAAAACAGAGGAAGTAAGATGCAATGTTTTCCTCTTCGTTCATTTTAATTACTCAAATTGACCTCAATAGGTATGGATCTTGGCCTCCTTTACCTTCTTGTCTCCTTCATATATATTTTGAATCTTGTCCCAAATTTATTTCATTGATTTCCAATGAATTATTTTGACATATATAGAATCTAACACACCATTCATGAGGAAATATTTAGCTTTACCATGGTTATCATAAAGCCTTTGGTCTTCATTATCTGAAGGATGAGTCAAATGTTCCTTGTATTTAGTCAATACAACATTCCAAACATCAAATCCTTGTTCTTCAAGATATGTTTTCATCTTTCCAGTCCAAAGTGCATAATTTTCCCCATTAAGTACTAGAATCCCCAGCTTATTCCACTCCATGATCTCCTTCCAATTGTTAAACTACTAGTGAAGGAACATTCTCAGATTCCAATTGTTAGAAACACTGAGAGGGGGGTGAATTAGTATTTCTTATCAATTAGTAACTTATTGATATTTTTAGATCATTAATTAATCTTCAAAGTCAAATCCAAACATAAAAAAACAATAGACAGTATACATCATACTTCTTTAGGTGGAAACCCCTCTAGGGAAAAGAAAAAAAACGAATGCTTCTCTAATAATTTACATCAATGCTTCAAATTCAACTAAAAGGGAAGACCCAACTCCCTAGTACTCTAAAAAAGTGTTCAATTTTCCAAATCCAACTGGAAGGACACTTCAAGGCCCTGGTTTATCAACAGTTGTTGAAAGGATGCTCCAACACCCTAGCAAGCTCGAATTTTCCCTAGCACCACCCTACCACCCTGAAGTGTTTTCAAGCTCCAACCTGAAGATGGCTTCAACCACCTACCTAGTATAACCCAGCCACCCAGAAAATAATAATAAGTTTGACACAAAACTATGGGCTCTCGTTTCTAGGACAATGACCCGCTTACAATAAATGTTGATATGAAAATAGAATGATAATTACCATTAGTAAAATAATGATAGAGAACCCTTACAACACATGAACCATATGATTCTTCCTTCCAGAATGTTTCAACATACAATATATGTTGAACTATTGTACCTTGTTGATTGATACCCTGAGGATGTCTACCTTATTGTAACAATAATGACTTGTGAAGCGATTGCTTCCAAATGTAGATGAACCTCTGCTACTTCAAACTATTACACTTTATGAGTTAGATATGAAACCCTTAATGCAAGGTGTCCAAGTGATACAACGATGCAACCCTTCCTGCCATACTGCTGCAAATGATTCTTGTTTAGCTCACAAATTATTTATGCTTGTATATGTCAGTGTCCTATAGTGCAATGGCAATAATTTTGAATATATTAATCAGTGAATAACTAAACACCAGGTTGCACACTAATAAAAAAATTCATATTCCAAGTATAACTAATACATTCAACACTAAATTTTCACTCACCAAAATTTTGGACTACATAGGCATGCCAGTGTAGACCCTTGATTATTTGAGGCATCAATGATTTGTACAAGGGTATTCAACAATTTATTACTCTTACAAGGCATTGGGTGTGGATCCTAATTATCTTCCTGATTGTTTAGAGGTTTTTGTTTCAGTCACATTGGATCCCTATTCCTAATAGGGTAGATATGCCCCCATTTAATCGCCATGAGGGGGGTTTTGGGGGAAGAGTCCCCAAAGCTAAAAATAAATGAAAATTTTCCTTGTAAAATATTGTAATTCCATAGTCAATCTGGGTCGTTCATTAGGAAGATGATCTGACGGTATAATTGATGTTAATTTAAGGTTTTTTTTTCCTAGAAGGAAACCCTTGGTTTATACAAGGGAATTGTATTATGGATGTGTATTATTATTTTAAGCAAGAGAGAGAGAGAGAGAGAGAGGAGATTGTGTGAGAGCGAAGAGGGAATTACAAAGGATTTGTTGTAGGTTGTATCTCTTCATTTTGCTAGATAATATAAAAGGAAGGATTGATTGTTTCTTCGTGGACCCCAAATTGGGTGAACCGCGTATATTTGTGTCTCTCTTGTTTTATGTGTTTCTATATTTGTGTTTCTGCAATATTTTGTGTATTTAATTGCTCCTTTAATTAATTTCTAATGGAAGGATTGTCCAAGAACTAAACAAGATCAACATACATGTGTTATTTTTTCATCCAAATTGAACTTGCTTTATAGGATCGAATTCCCAAACACAGAACATTCATATTATTTTTGCTTCAACTCTCTAGATTATTCCACAGAGATCAACTCTACTGCAAAGGTTAATGTAATTGGGCCACAGATAAATATGAAAAATTTTATTTCCAATCTTCAACAAATTTAGGAAAACAAGATGAAGGCTTCATAAGGATCAATTACAAAACAATATGAGAATGGGACTGAAACATTCCACTATAGCTGCTTCACTCTTGAACTTGCACTGGTCGGCTTAAACTCAACGAATTCTAGGTGCCAAAGTAAAAACGGGTTGCAAATTAGTCACTGCAATTAGGCTCAGATTCTTGGTATGCAATTAGGCTCATATTGAAACCTTAAAGTTATGGACAAGAGGAATTGTAGACATGGATAGAATAGGAATGTCACAATGGAAAGGATTATTCCCTATCGCTATCAATATTACTAATATACAACTTCTGAAGTAACCCTAGGCTGAGAATAAGCCTTAATACCACTGATATGCATTCTTTAAAATCCAAAAATTGATGACATACATTAATTGCAAGGTCGTGATGCTTTATGAATCCTCCGCAAGAATAAAAAATCCTCAATCCACTTTAATAGATGGTTGAAAGTCATGTACCGATTACAAAAAGGTTTATTTCATTCGTTGGTCTTGAAAACAAAGATAATGCTCTGTAATGCCCTAATGAGGGCCAAGTTTATTTCTCCTTCAAATAAATCAAACCCTTGAAAGCTCAGATACTAAACCATAAACCAATATCCAAAAATCCTCAATCTATCCTTTCGTCTGATTTTATCATCACTCCACAGGGCCGAATAGTAATTTCAGAGATCAATTAGGCAAAAGAGATTCATTTGAGTGCATTATTTAAGAGAGAGGTTCCATGCCATTTTGTAGTTATTGGAGGGATCTTATGAGGTAGCTGAGTTCTATTTTTGGAGGGAGAGATTTAAAATTTTGAGTTCAAACTTCTGGCACCAAAATTTAATTTAAGTTTGGCTTGCAGCCAAAAATTTGGAACTCAAAAACCCTTTTTGAATTTTATTTTTTAAATAAACTTTAAAACCCTTCCAAAATTCAGTTTTTGCCATGAATAGGATTATTTTAATATTTGGAGAAGAGCCTTATTTCTTGTGCAAGTGTCTTGACCAAAGGGACATTTCCACCTCAACACTCTTTGGGTTTTTTTCCCACAACTTGGGTCCTTCTTCTTCAAACAAGCATAACTCACAAACTGTTAAGGCTCTTGGGGCATGCCACATACCAATGGAATCAGTTTGATGAGGAACATCCAAAAAAGATGATATTGACTTGAAAAAACATGATTTTCCATGTCATGTTGTTCGAAAAAAGGCGAGGAATATTTTGGTGTTGTTGGGGTTGACATCAATTACAACCACATATCAACAAAAGGATTCATGTGTATGTTAATCAGGCACAGAGGTTAAGGATGTAGTCAAAATTCGTAGCTAATGTAAACAAGTATATGAAACATATCATATTCTATAAATATTAATTCTAGTAAGAAATTTGTTTCGGTCAAACTTGAGACCGATTATCCCATACATCTCAAGTAGAGGATTGCACCTTTGTTTCAAATTATTTTTGAATCATTGAGATGAAGTCTTTGTGTCAAGCGGTGGAAACAACATTTCATGATTGATTAAATGTTAAGTATCAGTGAAGGACTCTCTCAAGTATTAAATATTATCCATTTGCATCAGTTGATGAAGTAAAGAATTCTATGGGTGATATCTATCTTAAAAAAAACTCCATGACAAATTTGATGATATTATGGTTTGTAAAACCTAGAATACCTATGTCTTGAATAAATGTTTTTTTTAAACCACTGCTCTATATCAGGAATCCATCTTGAGAAGTAATGACATCCTCAAAACTTTAAATATGAATCAAGTATGGACCTTTGTAAGAACATTTCCATTTGAAATTATGTTGCATGATATGCCAAGTCTTAAGTTACAAAAATCGAAGTCTCTAGTATACCTTGTACTACTTCGAAAATATCTTGTATGACTAAGGGTTCTTGAATGAAAAGGGTGACTTGCATTGATTTTGGTTGTTACTAAGCATCTGAATAAATCTACTCAAGATAAAAAAGGAGTAGTAAGGAAAAAACCAAGTTCCTCATCAAGTTTGAAGATAGAAAAACTAAAGATTTTCCTTGTAAATGAAAAAAATTGTTCCCACTTCTACAATTGTATTGAAGAAGTTCAACTATTCAGTCTGAAATGGATCAAGGGAAGTCATCCCTGTGAAAAAATCTTGTGGACAGAATTTTCCAATGAATTTTGTACCTTTGTCATACCACTTCATGATTGTTTGACTTCTGAGGAATTCACCGAAACATATTTTTATTGACATGATTCTAATCAATAAAGAAGCAGATGAAGCATTCCTTGGTCGATTGATAACAACCACATTACATTTACAGAAGCATGGGACCACATGGCACATTCTTATCCTATTATGGTTTGGTTGATCTATTCCATCTACATTATTCGATGACCTGACACACATGTATTGAAATACTCACGTATTGTGATAAAATGTTGCAAGATCATGAAGACAATGTAGCATACAAGTCGTTTTTCAAGAAGGATACTTTGTAGTATGTGTTGAAGGAGCAAGGATCTAAAATATTTGGAATGCTAATACCATATATATTGTAATACTATGTAAATACATTAGCAACCATTTTTGTCAAAAGATGCCTTGGCTGAGATATGTTGTTAACATCATAATTCCATTAGTTATTTAGTATATAGAGTTTTGATCAATGTAAGAAGAAGCTAAAAATAAGAGTCATAAATCGCGTGCTATGAGACCTTATCAGAAGACCTAATATTCCTAGGGTTTGTAAACCCTAATTAATCTTGAAAATATGTTATTTAGAAAGACCCTAAACCTGAAATATTGAAAGGTGATGATTATGCTGAAGAAGAAACCCTAACTTATGCAAGGAAGGAATGGCATCATGTTGATGATGAGGACGAAGTTGATAACATTTTCAATATGGATGTAAGAAGGCTAAGATCAAGAGGGAGATCACATTTCCTTATGACCCTCAAAAGTTAAGTAACTTATATCTCTCTTCCTTGATTATTGTTATTGTTTTACTATTAGTTAGCCTCTTGTATTTGCCTCTTTTGTTGCGTTGTAATTGTTCTTCCATGGCCTCATAGTGAGGATTGCAGGTCCATAGTGAAGCTTTTCAAGGCTTTGAACTCAGTAACATATCAAACATGAACCGAACCAAGTTCTCACTTTTTTAGGGTTGCAAAAATCATCTGATTTTGAAAACTGTTGATTTAGAATACACTTTTTTTAGCATATTTTGACACATTAAATTTTCATATGTATAAAATATAATTTTTTTTTAAAATGTTAGTGATTTTCATGTCAATTTTGAAAATTTTTGATGCAAAATCAACCCCCTTTTTTTAGGCATGTTTTTTACACTTTAATTTTTTTTAATGTAATAAGTATGGATATTTTTTTTAAATGTTGGTGATTTTCATGCAAAATTTGAAAGTAGCATCAACTTTTTTTTTAAGGCATATTTTTAACACTTTAAATTTTCTTATGCCATAAGCATGCACAGTTTTTGTTAAAATGTTGAATATTTAACCATTTTTCAAGTTGTCCTATTCCTCTTCTTATTTTTCTTCCTAAGTTTTTTTTTTTTAATGGTTTTCCAAACTTGTATTTTTTATATTTCTTTGCAATATTTTTTATAACAAAATTTTCAATATTTTTTGCAAAGTTTAAAATATATATATATAAGATCTTTTATATATTTATATATCGTTAATTAATACTTCAATACACATCAAATAATTGTCACTAAAAAATAATACTTTTAAACACTTGAAAAAAATATGCATTTTTCATATAGATATTGTTGACCACTCTTTGTGAACGACCCCATAGTAGTAGAACCCATTTTTGCAAATGGGATTCATCATGTTTGAGGTGTTCACACCATTCATATTCCATCATCAGTCGACAGTTTTATAAACGATGTAAACCCATTCTGCATCTTTATGATGTAAGTGATCTAAGTAAGACTATCATGTATGTAACAACCTAGGTAAGCCTAGTATTTTGGTGACGATTTCTATCCTAGGAGGTTTTTGGTCTCACTCATTCATTTGTGTTTCTCGATACAAGTGATCAGCAAAGTTTTCCCCTCTAGCCTCTCCCCAAAGCTAGGGTGGATTTTTTCGTCAAGATATTAAGTGAGTCCTAGTGTTTTCTATCAAGTCTTTGTAAAATTAGTTTGGGAATAATCCTAGCTAATTGGCTAGATTAGTTTATTACAAGCTACTTGGTTTAATAGATAATGTTTTGAGCTGCAGAATTGGATAACTATTTGAGGGTCTATCATGAATGGGTTTTCCCCCTTCATGTGTCAACATGTATTTATCTTATGTAAAGAGGGTTGGAAACATAATTATTCTCCTCATGAGTCAATTAATTAAAATTTTTGGCCAAATTAAATTAAAAATCCTAAGCCAGAAATTTAATTAATTAGGTCTCAGGCCAAGGGAATATTGAGAATTTTGAGAAATTTTGGACCCTTAGTCCTTGGTAGTTAAGTCAAAGTCAAATTTTTGACGTAATTAACTCAAAAATATTATTTTTGAGTTAATTAAAATGGAATTAAATGATAAATTCGGATTTACTTAAAAATTTATGATTTCGACAGACGAGATTAAAAAATGATTAAATCTTTTTCGACGGTCGAGATTACTTTGACAAAGATCAATCGAAGTAGCCGTTGAAGATTTTATCTTATAAATTATAAGTATTTGTCTGTCATTTTCATCCGATCTCTTGATCGTATACTTGCTCTTGAAGCTCTCCTATAATACTTTCTGGAATAATACAAATGAAGTCTTTGGGGTTTTATTTTGATGGTCATGTTCCTCTTCAACATTTTATGGTAAACTTGTTCTTTATATTCTGTTGGTCATTATTTTAATGGATTTTTGATTAATGACTCTTGTAGAGCAATATATTGCACATGTCTCTTGTTTAGGTTACTGGATTTAGGGTAAGAATATTAATTGGATTGAGTTAGTAGATATCTCTAACTCTTGAAAGTTTTATTTTTATCTTATTTCTCTATTGACTTAACAGTTTAACTTTAAGTGTGTAGAAATATTTCAGATTTAGAATTGGGCATTTGGAGAAGTCCTCACCTGGACCAGCTTACTCCCAAGGAAATAAGATCTAAAGATTCCTCTGGATCTAATTCCCTGGGCTTATCTTAAATTCTATTTTTTCAGGGTTTTTCTAGGGCTTGTGCCTAAATTAAAAATTTATCATAAAATTTTATTGAATTTAAAGTTAGATCTGGCTAGTAAGAGCCTTAGATCTCCAGATCTGGGAGCGAAGTCAGAATTACACTCCTTAGATCTGGTAGATCTATAAATATATTGAATAGATCTGTATTTTTTAGTGATTTAGAATTTTTCTTTTAGGTTTTTCTTATTTCTAACTTGGGATCAGGGTTTCATTTTCGATTTTTTTAAAGTTGTTGGGTATTTTAATTTTCTTGTTTTTGATTTGTGCAGGTGATCATTGAGGGTTTCAGAGAAAAGTTTTAGATCTGAGACAGATCTAGGCTCTGGAGGGTAAGATCTGATCTCAAGATCAGGATTTTGTAGAAATATTCCATTCAAATTTCAAATCTGAGTTTCTGTGTAAAATTAATTGCTGGTAAGAAGGAAAAATTCAATTTTTTTTTAGTGCACCAGTGTTTTCCTTTGCAAGCTCCTCGATTTTGCATTTTTTGTTGCATTCCTGTTGCTTCCAGCTACTGGTTTACTACCTCCTTCCTCCACGACCTACAACAAATCCTGTGCGTTCATTTCCGCCTGATCATCTTGCAACCCTCATGCTCCTTATTTGTTGTTGGCTTTTTTCTCCAACCCTCACTATCCATACTGATGTCCGCAACCTTCAACACATTCCTCCTCCCTTGTCCATCCTTTCCGTCACCTGCCCTCTTCTGCACTGCCTTTTCTCACTGCCAATTTCTGCATCTTCTTTTCCTACCTGCATTCCTCCCTTTCATTCTCGAAGCTCCCTCATCTGCATTCCCTTCGCAACATCTCCTTGCCCCTGCATGCTGCCTCCTCACCTCCGTGGCTACCTCACCCTTCACGCAGCTTCATTAAACATCCTCCGCAACCATTATCACTTCATACCCTCTGTCCGCTTCATTCCTCCCACTCACCTGCGTTCAAACAAGCAAACAAACCTAACACACATTAAAATATAACATTACATCAATTTATTTAAATCCCGATTTTGAATTTTTTTTGTTTGACATTTAAAAATTTTAAAACTTAAAAACATTCATGCAAATTATTTTATGACATTCGATTTTTTTTTTCTTTTTAGGTTTGATTCCTTTATTTTTAATTCTTTAACATTTCATTTTTTTAAAATTTTGTATAAAGGTTTTTATTTGATTAACATTTCAATTTTTAGATTCGTATTTTAATTTTATTAAATTTTTAACTATAAAACAAAACAAAAAAATTTAAATTTTAACATTAAAATTAAGTTTTTTACATTTAATTTTTTTTTTAACATTTCATTTTACTAACATTTTGAATTTTTTTTTTTAATTAGATTTTAACTTTATAAAAAATATTCAAAAACTTCAAAAAATCTAATCCTAACTTTTAAAATTTTAAAAATAAAAAAATTGTCTATAGTTTAATTTTTAATTCTTTTTGTATATAAATTTTGAAATTATAATTTTTGGCAAATTGGAGTGGAGAAATTTCTATAGTTAACACTTTTTAATTTTTTAATATCCTAAGTTTAACTATAGGAGAAAATTTAGTTTTTGGATTCACATTATTTAAGAATATGGTTTAATCCATAAATCACTTGATGAAGTGTTTTATTAGCATTAAAATTTCATGGTTTATTGATGTTTAATTATTGAGGTTTAAATGCTAATTATTTTACATTCTTCAGATAAGTTTGATGATCATTGGCATTTGAGTTTTGGAACATTTCCTATCAATTAAAATCATTTAATGTTTAATTAGCTCTTGTTTCATTTACTTGAATTTGGATATTTATTGAATATTAATGTTTGGAAAATTCTATCAAGTAAGTGTGATTGATATCTTACTTTTGTGGATCTGCGACGAATGGTATATCTTTTAATTGAGTAATCTTTTGGAATCTTCATAATTGGCAGTCTTGCTTAAGTACTTAGTGGCTAGATCAGATTATTTATAATCTAAGTACTTTAGGCTTTTAACATTACCTTTCATCTTCGAAGCTTGTTTCATCTCACTTCTTCTAATCATTTTCCCTGCATTATAAGTTAACATTGCATAGTAGCAGTTTCTCATCCAGTACTTGGTAGTAATTTCCTTAGCAGGATAGTTGAATCCATAAGGCACCGGTATTAATCATTCAAATTCAATCGAATCCTTTAATCTTGCTAGATATTTTATAAGAATTTTGTCATTTAACTGTGTCTCTTGAACTAGTTGGTTCCCAACTGGTTCTCCTACATTCCATTTCCATAGGGTCTACCCCCCTTAGTCTGCTATAAGGAGATATCTTAAATAGAGATATTGGGGATCAGGGTGACAACCCCCGATCTGAGCCGTTGTCGCGGTGCCTAGACATTTTGTTCGACAAAATTTTTTGGCGCTGTTGCTAGGGATATAGTTTTTCTTTCCTTGGTCTTAACGAAATTTCCTAAGCTTCTAATATTTTTTCGCCATTCATTAGCTTGCCACACAACCTATAATTTTATGGTATCATTTCATCTCTTCATTTTTTCATCACCTTATCTTTCCTCATCTCACTAATCCTTTCATCATCTTCACCTTTAGCACCTGGAAATTTTGGTTGGCTTCTTGTTTAGGTGGTGTTGTACTATACAACAACCCTCCCTTTTTCTTAAATTTTAGAAATAAAATGCATTTAGAAATAGGGTCCCTTTTTTCTTTTTATAGAAATAAAAGAATTAGAAATAAAGATTCATTGTTTTGAAAAAGATCATCTTTTGTTTACTAACCAAATACAACATTTAAAACATTCGATCTGATCAAGTATAGAAGACCTTATCATAAAAACAAGTCGAAATGCAAAAGTACAAAAAATAGTAATCGCAATCAGAAATCGAAGAAAAACCTCGATCACATAACTTCAATCGCAAAGAGTTTAAAGTTATCTATTTATACATCTCCGATGAGATGCGATCAATCGCAATCGCATGATCGGGGCAATCTCTAATAAGCTCTTTGCGGTCAATTTCAATTTCTTCGATGCGATGAGCGCCTATTATAAAAACACTTTACAAAAGGGAAAACAAACATTTGTCCGTTTAAATAAAAAACTTTTATATGGTAGACCTCACCATCGGAAATCAGAGAAAGCTATTAACAATTCTTTTCGATTGAAACTTCCCGATCGCAATCTATAATCATCGAATAAGAAATCGGAAAAGTTTTCAATCGGAATCGGCCAATCGAAGAAATTTGTTTTTTGATATTTATGTGCCATCTGAAAAATTTCGATGCGATTGATAAATCATATTTATTATATTCGAAAAGTTCAGAATAGGTGAATATTATAATATTTTACAAGCGCCAAATCTTCATTTGTACGTAGGAATTTAATAGCAAATCGAATGAATATTGGTTGATGATTTGGTTTTTAATACGTGAGTGTGACCTAAAAAGAACATTTACGCGCTATACGAGACCAATAAATAACGAATCATTTGTTCATAAACGTTCCGTTCAAGTTGCTTTTTTGTCACGACTGAGAGTTTATTGTTTTGCAGAGCCAAGGAACACCAAGCCCTTTCATTCACAGACAAAGGGAAATAGCATCCAACGCAGAAATGTCGAAGAGAGCGAGAAGAGCCAAGACCGTTGTTCCTGTTAAGTTTGTTGAGACTCCTATGGTTTCAAAAGAAAAGCCCACAAAACTAAGATTAGTCACAGATACATCATGCCAAGGGCTCGGGAGAATGACGTGGGAAGGATTCTACAATCTATTGGAGAAAGAAAACCCCAAAGTCACAGTGGAAAAGGCATCGGTTCCAGACGAAGACAACTCAGATTTTGACTCTGAGATTACTGAAAAAACACTTGCAAATTCATTTTTGCATCGAATTGCAGCCAGAGCGAGTATCATGCCTTATTATGATGTAATTTGATGGGTCATCGATAGTGTGAAGATACAGGACAGAACGTTTGTTTCAGCTTCTGGAGTGTCTTTTGGGTCGTTCAAAGCAGAAGACATTAAGGCAATGTATCACCTTCCGGACCCGCAGAAGGTGTATAACAAAGAATTTATCAAAGAGTTCGTTGATAATAATAAAGTCCAATCTGATCCTATTAGAGATTGGAAGAAAAATCCAGAGAAGCACAGAAATGAAGCATCCGGTATGTATTCTGTAGATTCCCTTTTACCTCCATATTGCTATGCCGCTGCCATGATGTGTAGATTATTTGGCAATGATAATTCAGCTAGGTTTTCTATACAAATGGTCCCATTAATCCTAGCTGCTGTCAATTCCGACATTATGGATTGGGCTGTTATTCTTTCTGATAGAATGGCTAATAGAATACTTGAGTACAGACAAGATAAAACCACTGGAAATTCCACTCCTTTTTTCTTTTGTGCCTATATTCTTGATGCTCTTTGTTTTAATTCCGAATTTCCCTTGTTTGGATGGAAATGGACTCCCAAAGACCCTACCCCAATTCATATATATCATAAACTCCTTTGGAAAGTTCATTTCCAAGATAATGTGTATAGAATCTGCCATGGTTTCCTTATCCCTATTTTCCAAACCATTTTCAATCGCTTCCCTCCTAGATTCTCTGATAAAGCTAAAGCCGACTTATCCGCAATAGGAGATTGGTTTGGGGAGGAGAAATTTACATACATCAGGATTTTTGGTAGTATTGTGGAACCACATGTTCTTCATCTTATTGTTCCAGACAAACTTCTCGCTCAGGAAATTTCCTATCAATTAACAGTTGAAGGAATATCCAGGTCTTTAAACAACAATAAGAAGAGAATGTGGCCTCAATTCCCATTCAATTGTGGTCAGTTTACTTTAAATGACTTCAAACATGCTGAAAAGGAAGTCGCCAAAATAAAGGGTTGTAAATTTGCAACCATTCCAGGGAGACAGTATGATCCGCGACATATAGCCTTTAATGTTACTGCTTCAGTTTCAATTGCTCGATTTGAGCATGAGCCAGATCAGTTTGATGATTTTTTTGTTTCGTTGAATGATTTTCCTCAAATTTATGATTTAGCCAAGTCTAAATTTCAGAAGGAGGAAATGAATAAATTTTTATTATTCAGAAGTCAGAGATTGTTAAGAGTTCCTCTCGACCAACTAAGAATTTCAATACAAGGCTCAGAAACAGAAGGTACATCTAGCAAAACGCCAGTAGAAACATCTGCTAGTAAAATCATTACACAATCGGCTGTTAACCAGCCAACTGTACATACTGCAAAGGTGGTCACTGTTGGCAAACCTGATGCTCAGAAAAGAAATACCGATAATAAATCCGATCAAAATACTGGTCAGCAATCCACTGCTCAAACAACAGAAAAATGCACAAGTACTGATGCTGATGTGCATAATAAAAAAGGAGGATCGGATAGCAAAACCATTGAGCAGAAAACAGATACAGGGAAAGTAGACATGCAATCGGGAGGAAAAGAAACTACTGAGAAGATTGTAGACTCTACTGATCTTAATTTTTCCTCTCAATTATTGAAACAATATGATCAATTCGCTCAGCAATTGGGACTGCAAGATAAAGATAAAGAGAAAATAGAGCAGGATGTCGAAATCATTCCTGAACATCCTACAGGGTAGATTGTATTGAAGATCGAGGAGATCCCTCCTTTAGATGTATTTTACAGCCCTAAGCATAAGGCTGTTGTTAGAAGACAGAGAAAAAGAAGGAAGACGGACCAGGACATGTTTTCTACTCCATCGGAAGAATTTATGAATATTGTTTACAAGAACACTGAAGTGAATCCATCTCAGGATCTCACTAAGTTGTCTCAATATGCAGGGGCATATAGTGCTGCAACAATTGATAAAGCTGCAGAAGTTTCTCAGATGATGACTTAGAAAGATCTCTATATAGCTTTACTTGAAGAGCAAACTAAGGAAATTCAGCAAAAGGTTGCTCAATTGCAACAACAACTACAAGATCAAGAACTCAGGTCCAAAGAGTTAGAAGAAAAGCTAGCCGAAGAAAAGAAGAAAGTTGATGAACAGGTCTTAGACAAACAACAACAATTGAATGAAGAAATTTCCAAGTTACAAGGTTTATTACAAAATGAGAAGAATGCGAAGATTGTACAAGAAAAGGAGTTTCAAACAGCTCTAGATAGGTTCAAAGATTTCCCGAAGTTAAGTGAATTCAAATCGGAAGCTCTTGAAACTAATAAACTATTGTCTCAGCAATTGAATGAATTTTGTGCAAAGCTATCACAGGCAGAACCTTTTTGTGATATTACCTCATCCTTGATCCAGAACGTCATTACTCTCAGACAAGAAATTGATGATGCTGATGAAAATATTTCTGAATTTCTCAATTGGCAAAATACAGAAAAAGGAAGAGAAGCTAATCTTCCTAGAATAGAGGAAAGACATAAAGAAATCTTGTTTACAGAATGGGAACATCAGATAATGAAAGCTGAGAGAGAAATATCAAGGGCTAGGAGCATGATGAATAATATCACGCAATTTATAAATGACAGCTTGTATTCAATCAATCTCATTTCAGACTGTGTTCCTGGCAGTTTTCCTAAAGTGAAAGAAACTGAAAACAGATGGAAAGAATAAATGATCAATAAAAGTCAAAAAATCGACAAACTTCAAGCAATATCTTGGGACAGTATGTGGACTCATTTAATTAAGCCAAACAATCAACAAATGGCTATTAAATTCCTTTCAAATGCTGTCGATTGTTTAATTCCAGAATTTTCCGATGCCACCTACGCTGGACAGCTGCATTCCGAGATGAGTCATCCACCGAGGCTCCAAGATATGCTGAAGATTTTTAACTTGGCTACATCAAGCGAGAAAGAAAAGCAATGAATCAGTTTCATTTAAGATAGCAGTTCTGTTTTTAATTTGATAGATTGTAGCAATAGTAATAGGATTTTGTTATGTAATTTCTTATTTAAATCCCTCTCATGCATTTAGAGAGGGATCCGAAGTTGTAATATTTTTTGGATTTGGAGCTTACATTTCTGTACTCCATTCTCTCTTATATTCTATGAAGGATCACATCTGGTGATTTTGTGCTGAAATTATCTTTGAAGTGTTGCATTTCTGTACCTTTGGATTTAATTTTACATCGGAGTTACTAGGTTTGAGCATCACATTTCATTTGACAATCTTCAAGATGAATGAGGTATTTCTATCTGTTCACTGTTGATTTCCTTTGTTATATGATATTCGCTTAAGGAATTTGCTATCATTTATATATTTAGTTTTCATAACATTTCCTTTTATATATCATTTCTGAGTATAATTGAAATGTCATCTTTCATAAGCATATATAAATGGTATACAATGATGAATGAAATATGCTAATATAACTCTGTTTAATTTCTTAAACAGAGTTATCTTTATTTGTTTCTGCACATTTCAATTTAAATAATAATACATTTTCATGGTTATTATTAAATTGGAACAATCCTAAGTTGTATTCACATATAATTACCCGGGTTAGTGCTAGAATTTCTTTATTAGCATTTAGTTCAATTAGATAGTTTTATTTCAGTTAATTTAGTCCCATTTCCACTCATCCAAATCAATCCCCTCACCAACCCATTTAGTTATAAGGAAACTGGTCCTTTAAATCCAGTCGGAGCCACCATACCAAACGGAAAAGGAGCTGTCCTAAGGTCCCAACCGGGTGGTTTTCCCCAATGTTTGAAGAAGAGATCTTCTAGGCTTCAACAGGTGGCGACTCCACTTATTCATCTATTGTACTCCCAGATAAGAATCCCTCCCTGATATCCATCTGATTCTCTCGACCAATTTTCCAGTTTTTGAATCAGATTCATGTTCAAGTAACAACTCCAATTATTTCATTTCTTACAAGAATTTTTGCTAAGAAGCTTGCTTCTTATGGATCTCTTGAATTTTCTTGAACAAGGACTCTTTCTCTAACATCCATTTGGTTTTTCCATTTAAGTAAGTCATCATGGGTGAGCCTTTTCATGACATGCCAAAAGAGGCCATTTGAAAAATTCCTATGTTCTCAGGTGGTGATTTAACCACTGCTCGAAATCATCTCTTAATGGTTCCTCATTTAATAAACAGATATTCTCTTCCTTCATAATATAATCATGAATATATCAAGATATGTCTCTTTGGATATTCCTTAAAAGGCGATGCTATCGATTGGTTTCAAAATTATCCTGAGTATTTTTATTATTTACAACTCATCATCAATGCTTTTAAAGATAAATATATAAAATAAGGTGGCTCGCCTTGTGCTCCCAGTACTATGCAAAATAATGAAAGTGATCTTGTAGAGAACTCAACTATCAACAGGATATTTCAAGACAATACTCAGGATGAATCCACTTGTACCACGATAGCACAAATCCATGATTCTAGTGAAGCAGAAACAAGTTTTCAAATCAATGTTGACAATGATAAGCATTTTGTTAACGAATTGATTCAGATGGTTAAGGATATAAAACTAAATCAAGCTAAGGTAATCAAGAATATGGAGGCCAACCAGGCTTAATTCATTGAGAATACAGAACTTAATAAAGAAAAATTAACAACAGATCACGCCAGAGAAATTGGTTCTATGCAGAGCAAGTTATTAGCCTTAGAGAAAAGATAACAATCATGGAATTCAATCACTCCAATCAAATGAATTCCATGGAATAAATACATGATGAAGAAATGGCCATTAGGGAATTTGATCACAACAATCAGTGAGCCACCATGCAAGAAAATCATAAGAGAGAGATAAAATATATGCAGAATTGCTTCATGGGCATGAAAGCGAAAAATTATAAAATTATAAGCGACATGGAAGTTGTTCAAATATCTCTTCATAGTATATTATTGGCCATATAGAAGAAACAAGCACCATGTGTTATAAATATGGAAGAAATTGATACCATCGAAAGCATATTAAAGGTAAAGGAATTTAATCATTCTAATCAAATGTCCATTATTAAAAAACATATGATTGAAATGGAAACAAAGCACACTTGAGAAATGAAAAATGTGGAGGCAAATCATACCACTCTACAAGACATATTCGTGAAAACTGAGCTCAATCAAGAAAAATTAATAGTAAGGCATGCCAGAGAAATGAGTTCCATGCATAAGAAGTTAGAAGAAAGGAAATCACATGTAAAAAAGATTTGGCCTAATCCAGATGATAGATGACAGAAAACCAAGGAGATTTCAACAGATCATAACTCTCCCAATCCATTAAAGTAGGTCCTGCCTTGTTGTGAATGTCCTAATAAAGTGGTTGGTCACATTAATGAAGAAATTAAAAAGGATCTAGAAAATATGGAGAATGAAGAGAGGCATGTCAAAAATATCTTAAGTACTTCGTCTGAAAGTTCTCAAGCACATTGTTCCACACCATCAACAATACAATATGCCACAAGGAAAATCTTGAAGTGAAAAAGACAAAGAATAAGGAAGTGGTTTGATTCATCCGATGGTTGCAAGCATCTCGATTTTCGGACAAGACAAAGTCCTACCGTATGCAAGTTTGGACATGGAACATCCAAGAAACAACCCACAGACTTGCCTAAAAGCAAGAAAATGCTCAGTATGCACTATATTGAGCACATCTGATGCCACATGACATCCTCTGTATTGTATCCCTAACCTTACACTTTGTCCTTTCAACATTTCGTTTTTTAGTTAGACTTGATTAACATTTCATGTTGGTAGAATAGTGAATAAATGAAGAGCTTCTATTTTCATGTGCTTAATGTTATATGATGATATTTGAATGGATGCAACTTATGTAATTTTGTGTGTTGCTTGGATGCAAATTCTGGATTCTCACATTCCTTAAATGAAGCAATGTGTCCCCAAGTAGAGCTAGACGTTGACCACTCTTTGTCAACAACCCCATAGCAGTACACCCCATTTTTGAAAATGGGATTCATCATGTTCGAGGTGTTCAAACCATTTAGATTCCATCATCAAGTGACATTTTTATAAACGATGTAAACCCATTCTGCATGTTTATGATTTAAATGATCTAAGTAAGACCATCATGTATGTAACAACCTAGGTAAGCCTAGTATTTTGGTGATGATTTCTAACCTAGGAGGTTTTTTGTCTCACTGATTCATTTGTGTTTCTCGACACAAGTGATCGACAGAGTTTTCCCCTCCGGCCTCACCCCAAAGCTAGGGTGGATTTTGTCATCAAGATATTAAGTGAGTCCTAGTGTTTTCTATCGAGTTTTTGTAAAAGTAGTTTGTGAATAATCCTAGCTAATTGGCTAGATTATTCTATTACAAGCTACTTGGTCTACTAGATCATGTTTTGAGTCGCATAATTGGGTAAATATTTGAGGGTCTATCATGAATAGGTTTTCCCCCTTCATGTGTCAACATCTATTTATCTTATGTCAAGAGGGTTGGAAAAATAATTATTCCGCTCACGAGTCAATTAATTAATTTTCTGGCCAAATTAAATTAAAAATCCTAAGCCATAAATTTAATTAATTATGTCCCAAGCCAAGGGAATATTGATATTTTTGAGAATTTTTGAACCCTTGGTCCTTGGTAGTTAAGTCAAAGTCAAAATTTTGAGGTAATTAACTCAAAAATATTATTTTTGAGTTAATTAAAAGGGAATTAAATGATAAATTCGAATATCCTCAAAAATATATGATTTCGATGAACGAGATTAAAAGATGATTAAATATTTTTCGACAGTGAAGATTAGTTTGACAGAGATCAACCGAACTAGCTGTTGAAGATTTTATCTTATAAATTAGAAGTCTTTGTCTGTCATTTTCATCCGATCTCTTGATCATGTACTTTCTCTTGAAGCTCTCCTGTAATACTTTCTGGAATAATACAAACAGAGTCTTTGGGGTTTTATTTTGATGGTCATGTTCCTCTTCAACATTTTATGGTAAACTTGTTCTTTATATTTTGCTGGTCATTATTTTAATGGAATGTTGATTAATGGCTCTTGTAGAGTAATCTATTACACATTTATATTGCTTAGATTACTGGATTTAGGGTAAGAATATTAATTGGATTGAGTTAGCAGATATGTCTAACCCTTGAAAGTTTTATTTTTATCTTATTTCTCTATTGACTTAATAGTTTAACTTTAAGCATGCAAAAATATTTTAGATTTAGAATTGGACATTTGAGGAATTCCTTGAATGGAAAAACTAACTCCCAAGGAAATAAGATTTGAAGAGCCCTCCGGATCTAATTCCCCGAGCTTATCTTAAATTCTATTTTTGCAGGGTTTTTCTAGGGCTTGTGCCTAAATTATAAATTTATCTTAACTTTTTACTTAATTTAAAGTTAGATATGGCTAGTAAGAGCATTAGATATCTAGATCTAGGAGAGAATTCAGACTTACACTCCTTAGATCTAGTAGATCTGTAAATATATTGTATAGATCTGTATTTTTTAGTGATTTAGATTTTTTCTTTTTTAGGTTTTTCTGATTTCTAGCTTGGGATTGGGGTTTCATTTTCAATTTTTGTAAAGTTGTTGGGTATTTGGGTTTTCTTGTTTATGGTTTGTGCAGGTGATCGTTGAGGGTTTTAGAGAAATTTTTTAGATCTGAGACAAATCTAGGCCCTAGAGGGTAAGATCTGATCTCAAGATCAGGATTTTGTAGAAATATTCCAGTCAAATTTCAAATCTAAGTTTCTGTGTAAAATTAATTGCTGGTGAGAAGGAAAAATTCGAAATATTTTACTGCACCAATGTTTTCCTCTATTAGCTCCTCCATTTTTCATTTGTTGTTGCATTCCTGTTGCTGCCAGCTACTCGTTTGTTTCCTCCTTCCTCCACGACCTACAAAAAACCCTTTGCCTTCATTTCTGCTTGATCATCACGTAGCCTTCACGCTCTGTAGTTTCTGTTGTCTTTTTTCTCTGTCCCTCACTATCCATGCTGATGTCCGCAGCCTTCAAAGCATTCCTCCTCCTGTGTCCGTCCTTTCCGTCACCTGCCATATTCTGTGCTACCTTTTCTTTCTGTCGATTTCCGCATCTTCCTTTTCTGCCTACATTCCTCCCTTTCATTCCCGCAATTCCCTCATCCGCATTTCCTTCGCAGCTTCTCCTTGCCCCTGCATGCTGCCTCCTCACCTCCGCGGCTCCCTCACCCTTCATGCAGCTTCATCGAACATCCCCCACAACCATTATCCCTTCGTACCCTCTCTTCGCTTCATTCCTCCCACTCACCTGTGTTCAAATAAGCAAACAAACCTAACACACACATTAAAATATAACATTATATCAGTACTTTAAATCCCAATTTTGATTTTTTTTTCGACATTTAAACATTTTAAAACTTAAAAACATTCACATAAAAACATTCATGCAAATACTTTTATGACATTCGATTTTTTTTCTTTTTTTAGGTTTGATTCTTTTTTTTAATTCTTTAACATTTCATTTTTTTTTAAAGTTTTGTATAAAGGTTTTTCTTTTATTAAAATTTCAATTTTTAGATTCATATTTTAATTTTATTAAATTTTTAACTTTAAAACAAAAAAAAAAAACTTTGAAATTTTAACATTAAAAATAAGTTTTTGACAATTAATTTTATTAACATTTTGATTTTTTTTTTTAATTAGATTTTCATCAAAAGGGCCCTTTGATCCTTTGGATCCTCTTATCCTTGTTTTAATACTCTAGGCTCTAGCCCTTCCCTCCCAGTCTAGGCTCTCTATTTTTCCTCCCTCAAGTTTAGTTAAAGGCTTATAACAATTCATATAGTCACTGTGTGTTCCACTAGTGTGGCCCATAGAGTAAGTAATGGGTTACTATTAGCGCATACCACGGTGGTGTCTTCGACTGAGGTGAAGTTGTAACAAGGTAGCCGTAGGGGAACCTGTGGTTGGATTGAATCCTTTCTCTCCACATATTTGAATGTATGCCCCCCCTCAAATGAAGAGTAAAAGCTACAACCCCCTTCTCTTCCCTTCAATATTAAAGTCAAGGTATAACCTGAATGTCGAGCAATGCCAGTTTGGTTTTCCTCTAATTAGTAAACTTAACTTATGAGGTGCACATTGCATCATAAGATCAGTATATAGATCACCTAATTAAGACTGATGCTACGGAAAATGATGCTACGGGCAATGATCTACAGAGGGAGAAAAATGACATGAATAGGAGAATCTTTGGAGCTTTTCCCCAAGGGTCAATACACTAGGTAAAAGTGTAAAAGCGATTCTTTTTTTTTCATCACTCGAGTATGCACCAAAAAAATATTGAGACACTTCGGTCCTCACAGGATTCTGAAAGGAGATCTAAGCTGTATGAACGAGAAGTTGTTAATAGTTATATAATTGACTAGGCTTCCGTTTGGTTGGTTTAGCTTGTAAGGCCTTGAGGTTATCACATCACCTCCTTGGGCGTATTTAGCGTAAGTAGTCTCTTTTTTAGAAGCATCAGTAGCAGTAGTGCCTAGCCCACTATGCCTGGCTACAAGAAGGTAAGCCTACTTTTTATACCAACTTAAAATAATAAATAAGGGTTGGCTTGCTTCCAAAGAAGTAGTGGTTGCACTAAAAAGGCAGGAAGGCTGAAAGCGTAGAGCCATGGATCCGTTAATCTCTGTTGTTTCTGGTATTACCGCTAGATTATCTGTAGGGCTTGCTTCCATTGGACCTGGCATTGGCTAGGGCACTGTTGTGGGCCAAGCTGTAGAAGGTATTACGAAACAGCCAGAAGCAGAAGGTAAAATACGAGGTACCTTACTGCTAAGTTTAGCTTTTATGGTACTATTGCATGTACAATAGGTTTAGTGGTTCTAGAACCATCAATGATTGGTGAACCAACAAATCCATTTGCAACTCCTTTGGATATATTCCCCGAATGGTATCTTTTCGATGTATTCCAAATACTTCGTATAGTACCTAAAAAATTATTAGGTGTCCTTTTAATGGCCTCAGTATCCACAGGATCATTGACGGTGCCTTTTCTAGAGAATGTGAATCAATTTCAGAATCCATTTAGTCCTCTCGCTTGGGTGTTTATTGGCTGACCCCTATCTAGAGGAATTCCCACTGCTTTCTTATTTTGGCCTTGTATTCTATCTTCCGCCCACCTATTTTACCCTTCCTTCCTAGGTTTTACGAGCCGTGTATGATGGGGAAAGGGAACAGGGGATGCAGCTTTGAATAGAAATTTGTTTTCTCAATCATACTAATTTTATGATTGAAGTGATATATGAGGATTGATAATGTAAGTAATACTATAACTTTGACCAAAAAATATGGATTTCTTTTACGTAGATCATGTAAAAGCAACGTACTGAGAATTCTAGGGTCAAAGAGCTTTATAAGGCGCTCCCGGTGTGAAAGGATTTGAATTAAAAATATCATCAAATTGGATTTGGTCCCTTAACAATTTTTCCTTTCCCTTATTCCTTATTCCTTTCCTCTTTTATTTATCTTTTCTTCTTTCCTTTTCCTTTTCCCTCCCCTTATACCCCTCCCTATACCCTTACCTAACTTATTATCTTTATCTTTTCTTCTCAATTTTAGAAACAACACTAGATTAGTGGAGTATAAATATCTACTGGAATAGATATGTATACCGTATGAAAATGAACATACCTTGTCTCCACATTGGATCAAGAACAGGATCAGATGGATCAAAAACTGCTAATTCATACGTTCCATACCGTTCAATGACAGGTGGAGGTAGGATCTCTTGATCAATAAGGGCTTGTTTTGGCTAAGCTTCCATCTTTCACTGATGAAAGATCAGATTCAAATACTGTAATTAAATCAGTAACCGTGATGAAAGAGACTAACTGAAGTAAGGCTATCAATATGAAGGATAAGAGAAGTTTTAATCAACCTGTCACTTTTCCATTTCAATAGTATAGGTGGTTATCCTTCATAAGACATTCATTGGAAGGAGCCATGCCCTTTAATGTCTTTTAACTAGGGGCAGGATGCTACTTTCGATTGCTTTGATTGAGATTTAAGGGAAGGAAGGGGCCTGCATAGTCAATAGATTCGGACCAGGCGCCAAGTTCGCCCCATCAAAAGGACCCTCTAATCCTTTGGATCATCTTATCCTTGTTTTACTACTCTAGGCTCTAGCCCTTCCCTCCCAGTCTAGGCTCTCTATTTTCCCTACCTGAGGTTTAGTTAAAGGCTTATAACGGTTCATATAGTCACTGTCTGCATGATGTGGACAAGCGGGTAAACATCCTTACCTTCTCACCTTACCTAAGCGAACCTGAGCTATGCGTCAACACAAAGAATTAAAAATTTTCTTTGGCCTAGTTATCGATTAGAGGGTCTTTTGTGCATGGATGTTGGTTTTTTGTGATGAGCTGATGCTGGGTTGTATGAATTTAATGAACGGATCTACACAAACTCTTCAGTGAATATTTACAAGCGAATTGATGGTAGAAACATTCTGCCCACAGGTACCATAAAATGGGAATTGGTTCTTTCTCTTTTTACTATGGAACATATTTTCCTTTTCGAGTCTTTGGCACATTTTCCTCTCCCTTACGGTTGAGCGATAACTCACTGGTATTAATGAAAGCACCCGAGTACTAATCTCTCCCTATCAGTCAAGAAATACAACCTCGTTTCTCTCATGGTGGTCAAAAAAGTGGGACAACCACGTTTCTCTCCTGGTGGTCGAGAAAGCAGGATACTGATCTCTCCCTATCGGTCGAGAAAGACAGCCCCATTTCTCTCCTGGTGGTCGAGAAAATGGGATTGGTACCGTACATTCTCTCCCTACCGATCAAGAATTCCAATCCTGTTTCTCTCCTTGTGGTCGAGAAAGCGGTACGACCCTGTTTCTCTCCTGCAAAATCTTCAGGATTCCCTCTTCCTTCTCTATTCCCATCCTATAAGTACAGCGGTTGAAGAAATAATTTTTTGTATGAATTGAAATTATTACATGCTAATTCCTTCTTGATATCTCGATGGAATTGATTACATATTAAATATTGCTTGTCTATCTAGTACGTGGTATAAATGTTCTCACTCATAGAATATTTCATATTATTCCTATTATAGAAGATATATTCATGAACCTATGAATCATTATATTATTTCTCCATTTGAAATTCAATGTTATTATCCTCCCCTAGTCAATTTGGAAGAGTGAGGAAACGATCGATTTCAATTGACCCTTACTTCCCCTTTCTTTCCCTTGAAAGAATATTAGATGGAAATATAAGAGTTATTTGTCTTGGTTTCTAAATATAAAGGGTAATCTCAAGCTTGTATAATCTATTTTTGAGGTCCTAAGGGAGTATTCCTTAGATGATTCATGACATCACTTGATACTACATCTTGGCTCGCAGCAGTGCCTTGGCCAACGCCATGTCCAATGGAAGCAAGCCCTTCTATCGCATCCTTAAGCGACCATTCCACTAGCAATATGAATTGCTTGGCACAAGAATATAGTAGGGCATGGCCCATCAAAAGCTGCTCATCCATAAGCTCTCCTTTCTCACTATTTTCCAAATGAGTTTCTCTTGGTCCTTGATTCTCCGAGATCATCTCATCCTTCGTGTTTGTGTTCCTGCCATATCCTGAATTGAAACTAATGGGATCAAAATGCTCTATGAATTGATCATTCTGGCACTGGATGGAGGGAGCCCAGGGAGAAAATAGGGAGCCAACATCAAATATGAATCCTGCCCCACTAGGTCAACCTTACTATTATTAGCTTCAAATTCGTACTACTCCCTAGCCTTATGTTTCTCCTTCTATATTTTAGTCAAATACAAAGGGTAACCTCATGACCTGGAGTCTGGCGGCTAGGATAGATGGATGGGTAGGTGAGATAGGTAGTTTGTGTAGGCAGGTTAGGCAGATAGGTAGGTAGGTTAGGCAGATAGGCAGATAGGAATGGTACTTTCCCTCCTTTTTGATGTTTCAGCAAAGCGCTTTAACACAAGGAACTCTCATAAAAGAACTCCCTGCGGTGATAAGACACCCCTTATCTTACTAATTCTTTACTAATTGAGAGCTTGGTTCCAAGCCCTTAATCAAATAGAGATAGGAACATATGTGTACCTCAGTGATGTTACGTAATTACATATATAATATATGATTTTTTCTTAGAAGCCA